>OY986048.1:58708991-59908991 GCA_963920205.1 Stenodema calcarata | reverse complement strand
CTCCGAGTATATTTTGGTACTCTCCGAGTATTCCAAAATTTACTCCGGAGTATCCACTTCTGGAGTACATTACTTCCGGATTAACTTTCTCCCTAACTGGAAGTCGCCAAATTTTGGAGTAAATGGTCTTTTCTTCCGAAGTTTCCTTTACTTAGTTCACAGGGTTGGTGCACACCGACTTTAGTCGTTGTCAGTCGAAATATTCGCGATTTTCGTGAAAATTCAAAGATACCGTTTTGAATTTCAAATTTGGTTGGTGAGAGGACGCTTGTCTGATGACAACTTCACCAAGTGGTAGTGGTGATGAACTATCGGTAGGACTATCCATACTATCGATAGTTTCTGACTATCGAAAACTATCGATAGTACTATTGGAACCAACTGAAAACCAACTGAACCACTTGCTTAATGAAGGTGGAAATTGAACAAAATTACCGGAGAGGAAGAATCTACTCCTTCAGATGTTTTTTCTTTTTTCTCGATCAGCGCTACTTTTGTTTTCATTAATTTTTTTGTTCTTAGCATTATTTTGTCAGATAATTTTTGGTCTTCCAGCAGTTATTCGTATTAGAATTAGTATCAAGATAATCCTTACCTCAAGTTATTTTTTTAAATATACACACAATTCAAGGACCCACGAGTTTATCACTAGTTCGGAACATTCTCAATACAGTTCATTCAACACAATTATCGTTCATTTCTAGCCTTCTTTCTTATTGCCTTTTCCAGATCTTTTCCAGGCGAAAATGGTCAAACAAACAAAAAATTCAATCAGACATGACAATTTTTATTCATAAAATACTTAGGTATTTTCCAAAAATAATATTTAGTCTAACTAGGTCAATAAAAAAAAAAAAAAATCACGACCAAAAATCGACATGTAAGTATGACGTAACCATAAATCGTTTTTTGTTACCAAGGAACTTTTATATTTATATTCAGCAATAAGCCTTTCGCATGAATAACGCATTTGATTCCTGTACTGAACTCATCAGGAATACTTTCACTTCACTAAAAAAAAAAAAAAAAAAACTCATGAAAGACGACGACTGGCGACAACTGACAATACAGAGGCCAGATTAGTTGAGGCCAGATTTGATGAGACATTGATGAAAAGATATGAAATTAGATGAAAAGAGACGAGTGTTAAAACTATCGATACTATCGGAAACCAAAACTATCGATAGTTCAACACCACTAATACAAACAGAGGCCAGATTTGATAAACATTTGAAAAGCGACAGTTGTTAAAAACTGTCGATTCTATCGATAGTTTTTGGAAAAACATCGATACTATCGGAAACCGAAACTATCGACAGTTCAACACCACTAGGTACCACGTGGGTTCATTGAAAATCAGAGGGAAAACCAGGGATGAGAAGGGGGAGGAGAAGGGGCAGTGAAGGGGGAGGAGAAGGGGGTGGCGAGACGAAAACAAGGTTTTTCCACGGACCTTTGTACGAGGGGGGGGGGAAGCTCAAGACGCATCTCCGTGAATCAACTCCCCCCCCTCCACATCACCCCCCCCCCCCCCTCTCGTCGTCACCACCACCACAACCCTTGTCGGCGTATTAAGCTTCGGACACGTTCACAACTGGACGCGGTGATCATCAGAAAGGGACCTGGCGGAGGTGGAGGAAGAAGAAGAAGAAGTGGTGGTGGTGGTGGTGGTGGCGAACTGAAAGGACGTCGAGAGGAGTGTTGAGGGGGGGAGGGGGATTCAAGGGGAACCCTCACTCGGAGCACATCGCTCTTTAAACGGCTTGAAGGGCTGGAAACCCCCCTCCTCATCACCCCCCCCCCCAAACCACCCACCACCCGACACACCGACCCAAACCAACACCGAGAAGGTCCCGACCCCCCCCCCCTCCCACCATCACATACCCTCCCCCGCCGACAACTCGCTCGACCCTCACACCATCACAGACCGCCCTCCCAGTGCCCCAACGTCGGGAGGCAGTCGATAGCGGCTCCAGTTGCCACCACATTTCCATAGATCCCCAACACGGAACGAGGGGACCCCCAATAATACGTAGTACAGTACAGTACAGTACCGCCCTCCCTATTAGACGTACCTACTGTACTACGATAGAGAAACAACCCTTACACGACGGTATTACAGTTCAGTTACAGAACAACACAGGGCAGCACTGGGGGGGGGGAGGGGGTCCAGGGCAGTCCTGAACTAATCCTTACTAACACGTACTACACTAAGATACAGAAACAACCCTTACACGTACTGTACTACGGTACAGGAACAACCCTTACACATACCATAGTGCAGTACCGAACTAACCTTTAGAGGAGCTGTACTAAGATACAGAAACAGCCCTTACACGTACTATAGTGCAGCAACGAACCAACCCTTACACGTACTATAGAGCAGAACCGAACTAACCCTTAGAGGAGCGGTACTACGGTACAGAAACAACCCTTACACGTACTGTACTACGGTACAGGAACAACCCTTACACATACCATAGTGCAGTACCGAACTAACCTTAGAGGAGCTGTACTAAGATACAGAAACAGCCCTTACACGTACTATAGTGCAGTACCGAACTAACCTTTAGAGGAGCTGTACTAAGATACAGAAACAGCCCTTACACGTACTATAGTGCAGTACCCAAACTAACCTTTAGAGGAGCTGTACTAAGATACAGAAACAACCCTTACACGTACCATAGTGCAGTACCCAAACTAACCTTTAGAGGAGCTGTACTAAGATACAGAAACAACCCTTACACGCACTGCACTACGGTACAGAGCTGTACTAAGATACAGAAACAACCCTTACACGCACTGCACTACGGTACAGAAACAACCCTTACACATACCATAGTGCAGTACCGAACTAACCTTAGAGGAGCTGTACTAAGATACAGAAACAACCCTTACACGTACCATAGTGCAGTACCCAAACTAACCTTTAGAGGAGCTGTACTAAGATACAGAAACAACCCTTACACGCACTGCACTACGGTACAGAAACAACCCTTACACATACCATAGTGCAGTACCGAACTAACCTTAGAGGAGCTGTACTAAGATACAGAAACAACCTTTCACGTACTATAGTGCAGTACCGAACTAACCTTTAGAGGAGCTGTACTAAGATACAGAAACAGCCCTTACACGTACTATAGTGCAGTACCCAAACTAACCTTTAGAGGAGCTGTACTAAGATACAGAAACAGCCCTTACACGTACTATAGTGCAGTACCCAAACTAACCTTTAGAGGAGCTGTACTAAGATACAGAAACAACCCTTACACGCACTGCACTACGGTACAGAAACAACCCTTACACATACCATAGTGCAGTACCGAACTAACCTTAGAGGAGCTGTACTAAGATACAGAAACAGCCCTTACACGTACTATAGTGCAGCAACGAACCAACCCTTACACGTACCATAGTGCAGCAACGAACTAACCCTTACACGTACAGTACCATGGTATAGAAACAACCCTTACACGTATAGTACTATGGTATAGAAACAACCCTTACACGAACTACGGTACAGCACCGAACGAAAGGCGATCTAGACGGAATGGCGAGGTAGAAAGGATGGTGATAAAGAGAGATGGTAGACATAAGAGCGATCGAGGCAGAAGGGTAATCATTTGTTACGTATTTTTTACTGAGGTCTGATTCGGTATTCTATGGAGTTGGAAGATCGACCCTGCATGGAAAGGCAACATACCGAGATCAAACACTTTTTTTTTGGTTGTTTAACAGTCAATTGTGAAGGTGCGTTTCTCCTCAAATTCGCTCATCACTTCATGCTGCATTTCTGTATGTTTTCAATATACCGGTCGAAGTCAACGTCAGAAAACGGTTTGAAACATCAGAGTAGCTAACGTTCAGATTCTCGTCGGAACCAACTCGCACTCGTGCGTTGTCTCGTTCTCTCGAATCTTCTGTAAATTTATTCCTGACCAGACGAGCTCACGATCACGATCATTTCGACGAGAGGAACGAGCCCGTTTTTTTCCGACGGGTCGTGGATTTACGAAAAAACCCGAACCCGATTACCGGGTGAAAAATTTCAAAGTCAGAGCTACAGAATCGTTTCTCGATAATATGAAAAGAAAAAAAATAGAAGAAGAAAAAAATAAATAAAAACCCAAGAAATCTTAAGGTTTCATTTTGGATCCGCCCCCTTCGTAACAAAAAATTAATAGGAGTTTCCTGGGTCGTGGGACCGTATTATTCAACCCAAGTGATCATTAGCTGCATCGGGCAACCAGCGTTCAATTCACCCGGATGATTGCGGGGAGAGTTTTTTTTAATTCTTATTTCGAGACCCTCTGAATTTGAGGGTTCAGGTAACGTGTGATGGTTAGTGATGGTATGAGCGGGGGTTTGGTAATAGCCCATACTGGTCCACCGCATCTCACGGCTCCATTCATGACTGATTTTCAGACACTGGATAACCGTTGCGTTTCAAAATTTCCTAGATGTGAACGATAGATAGATTGATAGGTAGAAAAAAAGGTTATTGTTCATTTTAAATACAAAAACAACAATTTCATAAACATTTTAGGATACGATCTACATGAGTTATCTGCCTGGAGTATCGATGACGCTTCAATGTCACTCCCTTACAGAAATGCACCATTGGCCATTTTATGATTTAATCATTAAAAATTAGTGGTTACCACTGATTACCACTTGGTTGGTGTAATCACTAGTATTTTATGATACACCTTTAATGGACTCTAATCATTTCCAGTGATGAATCACTAGTGTATCACTGTAAATCACTGTAAATAACTGGACCATCAGCCCCCCCCCCCTCGGGCTTTTTAAATGTGGTACTGAATGTAAGAGTAAATACAAATTACATCCAATCATTTTTGTCACACTGTCACACTTAATTCCTTATCGTCTATTTTAGGGAATAAGGGAATGTCAATCATAGGTTACCTAGTTTATACACAATCCTCATCAAAAATGTTGTCTTATTACAGTTCATGAAAGTTGGGGTTGGGGGTGCTTCACCTTTAATTTCCAAAATTTAACAGAATCTATGTCTCTTTGAATTCACATTTTAACTGCTAAAACTTCCTAAAACTACCCATTTTGCTTCAAAAATTTCCACATTTTCCCGGGGGGGGGGGGGGGTGACCCCCTCCTACCTGGGGGGTATACCATACCCCCAATCACCCCGGTTAGTGTATTTCGCCCCCCCCCCCCTTCCCCTCACTCTAAAGCTGGATCCAACACTGCGATCAGTGATGCAGCATTGGTAAGAATCACTGCTGAATCACGTAAGTAGATGGACAGGTAATTGCAAGAAGGCTTACCCCGTTAATATTATTTTAAACCTATGGGGTAATTAGAGGTATTTAAGTATGAAGCTATTTGGTTAATTCGAAATAAATCTTATAGAAAGTCATGATTCATATCACCATTATATCATTGCAACAGCCCAAATTGGGATTATTGCCTGATATTTTGCATATCAGTTACCCTGTGCATAAATCGATTAATTCGATCTATAATAGTGATAAATAAATATAAACTAATCTTAAACTAATATAAACGTGAACTAATCTCAGGATTCCAACCACCCTATTTTGTTGCCGAGTTTCGTGACTCGTGTTACTGACTAAATTTTCAATCTTGAAGTTAACATGATTGAGATTTGTCAACGTCTGAACACAATGGTCAAGTCAGAATTGCGATATCTCGTTCCGTTGACATTGGAGCAGATCAACCGTAAGAACGTCTCAAGTAACAGCCACGTGTTTTCATTTTCAAAGTGCTCTAGTTTGCAAACGGAATGAGGTTTCGCAATTCTGACATCACCACAATTTTCAGCGTAAAAAAACCTTTAAAATCAGGTGTCACTTGTCAGACTGTTTCATTTTTGGAATTAATGGGTAATTTCCCCCCTCTAAAACTTCCCAAAACACCCCTTAGAGTGGCCCGATTCTGCCCATGTACCAACATACCCTTTCGATGGAATTTTTGTGCAAATTTGAACTTTTTATCTCAATTCTATTGAGAGTTAGCGTCCGAAATAACACATACATAAATATAATATATTTTCGTGGTTCAAGCTATTAAAATGCCTTAACTTCCTTAATCCGCCAAATAAATTCAAATGTAATTATACCGTTGGAAAGGGCGTTTAAAAAAAATTGATTTTTGGTGTCTTTTGGCAGTGAATTCGGGATGGTTTGAAACGGATTTTGGAACGGAAATTCGAATTTTAAAAATTTCAGACCGAGAACAATCGCTTCCTTCTCGTCGAAGTGCACTTAACCCCCCTCACTTGGCAGACGGTTCTTGGGTTCTTATGATTGACGCTTTGATTTTGCGGTTCAGCAACCGCAAACCCACCGCTCGATAAATACTTGATGGAACTGACTTTTATTCCAAAAGCGTAGGTAGCTCAAACCATCGATTAATCGGCCGATCGATTATTTCTTAGTCGATTCCTAGTGTTGCTGCGCGGGGTTCCCCCGGTGCCTTATCGCAGGACGAAACTCACCGATGGAAAAAGGGCAACTTCCACGCGGAACGACAGCTTTATCTCTTCAACCTCCTCGAACACAAAACCCGAAAAACAATAGAAAACTTAAACCGGGAACATGTTTTGGCGACTCAACGAATCAACGCGGCGTTTCCACAGGCGTTTCTCCGTATTCGCCACAGACGACGAGGAATCACGAATATTCGTCTTGTTATACGAGTAGAGGGAGTTTATTTAAAATAAAATTAGCGACAAGATGAAGGATTTTTCAACGTGAAGATGTAAATGAATGCAAAATGAAGGCGCGGAACTCCAGAGGCTTATTAAAACCCGATCACCTAGCACAGCCAGCCCTCTGACGTCATAGGCTCTTACGACATAGACTGTGGCGTACTAGTTGGCCTCCTGCCAGCCGTCTGACGTCATAGGCTTGTGCGTCATAGGTTGTGACGTACTAGTTGGCCTCCGGCCAGCCGTCTGACGTCATAGGCTCTTACGGTATAGGCTTTGACGTACTAGTTAGCCTCCTGCCAGCCGTCTGACGTCATACGCTCGTGCGTCATAGGCTCTGACGTAGTGGCCCGCCTGTCGCTTGTGTTCTGGCGTGATCTGAGGGAAAGGGTGAATCAAGGAAACAAATTTTTCCCGTTTCAGTTTATGTGCCAAAGCAAAGACATGAAAATGTCAAAAGAATGTCAACTCCATCCTGTTGTTGATACAGTCGAGAATTAAATGCTTGCATACGAGTCTGCAACACATTGGGACATTTTATGTCTTTAAAGAAGTGATTCAAGAACCTTCGAACAATGATACATCACCTACCCCAGTAGCGTAGTTGTTATACTTAATTGTAGGGTTCATCATAAATTATGAAGCTTGCATTCGTATAGACAATATAAATTATTGAGAATGATCACCTGTGTGTAAACAATTATTTAAACAATCACGCTCATACCTCAGCTTGTCGGCCACGCACTCCGCAGTGGTTAACGTAATATGGTTAGGTAAATCGAGAGCTATCCAACGAGTGGTGAACGATTTTTGTACGATGATAACTGGCGAAGATAAAGTTCCGTAGCACCGAATCGGTTGTAAGCGAAAATCATCAGACATTTTCGTGACGATTTCGTGTAACGCTTTTGTGTAACGTTTTTCGAATTATGTGCCAGAGTAAAGACATAAAATGTCAAAAAAAAAAAAAATAATAATTTGAATTATAAATGTATTGCTTTTCCAACTACTGCTCTAACGATTCCGTGTATGTCCACCACATATTGTTTCCTTGTGTTACTTGGCGCTATATCGACGGCCTCACGGCAACACCCCATATCGTCATTTTCGCATCTTTTCAGGAGGGCTGAAAAACCGCCTTCCAATGATTTTCTCCTCCCATAATCAATACATTTTTTAATTGTGGTACTTTTACAACAAAAATACCCATCTTTATGAACTTAGGAAAGGAAGTTAGTTCAATGTGCAACGAGAGGGCGTATCCATGGATATGCATAACTCATTTACGTCAAAAATTATGATATGGGCCGTCGATATATATTTAGCAATCTAAATACCTCCCAAGGCTTTGGACTACCTCATCTTCCAACACGAGCTTCGTCTCATATGGAAGATTAATTTCCACGACATTAATTGTATGATTCTGTATGTATATGTGATGATTGCATAGTATTGGTGTTAAACACCTAATCTCCAACGTTGTAATTTGTCATTTTGGAAATTTAATAATAAATAAAATAAAATAATGGGACACAGCTTCAGACCAGTGTGATCCCACATTCTCTGTACAGGACCTGTTAGTTTCCTTTATTAGTTGCCAGATTGTTAATGTAAGCAGATGTTGTGGTTAGTGGTTATCGTGGAGCTGAGTCACCTGAAGACGAGTTGATACGCCGATTCCTGTGAAGTTTTGTCCACAACTATCTTCAGCCAAATCCTGGTGCCGATTTCCCCACTCATGAAAAATCCCCCAGCTGAATCTGCTCTGGTTTGGTCGTCAGTCCTGTTCAACTTCTCATTAGCTCTACGGCCCCCCCCCCCCCCCCCCCTATTATTTATCAGAGCTCCGTTTTGCCTTCGTTGTTACGACACGAGGTACAACGCGAAAATCGCTGTAAAGTGTTTTCGGCGAATTTCTAGTTGAGGCCCCCGCATTTCGCTTCTTTCACGTTTTCGGCTGTTTCCCGCACCCGCTATCGGTTACGATCGACCAGGATTCTCGGGATACATCACCGCCATTCAAGATCAGATTGTTCCAGTTATTCGCTTCGCTATCGACAACATCGTCATACTGCAGAGACTACAACATCATAAGCTACATCCACATTTATTCAGCTTTTCAAAGGAGCTCCTGTTAGGGTATTTGTTAAAGATCGTGAATTCGAGTTTATCTTTAAGGGCCAGTTTCACCAAACACTCTTAAACCTGGTTAAAATTCATTGATTTATCAAACCAGAGATTTGAATCGTTAATTATGAGAAATGAGTTTTACCAGTGTAATCAACGATTAAAAATATTACATAAAACGTTGATGTCGATCTCATAAAACGTTGAAGAGTTCATAAAAATATTTCATAAAACTTCGGTTCAATTTAGCATGGGTGGGGTTGGGTGTGATAACGATTGATAACAGCATACCGAGTTGAGTTGTCCAGTTGTATGTGGTTCTCCCGAGTTTCCTACTTTTGGTTTACTGTTTATTGTTATTTTATTGTTATCTGTTTCATTTTTGAAAGTTCGTGGAAGAGGACTGATAGCCTCCTCGATGGCAGCGTTTCTCAAGATCGCCTTTCAAGCTTTATCGATGCTGGTTCACAATGAGAGAGATAAAAACGGGAAAAACGGCTCACCTGTAACACGTGGTGGTGATGATCGAATGTAACGTATCGCTTGTGGTGATCAAGTCATCGCGCCGTGACAATCGAAATGATCACACTACTGAGTTCACATTTCGCTCACGCTACATGACTTAATGTGTTTGACTCAAACTCACATCGAACCACCTCCGAGCCAATTCCCGTGTGTTCCTCGCATTCCGAAGGTACAGAAAAATAAAAGTGTCTTCAAGTGGTTTATTCCGAAATGAAATACAAATCGGAAAATCTTATCTGGATGAAGCGAAGGTGCGATGCGAAGTGGAAACGCAGGTCGGTAGCAGCCTGTATTTTTACCGGTAAATCCCCAACCGTAACTTGAAACTGGTATCAACAAAATTTAATTAATATATGTCACTGCAAACGAGAAAACCTGTCAAAGCGTGATTCATACCGTTAGAAGGATATACGAGTACATGTACTCAAGTGCGGAGACTTCTTAATTGAAGAGTTACCCCTGTCTTCGATTATGTCGGAGAGACAACTGCAAAAAGGGATAATCCTGATTTGAACAATTTGAAATCCAAGACGAATATTCTTCCAAAGCTTCGAAACTCCCAACGTCCTCAAAATTTGCTGCACTGACAAATCTTCGTCGAACAGAATCCGATGAAATATAACACATCGCCGCTCAAGAAGCAACACCCCCTATCGACCATTTCCATCCACACAGCTTGTTTTCTGGTTGATACGAGCTGTTTCCTCAACGATGTCGATAGGTGCTGTTATAATTTTCGAGTTTCTTCGACTCTGTAATTTAGTTGAACCGATTTTGAGCTAAGGAGCCTGTCCAGCGTGAGAAGTCGAATAAGAATCGGCCAAAACCTAATTGTCGTGTAAATAGTCGATAGAGCGTGTTGCTTCGATATTAGGTATACATGGTGGAACCGGATAAGACTTAGTAACAAAAACTGAACGGGCGGGGCTGGTCTCAGCTGTGCTCATACTACTATGTTACCTGGCGTTATAGAGGGGATCTCATTGCTGAGTTTGACTATGAGGACTAGCTAGGTAATGTAAATATTGTAAATGGCGAATGTTCTAAGGAGAATGTATAATAGGAATAAGGTAAAATAAATTATAAGGTATAATTTCAAGATGTTCAGCCAAATCATTAAGTGCTCAATTCTAATTAGGTATAAAATGTTCTACTCAGTATTCCCAAAATTTTCTACAGGTATATAAGCATGTAAGTATAGTAAAATTTGTTCATGAATTGTCGAAAGACGGTCTTGTACCATAGCGGTACCATGTCTTGGTCCTTCCATTTATTGTTGATTGTTTGTGCTGTTCAAATAAACACGTCATTGATTGATTGAAGTGACAACAAATTTGTATGTTAATCTGCATAAAAAATGTAGTATAACCGCTCCTGAACGAGTCTCCTATCTCTATCTGTTTGAGTGTGGTGTTTGTTCGACTAAACCCGACCTTACGTCATAAAATCGCTATTTCCCAACTTGTGCGTTAATTATTTCCATTTTCACCTCACTTTCGGTGTCAACATTAAATTTCCTTTGTCACGAGATCTTACGTTAAGATCAGTTGGACGGTGTTATGACACAAGGGTCTAAGCGACATTTTTCAAACTTTCGAGGAATTCAAAGTAAAGTTTGTGATCAAGTGTCACGTAACTCATTTTGAAGTGCCCAACATGCCTGTTGCGTCAAATTTGAAAAGAATCCATTGTTTTGACATGGATATGTCTATTGTCTGGGGGTCAGTCGAAAATTTCCGTCATCAAAACAAATTTAATTTTAAATTTAAAAAAAGTTAAAAAAAAAACATTGTAACGTTTTTTGGGACACTTCCGGTGGTTGGAGAGGGTAGCGAGTATCATGAAAGTTTTCTAAAAAGCAGACGATTCCAAAAATTGGTGAAAGATTTCTGTGCAATGAACACTACGGAAGTTCCATTTCCCTACCAACGGCTTGGTTGTACCGTAAAATCATAAGAATTTTTTCGTTACGGTTTTGGGTGGTTTTGGCGCAATTCCTGTAGTGGCACAGACTTGAAAATTAGCATGTAGCCGCCTTAGGATTTACACTTTAAGCAGCTGAGTGGCTCATAAAGCTAATTTCTATGCTATTCACTCTATGAAGCTGTCATTTGGTATGTAGCCTCCTTAGGAATTACAGGCCCAGGATCCGCTTAAGGGCCCTTAAAGCTAAGAGACATATCCATGATCAGAGGTTTTTCCCAGTAAGCGAGAAATTTACGGAGATTTTTTCCGATTAAAGCGTCCATGTCACATACTCTCGGGCTAACCGTCATTCCCGATTTCGCAACATGGGTCTAAGCGATATTTTTTGGCGTTTAGACTCTTGTTGTGTAGAATCTTGTTAACGGATGAGACAAGTAAACGGGGTCCAAACACCACATAATGAGCCATTCCGAATTTCGCAACAAGAGTCTATCTCCGGGCTATATTTAAATTTTACAAAAAAGAGTCTAAGCGCTACTACAATTGTAAATATAGACTCTTGTTGCGAAATTCGGAATGGCTCATTATGAGGTTGGCGCTTAGACCCTTTCTGTTACAGTTTGGAAGAATGGAGGGTGCTAAAATCGTAAAAAAACGAAAGCTCTTGATGAGACGAATCCAAAGATACCAAAAACTCATTTTTGGAAAAAAATGTCGCTTGGACCCATTTGTGGTCAATGATCTACTCATCTACAGCGGCTGATGAATTTCCCCTTCGTGATCTCACAACTGAACCTGCATCCAACAAACGTTGGTGCAGTCACGTAAAAACTTTGTCCAATGGGGCTGTCTCTGAACTAACAGAGCGTTCCCGTTACATAAACCGTACATGAAGAGCGTATCTACGTGAACCACGCCATCGCGAAAAATGAAGAAACAATAAATCGAGACATCTGGCAGGCATTTCATTATTGAAACACATGTGAACAGACACTATTTGTTTATCCGACAGTTTCAATGGGTGAAAACCAAAACAATATGTCATGCAAGTACGTATCATCCAGTCCTCTTCGCTTCCGTCACTAATATCGTGTTTTTCGGTACTAGCTCAGTAATAATAGACAAAAGAAAACAGCTTTACCTAAACTGATTATATCATTGTAAAGAGTATAAGATCAAGCGTTTTTGTGAAATTTCACTACTTCTAAGACCAATTTTGTTGAAGAGGCTAATTTTTTAAAATTCATGAAAATTCTAAATTGTAACAATTTTTGTATTGTAATAAATGAGTCTGATAAGAGTTGAATAGCTACGAAAATGATCTATTATTATAGGGAATTTAATGCTGAATTCAAAAATGAGGTGAAAGTGGAGATAAGTGACGCACAAGTAGAGAAATAGTGACTATTTGGATTTTTAGACTTACATTCGGTGACGGTTTCCATTTTTAGGTCGCGATGACGGTATTGACTATCCCCCTAAGTACTTTATTTTGGAATGTTTGGATGTGTTTGATATTGGATCTTTTTTTTAGCAGCCCCAAATTTGTATGCCATACGACCAGACTGGTTTTAGAATTTGCTTATACAGCAGTAACTTGTTGTGAACCTCCGAGTGCCTCCCCAGTCACCAGTACAACTTCCTATATGATGTAATAGTGAGTAAAAATGAGGGTCTAACGAAGTTATTGACACGAGGGAACTCTGCGGACGTTGTAAGACTAGGTGTCGTTCGCCGCCGTGGATTCGGCTGTTTCTCGTGTCCTTCGTGGGGCGATTCTGCTGATGCTGAGGGTAGGAAAAGGCCGTTATATGGTCTGGACTAACCCTCTGCCCGGAACACCCGTCATTATGGTCTGGCTTTCCATGACATCTTCAGTTGGACCAATGTGAACCCTGAGGAACCATCGGCGTGTTTCTGTCGCTCGTCACTCAGCGGTAATTCCTATTTCTTGGTAACGTTGGCAGTCATTATGACCGCTCTTCCGTCTAGACCATGATTCTTATACCGGTCAAAATGACGGGTGTTCCTTCTGCACTCTTATCCTCGTACCCGTCACCATGACGGATGCTCTGTCTGCACCATAATTATTGCTGAATGACGATAGCTGAAGTGGACTGTATTGTGTGAATGAAAGTACTAAATAGTCTTATCGTAGTAACATTCTGTTTCTTATCAGTTCCGACGCCAACCCCCCTCCGATTGACTAGAAGGGATGATGACCTCTTGCACTGTACTTCCAGACAGCATTCATAGCAAACTCAATTCTAACCTTGTTATTATTAAATTTTGCCATCAATATAATATACAATATTTTATATCCCTTCTAGTCAATCGGAGGGGGGTTGGCGTCGGAACTGATAAGAAACAGAATGTTACTACGATAAGACTGCGATAATATTCTCGTCTTAGAGATTGAGAAATACCTATTTTTTATTATTTGTTTGTATGGTTCTTAGTGGTTATTTTAACTTTAACTGGAAACTCTGTAGGATGTGCATTCGTCAACTCCACCTCTAACTACATGGAGAACTTCAAACTTGCACCACTTCAAACTTGCTCTAGCTTCAATGCTGAAGTGATAGCTATAACGAAGGCGATACAACACATCGTTCAATCATACAGACAGCACGGGGCGTACTTGATGTGCACTGACTCACTCAGTAGTATTCAGCTCCTCAAAACCAGCAACCCCCAAAGAGTAAAAAATAGCTTGATTGCCAGACTACTGAAACTCGTCAAGAGCTGCGAAGACGACAGAAAAAATATAATATTTGTTAGGGTGAAATCTCACGCAGGATTAATGGAAAATGAAAAGGTAGATCTGTTCGCAAAACAGGGTTCGCAAACTGAAACGGAGTTGAACAATCCGGCCATAGCTGATGAGTTGATTCCCCAAATCACCAAAAAGTACCAGGAAGAATGGAAAGACCAGTATATACACTCAAATAACGCACAGTCCAACAAACAAATCCAGCCCTCCCCAACAAAACTACCATGGTTTTTGAGAAAACAAGTCGACAAATGTCTGGGAAGAACGATATGTAGATTAAGAGTAAATTGCGGAATTTGTGAAGAGTACCTACTCCCCACAATGCCGTACGTGTGGGCATCCACATGGAACACTGGAGCACATAGTTATGGATTGTGAAGGTCATCGTAGACACCGTTCAGAGTTTTTTTAGTTCAATTAGACGAAGAACTACTATTAAATTGACTTACAACTATATTATTACCTCAAAAAACTTATTTATCTACAAAGAATTGTACAAATTTTTAAATAACTCACACTCCCCTTCCCCTCCCAGACGCCCTAAAGCTCACTAACAGGGCTACACTTCCAGAGTGGCAAAGGTTTTACGACCAGGAATCGCTGAATAATAAACCATTATTTAATACAGCCCCAGATCCGCCCTAAACCATGGTTTTCTGGCCTTCCCTTGGACCGAAAGGACATTGTCCGGATGGTAAGATTAAGAACTAATCACGATGCACATGGTGGGAGTACCAGAGTCACCAAATTGTGTCCATTGTGATGTCGAGGAAGATATGGTCCGCAGGATAATGGATTGCCATTTCTACGAAGAGGAAAGAGGTGTATGGGGACAGGTGCTACAGGACCGGGATTTGTGTGCATTGTTGAGAACTGTCAATTTGAGTAAAATTAGAGAAATATTGAACTTTATGAACCGTGGATGCACACATGTATGAGTGTACTTGACGTCATGTAAATAATAATATGTAAATTTAACAAATAATAATAAGTAAAACTAAACAAAATTGTGCTGGCAATATGTGTAACAAACGCAAGGTCAATAAACTATTAGAGATGTATTTGAAGACTCTTTCCACTCCTCCACCTCTTGAGCCTTTTTCTTAGCTCTATTAGCCTTTTTCTTAGCTCTATATATGTTTTAGCTCTTTTAGCTGCTGTACCATCGTAAGGTTTAGATTCGCGTTTTTTGCGCTCACGATATTGCTTACTTCTTTGGGCAGCTGTAACATCTTGAGATTTCACATTTTCGGACGATGATGATTGCATCATCGTCCGAGTTGAGTTGAGTCTTTTTCTTAGCTCTGTACGCTTTGTGTCGTTCTGAAGCGCTCGTATCTGCAGGCATAACGAAACTATTTTTCTAGCCTCTTCATTTATATCATTATGTAACGCTCACAACCACCATAGTAACGTGACGCTAGCAACTATGTATTATAGAAACGTGAATCAATTTCCACTTGATGGTGCAACTTCTTGTGCCATTAAGTGACGCTCGTCCGTGATGTGACGCTCGCAAACGCCATCGTGACGTGACGCTCGCAACGTTCGCAAAACAAATGGAAACGTCCTGTTAATCATTATTAAATGATAAAAAAAAAATAACTGTCATATAAACGTGTAAATGTACTGATAACCTGATTTCATGGCTGTCTGTATACGTATGTAATGCCAAATCATTTTAAAAAAACTTGAAATGAAATTTAAAAAAAAAACTTTAAATGTGTTCTGAATAACCCCAGCAGTTGCTGAAGAGCTTGACTAGACTGACAAGTATGAAAAATCTCATAAACCGAACGATATTGTTTTCTCACTGATAGCAGTCATTATGACCGGTGTTCCTTGGAATAGGATATAAAATCATGTTCCGGGGAGAGAGGCTCGCGCTAATTTTTGCGGTGTTGTCTGCTGACGTCAGGTGACGTTCGACTGACCCAACGGCACACGTGGGTGGGAAACGACTCGAAAGACGTCGGAAGAGCTACTCGAATGACAGGAAACGAAGACAAAAACTAAAACTGGAAGAAAAGACGGGACAAAAAGGTTGCATTTCAGTTGTGCAGTGTCTCTAAATAGTGAAAGGGACGTTGGGGGTAGCGTCGGTTCGATAGCGGGCCGATTAATAATTCCAGAGAGAAAGGGCGCGCAGATGTGATTTAAATAACAAACAGGACTCGGAGGGTGAGTCAGGCGGCCCCCAGCGCTGGCCGACCAACTTCAACCCTCAACTCGAACGCTCACAATCCTCCGGCTCCGGCTACGACCGGGCACACGCCTCCTTCTTCCGTGTTCCGTATTGGAAACATTATTGATTCCCCCGAGTTTGGTTTCGCTCCCGTGATCAAACTCGGGGGAACAGAAAATCAAATTTATCTTCCCCCTCCCACTCGGAAATGTGGTGAATTTTGGAGTGACGACCGCCACGCAAAACGCTCCTTCTGGAAAAAAACGATTCACTGCAGTACTGGGTATGTTCCAGCGCGTTGAGTCCCGGAACTGAGTTCTGGAACTGGTTCCGAGAAAGAACTGAAACAGTGGCGATGAGTCCCGGAAATTTTCGATTTTTTTTTGTTGACATTTTATGTCTTTACTCTGGCACATAACTCGAAAAACGTCACACGAAAAGCGTCACACGAAATCGTCACGAAAATTTCTGATGATTTTCGCTTACAACCGATTCGTTGCTACGGAACTTCGCCAGTTATAATCGTACAAAAATCGTTCACCACTCGTTGGATAGCTCTCGATTTACCTAACCAATCAATCAATAAGTTTTTTATTTGTTTTCAGGTTAATAGACCTTTACAACAAAGGGTTCGCTTCCCCAAAATAATAATTCTAAATACTTTAAACATACTAATCGAGTAAAATAAATAAAATTTCTTTCTAAGAGTTGGTGGGTACATTCTATCTTATATAAATTTTACAACAATCATGTTCGAAGTCCAACATCAATGACTCCTCATGAGGTCTTCCAAAATTTTTCTTTTCCTGAGATAGCTTATAGTAAAGTTATAAAGACTGTACAATAAGTGTCTCGTGAGTGCCGCAAAAAGGCAGTTCAGCACGTACTCCTCGCTGAGAATGGCTGAGCCAAAATATCTTGTTCGTTCATCTTTTAATTGAGGACACTTCCCAAATACATGATAAATTGACTCTGTCTCTCGAAGGTTACATAAGAAACATACTTCATCGTGCCTCACTACCCAAACGTTTCCCCTATAAAAAATTCTCAGCTGTTTTTGGTTTCTCAGGCGAATTTGGCAAATAACGCGTTTAACCTCCATCGGCAAGTCCCAGCTTAGATACCCCTGGGAGGTTTGGTACCCGTCGAGCGTTGAAAGATATGACTGACTGTAGGACGAGCACAGAGCCTTTCGTAGTCCTCGTATGCAACGAACGTGGTGTAACTATTCAATATCATCTTTTTACATTTCTTTACCTCGTTTGCATCTTGCACTTCCCAAAGATTTGAATAGCCCAATTTCACCAGAATATTACGAAGCTGCGAAACCCAGTTAAATTTCTCGTTGCTCGTCCCTCGTCGTTGCATAGTCAACAGCTGATCGTAACAAATGCGAGGATATCGGTCCCTTCCCATTCGAAGTACGGCCTCCCACCATCCTACAGCCCTCTCCAGAACAAATGCCCCAACACGGTTACGACCGGTTTCAGCCCTAATCATATAGTGGGGTGTACTAATTGGCAATGTTAGTAAGGTCTTGAAAATTTTTTATTGTACCACTTCGAAATCCTCAAGGTATCTGAGGCCCCACATTTCACTCCCATACAATAGTACTGAAGAGACCAACGTATCAATCAGTTTGCAAGTGGTTTCCCAACTGCAACACTCACCAGCCACGAGGACCTGTCGGACACCGCCCCAAGCCTTCAAGCCTTTCGATTTAAAATGTTCCTTTGCTTTGCAAAAAACGCCTCGACTCGAAAAAGGAACGCCCAGGTACGTGTATGTGTCCACGAATTTGACAGGACCGCTAGCTAGTTCGATTGGAGGTTCATCTTTACTTGTGGTGCCTTTGGAGAACCAATATTACCTAACCATATTACGTTAACCACTGCGGAGTGCGTGGCCGACAAGCTGCGGTATGAGCGTGATTGTTTAAATAATTGTTTACACACAGGTGATCATTCTCAATAATTTATATTGTCAACACGAATGCAAGCTTCATATAAGTTTCTGCAAAGACATAAAATGTCCCAATGTGTTGCAGACTCGTATGCAAGCATTTTGGCCAGTTTCTCGGTGCATTTGAGTTTTTTCTTTATTGTTGGCTTTAACAATGTAATTTAGCCAAGTGAATTTTTATTTTTATTTTAAATCTACTTAGAGACATTTTCTGGTCTGCCAGTTCCATTGGAAATTGGTTGAAAATATCTACTCCCCAGGTAAAGTATGCTCGCATACCTAGTGAAGTATTCACTTTGGGCTTTAGAAGAGTGATTCTATCCCCTGACCTCGTGGAGTTTTCAACTTTGGGTATTTTTCCCATTAGGAACATCCGGTACACATAAGCCAGAGTACACTTTTCGACCAATTCATTGAGGTTAAGTACAGGAAGGTCGATGAATATCAGTCGAATACCTTCTCGATTTTTTTAATAAGATTTTCATCAGCAATTTTTGCATGATAAACAGTGGTCTTATTTTTGTAGAGAAGGTCATACCCCATGCAACGATGCCGTAGATAAGCAATGGTTGTATAATGGCTGTATAAAAGAGCATTTTAAGTTTTGCCGACATGTACCATCGCCATGTACCATCGCTCTTTTCTCCCAGACGAGCAGTCTGGCTTCCGGACGGAACACTCCAATCCTCAGCAGCTACATAGAGTAGTGGATGAGCGCCTGACAACATTTGAGAGCAAGAGTGTGTGCCTGGGGCTCTTCCTCGACACTGAGAAGGCCTTTGACAAGGTATGGCACCAAGGCCTGCTCGCCACACTCAAACCTATTCTTCCAGACACCTACTACAGAATAGTTCAGTCCTACCTACTCAATGGAACCTGTGCTGTCAAAAATCAATCAGCTCTTTCCAAATCCCACATCATTCTTGCAGGGGTCCTCTACTGTATATATTCTATACTCACGAGTACCCACGTAGGTCCCCGGTGCTCAATGCTAACTTTGCTTATGATCAAGCCGTCCTGGTACGACAAACCACCAGTGAACAAGCTCACACGATCCTCCAGGGGTATATTGATAGGCTCTCCAACTGGACAACCAATTGAAAAATTCGGCTCAACCCTACAAAGACGAAGATGGTATGCTTCACGTACAAGCGAAATGTCGTCGTGATTCGCTTGATTCTCAATGGTGAACAAGTGAGCAGAGTAGTTCAGTCAGGTATCTGGGTGTCATCTTAGACTGTCAACTCCACTGGAATCCCCACATCAGTTTGCTGGTAAGAACAATACGAGGCAAAATCCTAAAACTAAAATACCTACTGGCAAGCCAAGTTTTAACTCTGCACATTAAACGGCTCCTATACCTCTCACTTCTGCGACCCGTCTGGCAGTATGCTTGCGGCATCTGGAGCTCAGCGTCAAACACGCAAATTAAAAGTATTCAGACCCTCCAAAATCGCATCTTACGAATAATAACGGGTGCTCCCTGGTATGTCCGCAATGCTACACTGCACGCTGACCTCAACATTCCTCTCGTGGTGGACGTACTGACGGAGACATACAACAACGCTGCCAGCCGTATGTCCCACCACCAGAACCCGCTCGTCAGCTCAATCCTGGTCGAGCCTCGACCTCCAAGAAACCAACGCAGGCTCAACCGGAAATGGCACAGCGATCTCCTAAACACCACTGCTCCTGAATAACCAAAGATGATTACCAACCTTTCTGTACAATTATTTTTAATTCGTATTGCAATTCACTCATCATGTCTAAACATTGCATCAGTTGTTATGTATTCTTCCATCATATTTATTAAGCCTGAATTATTACTCTACATTATAACAACAAATATTGTATAAAAATAACGCATTATCCCTCCAAAAAGGGGGGGGGGACCTAATGCCACATGTTCCAAGTGATGTAATATATACTTGTAGTCGCACTTTACAAGTACATATATATTACATCACTTGGGACCTACCAGTACCTGTACTCCTCATACCCTCAACCGTCCTCGGTTATACTTAACCCGTATACAACTCGTGATTCCGATCTACATTCCAACTATTTTCAACCCCAAACCTTTACTTTACAGCACTACGCAAGAACTAGACTCTTAACCCTCAATCGTACCTCCTATTCTCAGCCCATGCAGAACGTACAGGTACGTCCGATTTCTGTGCCACAAGTAAACCCTTCTCATGTGCAACCCAGTGCTGCCCATATCCTACTACATCTCATCCAGTAAAGCGTCACTCTCATCAAGATTCATCCGAACGCGCTTCTCCGCGAGCTTGTGAAGACAAAAGACTCAAATCTGAGGAGATCGAGTGTCTGGACTCAGACCTCAGTCAGCACTTCACGGCCGACAACAGGAAAACCAACCTGCCCCGCGGTTCGACTTTGTTTAAATTGATTAGTCAACTTCCCACCGGTCTCGCCGCCTCGATATTCCTCTTGTTTTCGGTCGATGTTCCACGCCATTATCTCTCTTCATTCCGATCGCCTCACAAGTCAAAAGAAACATTTCGGACAAGAACCTTCACCCTTTGTCCGTCTTCCTTTGCATAGAAGATTCAAACAAAACGTCTGCCAAATAGGCGTACAGTACAACTTCCACACTCACAACAAATGGAACGTATACAACTACTAATCAATTCAGTAACTACAAGAGCTTCAGCTTATACTGCTACCTCACCAATGTAGTGAAGCCCTGCCTTCTCTTTGTAGTGACAAGTCGGAAAATAATAAAATGTTGTCGCCCAAATTTCCACTTGTTTTGGATTGCACCATACTTGACACTTGAAATTTCAAACATGGGTCGCAGATAGACGACAATGCAATATTCACTCGATTTCCTCACTGTAAAATTGTTTAAACAATACATATTTGTTTAAACAAATAAAATTTGGATGTTGAGCTAAAGTTTCATCTATCATTTCGTTAATTGGATTAGGGTGATCTGCTCAAAGAAGATAATAAACCTTTGTGTCAAGAATTTGCAGAGTTTTTATTTTATGGTTTGTGTGTTAGAAAATCTAGGTTGTTATTCGTGTTCTCGGCTAAACCAAGAAAGAAGAGAAGCGGGAAGTGTACTAGACGGACAAGATTTCTATACACTAGTCAGAAATGCAGGAATAAGAACATTAAAAGAAATCGTGAAATTTATGAAAAGTGCGGGAATTAATTTATGAATTAAGAAGAAAAGTTTCACTTTAAAATAGTAAATCATATCTATTTAATTATAATTATATAAGTATATTTTTATACACCTGATCAACATTTATATGTATGTATAAAATGGCATTAATATTTGTATTGTATGATATTATCAAAATTATGCTGGCAATATGTGTGAATAAACGCAAGGTCAAAAAAAAAAAAAAAAAAAAAGACGCAAATTTATCGGTTGTTATTGTAGTTTATCGGTTGTTGTTGACTCATCTTCCAACGATTCAATTATATTATTGGCCATCCACTTCAAATCTTTTTTTTTTTTTTTTTTTTTTTCAATAAGATAACTTCATTATGTTGCTTGAAATTAGGTACGATCCAGTGATCGCCCTTCAACCAGAGATTAATGCTCGTATTAACAAACAGATGAATTAGAGAAAATATAAATAATCAATTTGGGAAAACAATCTAGAATTTCATACATCTGTGATGGTGACTTTAGGATATGAGGATAACAATATTAAATATTATTTAAAAATCAAATTGTGGGAATTTCACTGATTCAGGTCGGGTGTAATTAACTTTTTTAGGCTTTAAATAACGAATACCAAAACTTGAAGAAATGCGGTTATTACGAGTATTAAATCCCTCTGTCCAATAGGAGGCACCATTTTACAACCAAATATGATTGGACAGAGCGTAAACGGTGGGGAAATGATTGCACGAGGGAAACCTCCGGCACGATGGTGGGATAAATGAACTTAAGACCACTTTCCCGAATTCCGCCTTCAAACATTTATGTAAGAATATTCATCGTATTCATGTTCAAATATTGATCGTATTTGGGACATTTCACAATTATGGAACAATTCTTGTCCATAGCATTTTTTCTTAGAAACTGTAATACTTGGACCGATTCCTTTTTTTTTTTTTTTTTTTTTGGAATGTACATCTCGTTGAGCTTGATAGAGTGCATGGTGAATCAAGGCTCTAAGCGTATTCTATAGTACCTCAATTCTAGGTTAAACACGCAAAATCCCCACTCCCTAGGGTGTCCCTACTTCGAGGTTGCTATGTTCAACAAATGTTGATGACATAGCCTGACGTGTTTTCCTCAGTTTCAAAATTTTAGACCGTCAAAGTGATAGTATTTTATCCAGAAAACCCATCGCCAGTCAAACCCAGGCCCTACAGTAGTGTTGGGAGCACTTTGAACATCTGTCCCACGATTTCGGCTCACTCCCTAGGAATTTTTTTAAACGCCCGCCAAACCTCTCATAATGGGAATTTTTTGTTCCCCCCAAAGCTCAGGCAACACTGTAACATGTCAGCTGTTGAGTGTCAAGTGTTTCAGAAAGTTCAGTTGCCGTTAAACCACCCAACAGGTGCATTCTCTGTTGCAAGTCAGTGGCGTATTTTTATTAATCCTCACTTCTTAGGTTGTATGAAACCATTGAAAATCCGATAATTTTTCAAAGAACGTTGTGTTAGTGTTTAGGTATAGTAAATGTATACCAACTGGTCTTTTGGCATTTTCAAATTGGTTGCATGGCTGACCTACAGCAAGGGATTTCATGAAAAACCTCACTCCCTAGGAATTTTGGAATTTTTTATTCACCTAGAGTGTAATACTAGGGAGTAATTTTAATAACTAAATATTATATTAATTTATTGTTACAATAATAACAATGATAATCACTACTATTTCTAATGATTGCCAATGCCAAACGTGAGTGAATTTGACTCGGCCTGCGTCTGGCAAGCGGTCAGTCTATCTGTAGACAGCTACTAGCTATTTTCTTTTCATCGAATTTTGAAATCTGTGTGTTATACTTCTGTTAGACGTGCTGCAAGTTTTGACCCCCCCCCCCCCCTATCACAGAAAGTTTGCCTTAAAAATACGAGTAATCTGATTTTCAACTTCATGAATGATATTGATATTCAAGAGCTCTGAACTCACGTTACCTCATTTAATTTCACCAAAACTACGTTAAAACTGGTCTTTAATACATTGAGATATTTACGATTTCTGAATCATATTTTCCTGAGTATTTTAAAATATTTTATGTGGTAACGTAGTTCAAAAGAAAATGAAAAATTGATCTTGATCTGAACACTGTGAAAAGTAGGGTATTACTTTCACATTTTCTTGCATTTAGTTCCTATTTTCAAAGTGTTTTTGTAGTTTTGAGACTGTTCAAATTTTAATTTTTCATTTCACCATACATTTATCCACCTTTTAATGTTAGAATTGTTTGTACATTCAAATTTTGAAGAGCTCCACAATACGTTGGCCCTATTAAGTTCAAAAAATGTCACTAACGGTGGCTCAACGTAAGACCGAAAAAATACTGTGTTTGCATGTTCTTGATACGTTGGGGAAGAATATTGTTGTAAGCGTTAACAATTCAACTGTAATGGGATTTTCAACGAAGGAGGCGGTATGGTTTTAGAACATTCCACATTTTCTTGTAAACTTCCCATGATTCTTTAAAAATATGCGTTTTTCTCACTCCCTAGGTGGCAACTCACTCCGTAGATTTAAATAATTTCAATTAATTAATATCTTAGTTATTAGTAGTGATTATGTCCGCCCACATAACAGACTTACTACTACCAACCTCCTGAACAAGTTCAGGCCGAAAAAAACTGTGTTTCAAGCCAGAAACTAAAAATTTCAGACTGACGTTGTACCAAAATGTGAAACAACCCATTTGTTTTCCTCCGTTTTTCATGTTAGAAAGTCAGAAGCTCCATTTCCTCTTCCTTTCGCCCGTAGGAGGTCCTGCCGTAACGATAGTTGAAACACGAAACTCGTCGATTTGAGACAATTAATTTCTACATACGGAAGAGCGCAGTCATAGTTGGAAACGGACGAAAGACAAGATAAACGACTGAACAAACGCTGACCTGAGCCAACAGGAGCGTGTAAGCTCGGGTGACAGAAAATCGCTTATAGATACACACTGTTGTGTAACGCAATGGCCTCTCAGTTATTCATCAGTCTCAACTATCAATCAATTCGTTCATCCATTTCATTGCCGTCTATCAATATCGCAGTGTACAATATGCATAACCCTTGCGACATTGTGCATAACTGCACGAAATAATTGAAGAGATAAGCCGAGAGATAAGCTGAAACGGTTGAAACGGTTCACGGTTGAGCTTGTCGAGTACATGGTAAGTAGAAAACTTTGTCCTCGGAAAAATCATGAGGCACCCCGTGATTTCGCTGGCCCTCGGTAACGTGTTAGTGTGGTGGAGCCATGGAGCCAGGGCCGTAGGGAGAAAAAACCGGGGGGGGGGGGGGGGGGGGATTCAAATTTTCCAACCAGCGAAATTTCTCAACTTTCAAAAAATGAAAACCATTGGTTTTCAGTTATTTCACTTCAGTTATTCGTTTCGCGTGAAATGGAGTCGCACCATGCCGATTTTGTATTTGGTGTCTGTCTGTTTGTCTGTTTCTCCTTCAATCACGCAAAAGCGGCTCAATGGATCGAACCCTCCTCCCGTATTTGAATGTTTCTGTGATCGGGGAAGGACATAAGGGGGTTCACTTCCAGATCCGATGCATAGGGGTGGGGGTTTATAGGGAAGCCGAAATATAAAAACCTTAAATTCTTCCTTCCCGTGAGACAGCGGAATATTATTTTTGGTATTTAAGATTATAAGGGTTTGTAAAGGGACATGTAAGAGGTATAATCCGTAAAGCGACAGGTAAGAGTGACGGATGGATCCATCCCGAGTTCTGCCCGTCCGGGAAATCTCCTTTGAACTTTTCAAAAAACCCAGGATTTCAGAGTATGGGAACTCCAAGTTATGCATGTTGGGAAATCCCAACCTTTTCATACTTATCTATGCTTAGCCCGTTTGGGGGTCAGCCTATAAAACCAATATTCATCCAATTTCAATTACGCAAAAAACCCTAATTAAGATTTTATTAAAAAAGAAAAGAACATATCCTACGAATTTGTTGTTCCGAGAGTTAAAAGTAATGGACGTTTTCAACCTAATTGAGAAAACTACCTTGATTTTCACCCATAAAAATATTTGGAGGATAAATTGGAAAGGGTTGAGGATGGAACGCGGAGTGCAGACAAAGTAACATTGAAAGCTTTAAAATTGAAAACCACGGCAGCTCAAAGATTGTATTTTCATAAAGGAGTACTACTGTACAATCTACTTCCATATGATCTCGTCAAAACAGAAAAATTACCTATAAATAAATTTAAAAAAGTAATCAAGGACTATTTTCTTGGCTTATTATGAAGTATTGTAGCTATTTCTGTCGTTTGTAATTATTTAAAATTTCTGTACTTATTACCTACTAATTAATTATTTAATACCTACCTGTAATTATTTAAAATTTCTGTACTTATTACCTACTAATTTGATTTGTATTACTTTTTAACCTACAATTTAATAATAAAATCGAGGCACATGACACGCTCCAGTTCCCAGCTCAAGATTTATCTTAAAGGGAACTGATGCATTTTTTGTCAATTTAAATTGTTTGTATTTTTTGTCTATAAAATGAAATAAATGCTATATTAAAAAAAAAAAAAAAAAAAAAAAAAATGGTTCTATCTTCATGGCCCGAAATTTTCCAACTTTTCCAAGTCGAAAAAGCTGCGAAAAGTTGGGAATTTTGAAAAATATTCACTTCGAAATTCTGACTAATCCAAGTTGGGAAAATACAAGCAGGACTGTTCCCTACTTGGGAGAAATCAAACTTTTTTGAACCTTCCTTGGGAGAACTCTCCTTTGAACTTTTCAAAAAACCCAGTTTTTCAGAGTATGGGAACTCCAAGTTATGCATGTTGGGAAATCCCAACTTTTCCAAGTCGAAAAAGCAGAGTGGAGGAGGAGGAGTAGATTTTCAATAAAAGTTCAAGTTGTTTGCGACTACAAATTGGTCGTTCGAATTATCAGCGTTGGTTACCCTGGTAGTGTGGATGATAACAGGATACTTGAGCTCAGCAAACTTGGAAGAAGAACATCGGATTTCATATCTAACGCTCAGTGGATAGCTGGCGACTCAGCAAATCACAACGAAATTAAAACGTAAAAGTCACAACAGGAAAAAACTTCAAACTACTAAAAAATAAGCTTCAAGCTAGTTTGTACCTACACCACAATTGTGAATCTTCGTCAGAAAATTTATAACACAACAGATAACATAGTTGCTGTCGACGTTCCTCGGAATCGGGTAATTTATTCTAATAATTCCTTTCTATAGATTTTCCAAGTCAAATTGAGAATTTTCCAAATCAAATTGAGAACTCAGAACTTTTTTTTGACACAGGTATATTTTGTAGAAGAGACAAAAAGATGAGTATTGCAAGTTGGGAAAGGATTTATTCATAGTTTTAGTTCATAATATTATTAAAATTATCGGTTTTCTCGAACAGGGTCACTGTCACTTTCACTCCTGGGATCGTCCATCGTTGAAAAACAGATCGAAACTAATAAATGGGTCAACCACCGAAGATTTTTGTGAATCCCCTCCAAAAAGGAACATGTTGTTTATTGTTTCCAGCCTTCTGGACGATGTGAGGGAAGGCGCTAAAGATGGGCCAAGTGCAGTATAGGATAAGTGGACAGTTCGGTTGATGTGATAGCTAGCAACGTACATATCTTCCGATTTCTTTGAAAAATCACTGTTCGTCATTAGAAATGGAAAGTTCTCAATTTGATTTGGAAAATTCTCAATTTGATTTGGGAAATTCTCAAGTTGATTTGGAAAATTCTCAATTTGACTTGGAAAACCTATATCTAAACTAGACAGCAAAAAAACCGGCGCACCTCGGATTTTCGTAGAAATACACGTCCACCGTTTGTTTTGAACGAATTATTGTTTCGACATGGTTAGTTTCACATTAGCGTTTCTTTTGTCTTCCACCTTGTGTTTTTCGATTGTTCTGTGCTTGTTCGGTTCTGAGGAATGGTTTTAACCACCGAAACAGTCGCCCAGATAGTCGGGTTGGTAGAAGATGGGAGAAGTCAACGTTATCCCCCCAAAAACAACTCCGTTGTAAAAACTGGCCCGCCAAAAAACCTCAGCCGCAAAAAGGAATGATATCCATTTTGCCCGCCAGCCACATATATAGTTCCCCATCCGCCTATAAGAAAGCATTGTTGGTTCCGTTGTTTAAGAAAGGAGATCCGGAGGATATGGACAATTATAGGCCCATTTCTCTCCTATCAGTCATAGCTAAAATAATTGAAAGATTGGCAAAAAATTATTTTGTTGATTTCTTGGAGGCGAATGGGAAACTTGAAGATAGACAATTCGGTTTTCGTAAGGGCAGAAGCACGGATGATGCTATTAGTTTTCTAGTCCAAAATGTCATGTCTGCGCTGGATGCTGGGGAGAAGGTGCTTTGCATATTCAAGGACATGACGAAAGCCTTTGACACGGTGTCTCATTCTGGGCTAATAAGCGCAGTTGAGGAGACGGGAATTGGTACAGGATTCGTTAAATGGACAGCGAGCTACCTCGAGGGGCGGCGCCATATAACAAGAGTAGGGGGGGTCCTTAGTGAGGAAACATCATGTAGATGTGGCATTCCTCAGGGCACAGTTCTGGGGCCAATTTATTTCATTGTTTTTTTAAACAGGCTTTTAAAAGTAGAGATGGAGGGGGTAGCGCTATCCTTCGCGGACGACACTGCAATTATAGTCAATGACTTAACTTGGGATTTGGTAATTAGAAAAGCTGAGGCTTGCCTCACTAGAGTTTCATCTTGCCTTGGGGACATGGGAATGATGATCAATTTAAGCAAAACAAATTTCATTGCCTTCGCTCTACGGGAGAAGGATGTCCCCAGGGTCGGTTCAATTAAATGCCATAGTATGACATGCACGAGGCTTAATTGTGATTGTCCTGAAATAAGTCAGGTATCATCCACGTGTTATTTGGGTGTGGATATAGACCACTGTCTGAGGTGGGACAGGCATATTGGTGGTCTGACTTCGAGATTGCGCAAACTGGTTTATGTCTGTCGAGTGGTGAGGAACTTTCTTTCTAAGGAAGCTATTAGGATGTTTTATTTTGCCCTGGTACAGTCTCTCATGATATACGGCATTTCGGGATGGGGAGGTGTAAGCTCTGGGCTACTCAATACTGTCTTTGTGGCACAAAAACTGATCATTAAAGTTTTACTTAAAAAAAGGATGAGATATTCTACAGCCGAATTATTTAAACAAATGTTGGTCCTCCCTCTCAGATCTCTGATAGATAAAATAATGATAATTAGGGCTCGAAAATCAATAGAAAATAGCGATCTCTCACTACCAGCTGGTGGTGTAACAAGATACCAGAAGCAGAGATTCGTCAGAGTGCCCTTTAGAAGAACTTTTCGAGGTCAGCTAGCCCACGACTATAGAGGTGCGACATTGTTTAATGCTTTGCCTAAGCACCTGCGCTCAATACCAAAGATATCGGTTTTCAAAGAGGAGCTCAGAAAGTATATGGAGTCAAACCGTAATCACTGAAGAGAAATGTTTTGATTTTTGTTTTCCATTCTATCTATATATTGCATTATTTAAGTCGTTGCTACATAGAGGCTTCAATGTATTTTTTTTCTTCTTTGTTATGTTTCACTATATTAGAGGATCGATATTATTTATGCATATATATATTTTTTCTTTTAAGCAATTGATTTATGTCTTTATTCATTTATACATAATGCGGATAGTATTAATTGATTAGTAGATAGCAACTCCTTCCCACAGCACAAGTCCTAGACTTAAAGTGGGAAGTAGCATTTATAGTGTATCTATTACCTGTATATATTTGTGTCTTATCAAATAAATGCATTATCTAAAAAAAAAAAAAAATCGGTGCTTCGCAACTCGCTGTTGGTTGTGCATATAGAAACCTGATCCTCCTACCCCTAACCTCCACCGTCAATGTTTTCCTGTCCCTGTCTCCTTCCCACAACCCCCTCTCACCCTTAGTGCCCCTCGGTTTCACCTAATATGTTTCCTCTGTTACACCAGCAGGGAGCTTTACGCTTCTTTCAATGCTGTTGGTGGGAGCTTTTTGCCAGATGAACAAGCCTGAATTGAAGCATTACTATATTATAAGTATTACTGGTGGTCACGAGTAATCAGTAGTGGTACACCTATAATGAAGTAATGCTTCAATTCAGGCTTGTTCATCTGGCAAAAAGCTCCCGCCAACAGCATTGAAAGAAGCGTAAAGCTCCCTGCTGGTGTAACAGAGGAAACATATATACAGTCGCCCAGATAGTCGGGTTGGTAGAAGATGGGAGAAGTCAACGTTATGTGGCTAGAACTTTAGGGCTACCGGAAACTACCGTTCGTATGGCAGTTCAAAGGTACAGGGAGACTGGTAGCTTCAACAGGAGACCAGGATCAGGCCGACCGAGAGCGACAGTGCCCGCAGACTACCGATTTATTACGATGCAGGTTCTGCGAAATCACTTTCAGACGACTGTAAAAACCATTCAGCGACTTCAAATTGCCCGAAATGTTGATGTTATTGTAGATACAGTGCGTAGGCGGCTTGCTGAAGTTAACCTTCGGTCGAGGGCCCCAGCTACTGCGATTCAACTCACCACAGCACATCGTACAGCTCGTCTTAGATTTGCTCGGGAACATGGTCAGAAGGCGATTGGGGAAAAGTAATGTTTTCGGATGAGTCCAGGTTCTCATTATTCTCTTAGAGAAAAGGCCGGGACAGCGTTTTGCATAGTGCAATATTTCTGAAAGGGTGCCTTATGGGTCTGAAATGGTTTGGGGTGGCATCACTTCAGAGGCAAAAACCGACCTCGATGTTTTTCCAAGAGGGAACCCAACTGCACTAAGGTACATTTCTGATATTCTGCAAGAGTATGTAGTCACATTCGCCCCAAGCATCGGTGAAAATTTCATTTTTATGCAAGATAACGCGCGGCCCCATGTTCCACATGTGGTTACTGACTACCTCGAAGAGGTTGGTATTCGCACCCTACAGTGGCCAGCCCGCAGCCCCAACCTCAATCGTATTGAACATCTATGGGACGAGCATCCGAAGGCGTCCAAACCCTTTTTTGGACCTCCAAGGCCTCAGAACCGCGGTGGTAGCAGAATGGGACCAAGTCGGTCAGGAAAAGATTTCCAATTTAATCAGCAGCATGCCAAGAAGAAAGCAGGCGGTGATCCAAGCAAGGGGAGGCAACACAGAATACTAAAAAAAAATGTATCGGTAATTTACATTATTTTTTTCAACACGAAGAATCAAATTAATTTTTAACAATATTCAGGCTGAAGTAAATAAAATTTATTTTTTCATTGGGAATTTTTTATTTTTTTAATCTGCGCCCTGCTGTTCACTCATTGGATATGAACTCAACTTGGCACACCGAAAAAACGTTAACTCATTCACGTTGGACGTGTATTTCTACACAAATACGAGGTGCGCCAGTTTACATGTATGAACGATTTTTTGCTTCCCCGTCAGGACTGGTGTCAAATGACGGTTTTATCTCGAATTGATTCGACTCAGCCTTCGACTGGACTGACGGACGAAGTGCCTCCTCGTGAGAAGGAAGAAGACCGAAAAAAAATGACGACTTCCTCGAGCCGATAAGACGAGCGATAAGAGCAACGGCATCAGCTGCAGCATCTCCCGTAACCTCCTCTGAATCACTTGATAAGAGACGGATCCTTCTGACGGAGGACGACAAACGACGCTGCTGCCCTCAGATGAAATTCCACACTCGCCCGCTGAACTCTTATCAGCGACTTGAGAAGTCGGTTTCACTAATGAATCCACAGTCATGCATGCAGCATGGCTATAAGAGCAAAGTTTTTAAGAAATACCTGGTTTTATGTGAAATGTCTCCATTTTACTGGTTTTATAACAAGTTTTGTCTCTTATTTTGCCGAGTAACACCTCAGTTCATCTAGAATTTACAGATTTAATTCAACCTTATACAAATTCAATCCAACTTTTTACAAATTCTATTCAACTCTTCGCCGGAGTGGGTGGACATGGAAAGTAGGCAGATGATTGATTTGAAGGAAAGTTATAAGTAGTAGGCAGGTGCGTAGCGTTAGGAGCAGCGCAGGAAGCGGCGCTTCCCCACAAGAAATGAAGAATGTAGGTAGAAGTTGAATGATGAACAAATTTATTACGAATAACAAAATATTTAATCAAACGTAAAACATTCAATTGAAAATTACCTACTGACCTACCTATTACCTACCTTTTGATAGTGGGTTTCAATCAAGAATCAATGGCCGAAGCCAAGTCATCTGAGGAAAAGAAGAAGAAACAAGTGAAGATCCACGATCTGAGTGAGGCCCAATAACAGTAACTGTTGAAGAAGGGGACCGCAAAATTATTGCTTGGGGGGAGGGGGGGGGATTGACGTCACACGCACATTGTGTGCGTCCGTCTGTGTGTATTCTGCGTGTGAGTGTGTCTCTGACTGTTTACCGTGGAGCTGGTCACTACCATGGTGTTCCTTTCACCATGGTCACTACAACTTTTTTGCGTATGCCCTTGTTATGCGCAGGCGTCGGTTTTGCTGGAATACGGAGGCCAGAGAATTTATAATATCCATCAATTGATAATATCCATGCAATTCTGTTTGCTTTGATGTGTGCTGGTAGGTTTCAGTTGTTTGTTTAGTTCATCTTCCTAAAATGAACGTTTCGCGAAGTTTTAGCAAAAAATTCGACAGGTGCCAGATCTCAAGCTCGTCACCGTGAGTACACTAGACATTTATTGTTGAGAACTACAATAGATACCGACCAATGGTTATCAGGGTGTACCTAGTTCAAAAAACCTTTTGTTTTCCTATGAAAAAACATCATGGTGTTGTGGCTTTTTATCGAATTTTCAAAGAAAAGGAAGCTCCTTTTCATTGTTCCCGGTCCAAAATGTTTTGAACTTGAATTTCCGGAAAATTTGTATACCAAAATCCGTTTCAGAACAAAAGACTGCCAAAAGACACCAAAAATGATATGTATACCTAAAATGATCTTATAAGTGCTATAGAGTCATTCTAGATAACATTAAAGTTGAGAAGTTAGGAAGTGTGTGTGTATGTGTTCGGTGGGGGGGGGGGGGATTGGGTGCGGTACCCCCATGTCCAGAGCCACGCTACCCTCCTGGTAGTAGGCTACACGTAGGCATGCGATTCAATTTCTACTATAATATAGCATAATTATACTAATATATAGTATATAATATTATATCGTTGGCATACAGGAGAAACTAATTAAGTCAACTTTTGGCGAAATTCGGATTGATATGCTACCTACATTAATTTTTCATTCTCTTTTGAATGGCGTCGTCGGTTTTCGTCTCTGGGTATCCGTTTCCATGGAAAACACGTTATAAGATCATTTTTTGTCGATTTTATACTGGAGAAATTAACTGAATGACCTTTTGCGTTTTTCGCTAAGGGCAGACAACTAGCAGAGGCAGCTGGTGGTCTATTCGCCAAAATTACTATTGATGAAAGCCCCCAATTTCACTTGAATACAATGATTCGTCCAATAGGATCCTTAGTGTCGTCAAACCAAAGACCACATGGAGCAATGATTCATCTCAGACATGAAACATGATCAGAAACACGCATACGAAATGCCACAACATTTATCACTCATTGCTTTGCGAAACTGCAGAAATTGTACTGGAAATTGGAAATTGTACAATAACGGGTGGTTGATGAAACATGAATGGCCTAATATTCGAGTAACTTTGAATATCACGTAGTACTTACATGTATACTGCGCTAAGAAGCTGTGTAACTAAGATTATAACAACTACGCTTGAAGACTCAACAACAAAATAAAGTAACTATGTCGATAAAGATCATACAACCGGCTATGTGATAAATATTCAATCACAAAATACAAAATTTTTGCGTTTATTGTAATTTAAAAAATACCTCAATTATTATGCATTGTTAAAATGAGTTATTCTGAGGTATTTCGATGGGAAAACATCCAAAAATGGCAAAGAGAAATAAAAGTCGTGCTATTTTATCCAGCAGAAATTCATTAAGTCAAGTGCCCTTTTCAGAAAAATAGTAATTTTACTACAAATAGTAAGTCTTACATGATTCAGATAATTATATATCGAGGGTCTCACGGCAACTTCCCACATCGTCATTTGGCAACTTTTTAGCCGAGCCAAAAAACCGTCTGCCAATAACTATTTTTACTGACTAATTCAGTAAAATAAATTGTGAGATTTAGAGGTACCTAACTTATACTTAGTTAGTTCGATCCGCCGGGAAAAGACGCTTCAAATGGTATGCATAGGTAGTTAACTCATTTCGGCCAAAAGTGACGATGTGGGAAGTTGTCGTGAGACCCTCGATATATCGCTCCTTTGCTTGTCATATCTCAAAATGATGATTCGGGGTAATCGAAAAAAAACCATTTCAACTTTGAAATATTCCGGTACGAATTTATTTCTTCATCTTCAGGGCCTAAAATCAGTTTCACAATGTAAAATTAATAGAAGTTATCGTTATAGTTATTATTATAAACTATGGTGGGGGATCTTGAGGGTTGGTCATCAATTGAAAGCTCTTTACGCCAACGTTTCGCTGTATTTAACACTCATAAAACAGGGCTAAAACGGTAACAACGACTAGGTTAGGGATTGAAAAGATTAAAGAGTAAACAGATGGAAAAGATGTAAATTAGGTGCTGAATGGTAGTTGGTAAGTTTAGACCTTGATGAGAGTAGGATGTATGTAAAGTTATCTCATTCTACGAGTATGACTAGTGTATGCACACATTCTGACTTATAGAATAAAATAAACTGACAACTGACATCGTTTACATACATTATCGTTGTACGGACTAACGAGTGACTACGAGTGAAAGTAACACTGTGCTACTAATATAATTAACATCATGGATACAAATGTGTGGATGTATGGATATTCTGCAGGCATGGATATTCTTATGCATGGATCTTACAATTCGTACAAGGATGAAAACGCCTACATCACACTGTAGGTTGGTTCTTCTTACCTACCCATGGAACACTTCCTCCTGTAATGTAGAGGGAAATTCAAACATATTGCTAATACCACAATCAGTTATCACTCTCGTTAGTTATACATTATATTTACTACCTAATTCTAATATTGCTGTTACATACTTAATGGTTCAAAACATCATTATTAATTACCTTATTCTAATATTGCTGTTCAAGACATTCTAATATTGTAATATTCTAATATTGCTGTTGAAGCCTTCAAATGGATCGTAGAAATAATTTTGATTTTGTATTTTGACTGAGGGTCCCTGATAAAACCTACCTACATATTATTTCAAGTAACTATTATTCAAGGAGGTTGAGTTTGTGATTTTTTTTAAGAGATTTGAGTAAATTCTACTAAGCCTAGCTACGTCAGTTCTCATATTCAACACCGACGTATAAAAATAACTATGACGATAACTTCTATTAATCTTACATTGTACAGGCCCTGAAGATGAAGAAATAAATTCTTCGAAACGTTGGCACATGAAAAATCTCTCATCCCTCAACCTTATAATTACTGACAGTCAACAAAACTGCCCTACTAGGAAAAAAGGCCTTAAGTCCAAAAAAAAATAAAAATTGAGTTAAGGTCATATTACGGTTTCATAGGTGGGTTTCTACCTATTTTTGAGGTTAGAAAGTGGTAACTCCACTCCTTCAATGAGAAAAACGCTAATGAAATATGCCTTATGTCCTAAATTGTCTGACATTCTAGTGAGAAAAGCCTCAAGTGCAACTTTTGAAGAAAGAAAGCCTCAAGTACAGTCGTGTTTGTACTTGAGGCATTTTTAATTTGAATTTCTATTATTGAAAAATAAATTGGAACCACGCCTTAACTCCCATCAGATAACAGAAAGCCTTATAACCTTGCCTGAAAGTGATGTTCCGGACTTGTGTGTTTCAGACGACATCTAGGCCTAGTGTTAAAAAGGGAGTGTTCCTAACTATAAAACATATTTTGTTTGTTCTTTAAGGCTTAAATTTTGTATAAACTCATTTTATATTGTATAGATTCAAGAACAAATGTTTTTCTTCTTTTTAAATGTTAACATAGATCCTTGGCTAACGTTATTTTATGCTGATAACTTAATATCCAACATTTTTTATATAGCCTATCGTGAATTTTTGAGCCTTAACTTACAATAGTTTCACTCAAACTCAAGCTAAATATTATGGTTTCCTTGGTTACAATACGTTCAGATATATTTCAATTAGCCTATTATAAGCCCAATTCAACTTTTACAACACATTATAATAAAACAAAAATATTTTTACACCAAGATAACTAAATGTGGTTATAAATAGATTTCAATTTCAAAACACGATCTACATGTTTTAACATATTTTAAACAATATTATATAAATAAATTTTGCAAAAACTCCTCTGTGTTTACGTTTTTTAACCCTAACTTTTTAAGGGGTGGTAAAAGGGGTGGTTTTCACATTATAGATAAGCACCTAAAAATATACCTAATATAAGCTACCATGGGAGTTAAGGCTTTCATGTTGCGGTTCGTACTAAACTGTTTGGAGGTAACAAGACCTTAAGTCCCATTTTTATGCTAAAGAAAAGAAAAAAAATATTTTTTATTTTTTTTTTTACCAAAACTGCTTTTTAATTTTTAAATTAAATTATTTAAGCCTTTAAACGTACATTCTAGAGAAAAAAAGGGTATGAAACAGTATATTTTACGTTTTATTGAATATCTCCATTTCAAGTAAATCGGAGTTAAGGCTTTCTTTCTAAGCAGGGCAGAAAAATTGATTTAATCACACACACTTACAGGTGATGTTTACTTGATGTCTACAGGTGATTTTTATTTGATTTCTAAAATCGTTGAATCGCTCAATTATAAGTTGTTCACTGACTCATTCTGTGGTATCGGACTTTTACTTTGTAGCCAAACGAATCGTGGAAAAGAGATCGCGGATCGGGAGACCGAAGATGTGGACGGTAGAGAAGGTGGTTGTCGGGGTGGGAGGCGGTGGAGGATGTTACAAGGGTGAGACTGACAGTGGGAGTGACGGTCGGGGGGGTGTTACAAGGGTGCGAGGTGGAAGAGTTGAAAGGAGGGAGGAGGTGGAGGTCTGTAGGGCTGAGGGTGATTGGAAGGGGGGGGGGGAGGCGGTTAAGGAGGGTAAACATCACCTGTCCTTCTATTTAGCAACAAGTTAGAGCCGCTGCGTCCCCCCCCCCCCCCCGTAAACGGAAAGAGCGAGTTTGCGGGGGGTGAGGGAGTGAGATAGAGCGATATTAGAGGGAATGGGTGTGAGTGAGACAGAGATTACCGTCGCGTGGCGGTGAGGGGGAGGTGTTACAAGGCCCAGCACTATCCGGCACCCCCCCCCCTGACCACCCATCACCACCTCACGGCCACCCCCCCCCCCCCAAACCACCCACAAGTTCTAGTTATGCAGAGCTGCCGTAATGAGCGATTTTCTCAACTGACCCACGAAACAAGTCGAAAAACAGACGACGACGGAAATCGTTCGATCACACAATCACAAGACCCGAAATAAACACGAGCAGAATCCGAGGGCCCTCACGAGTAGGGATGGGTGTCAAAACGTAATTTATCGATATTAAATACCCAAAATTTTAAGATATCGATATAATTTTGGCCTTCCTATCGATATGCCGATATACCTATCGGCTGCAAAAATATCGATAAATGGCAAAAATGTCTTGAAACCCGTAGTTCATGAGACATTGACCCAAAAATCATTAAAATTTCCATGAATAGCTCGGTATGGAGAAAAAAAAGTCGTATGGCATATTTATGCTACATTTTTAGTTGTTGGAATAATGTAGATATTAAAAAATATATAAAAGGAGAAAATTGTACTTTATTGACAAATATTCAAAGGATTACACATTATAATAGAATTCAGATTTTAAAAAAGTGACATTATAAGATACATTGTCATTAGTTGAATATTTATAGAAAATATAGGTAGCTAAAGAAATTGAAATTGAATTGAAAGAATTATATTAAAATCACGATTTTATTATTATTTCAATTTAATTCACCAAAGTCTATCATCAGTATCCTTGAGGAAAAGCAGCTTATTAGCCATCTCCGATGTTAACTGGTTTCTTTGGTCCCTGATAGGGTTGGAAAGATCGAAGTCGAAATTTCGATTATCGAAAAATGGGGTTCGACTTTTTGGATAATCGATATCGAAATGAGCGTTCGAATATGCGGTGAAACAAAAGTTGCGGGAGCGGGAAGCTGCTCAGCAGAATCCCACTGAGAACCAGCTTTCACCCAAGCAAGCTCTGACGATTTCTGGGGTGATTTTGATAAGGAGGCTGAGGAGCATACTACACAGAGAGCTGGTCAAGCCACTGCGGGTGGACTGCCCATTCAAAGATTTCGACGATTTTCGACATGGCATCGAAATACGAAAAAAGGCAATCGAAAAGTCGATTATTCGAAAATCGACGTTTGGCTTCGATTGCCCAACCCTAGTCCCTGAGAACAAAGCCGGCCAACAAACTTTATTTTTCGTTTTTCCAATCTCTAATTGTGAGCAGGTGTGTGTGTGTGTGCTTGCGTTCGTGTATTTGCCTTCCGCCTTCAACAATATTGTCACAGTAGGCAGAGCGACCATGGAAGAAGTGGAACATAATTATTAATTACAAAGTTCTTCTTCTTCCATGAGTAAGTATAGTATAACTGTCCATTTTCAATCCTTGAGCCATTTACGTCAGCATAATTACCGTTGGTAGCAGGCACATCCAGTCATGGAGTAAGATTTCTATTTTTTATTTAGTGTTTTTCTGAGCAGGTTATTGGTTATTATGAATTGAAAAATTTCTGGTGACAACGCTGATAGTCAAAGGCTTTGAGAAAACCGATACATCGTAGGAAAACTATCGATATCCGATATATCGGACTCGTTTAATATCGATATTGGGGGGGGGGAGCGATAATTGATGTATCGATACCCATCCCTACTCACGAGGCGACCCTCAGAAATTGAACGTCTCATGACCTGAGTTGGGCAAAATTGTAATCTAGGGACGCGGGAGCGTCCCGCCCGCGAGGAAAACCGAAGCCCAGAAACGAGGCGACGTTGGGTCTATCAGCCCCCTGTAGCTCGGCCCCCTGGGTATCACGGGAGTTGATTTTTTGTACACCAACTCTCCAGGTGCCTGTGAAGACGTAAACCAAATTTCAACTGTCGGGACCATCAGGTGTCGGGGGCAGTGGTGGATCTAGAACTGTACCAAGGAGGGGGGCTAACCCCCCCCCCCCTCTCACCTGGAGCCTCCCCCGAAAATCTTTAGGAATTTAAGGGTAAAAAATGGCAGTATTTAACAATTTTCATGACAAACACATGGTAAACACATGAATATAGTCCGAACTTGGATGGATTATAATTATTTGTGCCTTAATATAGGGAAAACTTCGATTATCAGATTTACAGGGAACTCACGAAGGGAATTCCCATTGGATGAAGTAGTTAAACTTCATTCTTATAGCTGCTGTGGGAGTGATTTCTGTGGGTGTCCACCCATTCCTTTTTCTCAGTCTTGTAAATACCTTGGTGTAGTTTTCGATTCTAAGTTGACCTTTGAACTGCACATAAACTCATTAGCCAAAAGGCTGCGTAAACTGTTTTACGTTTTTAAATCCTTGGGTGGTTTTCTGAGCATTTATTATTTAAAAATGGTCTATCACGGCCTTGTTTCCTCATTGCTGAATTATGGTATTATTGCTTGGTGGAGGGGGGGGAGGGGCTACGAAGACGCGGTTGGGTGTCCTTCGGACAGTCCAGAATATTATTCTTAAAATTATATTACGGAGGCCCTCCAGATACCACACAAGATGTTTATATGAAGAGTTCGGCACACTGTGCATTTCTGATTTATTTGTGCGAGAGGCCTGTACTTTTGTATATATGACGGGAGTGGGCGTGGAGGATGCCTGTGCAGGCATATATGTCACGAGAAATGTAGAGAGGTCTAACATAAGAAAGCCCAAGATAAATATCGAATTGTTCATGAGAAGCGCTTATGTTGTTGCTCTACATTTTTTCTACGAAAATAAGATTAATTTAAGTGATTTTAAGGGTGTATTGGCATTAAAAAGACACGTCACAAGCATATTAATGAACGCACATAAATAGTTTTCTAGTACCTATCATTATACTTGAATGTGCTTTCATTGCCGACTAGATTGATTGTTTTTTGTTAAGTAAAGAGACTCCACGGAAAACACAAGTTCATCGAGAACTTAGCTTTCCGTGGGCACGTATCAATGTACTGTAGATGTAAGATTATTTTAGGCAGATGCTTTGATGATTTTTCTTTTTCTTTTTCCTTTTCATAAGATTGCTATTTAATGTGCCAATAAATAAATAAATAAATAAATTTTAAAAAATCCACAGTCATGCAGCATTGCTATAAGAGCGAATTTTCGAAGAAATAACTGGTTTTATGTAAAATGCCTTTATTTTACTGTATTTATATATTACGTACTGTGGAAGTGTGTTCCTTTATATTTTACTTAATTTTATTAGAATGTTTGTAATGATGAAGATACTGGGTCAGCGAACCTCTTTGTTGTATAGGCCTTTGTCGCCTCTAGACAGCAAATAAAAACTTTCTTGCTTTCTCTCTAGACCAATTGGTATGTCATTTGAGTAGTACTACACCTACTTTGGAGCCAAAAAAACCTCGAACGTTTCGGACTTTTTTCATTATTTGCCTCATCACTTGTATAAGATTGTTTTTTAAGTAAATAGTACAAGCTACAATTAAGCTGAATCCCAGCTCTGTAGGTTCAATAGAGCCAAAGATTTTTGACTTCCAAAGTTGGATATTTCTTCCAAAAAGTTCGAAATTCAAGTTTTAGTCATCTTTTAGCTAGAATGCAGGCTCTGATAGTGATCCCACGAGGAAAGTCATGGGAAAGAAAGTTCTAAAAAAGTTTCTATCTGAAGTCCGTAGTATAAATTTTATAGGCTGATAGGTCTTATTTATTGTTATAATAGTAACTTTCGATAAAGAAGGAGTCTTGGCACTTGGAGTAAATATGTGGTTGGTACTCATTTGAAAACAAAATCCACGGTCATGCAGCATGGCTATAAGAGCGAATTTTCGAATAAATAACTGGTTTTATGTGAAATGTCTCCATAGGATGTCTCGAAAATGGTGAAATTACGGTTCCGAAAATATAAGAGAAACGGCCATTTGTGGGACGTTTCAACGTAATCAACGAAGAACCAGCACTTGTGAAGGAGATGGCCAACAGATGTCACATTCACGTACAGAAATCGCCCGAGTTCGTGTCTCGCAGTTGCCGTTGCGCATGCGCACCTGCTCCGAGCTGTTCCGGCAGCCGACGAGAGGAAACAAATTCTTGAATGAATATTACATTCGCATTATTATAATTAAAATCCACGCCCACATCAATTAGTACGCAGGCCCGTATGAGGGCTTCCGGCGTTGGGTCTACGACCTCCCCGCGCTTCTGAGGCATCTCAAGACCTTTTGAAACGTTCAACTCCCTCGCCGCCGTCACGAGGATCGTTCATCCACTTTCAAAAAACCAAAAATTCAATTTTGAACAGTTTCCGAGGCGACAGTTGATATATTGCTATTTTGCGCTACTTTTAGGTGGATTTTAGCAAAAATTACGCTGCTTTATGAGCGTCAATAAGTTTAAATCATCCATTGCCAAAACATTTTTTGAGAGATGTTTAGAACATCCACTTTCAAAAAACCAATCATTCAAATTTGAACAGTTTTTGCGGCGGTAGTTGAAACATTGCTATTTCGCGCTACTTTTTGGTGGGTTTTTGCAAAAATTACGCTATTGCATGACCCTCAATAAGTTTTAAAACTTGAAAGTGTTATGTTACGTTTCTAATGAAGAAATTTTGGACCAATAAAAATCTATTCACCATATAGGGTCACCTATTCAAACAATATTTTCGCTCGCTACTCCATTTAATTCACGTAGTTATGAATCTTACAAGGATACTGTTTTTCCTAGACAGAAGGGCGATCTTCACGGAAGATGAGAAAACCGTTGAGGAAGAATTTGCAGCGTTTTTTTTACTGGATTTCCTCGCTCTACGTATCTTGAAACGTACGAGAGGGAGGGGGGGGGGGGGAGTTGAAAAAATTCTCCTATAATGAACCAAAATGAATAGGACTGTGAGAGAGCGGTCCTCCGGTCTCAAGGCGATGGGATTGAGTTTCTTTTCACGAGTCCCGCTAAGGTTCATATTTACAGCGATAATGTTACAATGACTGAACGCCGTTTCCATCTACGACCCTTCACAATCGACGTCGAGCAGACGGAAATATCCGGTGACATATTTGAGCGGCCCAGTCACGCAGGATGATGATCATGAGCGAATTTTCCGAGTCACTGAAACGCCGTTTAGCGCGGTGTCGTTTCCCCGGGTGTTTCGGGCCTGTTTAGCGGAATGAATGTCGAATTTGAGTTGTCTCGGGGTCCCGCGGTAGAGATTTGGAACAGGGTTGAACAGGTCGCTCGTCATGACCTTCCATTTCCACGTTTCTAATGACCAGCTCAATGTTTCAACTACTACCAAGAAGAAGGCGACAGTTATGAATTTTTTTTTTTTTCTGCTGTACAATTTGTACATAAGATATTCTTATAACGATGGCATCACATGATCACCTTGTATCTCGAAAAACCAAAGTTTACGGGAGAGACAAAAACTGATTGTAAACTCATCTTTGGGGTATCAAAGATGTGAGGTTATCAGTGGCATTACTACCTTCTTGATACTAAACGAGTTTTTCATTTAGGTCTCGAGAGGGCTGAAAATTCGTTTTGCTCTAAAATTTGAACCACTGGTCGATCAGATACGTGGTTCGCTTTCAAAAAACTAATTTTTTAAAAATGTCCAAAAACCAAGGTACGATTTTTTACGTGATGCCATCGATAAGAAAAATTTGATAACATTGTAAAGATGTTTTTTTAAGGAGTGAATTGTAACTGTTATACGTCGTTTAGGGTTAAGGGGTTTCATCCCCAAATGATGATTCATATGTGCCTATTAAATTGAATATTTGCACAAAACCTGGTGGCTCAACCTTTGTCAAAGTTCATTTCAATACACAGGAGGAATTATCAAATTACAGTACAAACCCAATTTATATCCTCAAGGCTGTTGAACGTGGAATGTGTTTCAAACGAAAATTGCTGTACATCAAAATGCTGTTTAAAGTAATAAAACGCAGCGAATTCTTGGACAACGGTTTATTACCTTCTGTACAGATCGCCCTTCTGTCTACATCACTGATATGTTTTAATTTATATAATTTAGTTATACAAATTAAAAATTCATTTTGATAAGAAAATATTTGGATCTATTTTCTATTAGTATAATTCAGGGATATTTCTTGTATCTACGTCCACCAAATATCCGAAAATAACCACCTTTCCGAAGTCACGAAAACTATCTCTTGAGGTGCCAAAACCATGAACCCATGAGCAATTTGAATCAGCTAGGCCAGTATGAAAACTGGCCTGACTTGACAAAATTTGAGTCCTTATTGTGAACGAGCGGCTGATCGTACAAAATGGTTTTCAAAAATTATCTAAATTCAATTCTGTGCACACTTGAATTGAAAATTACACCGTTCTATTTGAATTTTTTAGTATACGACATTTTCAGTACTTCAAAATTCATTTTAAACTCTTTCCTATTGACCTAGGGATATGAAAGGTTTCCAAGATCCTTGGGCTGGTTGAAGCCCATAACCAAAATGTCATAGTTTTAGAAACATCCACGCCGTTCCGTTCAAAATTTCCAAGATTTTTAATATTTCAACTCCTAAAATTGATTTAAAAAAACGGTGTGAGGAGGTAAAGAACCGCAATAACGTACCCAAATGGTGTAGGGAGTTCAAAAACGGGAGAACTGATGTTCATGACGAAGAAAGAAGTGGCCTTCCGCCTGTGGTGCCTCCCGAAATCGATTTTGGCGATAACCGAGGGTTTCTGAAATAATCTTTTGCACAGTTCCATATGAGAGATCAGAAACATGCTCATAAATGTCCACAACTCTTCGTCAGCGATCCACAATAATCAAATTGTTGATTTCTTCCACGATTTCGGGAGTCACCACAGACGGACGGGCACAAGAAGTTTCTTTTTTCGTCATGAACATCAGTTCTCCCGTTTTTGAACTCCCTACACCATTTGGCTACGTTATTGCGGTTCATTGCCTCCTCTCCATAAACGGAAACAAGCTGGCGATGAATTTCTGCTGGTTTTTCCCCTTTAACAAAAAGAAAACGAATCACATCGCGCACACAGCGTCGGGCCAGCGAGGGGTCGTGGGTGGCGGGAGTAGGGACATTCCGATACTTCCGATATATCGGAGATCGATACTTTGCTCCCGATATTTGTATCGATACTTGTCATTCAATACTTTTGTGGTATCGATACTTCCGTGTGAGAGTATCGATAGTATCGATATTTCCCAAGGAAGACTCCACTGATATTCCACTGATATTTTACCAAGGAAGATGACAATATTGTGAGAAAATACTCGTTCGTGCCCATCTATTAATTATAATATGATTATGTAAAAAAAAATCATTGTGCTAATAAAATTTTTTTTTACTTGTATCATTCATCTTTATGTACCTACTTTTCTGATATATAATTATAACTCCTACATTTCGATAAAGTCTGTTTTAATGAATTATGAATTTTGAACTTGATGAATTTTGACCTTGATGAATTTTGAAAAATCTATCATATTATATAGATATTAGGAAGATGGGTACAACCACCTTAGTATAAATGCATAATTATAATAATATGCTTGTCACTTTTAAGGCATCCTTTTCACATAGCAGCAATTTCTCTCAATTCTCTTCCTTTTTTTTTGAATTCCATCAAAAGAAAGGGTTTTTCTGAATTTTCGCCCTTAGACTTGGTATCGGTATCGGTATCGAGCATCGATACTTTTGATCCGATATTATCGGAATATCGATACTTTTTGACCGATAATATCGAGTATCGATACTTTGGGGAAAGTATCGTATCGAAAGGAGTATCGATACTCAGATGGTATCGTAACGTCCCTAGGCGGGAGCGTTCACCGAAGCGCACATTTCAAAAGGCTCTCAAAATCAAACTAACGGTCGCACTCTAACGCCGGACCTCTTGTTTTGATCGGAATGATCCCGCCCATATCACAGGGGTTCAAAATTTGACAAAAAAAATTTTCCTGCTGCTCAAAACGGTTTGTATTCTTACTTTTTGATCGTCCCGCGTATGAGAGAAAAAAAAAGAAGTTTTCCAAAACAAAGCTGCTGCGAAACCGTTTCTGTTTCGAGAGCCTCTCCAGTTATTTTGAAACGGCCAGTTTCTTGGAGCGCTATTGCCGCTGAAGCTGAAGCTCGAAGATGTTATTTTGAAGCAGCTTCTCCGAAACTGTTTTGTACAAGACACGAACTGCTTCGTTTCGTTTCTCAGATAGAGCAGAAACGCCCTAGTTTTGTATCAACCTTACTCAGCCTCAACCCTCATCTGCTGGAGAGCAGTGCAGTTGCGATATTAGCAATCACTAGCATGTGGAAACCGTTTTTGAACCACCCCGAGATTTCATTCACAGATTAAACGAAGGTTTTTGATGCTGCGTTGCGCTCAATTTTATGTTACTCATCCCAAGTTTGGAGCTTTGTTTTGAGTGACCAGGTTGAGGCTGTTTTGCGCTTCTTTATCAAATTTGTTTTCTCTCTTCCTAGATGCACGCCTAATTATATGTTATTTCTTGAAGCGAGTTTGAAACCTATTTATGTATACACTCTCCAAATGCACTTCACTTACATATTAAAAATTATGAAACTGCCGAAATATTTAGCCAACAAGTGTATTGAGCAGAACGTCTTTTGGGAGCTCTTTTCTGTGCGAGTGGAAAAAGCTTATAGAGGAGAACGTCAACGTAATATCCAGTTTTATTCATGCGGAACGCGAACAAAAAGCGTTACGTTCACAAAATCGCCCTCAATATTCGGCCTTAAGGCTCGAACGCGATGTGGTACCTCTCATGCAATTCAACAACTTTCGATGCCGTAAGTGGCTTTTCAAAATTAGAGGTGACATTTTGGCATTGAAGTCAAATGAGTCCAGCAACAACCAAAAGTGTGACATTTGCAGTAGCGGGGAGATTGAAAACGCTTTTAATTTCGTTGCTAAGTGCAAAGCGCTGTGTACGGTAAGGAGGAAATATTTGGGACAATCGGAAATGGACTGGGACGATTATGTGGCGCTGCTCAAGACTGGAGATTCAAATTTAATCGGGTACTGGGAAATGAGGTTTAAGACGATGGTCGAGTATAGTTTATTTAGTAGTAGAGTAGGTACTGAAGGTCTAATATTGGAAATATTGGGAAGATTGCTTTAAACGCTCTAACTTGGCTCGCTGCGAAGTTCAGAGGCCATGCGCTGTTGCATCCGAACGGAATGCGCGTCCTAACGTTTTTATTGAGTGCGAATGGGAAGAAGGGATTTAAGCGTGAAAAATGGGATTTTTGAGATTTTTAGGGAAAATAAGCCAAAATAACTAGGAAACTGTTAATTTATTCCGTATTCTATTCTAAAAACATTATTGGGGCGGATAAAATGTAAAACTAAACAATATGTTTTAGCAAAGGGATCGAGCGCAAACACGACGTGGGTCGCGGATGGCCATTTTCCCGTCGATTTTAGTTGACAAACGTGAAACGGGGGTCTAAATACCATTTATCGCGTTTGTGGGATTTTTGTGTGTGGAAAGGGATTTTTCATTCCTGACGGTGGGAAAAGGAGAGAGGGCCATCTTGCAACACTACTCCTCTCCTACGGTTTCCCGCTACCACCGCGCACGACGCTCGGTCTTTAATAAATTTGCAATGCTTTTTGCTCTAAAATGATATTTTATTTACTTTATTATCCTACGTCCTCAAAATATCTCTCCGAGACCAGTTCATGTGATCATAACAGTCCGTTAAATTTTTTTGAGCTCCTCATGATCAATTTCTGTAAAAACGGCAATCTTTCCAATTTTTCCAATCTTTCGAAAATACTTATTTCACGAAATATTTCCACGATTTTATCTTTCCGGAAAAATAAATAGGTACTCTATTTAGTAGTTACGTTAAGTATAGGTGCAAGGGCACACTTTGTTAATATTCAAACGGAATACACTAATAAGTTAGTAATTGTATTGAAAATTGTGAATATGAGCACTAATAAGTAGCACTATAAAATGAAACAATGGTTAAAGTAACGTATCAATTGTGAATTTTTCTCAACATTGTTATTGAGTTAAAGTAGTTTGTTAGACTCTCACAAACGACACGCTTTGTTAAATATTAGGAAATCGGGGAACTCATCTGACGGTCTTGTATGACCACGATTAGTACATGACTCCTTGTAGAGTTTCGTAAATGAAGTTTGAATGTACGATTTTCAATAAAGCATGTTTTGTATCTATCTAGTGCTGTATCAATTTCTTAAAAACGTTTATTTCATTTACGAAGTTTTGTGCTTCATGAATATACGCATGAATACACGCTAATTAAAGAAATTCAGACCCTTCAGAACCGCATACTGCGCATAATTACGCATGCCCCTTGGTATGTGCGCAATGCTACGCTTCACACTGATCGGAATATTCCCTACGTGCAAGATATCTTGAATATTCCCTACGTGCAAGGAATATCTTGCACGTAGATTATTGTAGCTAGATTATTGAAGCATTCGTTAAGTATATTTATACTTAACGAATGCTACAATAATCTAGCCTACCGCATGAGCCTCCACAGAAATCCTCTAGTCAACTCCATGCTGAACGAACCCCGACCACCCAGAAATCGACGTCGACTAAAACGTAAATGGCACAGTGATCTACTAACTAGCTGACCCAAACTTTTCTCACATTTATCTTCTACTGTTCTTCTCTTTTATCTTTGCTTATGTTAATGTTTCGCTACTTATCTGTTGCTAATGTCACTCCACATGTACCTGTTAATTTAAATTTTCACGTTGAGTTCCAAAATGCTATTAGCTCACCGATGGGTGAGAAATAATACTGCAAGTGACATGTGATTTGTATAATATACTTACGGTGACCATAGGTACTCCTTTTGGGAGTACAGGTCCTACTTTTTGATTGTGGGTCCTCCCATATTTTTGAACTCATGAAAAGGAAGATATGGTCCTACTTTTTAGAAATGGTACTCCCAAGGTCCTACTTTTAAGTTGTTGGCCGCTCATATAAATATATGGATCGATGGCTTTCGTCAACATCGATTCAAGGAATATCGAGATCGATATAATATGAACATCAATATGTTTTCCACTCCATTCATTCTTCTTCCATGCCTGGATACAACTGGTACAAAAAATGAAAAATTTATTTTCTTGGTTTCATAGGTTCTGTTTTTCTAGTCTCCAGTTCGACTTTGAAATATTCATTTGTTCGTTGATGAATATTCATTGCATTCTGTGATAAAGTGTTGATAATATAATTTCTTTCTAACTGTCAGAGTTTAATTAAAATTATTCAATTTGAAACGCAATTTTTGATCGACTTTTTGAAAATTCTCTTTTTTTTAGTTCCTTCTTGTAAGTCTTATAAGTTAAAATGAGGACGTTAAAATTAATCTTTGTTTCCTACCTATCTTGCTGTGAGAGTTTGATAATATTTTATTATTTAATTTCTAACGTTTCTATTTTAAACAATACTTTACAATAATAAATAATAAAGTGGGTTGATGAAATTTGTTTTATCTGCGTTTTTGTTTGAGGGTCCTCCTTTTTTGTTTCAAAATTATGGTCACCGTAAATATACTATATTATATGTTAGCTCACTTGATAGAGGCTCCCACAATAGTTACTATAAAAAATAAATTTAAATAAATATATATACATATACGACATGCCGTAAGAGAGAAAAGTTGGTCTGAAGGAGCGTAGTGAGTCAGTCTGTAGTGTATCGTGAGTGCAGTTAACATATAACCCACGCTCGTCCGTTTCGTCGTTCTCCGATGGAATCAGGAGGGCGGTTGGGTCATCTGTTTTTGTGGCACCTACAACAGAAAATGGTTGGAATGGGAAGGCGACGGTGACGGGTGCGGGGGGTCATAAACCTTGACGAAGCCTCGCACTGTAACAGTTTCCTTTCCGGATGAAGACGGGTCAGAAAAGGAACCTCCTCATGGAAAGAGAGTTGTGGAGGGGACTGAGCAGCTGGCACCAGGTAAAAGAAGGGCCCCTCGCCCAAGGAGGCCACAGGTAGCGTTCGGAACAAAGGGCCGGCGTCCCCAGTCACCTTGGAAACATCTGCAGTCCTCCTCCTTCAACCAACAGGGCACCATCAACCGTCCGCATCAATATTTGTCTACCGTTTCCTCCGTCAGTATCGGCCAGAGCTCCTTTTGGACAAGAGAATAATGAATTGAAATGGTGCGAGCGACTATTCACGCACTGACGTGTCTTGGGCATCACAATTCAACTGGTCCGTCCCTAGGAATTCCCTGAGGGCGGATCTTTCACAGTAGTCTCGAAGGAATCCAAAACCTTCTACTGGTGAAACAGTTCTTCATTACCCACTAAACACACTATCATGTCTTTACTCCCGACAAAATCACACTTTATAACGTACAAATCAATCCAATGACGAATCCAAAAATTGTTGCTTCCTCACAACTCAAGCTTTCCCATAGAAGAACTAACTATTCATTGCCTGGGCGGATCTTTCACAATAGTCTCGAAGGAATCCAAAACCTTCTACTGGTGAAACAGTTCTTCATAACCCACTAACAACACGATCTTGTCTTCACTCCCGACAAAATCACACTTTAGGTATTTACAAATCAAATCAATGACGAATCTTCTCAGTCACACAATTAATTCTGTATATCTGTAATGAATTTGTACAGCATCATTCATTCTTCACGTTATTGAATAGAAACGAATGCAGTCAATCCTAGAATCCAAAAGATTTCCTATAGACCCACTAACTACACTATCCTGACATCACTCCCGAACAAAAATCACACTTTATAGCGTACAAATGACGAATCCAAAAATTGTTGCTTCCTCACCACTCAAGCTTTCCTATAGAAGAACTAACTATTCATTCCCTGGAGGGTCTTCCACAGTAGTCTCGAAGGAATCCAAAACCTTCTACCGGTGGAAAAGTTCTTCAAAACCCACTAACAACACTATCTTGACATCACTCCCAATAAAAAAATCACACTTTATTGATTTACCACACATTAACGTACAAATGGCGAATCCAGAAATTGTTGCTTCCTCACCATTCAAGCTTTCCTATAGAAGAACTAACTATTCATTCCCTGGAGGGTCTTCCACAGTAGTCTCGAAGGAATCCAAAATCTTCTACCGGTGGAAAAGTTCTTCAAAACCCACTAACAACACTATCTTGACATCACTCCCAATAAAAAAATCACACTTTATAACGTACAAATGGCAAATCCAGAAATTGTTGCTTCTTCACCACTAGAGCTTTCCTATAGAAGAAACTTTTATTCGAACCAAAACCTTCTCAGTCACACAATTAATTCTTTACATCTGTGAAGAATTTGTACAGCATCATTCATTCTTCACGTTATTGAATAGAAAAGAATGCAGCCAATTCTAGAATTCAAATACAATTCGTCTGCCTATAAGTTTCAAAAAAGTTCGATTTATTTAGACATCGTAACAGTGAATAGATTCCTTCAAAAGCTTTGGTAGCTCCGCCAGGCAGTGATGATCCAACTGCTGGGATACAGCGAACAAGTGTTGACTCAATTTTCTGACTAAATTGTAATTGTCCAAAGATCCATCAAACCAACAGCATTAGATACCTGGGAGTTCAAATTGACCAAACTATTTCATGGGAACTCCAAGCCGAAATAGTAAATAAAAAAATAAGAGAACTAATACCTACCTTTTTTGAAATTAGAAACATAATGAACAATAAAACTAAATTAATGATCTACAATGCTCTGGTGCAATCACAGTTAAATTATGGAATAGTTGCGTGGGGGAATGCTTACTCAAATAAAATAAAAAATTTACTTACCACACAAAAATTATTAATAAAAATTTTATTCAACAAACCGCACAGATACCCATCAAATCAATTATTCAAGGAATCTCAAATATTAACATTCAAAAACCTATTAGAAAAAACTACCCTAGCCATCATCTACAAACTAATACAAACAGGAACAATAGAAATAATGTTTATTCCATTACGTGGTCTTGGATTTTGTAATTTAATTATTTATTTATTTTTCTGCAAGTTATGATTATTTACTTTCTGTTACTCTACTCCAACCCCTACACAAGTTTTCTTAGAGGGGTTGTAGCATTTATGATTTATTTTCAAAGAGTGTAAATACCTATTTTTGTTTTTGTCAATAAATGCATTAAAAAAAAAAAATTTCTGACTGTCAAGTTTGCCACTAGACACTGAGGTCCTTTCAACAACGTAAAGGAACCTTAGAAACTCACTGTCCAATAATTCAATAAATTTTAGTTCGGCTGAGGTGTTCAATTTTTTTGAGGCATTTCCCAGAATTTAAAGATGTTGAGGGATGTCGACATCATTCTTACTGACGGTCAAAAAAATCACACACACCCAGAATTTAAAATTGAATACGTCAATAATTTACGTAAAATAATTATAATAAAATTGATGATAAATAATTATTATTTTATGGGTTTTCATTCTTTCTAATGTTTAACCTTGAAACTCCAATGGCGCTTGGTTCTATTTCGAAATCCTGTGCCTCTCGAACTTTGAAAACTATTGATAATAAGAACAGTTTGGTGTATAGATCTGCCTTGAATGATCGCTTTCGATCAAAAGGTGAAATGTCAAATCCTTAGCGAGCAAACCAAGTTCTTATAACCAAAGATACTGAAAAACGTTCGATATTTTATCCGCAATAAAGATTTTTGCTTCTCCTGAAAAGTGAGTTCAATTATTGGACGTTTTGTCTTAAAACTACGAATCCAGGATTTGTAGCGTTTGGGGAAAACATTGATGTTCCGTTTTCGTAAATATTCAAAACCCACGAAGAGATCAAACGGCGATATATACTCTATAGAGTAGAAATCCCCAGGAGCTTTTTGTGATTTCAAACGAACTACATTTGGTCAAATGACGTTAGGTATTTCACCTTTATTAATAATACTGAGTGTATATGATATGGCTTTATTGTATGAATATGAAAAAATGTATTGGAGGGAACAAAGGATTAACCGATTTCCAAAATTGTATTAAAAAATGTACCAACCTACTTACTTGTTTGTTTTTTGAAACATCGAATAGATTCGCCTTTGGATTCCGCTTCAACAATTCAATTACATCGAAATCGATCCACTAGTCAATTTTTTGTCGATTCGGAAGTTTGTCACGTTGTGCAAAAATTCGTACCGCAGGTGTTCTAATCATTTTCAGATTCCTTCAACCCAACGTTGAAATCTTTCACTTTCTTAATAATACATCGCTCTGACGGAATTAAAAGGTATTAGATGATCCAATGTACATAATTGATCAACCTTGTCTGTTCGAAATTCAGTCCAGTTTCCCTTTCCGCTTCACCAAGTTCGTAGAACCAGTTCGACGTAGTAGTTGTTTTATTATTTTCTGTACTGTGTAGATATATCACTGTGTGTTTTTAAATCAGCTGTTCCCCCCTAAAAATTGGCTAGAAGTTCCACCGTTTGATTTACGCTCATGTTGACGATTTTTTACCGGTTCTTCCTTTGAGAGCTGGTTGTGAACAAACAGCTGGCCGTACGAAGCTCCGGATGGCCTTGGAAAAATCTCTGAATGAAACTTTATTCGAATAGGTACAGAAAGCTACACCGTTTAATTCAAAATTTTCGAGATATGACGTTTTCTAGTAATCTAGAGTTACGAAAAGTAAAGAAGGTAAACTAAAGTAATTTCCAAACTTCAGATTTTCATGACAATTCAAAATGGGGATAAAGTGTCAGCGTACAGCGGAACGAAGGATTTTTGAAACATTGAGAGTTAACACAATTTTTTAGTTACGCGGTCAACGCGCGTAAGTACTAACATCAGGCAACCCAGAGGGACGATATTTATTCGATAATACTCGTACACGAGAAATACTAGATGAGCGACAGAGCCCGCCATTCGGCAAATACTGTAATCATGGCCTAAATTATTCTCGTTTGACCACAAATTCTTCTGTTTGTAGTCGTTACAATACTGTCGTTTCGCCCTTCAGGTTTCGTGAGGAAAGTAAAACCTCAGTTTCAAGACCCATGGAACGACTCGTAACTCACGTGATGGTATTCATACGAGATACTTTCTTATGTCTACTTAGTCGAAACACTTTTTCAATTGCACTAAAACCTCAGTTCACTTCATTCTTCGCTATAAAACGTCAAGATAAATACACTTTGAAAGGCCTCCGTCATCAGCGGCCCTAATTAACCCAGTACGACTAAAAACACCTCTTGTAGGCAGAACGGGTAATAAGCTTCTCTCCTCTCGCGACTGATTTGTACGCTGTAAATAAGGTAAATCAAGTACTGCCTCTGAGAATTGAGGGTCAAGTTTATTCTTGGATTGACAACATTCTGGAGAATTCGGAATCTGGTTGAAACTCACCCCGCAACTTTCGTCGCTCGTATTCAGTTGATACGGTCACTCACATCCTCGAACCTCACAGTTGTCCACGATATTGGGCGGGTTTTCTAAAAGATCGCAGCTAATTGGGAGTTATTTATTGGTGATTGGAGCAGCGGGCGAAATTTGTATGTTTTGCCCAGGAACGAGCTCAGAATTCAATTTTTATTCGTCGACATAGTTTGATATCAATTTTGTACACGAGTTGCAAACATTACAATATTTTTAAGTTGCACATTCCAGAGTCGTTCCAATACTGTCTTTTCGCCCTTCAGGTTTCTGTTTATGGAGAGGAAAGTAAAACCTTGGTTTCAAGACCCATGGAACGACTCGAAGCTCACGTGATTGCATTCATACGAGATACTCTCTTATAAGTAATTCATGTAAATATCATACATTTCTTCCGATTTCTTTAGAGGAAAGGCAAAACATCTGCTAAAAACGGTGTTTTGGTTTATTATTTTCAACATTGTCCATGGATTGAGCCTTCGAAAAAAATGAATAATCCCCTCGAAATCGATGGATTTTCACTCAAGTTTCAAGGTATGTCAAATCAAAATCCGAATTTCAAAATATTCGCCGTCCGCACAGATCTTAGATCTGCACAGTTAGAATCGTCCCAAAATGATGAAATTCGGTTACAGGCTCAAACCAGCCCAAGTTCGATCCTCGACACTTTTCATAACCCAAGGTCGATAAAAAGGGTGCAAAATAGAGTTTGAAATGTTCAAAACGTCATACCAATACGGCGTTTTCCGTTTAAATTCAATGAGGGACAGAGAGAAATCGTCAACATAAGCGTGATTGGGAGAGAGAGAGAAAGAGATTTATTGGTTCAGTTTTCAGACAACTTGATACATTGTAAAATTTATATGAGATATTACATTATATTGTCTTAAATTATTTTTATCTAGGTTGAGTAATACCAATTATGGTGTAATTGTAGGCGTAAGCCAGTTAGAATTACACCAGAGTTGCAAATTATCTCTATATTCTCTGATTTTAATGTATGTATTAATTTATTATTTTTTATTATTTTATTGTTTTCTTTAACGTATAGTTTCAGTAACTGAAAGAAAAACTGTTTTTCGTAACCTAATTGAATGAGCCACGTGAAAATTTCTTTTTTATACGTCGACCTTGTAGTCCTGGAGCCGAGGCCGAAAATGGGTGTTCATTTTAGGAGAAGGTTTGATATAAAATTATGAAAATCTAGTCAATTCTGAGTAAGAAAATCCAAGTCTGCCATTTCAAAGCGGTTGCTTTCAAAAATGGCAGCTATTTAAAAAGTGACGAAAACGCACAAACATGACCTGTCTTTAGGATGGATGGAACTTTTATAGATGATAGATTATGTCCAAACATAGATTTTTTCACCAGTCTGCCACTTTCAACCGGTTGAAAATGCGTGGCAGACTCAATTTCAAAAATTGCATTTTTCGGGTGTAAAATTTACAGTATTTGGGACGCCTCAAATTTTCACACATGATTATATATGCCCAAATAAGGAGTTTGAGACTTGTCTGCCAATCTAAAGCAGTTGAAAAGTAATGGCAGACTTGAATTGAAATATTGCCAAATTTGGTGATAAATTTCATCAGTTTTAGGAAGATTCAAATTTCAATACGTTAAAGTACCTGTGGTATGAGAGCAATAGACCATGGTCTGCCTTGCCTAGCCAGTTGCTTTCTACCGACAGACTGAAATGCAAAAATTGCCAAATTACTGATCAAAATTTTGTGATTTTAGGATGCTTCAAATTTCAGCTCAACATTGTTCTCCTGCAATAAGACTGAAAAAGAGTAGTCTGCCTTCAGTAACCCGTTGTTTAAGTTAGGCAGACTGAAATTGAAAAATTGCAATTTTCAAGGTCAAAATGAATGTATTTTGGGAAAGTTGTAATTTTGGCATGTGATACTAGCATGTTAGTGTAAACTTTTTGACGCAGTCTGCCATCAATATTCCGCTGCCTTCTGGCGGCAGACTGAACTCAAACGTGGGAAAACAGAAATAATTTCAATTATTGACCATTTTTATGGTAAAAATGCATCTTCTTTAGGACGATTCAAATTTTGGCACATGATACTACATTGTAAGAAGAAACTTTGTGACATGGTCTGCCATCAATATCCAACTGATTTTTTCGGCAGACCAACAATATTAGGTATCTTACTTACATAATATGTTACAATTTGCCATCCCTCAACACCTTTATTAGCTGCAAGTAATTTTTTCTACATCCATTTTCCTTCATGTCCGACTGTAGAAAATATCTTTAATTTATAAATGAAACAAGGGAGAAGCAGAAAACAGAATGGGAAAACACTAAACTTCGCGTCGAAAACGGCCGTTAGGTGGGTCCCGGGTAGCCGCCCAGAATAAAACTGCCTTTTTTTCATCTTCCAGGTAAACTACAGTCTAGAAATTTTAACCGTCAGTCGGGGATAGACCACATTGCAATATTCACTCGGTTTCTCATCTGTAAAATTGTTTAAATAATACCATTTTGTAATAATACAAATTAAATTTTGATGCTGAGCTATTGACTTGAAATTTTAAAAATAGGTCAGAACTGGATCACAATGCAATATTCACTCGGTTTTTTGTCTGTAAAATTGTTTAAATAATACCTATTTGTTTAAACAAATGAAATTTTGATGATGAGCTACATACTTGAAATTTTAAATATAGGTCAGAAATGGATGACATTTCAATATTCACTCGGTTTTTTTCTCATTGCAAACCTGTTCATTGTGTACCCAAGATCCTTTCCTAAAAGACCTGGCAGCGGGAAATATTATTCAACATGGTTTGAAAAGGGAAAAACAAGTTTTGTAAAAAATCCCAATGCTCTAGATAGTAGTCGATACCAGTGACCAACATTTTCTTCAGTAGTCGACATGGTTTTGCACTAGTAGTCGACCTACATGTGTTAGAAGTCGACAGTATCACTTGAGTCAGTAGTCGACAAATTTCGTCATTCCATCGTTTTCGAATTTTACGACATCTAAATAAAACACATTCAACTGTGAATCGGAACTTGAAAATAGATTAATAAGATGTACCTAATGAAGTTATCAGACTTTTTATTTGCAAACAGCTCATTATCAGTCTCAAATTTCAATAAGTACTTAAGTAAAAAGGTATAAAAACTATAGTCGAAAACTCATTGTCAGAAAATTGACATTACAGTTGGGCTTAGGTACCTATTTACACATTTTTTTGACATTTTCATGTCTTTGCTTTGGCACATAAACTGAAACGGGAAAAATTTGTTCCCTTGATTCACCCTTTCCCTCAGATCACGTCAGAACACAAGCGACCGGCGGGCCATTACGTCAGATCCTATGACGCACGAGCGTATGACGTAAGACGGCTGGCAGGAGGCCAACTAGTGCGTCAGAGCCTATGACGCACGAGCGTATGACGTAAGACGGCTGGCAGGATAACTAGTGCGTCAGAGCCTATGACGCACGAGCGTATGACGTAAGACGGCTGGCAGATGGCCAACAAGTACGTCAGAGCCTATGACGCACGAGCGTATGACGTAAGACGGCTGGCAGGAGACCAACAAGTGCGTCATAGCCTATGACGCACGAGCGTATGACGTAAGACGGCTGGCAGGAGGCTAACTAGTGCGTCAGAGCATATGACGCACGAGCGTATGACGTAAGACGGCTGGCAGGATAACTAGTGCGTCAGAGCCAATGACGCACAAGCGTATGACGTAAGACGGCTGGCAGGATAACTAGTGCGTCAGAGCCAATGACGCACGAGCGTATGACGTAAGACGGCTGGCAGGATAACTAGTGCGTCAGAGCCAATGACGCACAAGCGTATGACGTAAGACGGCTGGCAGGTGGCCAACAAGTACGTCAGAGCATATGACGCACGAGCGTATGACGTAAGACGGCTGGCAGGAGACCAACAAGTGCGTCATAGCCTATGACGCACGAGCGTATGACGTAAGACGGCTAGCAGGAGGCCAACAAGTACGTCAGAGCCTATGACGCACGAACGTATGACGTAAGACGGCTGGCAGGATAACTAGTGCGTCAGAGCCAATGACGCACAAGCGTATGACGTAAGACGGGTGGCAGGTGGCCAACAAGTACGTCAGAGCCTATGACGCACGAGCGTATGACGTAAGACGGCTGGCAGGAGACCAACAAGTGCGTCATAGCCTATGACGCACGAGCGTATGACGTAAGACGGCTAGCAGGAGGCCAACAAGTACGTCAGAGCCTATGACGCACGAGCGTATGACGTAATACGGCTGGCAGGAGCCAACTAGTGCGTCATACGACGAGACCTCTTATGTCTCTGCGCCCCCTGTCACACCCACACCGCGTACCTCGTACTTCATTTTGGTTTATTATCTTCGATAATGAACCATTGGAATCGCCCAAAGAAAAAAAAATTTTAACCCCCCCTCAAAATTTGTTGGTTTACGTTTCAAGATCGAATAAAAAAAAATCCGTCCGTCCGCCGTACGCCGTCCGCGGCACTTTGCCCAGTTAGCGTTGAGTTAAAATTACGACATTTTTTTTATGGGTTTCGACCAACCCCACAATGGTCCTCGAAACTTTTCATAACCCTAGGTCAAGGGGAAGGGGTTCAAAACGAATTTTGAAAATTTGAAAATCTCATATCTCGAAAAATTCATATAGAACGGTATGTTTTTTATTTCTTTTTCTTTACATGGGCTTTCCACCTCAGCTTGCAGTTGAGTCATGCCAATGTATTTCGCCTCGTCCGCTTAAGGTACTGTTTGTGAGTTAATATTAACTTATTAAATTTTAATGGGATTACGTATGTCTTCAGATTCGTGAAGTTTATATGGATAGGTTTCGTTTCGTTCAACTTCTTCCTAATCGCTTCGTCCATTTTAGGACGTAATGCGAGATTGCAATTCTGACTTCGCCGTCGTGTTCAGCGGTGAAATGTCCAAATGTCGGATGCAATGTGGCGATAAATAAATAATCAAAATTGTTGGAAAAGTAAACAAAATAATGTTATTTCTGGATTCGGTTGATGTTACCAATGTACAATGGAAAATAACTAAACTTGCCTAAATCTATGGCCATAGAAAAAAAAACTCCCTTCTGTCTATACCAGACTGTGTTGCAAATCGGCACCATACCATATTCTCACCGTACTCATACCATACCATACGAATTTCTTTCCTATCATACCATACTGTACTATACCAAAACATACATACAATAATATACCATACCATACTCATACCATGTCATACAAACCGAGTGAATATTGAAATGTCATCCATTTCTGACCTATATTTAAAATTTCAAGTATCTAGCTCATCATCAAAATTTCATTTGTTTAAACAAATAGGTATTATTTAAACAATTTTACAGACAAAAAACCGAGTGAATATTGCATTGTGATCCAGTTCTGACTATTTTTAAAATTACAAGTCAATAGCTCAGCATCAACATTTAATTTGTATTATTAAGTAAGTAAGTAAGTAAGATACCTAATATTGTTGGTCTGCCGAAAAAATCAGTTGGATATTGATGGCAGACCATGTCACAAAGTTTCTTCTTACAATGTAGTATCATGTGCCAAAATTTGAATCGTCCTAAAGAAGATGCATTTTTACCATAAAAATGGTCAATAATTGAAATTATTTCTGTTTTCCCACGTTTGAGTTCAGTCTGCCGCCAGAAGGCAGCGGAATATTGATGGCAGACTGCGTCAAAAAGTTTACACTAACATGCTAGTATCACATGCCAAAATTACAACTTTCCCAAAATACATTCATTTTGACCTTGAAAATTGCAATTTTTCAATTTCAGTCTGCCTAACTTAAACAACGGGTTACTGAAGGCAGACTACTCTTTTTCAGTCTTATTGCAGGAGAACAATGTTGAGCCGAAATTTGAAGCATCCTAAAATCACAAAATTTTGATCAGTAATTTGGCAATTTTTGCATTTCAGTCTGTCGGTAGAAAGCAACTGGCTAGGCAAGGCAGACCATGGTCTATTGCTCTCATACCACAGGTACTTTAACGTATTGAAATTTGAATCTTCCTAAAACTGATGAAATTTATCACCAAATTTGGCAATATTTCAATTCAAGTCTGCCATTACTTTTCAACTGCTTTAGATTGGCAGACAAGTCTCAAACTCCTTATTTGGGCATATATAATCATGTGTGAAAATTTGAGGCGTCCCAAATACTGTAAATTTTACACCCGAAAAATGCAATTTTTGAAATTGAGTCTGCCACGCATTTTCAACCGGTTGAAAGTGGCAGACTGGTGAAAACATCTATGTTTGGACATAATCTATCATCTATAAAAGTTCCATCCATCCTAAAGACAGGTCATGTTTGTGCGTTTTCGTCACTTTTTAAATAGCTGCCATTTTTGAAAGCAACCGCTTTGAAATGGCAGACTTGGATTTTCTTACTCAGAATTGACTAGATTTTCATAATTTTATATCAAACCTTCTCCTAAAATGAACACCCATTTTCGGCCTCGGCTCCAGGACTATTGGGAAACTTCAGCTTTAGAGGTACTCTGTGGATAACATATAATACCTGTATCATCTGGACTGTTGGTCATCAATACTGAGTGCAGTTTAGGATTCACAACGTTACCCTCTATTTTATGTTTGGTAGGATAATTATGCGAATTTATACCATTAATTATATTTGGATATTTTTAAATATGTAGCAGTACATTTTTAATAAATAAGGTTTTTAATGTGCTTCAACTTATTTTCTGTCTAAATCACCGTTCTGTATGTAGTACAATATCCTTGTGAGTACCACTACAGTACGAAATCGTAGTATCGAGAAAAAAATTGTAACAAATAATTTGTATATTAAATCAGAAGTAAGACAAAATCGAGAACGCGACCACGATTATGTCTCCTCAAGATTAATATTACAATCAACGTCGACAATAAAAGCATATTTGCATTCATTCATTCATTCATTCATTCATAATTGTAGTAATGAAATATCGTGTGTTAATTAAAGCAGTGGTGGTGGGGTGTCGGTAACAAGCTCAGCGACGACCCCTTCGGTTTTCCAACTAAATTCCTGGCTGACCTAATAATACTTAATTCATATCATTTATCGTACTAATGAGAGGTTATTCGTCATTCATCTGTGTTTATATAATTCAACGGTTATTTTCTTGTACCTTCCAACTAATATATGAAATTAAATTCTGTCCGAGGAATATCTCACAACACAGTCGATATCACGTAAACAGTTGTCCGAATAAACCTTTGAGAGCTGATTGTGAACGAACAGTTGGTCGTACGAATCTCCGGATGGCATTACGAAATTCTCTGAACGAAACTTTATTCAAATATGTACTTACAGAAAACTATAACGTTTAATTCAAAATTTCATACAGTTTCAAGGATCATCCTCGGACTGGTTCGAACCCTTAACCATAAGACATATTCTCAACTGTACGAATTATATCCTAAATTTCTTAATAAATTAGTAAAAAAAAAAAATAATAATGCTGTAAAGTGTTTTATTTTTAGGGATTCATCTTGAGACTGCGCATTGGACTTGAAGATTTGATTTTTGAAGACATTTTTAAAAACCTTTTTCAAAGTACCTATTGGAAATGAAAAAATTGATTACCGGTTAATGCCAAAACAAGCACTAAAATATACAGAGAATATTTGAAAACCATTTTAGATCGTGGTATCATTCTGCGTATTACGCCCAAAGTTCATGAAATTTCCCGAAATTTCCTATATTTTTAACATACTCAATATTTACTTCAAGTGTTATCAAAACTTTTTCTTATTCCTTTTTTTATTGTTACGTCGAATAGTGCAAATAAATAAAAGGCATGGTAGGACTAATCTAATCTATACCTATAATCTAAAGATGAGATAAGTCCTAGTCATAAATATTATTCATGTTTATCAGCATACTAACTAAAGCACAGTTACTATGCCTTAGTTGGTACCTACATTCTCTTAGGTTCATACTTTGATTCAAACTTAGGCTCTGTCTGTACACCGACAAAACTCATGAAAAAGAGTATTGCGAACAAAAACTTGGAAGATAGGTAAATTGCCGAATAATTCGTACCTAAATAGTGGGACTACCCTTGACTTTCCTTGACTTATGGACTCCGCTGATAATGGCTATTGTGGTTTGTCCCCTCTTTAATCTGGATATTAGTACAAGTGTTATTGTAACAACCACGTATTTTGACTCTTTCTGTTCTTTGTTTTTGCCCAGCTTAACGTTTCAGCTCTCCGAGACGCTACAATTTGTCTTCCGTAACTTGTATACATCGACAGTACCGCTGCAAAAGCCTGTAGGTTCAAAAACAAAAAAATTGCAGGAAACGATAAAAACTATTTTCCGACAGTAACTACAACCGTCCAAACTAACTGTAACTACAACCGTCCATTGAGGAGAAATGAAGCGCTGTAGCTCAATGCTATTTCTATTAGCGTGTGCACAAGGCCCAAATTTACCAGTGAAGCTCAAAGCCTATTTAAAGAGTAGAAACAATTATTACATATAATTAATACGTCACGCTTAACGACCAGAGAATCTTGGTCTACGTAGGGTACTAGTTAGCAGTATTTATACTTGTTAGCACTATATTTCATTGTACAATTCACCGTAAAATATGGAAGAGATAAAAGGAAAAAAAAAAAACTGACATTAGAGCCAAATGTTGGGAATTTATGATAACATGAAACGAACAAATAAAAATTTTATTTAATGAAGATTGGATTAAATGAGAATTCACTCCAGTCGCCTCCTAAATCACCAATTACCCTACCGACGGTTTGGGATCATAAGTTTGATCATTTACACAATACATTAAGATGGAGGTGAGAGTGAGAAGTCATTTTCATTATCTCCACCACTTCCTAGGAATCCAATAAACAAGATACAATATCATTGTGCCTCATCTAATTTCATAGTCCGTCGAGCACAGTTTTCATTAAAATTCGAAAAGGAGCGTTTCATTACGATTCATCTATTGCCATTTGATTAGCGACCGTAACAATATTTCTCCGGTAATTTGCTCACTGCCACGAACTGGAAGGGCCCATTACTGGAAGGCCTAATTGTACCAAACAGCAGAACGGAATCCACCGTTATCGTTGAATTTATTGCGCAAAGAGTGTTAAAAATTCCAAGAATAAAAACGAGTGTCCTTTCATTATGATCAGAGCATGTCAACCGAGTTAATATCCCTAACATCGAATACAATTTTTAAAATATCTCGGTGACGAGGAAAATATCCAACATTTTTCCAAGGTATTTTTCAACAAGAATCACATTTTCCGCGCTGGTGCCCGATTCAACAGAAAAAAATGTTTCGATAAGCATTCACGTAGGAAGCAAAAGCCTTGTGATCCCTTTTGGGAGGTGATAAATGAATGGCAGTGAATTGCCGTCCTCCTCCATTTTGGTTTATTGTCTTCGATGGCGAACCATTGGAGTCGAACAAGAAAGGAATTAACTGCTCAATTCGAATCGAAATTGACATATTTTCTTTTCGTTATCGACACGAATGTTGGCCTTGTCGAAGAGCCTTTTCTTCCCAAATGATTTCAGATGATTCTTTTTCCAATTCTGAAATCGGTTTTTTCGACGTTTTCGAGACGAATATTGGACTTGTCAAAGGTCCATTTCATCCCAAATGAATTGCTTGATCCGATTATAAATCAAATTTTTTCGGGTTTTTTCGACGTTTTTCAGTCGAAATCCGGTTTCTCCTATGAAACTTTGCAACTCAATTGTATTAATGTTTCCAATTCGAAAATCACCTTTTTTTCGACGTTTTGTCGAAAGGTGTTCCGATTCCAATCGAATTGCAGTAATGAAATCCAAATTGACATTTCCCGTTTTTTCGTTGTTTTAGAGTCGAATCCTGGTTTTGTCGAATGGTTTTATTGACATTTCAATTTTTTCGACGTTTTCAAGTGGAACCTTGGACTTCTCAAAGGTCCATTTCATTCCAATTTACGACGACAATGGTTGGTATAAGAAAAACTTGAATTATAACTAATTTATCATCAATCGTTCATTCATATTTTATCCATTTTTTTCACTTGCAAGAATCGTAAATTATTTTCTGGATCGACCTGGAATTTAGTTGGGAACAATCAACATAGATGATAATAAACCGGTGTAGAAACATTCCCAGGGTTTTCTCCTGGAAATTGGCTCGTCTCGTGTTTTTCAGTGATGTGTCACTGTCATTCAGCCACCACATCCTTACGATTTCAACATAAATGATGTTTAATGAGTACTCAGTGATTCTACGGGTCTTATTGAGGCCTGAGAGCGACTACGCATAGAATACGTCATTTTGGCAATCACACATTCAAGAATGAATAGAATCAGAGTGGGGAGTCAGGACTTCAGGAGTTGGGAGTTTTCAGGTTTTCGCAATGAGCCTGTTTGATTTCTTTCAAAAGATATCAATGATCGATTTGTCAACCTCTTCGTTACTCCGTATTTGAACCTTCAATACTAAATTATGGACGAGAGGTCGATATACAGAGTCAGTGATTGCAGGTGGGTTTTATTAGCATTGGGTATTATTCATTCGTAATTTATGAAGATATCATCATTTTTTCTAACGAAGTTTTTCAGTTAATCATCGAGCCAAGTACTTCAGTCTTGAAGGCATCAGGAGGAGACGATATCAAAATAATTGTAGTAATTTATTATTTTTAACTCCTTCAATAGCAGAATATTACCCTCCCCTTAATATTACCGATTATGTTTAAATTTGTTTTGAGCTACTTATTGACTGTATTTCACTGGTTCTATCTTTAAGCCCTCATTATGAGCGAACGAATGGTCGTATAAAGCTCCGGATGGTCTTAAAAAATTCTCTGAAGCAAATTCCATTAAAAAATGGACTGAAAACTATACGGTCCTATTCGAAATTTTCCAGGTGTGACGTTTTAAAAATTTAAAAATTCATTTTAAACTCCTTCCCATTGACCTAGGGTTATGAATAGTGTCGAAGATCATTCTTGAGCTGGTCCGAATCCGTAACCCAAATTTCATATTTTTAGGACAATGCAGCGTGGACGGCGGGATAGTTTTTAATTCGATATTCAGCGTCAACCCGCAAATTTTGAAGGGGGGGGGGGGGGGTAAAATTTTTATACCCTTGGTCGATTCCAATAGTTCATCATTGAAGATAATAAACCGAAACGGGATTTTCTCGAAAATATATCAAAATGAAAACTTTTGGGCTGAGACTTTCGGTTTTTAGGGTTGAATGTCAACTTACAGGTACTCAATTGATGCACAATTCAATGCTCTTTAAATGTGTTTATAGGAATTTTTTACGACACATGCGTGGTTGTTGAGATATCAGTCTCAGCGGTTGGAGTATCAATTTGGTCCTCTCAAAAACATATTTCATGGCGCTCAAGGGTCACAGAATGTGTCAACCAATGTGATTCTTAAAAATGCCGCTTGGCGCTGTAGCGAATCTCTTGGATTCCGTTCGGCCCTTCAGATCCTACTGGAATCCGCCAAACCGCTGACCGACGAGAATCGGCATCACCGGCGGTTGAACGGAATAACTGGAAAGATTTTCATTCAGCCTTCGATGATAATTCAGTCGCTTCGTTTCGGCGGATTGGCTCATTCTGTCATCGTTCGCTAGTCACCTCATAACAACGAGAATTTACCGATTGGAAATGGACGTTATCGCGGAATGACGCCTGACATCAACTGGAGGCTGAGCGGCCATGAACAGTCCCAACAGCTCACACACTTCGCGAATCACAATATTTCGCACTACCACCTTATTTTTCATCCTTTTAACCCGTCATTGGCGTATTTTCGTACCTAGTAAATAACGCCGCATTTATTAGTGCATCCTACATCGAGGAAAGTCGACTAACTGAGGACGTCAGTCCGCACTCAAAAGAAACGAATATACTCGTACTTCCTTCAAATAAATTACACAGATCTGCAAATAATTGGGTATTGGTTTCTGTTGAGCAGCTAGCGGTCATTTCAGAAGTAATTTTCGGCGTAGAATCTGAATCCGAGCTCAGAATTTTCCTATCACGTCTGAATTAAGTATCCATTCCTAACTCGAGTTAGGAAATGATCACTTTGCCAAAAAACTGAGTTAGACCTTGTGGGATCTTAAGGGACGATACACTGGTACACATTAGACTGTCGAATCGTCGTAAATCGAAGACGTGCGGTTCATGAGGCTCCCAACCGTTTCCACGTCGAATCAACGAAAATCGGAAAGCGCTAAACCAGCGAAAACCAAATCAGTTCTGATCCTTATTTGAGGAGTTCGTATCCGATAACACGAGCTTCGAAAAGCTTCTGCAACGATCGCTGTTGCACATCGACTTTCGACGCATTTAGTAGTCGTAAATCGAATAGTCGCATTTACTTCCTTTGAAACTCAACTTTCGAAGATTCGACGACGAATTTGGCGTACCACGAAGACCCCTACTTCTGTTACTTCGAAGAGCCGGTGAGGGGGTGGCGCACAGTGTTTCAGAACACCGGTATAGCGCGACAAAAATCTTAGTTGTCACAAAAATACTTAAATCGACTAAACATTTGTTGGGTATACTCAATTCGGTGCTAAAAGTGAGTGACTCAAATTTGACGACTTGAAACGACGACGTTGTATGGTACAATTTTCTAATATTTTCAACTCAAGGAGTCAAATGCGAACAATCCCACTTCTCTCGTACATATTCGGGAGTTTCATATATTTTTCTAGAATGTATAGAGAAAAATCGTCATAGAAGAAAAAATACAGACCTAGAATGCTAGGTCATTGGTCCCCAGCCTTTAGTGATAACATCGATAACAGCTTACTTCCTTGAGTTCGTGTTTTTGTTTGGTACCTTGTATTGTATATTGCTGTTATTGTGTAGATACGTAGATCTTATGTTGTTACTGTAGATACGTAGTGGTTGAAATACGATGTCTGATGATGCGAAAAGAAAGGAAAAGGGTAAATGTGGGGATGTGGGAAAACGGAAAAAGGGGAATAGGTGGGTTCGCCTCATTTCCTCAGGAGTCTCAGGAAAATGTATGAACTGCCGCCATAGATCGGCTATAACTTCCTAACAAATTTGCGATTAACATTTCCAACTTTTTGTCTGAATATTGTTAATAACATATTTAGTAACTCGTCTTGATGTGAAAAGAGTTCAACGATGTCTGGGTTGATGTGAATGTCATTCCTACTTTACAATGTATAATAAAGTAATGCTGATGGGCAAAGCAAATAGGGGAAGTTCATCAATCCTGTGGTTCACCGCACTAGAGGATGAAGTTATATGAATTTCGTAAATAAAATGCAACAAAAATTAAGCTCAAAAGGTTCGGTTTTTGCAAAAATTAAGCACAAAGTCGCGAAGTCAGTGTCATCGAGGAGGTCAAAATGGGCGACCGGCGATTCATCCCCGCCGGCGAAATATGATGGCGATTCGTCCCCGTTAACTTTTCGTCAATTTGTCCGTGGTAGTCAACTCATCCCCGTAGAGAACTCTTTTGTCCTCAATTCATCCCCACGGTAATGTTCGATAGAACGCTAATGTCCAACTAATCTATATGTATGTTATCTGTTGTTTGGGGATGTTTTTATTCCCCAACCCCGTCCACTTGATCTATATGTCCAAATAATCTATTGTTTGGGGGATGGTTTTATTCCGCAACCCCGTATCAAACCTTATAACGTATACTTATTAAAATATACGTATGCAAACAATGAGAAGACCGGTGGAAGGACAAGAGATAAGAAGAATTTGGCACCTAGTGAGCAGAGTTACCGGGACGAATTGATGGGACGACCCTCTGCTTACGGGGATGAATCGCCACTTCCTAAGAGGCACTAATTGCACCTTTCGCTTTTACGGTGATGAATCGCCTGTTGTCCTTCAAAATCGCTCGTCCTCTACTTGATCCATCGCAAGCGGCGAATTGAAACGTGTTGTTCTTCATCATCATCACCAAACCACTTCGTACTCATTACATTATTTTACAGAGAGCAGTGAACGAAAAAGCCGAAAGGAATAGTCAACAACAAATTGGTCAAGAAAAACAAGAGTATTTTTTTTTTTTTGCTTTATTTGGCTTAGGTGCTTGACCCATTTGCCATCAAATTGTACTTGTTTATAAATTTACAAATTTGTGGAATAGGTATTTTCGATCAACAGAACAAAATAGTGATCAGCCGTCGTTTATCTTGTGATATGAGTATAATGTCTGCGGAAATGGTGGCGATAAAATTTGGCTTATTCGCACATGGTTTTGCAATTGGAAAATATCAAGGAAACAAGAGTATTTGAAAAAATCGTCCATTTCCACTGAAATATGAGTACACTGATACTGTTGGACCGGTTTCGGCGACTATCAGTAACCATCTTCAGTAACAAAACAATACGCATTAATACAGAGATTACAGTGTACTCATATTTCAGTGGAAATAGACGATTTTTTTTCAAATACTCTTGTTTTTCTTAAAATGGGTTTCCACGATTTCGTCGCGAGTGATTTAGTTCCAACAAGTTGGTCGATAGGTAAATAAACTGATTAATCTCGATTAGAAGTCTGTAAACCCTCAAACATCGGCGATCAGTTTCCAAACGCGTTCTGGGGGCGTTGTAGTTTAAACAAGTTTCGTGAACCCCGACAGTGACGCTTTGCGAGCGTTTTGACATTTTATGTCTTTACTATGGCACATAACTCAAAAAGTGTGACATTACGGTGTGTCGAAGAAAGCGTTATGAAAAATTTCTAATGATATTCACGTACAACCGATTCGTTGCTACGGAACTATAACTTCGCCAGTTATCATCGTACAAAAATCGTTCACCACTCGTTGGATAGCTCTCGATTTACCTAACCTTATTACGTTAACCACTGCGGAGTGCGTGGCCGACAAGCTGCGGTATGAGCGTGATTGTTTAAATAATTGTTTACACACAGGTATTGATGAAGTCCACCATATCATTATTGAAGTACGAGGCACGTGGTGTGGGTGTGGGAGGGGGCGCCAAAACATAAAATGTCCCTCGTGGTTGCGTAATTGTACGAAAGCTGTACCCACCGTTTTTGGAATCGAATGGACCTTCAAGAAGAGCAATTATCGACTCAGATACGTCGTAAAACTTGAATGAAGTCGACTTCAAATCGACTCGAGGTGTTCTTTTGAAATCGGATGGACCTTCAAGGAGAGCAATTATCGACTCAGATACGTCGTAAAACTTGAATGAAGTCGACTTCAAATCGACTCGAGGTGTTCTTTTGAAATCGGATGGACCTTCAAGAAGAGCAATTTCTATAATTTCGAAACTAATTCTCCGATTCCGAATTTCTTTTTATGTTTAAACTCGTTTAAACGCCGTTTAAAAACGTTGGTGAAACCGGCCCTTAATAAACGGATAATAAACCAAACTCGAGGTGTTCTTTTGAAATCGGATGGACCTTCAAGAAGAGCAATTTCTATAATTTCGAAACTAATTCTCCGATTCCGAATTTCTTTTTATGTTTAAACTCGTTTAAACGCCGTTTAAAAACGTTGGTGAAACCGGCCCTTAATAAACGGATAATAAACCAAAAGGGAAATTTGCTCACGAAGACGTTATTTTTCAGTGGAAAGCGGGCGTCGTAATAAGTTTGGACGATCGATATAATTGAAATGATTCAAATTGGCCATTTTCTCTGAGTTCTTTTTTCGTTGGGGGAGCTCAACCTGTCGTGAGGAGGGTTATGAAGGGCCGAAGGGACCTGTGGGAGGGCAATGTGGTTGTTTTGAGTGGAACGAGGACGGCGGCAGGGAGTTGTGTAGGGACAAGAGTTTGCACCCTCCACTGGGTCACTGCACCCTCCGCTAGACCACCTCCTTCTGTTACCAGTCGAACGTCTTCCCTAACCATCCATCGACCCCTTTTTCACCTCTGACACCCCCCCCCCCCCCCCACAGAATCACTAATATTGTCCTGGTCAAATTAATCTCTCGACCTGAATAAATTAGGTTTGCGCTCGACCGTTAAATGGGTCGCTATTGCTTGGACGGACTCCCGACAGAGGGTTAAGTGAAACTGAACGCCGCACAGTCGGATGAATTATACGCCCAGAAAGGAAACGGTGAGAATTTTACCACAACGGTTCGTCATCTTCTCGACAAAACGCCCTTCTGTCTAGCGGTGGGTATCGGCTTGGAAAAACATTTACACGTCGATGTATTGAAACATCGTTCAAAAACTCGAAAAACGTTGAATTTTAATCGAATTGAGTGGTTCATTTAGGGCCGGTTTCACCAACGTAAACGAAGGAGTTGATCTCGGTTCAAATCGCGATTCAACTCGTGAACGGAGATTGTCCGTCAGGTTGGGTTTCACCACGGGCGTTCAACCCTGAACTCAGATAACCGGGAGTTCAGCATTGAACGCTCGATTTCGGCCGGTAACCAGGGATGAACTCGGTTCAACTTAACTTTTCCCTCCCGCTTATCCATTCAACAATGTCTCAGGCAGCGAGGCAACAGCTAATTGATAATTACGTTTGTGCGATTTTTTTTTTTTTTTTTTTTTTTTTGACCGTCAGTAAGAATGATGTTGAGGGATGTCGAGGGTCGGTCAAATGAAAATTGATTTACCTATGTGCCAACGTTTCGAAGAATATATTTCTTCATCTTCAGGGCAGTGTACAAGATGGAGTTGGACTCCAACAGGGAAGTTCTTGCCTCCAGATCACAGAAGTAACAACTTTTGTAAGTAACGTTGTTTTTTTATAGGTATAATCGATTCGGATTAGGTAAGAAAATGTAGGCAGATTGACTCATCGGAATTACCAAAATTCGACTCATGAACGTCTGAAAAACTCGAAAAAGGTTGAATTTGAATCGAATTGTTCATTTAGGATGAAATCGACCTTCTCCAAGACCAAATTTGAAATTTAAAACCCTTCCTTCTTCAAGAAACATTGAAAGCATTGGGGTTTAGTTACAAAAAATTCAATTAGCTGAGTAACTTTCTTACTTTCTAATGAGTAGAAAGACCCCTTGAGTAATAATTGAGTAGTATTGCGTAAGTATATAAAAATAACCGCTTGCATTGGGACATGCAAGACATTGGGACATTTTATGTCTTTAGTTTCCACGTAAGAAATCACGTTGAGAAATCAACACAAATGCTTAGCAACGGTACGTTGTAAGCGAAAATCATCAGAATAATGAAATGAAAACGACATGCAATACAACGAAGCGGTAGCTATGAAGCGGTCTATAGCTATACAGACGGAGTTACAATTACTTAGTTACGGGTTGGTTGTACGTGAAAATCATGCTAATATCTATCAACTGTAACGCTTTTTTATAACGCAATTAACGCTTTTAACGTTAACGCTTTTCGAGTCCATGTGCCAGAGTTAAGACATAAAATGTCAAAAACATTGTATTGAATCATCGCATGAAAACATCGATGTATTGAAACATCGTCTAAAAAAAAGCTATGTTTTTTCCTGAAAATACCATACTTACCTTCTGTGGCCTACCTAAGTACAAGTAACTACCTTTTCAATTCTATTGTTTGGCCTACCTTGCCTACCTTTTTGTTCTAATTTAAAAACAGCCACAGTCATGCAGCATGGCTATAAGAGGGAATTTTATGACCAATAACGTCTCCATTTTTTATTTTTGGCCGAGTAACTCCTCAGTTTATAGATTTTTCAACGCTGAACACGATTGTGAAGTCAGAATTGCGATATCTCATTCCGTTATCGGATCAGAGCAGATGAACCATGAAGAACATCTCAAGTAACAACCACGTTTCTTCATCTTCAACGTTTTAGAACGGTATAAGATTCAGCGTGAAAAAAAAAAAAATTTTAAAATGAGGTGCGTGTGTCAGACTGTTTCATTTTGAAAATTTATAGGCATCCCCCCCCCCCCCCACTAAACACCCCCTATAGATTTTGTAATAATACCTGCACATTGGGAGAGAATAGAGTCCAAATAAGGGGAAAACGATCTAAAAATCTACAGTCATGCATCATATCAATAAGAGCGAATTCTCAAAGAAATAATTGGTTTTATGTAACAATTTTCCATTTTACTGGTTTTATCACAAATTTTGTCTCGATTTTTTGCCGTGTCTCTGAAACGCTGAACTCGATGGTAAAGTCAGAATTGCGACATCTCATTCCGTTCTCGAATTAAAGCAGATTAACCAAAACCCTGTTAGTTTAGGGTTGGTCTTTTTGCCTCCTGTGCAAAAACAAGAACAATAACAAGAACCATAACGTTGTGAGTCCCACAACTATACAAAACACGGAGTGATGGGCTCAAATGTTGTTCGAATAGACGATGACTTAAGCTAGCGCTCACTTCTAGAACGCGACTTGCTAATATCGATTGTACTTCGATGACTAGCGGAACAAACCCTTTAGACTGATTACGAGGGTGCTCGTGTGAATCACCCTCTTGCGTAAAATATTAAGTCAAATAAAAACGTCTCCCAAGTTACAGGGCTGTATAGTTTCATCGCACACCAAAACATGAACGTATACAATTTGTTGGTGTTTCGGAAATTGGTTGTTTGAGTATTTGAAAAAATCGTCTATTTCCAATGATATGTGAGTTTCCATATTTCGTCTATTTCCACTAAAAAAAATCGTCTATTTCCACTGTTTGACCGGTTTCGGTTATTAAACCATCGTCAGTAACAAAACAATGTTACTGTTACAAAACGATTTTTTGTTACTGACGATGGTATCATCACCAAAACCGGTATAACAGTGTACTCTTATCTCGACTCATATTTCAGTGGAAATAGAAGATTTTTCAAATACTCTTGTTTTTCCTTAACATGGATTTCCTCGATTTCGTCGCGAGTGATTTAGTTTGTGGTTGTTTGATACTTTATTCGTGGGAAGAAAAGATATAATAATACTTCATAGAGGGAATTTATAGGGAAATGTCGTTGGAACAGACTCGAATACCGTGAAGATAGGACCAGTAGGTACTCATTGCAGAAAATACACATTCTACAGTATTGTTAAAAAATCTGGTTTTCGAGGAATTTCCCTGCACCTCTTCAAATCGTGCATCAGAGATAGAAAACAAGCCGCTTATATTCAATTTTGCTTCCATGCGTAACTGCACTTGTTTATACGGTACGTCTTTTGGGGCAACAAGTAACAAACAAATAGAGTAGTGAGCTGAGTGAAAATGTAGGGGGGATTCAGTAACTAGCTCAAACACGGTCTCTCTGGTTTCGTATGACAAATCCACGTGTTCCTTGAATCAGCTGATCTTCAGTACGGGAATTGGTCCGACTTGGTACCGTTTGATTTACGCTCTTATTGATGATTTTTTATCGGTTCTAGAACGAACGCCTGGTCGTAAAACGCTCCGAATGGTCTTAATAAACTCTCTGAATTGAACTCAACTCAAATTTTTACCGAAAAACGCAATTGTAAGAGATATGCAATTGTTGAGATATGAAGTTTTCAGAATATCTAATTTTTCCACAACCCCTTCCTATTGACGAAGTTACGATAAGTTTCAAGGATCGTCCTCAAACAACAAATTTATTTATTTATTTTTGGTCGATTACAATTGGTTTAGTGAGGAAAGTAAAACTTAGTTTGTGACTAATTTGTCGACTTTCCTTCAAACCGGCGAGAATAACGAAACTCGTGAGAATAAATGAGTTAAATCTATCCGTTGGTCGTTTGGAACGTAGGCCTACACTGTGCTGATACATGCTTTTTTTCAACTTTATGGTCGTCAGTTGACCCCTTTTCTTTGGTTAAGGAGCTTCTTATTGCTAACAGGGCTCATTTTCTCCTGTACAATAAGTTACACACCTACATACGTCTTAAACGTGTAGATAATATCTGGAATTAAACAAAAAAGTAAGATGGCCGTATACAGAAAAGATAATCACAGCGATATCACGATTCTAAATACGTCAAATCATCCAGGAATTCACCAACGCGCTGCTTTCGATAATATAAAACGAAGCATTGTCTCTACTAATGAGTGGAGAGAATTCATCAAAAGAAAAGTCAACAATTAAAATAATAGCAGCAATTAATTAATACGGAGGAGACGATATTGACGCAACAGTAAAGGAGTTTCGAATTCATTTGGGGAATTAGTGGCGGCACAAAAGATTTGAACTACTATATGGCACTATGGGAAAATATGTTTTTTAAAATTGTGAACAATTTTAACTTTCAAAGTGTTCAATGTTGGGTATGAAACTGCAAATAATCCCTCATCTTCATATGGTTGAAGATCAAGTTAACGTTCAAGAAGTATGTGTTATGAATTGAGAAGTTTGTCTGGACAAACGTATCGTATTGAGGTCAAACGGTTGAGAAGTTAAAAGGAAGAATAGAAGAGCAAGAAATGGATTTCAGGGACAATGAGGGTGATTCCGCCTTTGGGAGTTATCCGAATGGATCCAGCCGTAGATTCATTTTTGGTCCGGCAAATAGACTGTTGAGCTTTTTCATTCCGTCCGGAACGGAAGCATCTGGTGGATGTACTTGGACATGACTGATGAGTAGGGAAAATGTTGGGATTGCCCAATTCCCGGTGGTATTACCCCGTCATTCCGTTCATTTATACAACAGCTCGGTTCTTTCTCAGTTGAGTCATTTGAGTTCATTCGAAATAGGTGTTGGTCGGTCACTGGCTCAGTGGCGGTCTCTTCAAATTTCCGGGCCGACCTGTATAGTTCACAGGTTACTACAGGAGCGTAGCGTGGCTCTGGACATGGGGGTACCGCACTCAAATGAACCCTTAAGATCTAGCACCTATCGAATTTTTCGCTGAAATTTTGCCAACTAAACAACTAGGTAAACGTTCATTTTAGGAAGATAAAAACTAAACGAACAAATAAAAACTACGAACAATCAAACAACAGCATGGATATTAACAATCGATGGATATTATCAATCCTCCGGCCACCGCGTTCCACCTACTGGAAGCGCTAGCTAGGTGCGCTTCCCCGGTCTTTGTAATACAGACAGGAGACATACACACACGCGCGACAGAATACACACACGCTGTAGGATGACGTCGTGTCTTTTGGGTCTCGAAAGGGATATTATTGGTCGATTTCATGCCTAAAGGAACCACCATAAATGCAGCTGCATACTGTGAGACACTCAAGAAGTTGAAAAAAGGCGGTGTGTCACTCCTTCAAGGCAACACTAAACCTCATACCGCCCGTCTCACTCAGGACCTGCTTTTTTCATTTGGGTGGGAAATTGTGACTCACCCACCCTATTCCCCGGACCTGGTACCATCGGATTATCATCTTGCCATTAAATTGAATGAGTCTTTGGGTGTACAACGATTTCCAAATGGCGAGGAGGTCCAGGATGCTGTCGAAAAATGGCTTTGGGGGGAGCGGAAGGTATACGAAGAGGGTGTACAAAAACTGGTCCCTAGGCTTCAAAAATGTATTGACCTCAATGGCGATTATGTAGAGAAATAATGACATGTTTTGACACTTATCTGTAAAATTTCATTTAAATGAAATGAAATAATTCCGATTTTGGCAGATATTGCTCATTGGTTGCAATAGTGTCATATCTCCTGTGAGGATCTACTTTCTGTGATGCAGTATGGTACCTCACTATAGAGGTTGGAGAATAGTCAGGGTTCATATTGAGTTTTGGCAGGGGTAAAAAATGATTAGGTGAATTTGAAGTTCATGTGATATGTAAGTGATATAATTTTCAATTTTGACCAAAAACTTGGCCAAAAATGAATTTGTTTGACTAAAAAACGTTCGGGGTCAAAAGTTATGAGGACCCGATATGAGCTTGCGGTTCCCTTAATTGGAAGGTGATCACTGCAATCAGATATTTGTAATTCTTCTTCTTCTTCCTCTTCTTGGATGTCATAGTCATTGGATTCGTGATTCAAAGCAACCATCTGGGGTAACTGTAGGGAACTATGAAGGACGATTCAAATTTTCAATTGAATGTTTTACTGTTCATTAAATATTTTGTTATTCTTCATGCATTTTGTCATCATTCAACTTCTACCTACATTCTTCATTTATGTGGGGAAGCGCAGGAAGCTCTCCCGAGTTACAACATGTATCAACCTGCATAGGCGATCTGAGCTTAAGTTATTATCGAGTTGCAAGAGCTGAAATTGCATTATTAGTCGGATTGACTTCAGCAGCGCTGTTATTGTGGTTAGAGAGGAAATTGATAAGTGGCAGAGGGTACGAGGTGTTTATGTTGTGGAGCTTTGAGACCTTACCAGCCGACTCGTCCTTCGACCATCTTCTCCGATAAGCCGGCAACTATTAAGAGAGATGAGGAGTATAATCACTCAACAATTCAAGATAAGGAGTTGAGTTGTTGCAATCGTTTATAACAAGAAGCACCTACGAACGAGTATTCGAAATCATATTCTTTCCGTTGACACGAAACGTTTTGGTTCAAATCAACAGTCTCCCCAGTAAAAAAAATTCGCTTCAAGCCGCAGACGAACGAATTAATTTTCATTTGATATATTCGGATTCACGATTTCTCGATCGATTCCAACTGATAGAAAATAATGACCCGAAAACCACGATTTAGCAGTTTACAGGATTTAATGTTGCCGCAAGCGCAGACGCACAAGTTCCGATTGTGAAGAAACCACAGTTTTAGGGTTATGCCTTGGATTCGAATTCAACTACAGAAACTGAACCAAGTTTGTTCATGCGATACCGTTGACAACTTGAATAACTCCCTTTTGAAATAATCCATCTCTAATTTATATAATTAATAGTGTAAGAGAGTTTTGGGACCTCTAAGGGCCAATATTTTGGCTACTTTCGAAATAATCCAGCTCTAATTTGTATTATTACTAGTCTAAATAAGAGAGTTTTTGGACAATTTGCCACTAAGAGATCAGAAACGGCGAATATTTTGGCTACACAGATAAAGAAGACCCTCCTCTACTCATCCCGGAAGTGTTCAGCCTTTTTGAGTCCTTAAAGGACGAATTGTCGCAAAACTCTCCTATTTACACTACTACTACTGTCAACTCAATTTCGAACAGTTTGATAAATAAAATCTCGTTGATGTGGCCTGCCTGCCAAGCTTCGAGTGAATGTGTTAACAAAGTAGGAGCTAAACATAAACCTCTAATACCGTGGATAACTAGGGTTTTCGTAAGGAAATACTGCATAAAGTTTCCATAGACACCAACCTTTTAACACTAAAAAGAATATCTTAACGACTGTTCAAATAAATTGAAATCTTTCTTAGAGCTTCAAAATTAAATTATAATCAGAGTAAAACACAAAAGCTTGAAGGAAATTCTCGAGAGACGTGACATCGAATGAACGAGATAGTTGATGATTGTTTTCAAATGTTAATGTTGATGAGGTGGTAAGTGCACTTGAGAGGCCAGCTGAGTGTGCTAATGCATTTGATAATTTTTTCATAGTGTTGGTTTTAGATGTAAATCTCAGCGAGTCCTTTGTTCAGACCGTATCTGGTGACCATGGTAACACAACCAATGCCAAATAACGTTCGGTAACGGAATACCAAGTAGTTACGGTGAGGGAGATCAAGATCAAGGTTGGGATGTGATTAGTAGCGAAACCCTGAAGAACTGCAAAAACGTTATTGCCTAGCCGTTATGCCAATTAATCAATATGAGTTTCTTATAAGGCACTTCCCTTCCAAGCTGAAAACCACCGTTATTACTCCCTTATTTAATGCCGAAGGAGAGAATATTAGTAACTCTCGCCGTAGTAAGTATATAGCAAAGCTACTTGAAAAATGTTTTAAAATTCAGCTCGTTACTTGCTCGGAGGGACTTGAGCCACTATGTGACCACAATGTCTTCAGGTGGGAACTGTCAGAACGCAATCAATATACTGCCTTTAATCTGGACGAAGGTAATAAACCAGTTGCAATACTCGTACCACTTCGACACCATTTCGTATGACCGAATTGGTGGAATTGATAATCTTTGGTATTCAGGGCATTGCGCTTGAATAGGTCCAACGCTTCCTTTGAAGTAGGCAGCAATGCGTCAATATGGAAGTAGACGCTCTTTTTATTACCACGTTTATATTAGTTCCGCTTTGTCTGTCCGGGTGGAATTTTGCAGTCGAGTTTAAACTACCTTCCCGATGAGCGTGAGACTTGGAATCTTAAACATAGGTCAGAAGTAGATGGCAATGCAATATTCACTCGGTTTCTTGTCTGTAAAATTGTTAAAACAATATGTAGGTACCTATTTGTTTGAACAAATTAAATTTGGATGATGACGTAGAGACTTGAAATTTTAAATACAGGTCGGTACCCTGCACATAATTGGATGGTAGGAAATGCAAAACGGATCTCTCACTGCAAAATCTGCATCGCATTCTGTTCTCTTAAAAAACTGCTTACAGGGCAGAACTTGTAATGGAGAAGGACCTGACATTGTATCGTTTTAATTCATGAACATGAAAAAAATAAAATAAATTTTGATTCCTTACAGAACTTATAGACTTATAGAATTTGAACTACATTTGTATTATAGGTAGTGAAAGGAAATTTATTTTGAATTTCAGATATTGGTAGCTAAACAGGGTGTGCAACGCGTGGGGCAATTCCTATACTTGCCCTGCCAGAGTCTTATCAATATATACAAAATCGATTGAAATCTTTCACCCGGACATAAGACTTGAAAATAGAAAATAATAAATTAAATACAAAAATGTCTTTAATGTCTTTAAAACGAACTAAAAAGTATAAAATATTTTTTCATGGCCCTTCTACAATTTTGAGGGAGGATCGTTAGTGGCTATGAATATACTCGTATTTGGAATACTTGGAGAGAAAACGAGAGGCCCAGTCGGTAAATAATACAAGTAGACAACGCGAATGAATTCACAGCTAATTTCAGTGGATTGGAAATGGGATAAGCAATCTATACTGGCGTTAGCTGTACATTTACCGGCTGCGCCCCACGTTTTTCTCTCCAAGAATTCCAAATATATCCGTAGCCACTAGCGATCCTCCCTTAGAGATGTAGAAGGGCCATGAAAAAGTATTTTATACTTTTTAGTCCGTTTTAAAAACGTGGTATATTTAAAAAACCTTTTTTGTTTCATTTGTTCAACATCGGAATGTGGGAACCGTGTTGGAGCCCATCTTTGTCACATGTATGAATGGCCTTGGCTCACTAGTAAAGCTCTACTGTTTGCCGATGACACTGTCCTGTATTTCGTAGCTCAGGACCGGCAAGAAACGGATTCGGACAGCTTCTGGCTGGTGGTAAACAAATTGACTTTAGTTCTGGGCAAAACATCCAGGATTCCATTCATTCTCATCAAAAACGATTCGAAGTTGGTACAACAAAAATGTGTCTGCAGTTTGGATATTAGCTGTAAATAGCTCGCATTTCCTCGTTCAACTCAAGGCAGGTCCCCTTGGTGTTATAATATAATATATTGTGATTCGGATATGAAATTGGTTTAAAATATACCATGGTAATAAAATACTTAGAAAGTGGATGTTTGCATTTGCAAGACCAAATAAAGTTCTTAGCCCACTAATTCAAAGTGTATACACTTGGGAATATTCAATTATTTGGTCATGTTCTATTCAAACTTAAAGCCAAGGTTCGCTGATCGAAGAACAACTTAAGTTTTTTTTAAATTTTACTATAGAGTCTGGTAAAGAAGTTTTTGAGTTTATGATGCCAAATTTGAAAGCCTAAAATAGTTTTAAATACTTTCTACTGTTCTAAGCGAATGAAAACATATTCACCCAACAAAGTCAAAGGGGTCACATATCCATAAACCCTTCACCGAGGGCGGAAATAAGTTTTTGGACTGACTTCAACGTATAAAACCTACAACTACGAGTAGTTATCTAATTCCGAAACATTTCTGATTTCGAAAGAAACGGCCTATTGAGTCTTATGCACGTCAAAATGGACAGAGTAGTCAAAAATATGATACTCGAAGGTTTCCTAACGGGTGATATTCGAGACCATTTATCTCTGGGTAGCGTCAAAGAAAAGGAGACTCGTATGTAGCTATTGACCATTGTCTCCAATGTCGACCGCCATTAACCTCGCAACATTAAAAAATAACAAGATAGTAGCCATTGTCAAGAAGAGAAACATCGGAGAAAAAACAGCACTGAAAATTGGCGAGTTTTCGATGGTGGTACGATGATATTCTGAAAACTCTTACGGATCAAATCTGTTTCAGAGCATTCAAAATCCATCCCAAAATGTAAAGTATCCTTAAAAACCAAATCCACAGTCATGCAGCATGGCTATAAGAGCGAATTTTCGAAGAAATAACTGGTTTTATGTAAAATGTCTCTATTTTACCGGTATTATACCAAATTTTGTCTCCTTTTTTTCGCCGAGTAACACCTCAGTTTATAGACTTTTCAACGCTGAATTTGAACGGCGATATCTCATTCCGTTATCAGATTAGAGCAGACTAACCGTAAAGAACATTTCATGTGAAAGCCACGTTTCTTTATCTTCATAGTGCTCCAGTTTGAGAACGGAATAAAATATCGCAATTCTGATTACACCATCGTGTTCAGCACAAAAAATCCTTTAAAATGAAGTAATCGCCCCTACACAAAACACTTCTCAGCTTGTAGATTTTTCGACGCTGAACACGATGGTGAAGTCAGAATTGCGATATCTCATTCCGTTTTCTTCGATAATATGGACCAGGTACAGGTAGATCTAGGTAAATCACGATAAATACGAACTGAATTTGATCAATTTGTGCAGAGTGAGAAAAAATGGGACATTGTGAGCACCTTAGTTCCAAAAGTGTAGTTCTTGTACAAGGAGCTGTGCGTCGAACAAAACACATTTTCAATTTCTGTCTACCATTGAACCATATACGTCAATTATTCAAAGGTTTTCACAAACTAAATGATAATATCACAGTACAAAATCTAGTCCGGAAGTATTGAGTCAGCGACCTTACATGGTGAAGGAATCCCTCATTCTAATTCGTTTTGGAGATTCTGAACCCACATCTCGATTTCAACATATTTTTATAAGCGTGAGATTTCGCCCTTTTGAACGAAATCAAACAGGGCTATTAAATGAAACATCCCGAATTTCGGCAAAACATTATTGAGTAATTACGAAAGCCAAAGACCCCTTACTATTGGTGGCCTATTTTCAAGGTTCGAGCCCGTAAACCAAATTTTGACCTTTTTCCAAATTTGATTTTTTTGATTCTACCCATCTTGAAGCTTAAGCCCACTAATTTTGAGGACGAGTTGAAATTTTCATTGTCTTGGTCAGAGCTGATTGGATTTTTGAACTCAAGGTGTAATTAGTACTCGTCAAATTGGTGTCCGTGAATAATTCGTCCAACATTCGTCGGTTCGTTCGAAAATTCGCTCATTAGGTTACGACTCGTGACTGGAACTTTTCTAATCAGGTTTGTGTGGTTTATCTTCAACCTGAACGGATTCCATCAACTCGTCCTGACTCCTAACAGTCCAACTGGACCCACTTGAAAACGGCCGGTTGAACCGGAAAGGGAAGTGGACGGAGGCGAGATATTGTAATAAACGTGTCGCACTTCCATCAGTGATGATACCGACCAGTGGTTGTTGTGAGAGTTTGCATCAAGGTTTCATAATACATAATTCATACAGGATCCTGCCGCGACCCGCGAGTTGGTACATAATTACAACGCATTAATCAGTCACATGCTCGAATACAATCGACGTTTCAAATTGGTTACGCCCGAAAATAAACCAAAGTAAATAAGAAGGTGATCTAGAAAGAAGAATAAGAAATACGTTTATTGAACCGAGATAAATCAAAATATTACAAACGGAACTCCACTAATAAACATTACAGCGTAGCTGGTTGAGCTGTCCGCCGGAGGTTCGAGCCTTTGGTAAATAATAATAACTAAACAAGAGAGAAAAAAGAACATGACTTACTACCAATCAACTCAAAAATTAAATTCGCTAACTGGAAATTTTCTATAGCGCCAAGCAGTTTTACAATAGAGCACAACACATGACCAACCCATGCCCCAATTTAAAATTAATATTGCCCTTTCCCTGGTGAGCGTATCACACCCGAATGCCAGCCATCTGAACTCACTTAGAACAGGACATATGCAGTGAAAGTGAAATATGTCCTCACACTCCCTCAAGTTGCACATTGAGCACTCCTCTCTAGGGCTTAAAAAATGGCTACGCCCGAAAAAAACAAAAGTAAATAAAAATGTGGTTTATTAGCCGATTGACTTCTGAAGAAACTGACACGAAATTTCGCGGTGTTGATATTTTTAGTGATTTAACGAACACAAAGGGGATTGATTGGGAGGATTGCTGGTGCGTGTTGTTGAATTGACGAGAAAGCTGTAGGAAATTACCCGATATGTACGTAGGTGTACAGCGAATGAGGCGAATACCAGACAGACGAGTGTCGGAGGTGGTTGGGCACGTTAGTACGATAAACAACACATTTTCATCCAAACGGTATCCATTCGCCGGTTCAGGTTTAATAAGGTTTATTAATGTTTGAATGTTACTTCATCGAGTAGCAACAACAAACGTTTAATTGTCCTCCAAAAAGAAGGAGATCCAATATAATATTCAAACAGATAACAAACATCAAAACATCTACTCTTCTTGGATGATATCACTGTCTACTCAACTATCACTGTCTATTTCTACTGCCTAACTGTAGGCAAGCCTGCGTTATTGGGCAAGATCATTAATTATAAAGTTCGTCTTATATCGATTATTTCTCCCGATGTTTTGTGCTATTTGTGTATTTTTCATCATTAGCGAATTTTCGAAGAAAAAAAGCTATAAAATTTACGTTACGTAGAACGTTACGACGGTGGTCATCATATGATTTAATCATATGATGACCACCGTCGCAACGTTCTACGACCAGCCGTTTGCTCACAATGAGGACTCAAAGGTAGAGTCAAGAAAAGATATCGTCAACATGAACGTGAAATAAACTGTGGAACGGTTCTAATACTGGGGAACAGCTGATTCAGACAACACACGGTTTTGTGATGTCGAGTTTCTTGTTCTTAGACAGTTTTCATGCCTACGGAAAGAAGGTGATTTAGAGTACGTTTTTAGATTGATTATTTTATGAAAATTTTACATAAGTGACAATCAATAAATTATCACTTATAACTAATTTATCATGCATTAATACTTTAGATGAGTAAATGATTTTTATGTGATGATTAGAACATCACAGAGCTAGTTGAGGACTCCGTTCATATGAGAGCTCCATTCATTTCGTAGTTATGGGACTCACAGGGATATTGTTTACAGAAGGGTGATCTATACAGAAAATAATGAACCGTTGTGAGGGAGAAAAGTTCGGTCGTAATGAACATACCGACCCCGTGAGGTTCGTTATAAACGATTTAAATACCGAGTTCGGAAGGTAGAAAGATGTTGTAGGTTTTCAAAAAACTAAGAGCTTGAGGCACCGGTGTAAAATTTACTTTCAGCAGATGAGATGCTGCCGAAAAAAAAGAAAATAATAAACATGAAAAGCGGGAGGATACGAAATGATGGTCCATAGAGCTTGAAACGTCCTTTTGAGTCCAAAACAAAAATTAAAATAAAAAATAAAAAAAAACCGAAAGGCCTCCTTACAATGAGTCAGGGAGGTGAAATAAAGAGCTGGGGGATGAGATGCGTATTGAAGAGTACATCACGAAGAGGGATCCTGGAGCGTTCAGAATGAACAAAAGCCCGTTGAAATAAAATGAAGGCAGAAAAATATTTGGAGGGTTATTTCAGGGAGTTTGTGAGGATTAGCTATGATGACCATAATTTTGAGGAAGATCAAAACATGTGGTGAGGTATCGAGTGTCCAGTGGTTTTAGAACGGGTAATTAGAAGGCATTGGCGGGTTTGAGAGTCACTACAAGACAATGGTAATGAAACTCAATGATCCTGTAGTGAAAATAGGTAACTAATGTGGTCTGTGCAAACCTACGATAGTCTCAAGAGGTACATGCGGTGAGCGGTTGGTTAGTGCCCATAACAGAAACCACCGGTTATTGAAAGACCGTTGAGGTTGTAAGAGAGTGAAGTGATTCATTATTATCAGCAATTTCTGTTAGAAATGGTTGGTCGTCATAAATGATACACAATGATCACATTTTTGGCGTGTTTCAATGCCTGAAATGAGCTCAATTGTGTGGGATTTCTTCTAATGGCGAATGTATTACGGAAGATTCAACACTAATAACACCAGTATGAGATGTAAGATGGTTGAATACCCGGACGTTCGACATGAATGTTCAAAATTATGGAAGTTGGCTCGATGTGGTTGGCCCTTGAAATTATGGAAACTATGACGAGAATTTCCAGAACCAGACATCTTTGAATCAAGATTCAATCCCTCAACTATCACCAGACTCACAGGAAAACTTATTATCTCAAACCCTTGAGCGTCTTTGCACAGTTGATAAGCGTACTGTAATACCTTCCAGAGCAGAGCCACCAGAAACAAGCTCTCTTATGATTCCTGATTCGCCAGAAACTTTAACCATTGTGACTGCTAAGAATAATTTCCCTAGTCCATTCAAGAAAGCTCTGTTTTGGCCAGTTGAAGATCTGAAGAACAACAGTGGTAAACGTAAACGAGATTTAAATGCAGCAAAAAAATAAAATTGAAGAAAGAAGAATCCCAGAGGAGGAAGAATGAGAAAATTGAAGAAAAAAAAGAAGAAGGAAACCATTCTAGTACCTCAGCAAAAGAGGGCAATGAGGAAGACCGCAGCCAAAAAGAAAACGAAAAAATCATGACTGGATTATTTACTAATTAATTAATACTAATGGCTTGATTATTTTCAGGCGTGATATAACCATCTACTGTATCGTTTAATGTTACTTTTCAATTTTTACCTATACACAATTCTACCAATTCGTTTGTCAATACATTTTAAAGTTCCTGTATTTAAACTGTTCATGTCTGGTTCCTTGAGTGTCCATTACTAAGAAAACTGTTTTTTAAAGTGTTCATAATTGGTCCAAAACTGTTGAACTTGAAATTTATTTACCATAAATTTAATTTTCATTCAATTTGAAGTTTTTGATCTCTGATGGTTAGAGGAGATGTGGGAGAGCATGGAAGAAAGAGATTAAAAATTACAGCATTAAGGTGCGGCTTAAAAGGTCAAATAAGATTTAATTTTTATTAACACTGTCCATCATTGGCCCCTTTACCCTAGTGTTTATATTGAGGGAAAGTGAGTTCTGAACGTTTGTAAAAACGTTTTTCGTCTCTCCAGTTTGGAATATAAATTTGAACACCGAGTTTCTGGTTGAGTTGTGACTGTGTGTGGTTAGCAAACGTGAAAAGGTCGGTTCGAGGTGGCTGTTAGTAGTCACGGAAGCTCCATGTAACTGGAAAACAGCGGTCATTCGAGAGCAGACCTTCCATGTCATCATCAACCACTCTCTGGTTGTCTTCACAGATTGTAACAGTTAGTAGTCACAGTTGAGGGAACAAGTACCCGGCACTGCGATGGCAGTGAGTAGTGAGAGATTCATAACACCAGTGGTCAGTACCAGAGGTCAAGTTCGATAGTGAACCAGTTGGAACACGCTCTACAGATTCCACAGGATATCAGAAGGGTACAACCTGTGACTACAGGGGCTGGTTAGTCAAGAGAACACAGTTGGTTATCACATGTCTTGGAAGCAAACGGCGCTAGCGGTTATCGGAGGAAATTCGATGTCAACAAACTGGCGGAGTAAAATGGATGCCCAGAAATCAAGTGTTGTCACAAAATACCGTTGATACCGTTGTCCCCCAAAAGGTTTGAGTAGTATTACACCAACTTTGCAGCTTCGAAACCCCTGGGAAACTTTTTGGGAGCTAAAAAAACCTCGTAATTTTGGGACTTGTTTCAGTTTTTGCTCCATAAAATTGTAGTACAATTCACAATTTAAGCCCAATCCCATCTCTGTAGATTCAATAGATCCCGAGATATTGGACTTCAAAAATTGGCTAGTTCTTCAAAAAAGTTCACCAGTTAAAAATCGTAACAATTTCTTGTCAGAGGATGAAGAGTGAAGAAGCGAGAATGATTCTTGTGTACTTAGTACTGTCAAGGTGAAGCTTGTGAAAAGGTCTGACTGTGTGCTGACGAGGAGGTTTACATTCCATACCCAACCTGAGGGGTATCGTTTTCGACGTTCGGCGGTTCATTGGCCCTATCGTCGAAATGAACGTAATTAATAGATCAGTCACCACAGACAAAAAAAAAACGTTTGAGTAGTATTACACCAACTTTGCAGCTTCGAAATCCCTGGGAAACTTTTGGGAGCTGAAAAAACCTCGTAATTTTCGGACTGGTTTCAGTTTTTGCTTCATAACTTGTAAAAGGTTGGTTTTCTATGAAATACCCTTCCTACCTTTATTAAAGTATATAGTACAAGCTACAATTTAAGCCCAAAACCAGCTCTGTAGGTCCAATAGATCCCCAGATATTGGACTTCCAAAATTGGCTATTTCTCCCAAAACGTTCACCAGTTCAAAAATCGTAACACTTTCTTTTCTGAGGATGAAGAGTGAAGAAGCGAGAATGATTGTTAGGTGTTGTCAAGATGAAGGATCTGATACAACGTGAAATTGTCTGACTGTGTGCTGACGAGGAGGTTGACATTCCATACCCAACCTGAGGGGTATCGTTTTCGACGTTCGGCGGTTCATTGGCCTTATCGTAGAAATTAACGTAATTAATAGATCAGTCACCACAGACAAAAAAAAATGTTTGAGTAGTATTACACCAAATTTGCAGCTTCGAAATCCCTGGGGAACTTTTGGGAGCTAAAAAAACCTCGTAATTTTCGGACTGGTTTCAGTTAACTTGTAAAAGGTTGGTTTTCTATGAAATACCCTTCCTACCTTTATTAAAGTATATAGTACAAGCTACAATTTAAGCCCAAAACCAGCTCTGTAGGTCCAATAGATCCCCAGATATTGGACTTCCAAAATTGGCTATTTCTCCCAAAACGTTCACCAGTTCAAAAATCGTAACACTTTCTTTTCTGAGGATGAAGAGTGAAGAAGCGAGAATGATTGTTAGGTGTTGTCAAGATGAAGGATCTGATACAACGTGAAATTGTCTGACTGTGTGCTGACGAGGTGGTTGACATTCCATACCCAACCTGAGGGGTATCGTTTTCGACGTTCGGCGGTTCATTGGCCTTATCGTAGAAATTAACGTAATTAATAGATCAGTCACCACAGACAAAAAAAAATGTTTGAGTAGTATTACACCAAATTTGCAGCTTCGAAATCCCTGGGGAACTTTTGGGAGCTAAAAAAACCTCGTAATTTTCGGACTGGTTTCAGTTAACTTGTAAAAGGTTGGTTTTCTATGAAATACCCTTCCTACCTTTATTAAAGTATATAGTACAAGCTGCAATTTAAGCCCAACACCAGCTCTGTAGGTCCAATAGATCCCCAGATATTGGACTTCCAAAATTGGCTATTTCTCCCAAAAAGTTCACCAGTTGAAAAATCGTAACACTTTCTTTTCTGAGGATGAAGAGTGAACAAGCAGCAAGTGATTCTGATTCGTTGTCAAGATGAAGGATCTGATACAACGTGAAATTGTCTGACTGTGTGCTGACGAGGTGGTTGACATTCCATACCCAACCTGAGGGGTATCGTTTTCGACGTTCGGCGGTTCATTGGCCCTATCGTCGAAATGAACGTAATTAACTGGAGATTCGTGGATTTAATAACATTGCCGGTGGATATCGAGTTTCGTTGAAGTTTGGCGCAGAATAACATATTTGTACTTGGTGGGATATTGATATTGTCTTCTAGTTATTTAGAGACATTGTTTTGGTTGGAGAAATAATTGCTTGGGGGAAAATTATTGTTGGTAACTACGGCAGATTCCTGCTAATCCGAATGGCCAAAAAATTGGTCTAAATTTGGAAAAAGGGCTCAGAGTGTGGCTCACACTTGTTACCGTTGCGTTGTTAATTGTCTGCTTGGTACTTATTTTTCTTTAAAATACACATAAGAACGACTAAATATGTGTTGTATACACATAAAAACCCAAATATGTGTTGTATACACATAAAAACCCAAATATAAATTTTATTGGTGTTGTATTGTATTCACATGGTGTAGGTACATGCATGATGGTTCATTCTAGAAACTGGACTCTGTGAGTGCGGCTAATCCGAAGTGTTCTTAAGGATTAGGAGGACTGTGGTGTGTTGTTATTACCGGGTAGTTGCAGAGGGTGAGGTGGTGGTGTGGTGGATATATAAAGTGGTACTTCAGGTGTGGAGGTGGTGTTGTATTTCAGGTAGATGAAGCCGACAATATACGAGTACGAGTGAGTACTCACCAACTTGGAGGACGTTGTCGACTGATCCGTACTCCAACAATTTGAGGCCTTTGAAGAACGAAAGGTTTTGAGTCTCGTTGACGGGGATCGGAAGGACTTTCGATAGAGACGAGTACATGCAGATTTCCCTCTCATCTCTCGGAAACGACCAGTAAATGATTCGCCTTTGAACGGGCTCGGGAATTCTGTCGTAGCGCTCTTCGATCCTTTGAAACGGAATGTTTTCCGCGACGATTCTCGCTGTCAAATCCAAAAGGGTGTCGGGCGATGACGGAGGTGGTTCCACCCGCGGACGTTTCGGTTTCGACATTTCTCGACCGACCACGCGGAAATCGACCTCCACCCCGAGTCGTAAATGGGTCCGTCGTTCCGTCCGACACGAAAGCGCGACACCGACTGACCGACGGGACGACACCGACTCAACTGAAGGCGAAACGAAACGAAACGAGCGGACGAGGAACGAGCGGAACGCTAATGAACTGCTCCAACTCGTAGCAGTTCCACACGAGCGGAACAGAACCCTCTCCGACTACCGACAACAATCGAACACGAATTCCGATCAAATTGGTCGTTTTAGTCTCACGATGCCTACGTAAAATCAGAAAATCTAGTTTAAAAACGCTGCTAATTATTGCACAGTCATTTTGGTTCATTATCTTCGATTATAAATAATCAAAAAATTACCAAAATTTGCGGGTTCACGTTTCAAGATACGAAGATACCAAAAATCGAATAAAAAGAAAAAACTCTGCCCCCCACCCTCCTCTTCTCCCACACCCTTTTGTCTAGATAACTAAATGATGAAGTAATTATTATCATGAATTATCATTACTTAATTATTAATAATTATTATCAAGACGTCCAAATTATTATTAATTACCTATTGTTATTTATTATTAATCTTTATTGATTATTAATTAACGCGATATCTGAAAGCTCCCCCCCTCCCCCCCAAACAAACTCCCGAAAACCCCCCTCATCTTTTGGACTTTTCAACTCTAAACACGACGGTGAAGTCAGAATTGCAATATCGCATTCCGCCATAAGATTAGAGAAGACCAACCATGAAGAATGTATTCTTCATCTCCAAAGTACTTACTCAAGAGTGAAAACGAAATAAGGTATCGCAATTGCGACTTCACGATCGTATTCAGCGTGTAAAAACCTTTAAAATGAGGTGTCACTTGTCATTTTTGGTGACCCCCCCCCCCATAATTCCCCAAAACCCCCCTCAGCTTTTGGACATTTCAACTCTAAACACGACGGTGTAGTCAGAAATGCAATATCTCATTCCGTTATCAGATTAGAGGAGACTTAACATGAATATCCTATCAAGTAACAACCATATTTCTTCATCTTCAAAGTACTCAAGTTTGAGAACGCAATGAGATATGTTTCATGTTGGGAATTTATGAGGAATTTCCCCCCCTAAAACTCCCAGAAACCCCTCTTTAGAGTGGCCCGATTCTGCCCATCTACGAACTCAGCCTTTCGATTGCCAAGACAGATTTTTTGTGCAAATTTTAACTTTTTATCTCAATTCTATCGAGAGTTATCGTCTGGAATGACACATACATAAATCGTATATACATATAATTTTTGGTGTCTTTTGGAAGTGGATTCAGGATGGTCTGAAACGGATTTTGGTATGAAAATTTTTCGAAATTCGATTTTTTAAAATTTTGGACCGAGAACAATAGTTACATTTTCTTCGAAAATTCGCTAAAACTCTGCAAATTCTTGACACAACGGTTTATTATCTTCTTTGTACAGATTACCCTTCTGTCTAGATCACTAAATGATAAATTAATTATTATAATAAATTATCATTAATTACACAGATCTGCAAGGATTTGTGGTTGAACAGCCGGAGATCATTTCCGAAGTAATTTTCTGCATAGAACCTGAATCTAAGCTCAGAATTGTCCTATCACGTCTGAATTTTGAGATATTTGAGGTTATGTTCAGAAAAAATGGCTAGTTTGTCTATTTTTGCGGTTAGATACAGGCTGCATACCTTTATTTTCTACATATTACACCATCCAGTACTACTCTTTCCGTTTAAAATGAGACTCTGAATGATGCTGCAGGATGTTTCTTTCAGAAGTTATGGCGATTAAGGTGAGCTCTTTTATTGATTTTATTGGCGTTTTTTAAGTTAAAATATATCGGTTCATGTTAGAACATAACCTCATTGTGTTATTTCGCATTATCTATTCCTAAAAAAGCATTTAAACACTAAACCCATGCCGAAAATTCCCTTGGACTAGAAATAAAACATTAGTTACTCTTATACTCTAGAATAACTATTAGTAACTATTAGTTACTCTTATTACTCTAGATACTCTTATTAGAAAACAGGCTTTTGTCGCCTGTTTTGAACCATGATTTTTCAAAATTACTTTCGCACCATATTATAGCCACCATCTTAAAATTTGGTAATCTGACATCAAATTCGTAATTAGAATCTTCGGAAACCCCATAGTTTATATGTTACAATCACAATACGAAAATACAACTAGAGGCAAGCGGTAGGTGCACGCTAGTAAGACTTAACTGAAGGCTCTAGATCGGATTTGATTAGTCCTGGGGACGCGTCATGCTACAGCATGCTGGGATAGGTCCTCTCGACTTTAGAACCACTCGAGGTGTTACCCCTAGCTCATTTTTATTTTTGGCATTTCGGCCAGGTTTTAAACCCATCTGCCCCACTGTGCGTCAGCTGACTGTATCTGTTTTCTGTGTGTACAACTTCAAAACCAAGAAGTCTTCGTCTCAAGTAATCTTCGTGTACCACCAAGGTAATGCAAAGAAAGAACCTGACGAAGTGTGTACATTTTTGTTGCAGTACCTGAACATGTGTGTTGGGCCGAAATAAAAACGAGAAACCCACTGTCATGCAGCATGGCTATAGGAGCAAATTTTCGAAGAAAACCCTGTTTTTTGTAAAATTTCTCCATTTTACTGGTTTTATAACAGCTTTTGTCTCCTTTTTTGCCGAATAACACGTCAGTATATAGATTTTTCATCGCTTAACACGATGGTGAAGACAGAACTGCGATACCTCATTCCGTTATCAGATTAGAGCATATGAACCGTGAAGAACATCTCAAGCAACAACCACTTCAAAGTTCTCCAGTTTGAGAACGGGATAAGATATCGCAATTCTGATTCCCCCATCGTGTTCAGCGTACGAAAATCTTTAAAATGAGGTATCACTTGTCAGACTGTTTCATTTTGAGAATTTATGGGTAATCAATCCCCTTAGACTGGCCCGATTCTGCCCATCTACAAACTTAGCTTTTTGATTGCCAAGACAGATTTTTTGTAAGTTACCTTCCGGAATGACAGATAGGTGGGTTTCTCCGAGAATGTGTAAAATTTCATTTTGCACAGTAAATTATGGCAGTTATGGTAATAATAGTGAGTTAAGGTCGGAAACACAAAATACATCTTAGAAGTAGAAAAAGTCGGATTTTCAGCGGAGTTAAAAAAAATGTTATGGGACAAAAGTTGTTGCAAATTAGTTGTAAAATCGATCCCTGACGTATGGACCATTCATACTGGGACACCCTGTATACAGTTATTTACAGGTCTATGTACAAATTTACTTTTACAAGATATAGATTCCTTATAGTGGGAAGTAGTGAGTGATGGTGTCCCCATTGGGGCTTTTGAAGGGTGTTCACGAGTCGGACAAGTGCGTTTGGGTGGGATCGAAGTTTATCGGTGAATTTGGTACCAATAAAATTGTTCGAAAATTCGAGTCTTAAAAATGTTGAACCGAGAACAATAGCTTCCGTGTCTTCGAAAATTCGCTAGAAAGTGGTAAAATGACCGACGGTTGGGTTTCAGGTCGTATTTGCATTGAAATACCGGTGAGATTCAAATTCAAATTCAAAAATATTTTATTGGCATAATGGTACATACGTAGATTATTTTACAGTGGCTTGGGATAGTTAGGTTGAACAATATCGGCCTGTCGGCCTTAAAAGTCGTTCAGTCTTAAGTGGTATTGTATGTAGTGTCTTAATTTAGTGGGGATAGTAAAATTTGTAAGAGAAAAGGGTACAGTTGAAAACTCTTAGCGTGATGGTGGGGTCTTAAAAACTAAAGCTAATTACATATTTACAGGTTCCAAGGGCTATTTACATATTTACAGCATTTAATGACTATTTACATATTTACAGGTATTACAAAATATGTACAGGGATGGCTTAGGGGTAGACTGGTATGGGATAACTCAAATCCGCACCCGTGTGTTTTGTCCCCATCGGGGTTTGTGATTTATGTTGATGTGGTGAAGGAGGGATTTCGTAGTTTGTCTGTGAGTTTGTCTGAGCTGCTCCAATTCCCGATTGGTTCATCAGATTTCGTCCTTCGTCCAAATAAAATCCTCATTTCACTGACCCTACCTGTGAAATGAGGATTTTATTTGGACGAAGGACGAAATCTGATGAACCGATCGGGAATTGGAGCAGCTCCCGTGAAGGAGCAGTTCTCTCGAGTTCCACGTTCGCAGCTTCTCCCCCCCCCCCCATCGCAATCCTCCCCCCCCCGGTCGTGTGCTGCTCCCTCCACCTCCTACTAAACCCCCCCCCCTCTCCATCGCCAATCAACAAAGCGCCCTCTGAAAGGGGGTGACTACCCCCCGCTCCACCACCCCCTCATAACCCCACAACTAGTCGTAACCTCCTCCTCCCGCCGCCACCTCCTCCACTTGGCCCTCACGCCATCCCCCTTTTACACTCCGCCGCCGACCCACCGCCACCCAACGCGGCACCATCACCAGCCGCAGCACCCCAACGAGCACACACCCCTTCATCCCACCGCCCCCCCATCACCACCAACCCCCCCTTCACCACCAACCATCACCCCTCTCAAACCACTCAAATACCCCCACGATGGTTGTGGGGGGGAGGGGGGAGGCGCACCGACTCCTCTCAACTATCGATTCCTACTACGCATCGAAATGAATTATAAAATGACCCGAATGTGAAAAAAAAGTCACGCGGCATGACCTTATGAGTGAATTTTCGAACAAACGAGCTCCCCACCACTGTTGCCAGACGCTGAGAAAAATCCCTACACGGAAGGAATTTGTGGAGCAAAGGGGACGTAGGGATTTTTTTACCCCCCCCCCCCCTAAAACGTAGGGAATTTTGAGAGGTCGTCTCTCTCTCTCTTTTTTTTGTAGGTACTCTACCTATGCAAACTTATTTATGTCCCTCACCATGAGTGTCGTGAAATAAAAATCCAGTCATGCAGCATGGCTATAAGAGCGAATTTTCAAAGAAATAATTGGTTTTATGTAAAATGTCTCCATTAAAGAACATGATGTGCATGAAGAACATCTCAAGTATCAACAGCGTTTCTTCATCTTCAAAGTGCTCCAGTTTGAGAGCGGAATAAGATATAGCAATTCTGACTTCCCCATCTTATTCAGCGTGTAAAAACCTTTAAAATGAAGTTTCACTTGTCAGACTTTCATTTTTTTTGCCCCCCCCCCCCTTAACTCACCAAAACCCCCCTCAGCTTTTGGACATTTCAACTGTAAACATGACGGTGAAGTCAGAATTGCGATATCTCGTTCCGTTATCAGATTAGAGCAGACTTAACTTGAAGATCATCTCAAGTAACAACCACGTTTCTTCATCTTCAAAGTGCTCCAGTTTGAGGACGAAATGAGATAAGCAATCTATCGCAATTTTGATTTCCCCATCGTGTTCAGCATAAAAAAAACCTTTGAAATGAGGTGTTGAGATGTCAGAAAGCTGAGGGGGGTTTATGGGGAGTTGTGGGGGGGGGGGGGTGTCACCCAAAAAATTAAAGTCTGACAAGTGACACCTCATTTTAAAGGTTTTTCATGCAGAATACGATCGTAAAGTCAGAAATGCGATACCTCATTTTGTTCTCAAACTTGAGCACTTTGAAGATGAAGAATTTGTTCTTCTTGTTAAGTCTGCTCTAATCTGATAACGGAATGAGATCTCACAATTCTGACTTCACCGTCGTGTTTAGAGTTGAAATGTCCAAAAGCTGAGGGGGGTTTTGGGGAGTTTAAGGTGGGGGGAGGGGTTACGCCACGGAACAAGTTGGGTTTTTCATTCAACCCCCTGTAGCCCGGCCCCCTGGGTGTCTCGGGAGTTGATGTTTTGTACACCAACTCTCCAGGAGCACGTGAGGACGTAAACCAAATTTCAACACTCGGTACCATCGGGTGTCGGGGGTATAGCTAGGGATGGCAAAAAAAAGAAAACATCGATGCATCGGCAGGCCGGCATCGATGCTCCAAAAACATCGGACCCCACAAACATCGATGCTCCAAAAACATCGGACCCCAAAAACATCGATAGAAAAAAACATCGATGTATCGATGGTTTTCAATCAATTTTTTATTTTATTTCTATTCTTTTTTTTTTTCATGGAAGACGGAAAGAAAAAATGATCAGCTCTGGAAAAGAACAATACTTTTATTTTCAATTTTATTTTATTTGTTACCATTATAATTCAGTTTCAAGAAACATATTACTCGTATTATGTAACTATATGTCATATTATGTAACTTTAGGCACGCGGAGTCATAAACACTCAAAGACGCCTTAAAACAGAAGTTTTTACAGCTGGTGGAGCCTCGTTCAATCAGCCAAGTGAAAACCTTCTTTTTGTACATCGAACGTGAAAATTGGCTGGTGATTTCACATCTTCAGAAAGGGATCGGATTGTGTGACGGTATGTTGAAGTGTAAATGTCTAGTTGTTTTTATTCTGACCGAATTCTCTTGTTTCCACGTCTTATTTACTGCTGGTGGTTCACGAAAAATATCCACCAGACGACAAAAAACAAACGAAAACCACTGTGAACCACAGGTTGCTGTAAATGAAAACGGTGGGTACAGCTTTCGTACAAGTACGCAACCACGAGGGACATTTTATTCTTTGCGCCCCTTCCCACACCCACACCACGAACCTTGTACTTCAATAATGATTACACACAGGTATTCAAACAATCACGCTCATACCGCAGCTTGTCGGCCACGCGCTCCGCAGTGGTTAACGTAATATGGTCAGGTAAATCGAGAGCTATCCAACGAGTGGTGAACGATTTTTGTACGATGATAACTGGCGAAGTTAAAGTTCCGTAGCAACGTATCGGTTGTACGTGAAAATCATTAGACGTTTTTCATAACGCTTTCTTCGTCACACCGTAATGTCACACTTTTTGAGTTATGTGCCATAGTAAAGACATAAAATGTCAAAATGTAGAGCACAGTTTTAATTTCAAGAAAAGTATTGTCAAGTACTAGAGAAATACTTTGCATGATTCATTACACACTAGCGTTGCACTATTAATAAATCACATTACGAAATAAATAAAATCACAAGATAAATGTTTAATTAAAATCACAAGTTGGTAACTTATTATTGCAAAATGAACAAAATCACTTGGCAAAATGTATCTCCTGTCCTCCCCAATCAATACAGGGTTTAATTTATCTGTAATATCTTTCACAAAACACAGCTGAGAATCTTCTACTTTGGCCTTGAAAGTAGTAGCCCAACAGCTCATTATCAGTCTCAAATTGCAATAAGTAGGTACTTAAGTAAAAAGGTATGAAAACTATAGTCGAAAACTCATTGTCATAAAATTGCTGGCAGGAGGCCAACTGGTACGTCAGAGCCTATGACGCACGAGCGTATGACGTCAGACGGCTGGCAGGAGGCCAACTAGTACGTCAGAGCCTATGACGCACGAGCGTATGACGTCAGACGGCTGGCAGGAGGCCAACTTCTCCTCTCCGGAGCTATACGGCTCGTCCTGATCTTCTTCTTCGGGCTCTGTCTCGTTCGAATATGAATAAAAACTACGAATAATTGGTCAGCAAAGACCGATAAAAGTAATCATCGTTCTCGTCATCACAACAGATAGGAAATTTCGAGCTACCTTAAAAACATAAATTAATTTTCTCAATTCAACGAGCAAGGCATCAATATGAAAGTTGAATATCAAATTGTGGTCAAATACGACTCCTAAGTATTTACATTTTTCAACCAGTGGTAAGTCCTTTTACAATTACATGTATTGTGATAACCAAAACAAGAAAGGTGATGAAAAGCAACCCCAGAATGACTAGACAAATATTGATACGAAAAAAAAAACATAATTAACGAAGTTTTATCTACATTTAGAGCTAAACAATTCAAATCCATCCAGGTCTTAACATGAAACAAATTATAATTAATGGTATTAAGCAACTCCTGACTATCTTTTCCGTAAAATAAAATCGCTGTATCATCAGCAAAACCCAACATTGTAACATCTATTTCTAAATTCAATAATTCATTTATGTACAACAAAAACAATAAAAATAAAATTGGACCTATGTAGCTGTCACTGAGAACACTATTAATTCTATTGGTCTGCTGACGATTCGACAGGTAGGAACCAATCAGCTGTAAAGGTAGACGACCTCTTTTCCCATACTTATACAATTTTTCAAGTAGAATTACGTGATTAACAGAACCGAAGACTTGTCTGATGTCCAAAAAAGCTCCATACACGTATAACCCTTCATCCAGTTTTTGAGTTATGATATTGTTCACTCTATACAGTGAATAGTCTGTTCCCAAACCCTCACGGAACCCATACTGATTATTAGAAATAGCGTGGAAATTTTCCAGGAAGGATATCAACCTGTTTTTCAAACACTTTTCCAGATTTTTAGAGATCAATAACGTAAGAGGAATGGGTCGATAATTTGATCTATCCATTCAATCACCTGATTTACCTGATTTATATAGAGGAACAACAACAGATCTTTTGAACAGTGATGGGTATTTGTCCTAGGAAGAAACCAAATTAAAAACAAAAGTTAGGGGATCACATACATAGGGTGCCATTTTCTTCCATGATGTTACTGATTGCAGAATTCGTGAAAGGAAAGTGGTCAGAGAGTCTGATCCTGTACAGGATCAGAGTCTCGGACCGCTTTCCTTTAATACGGTTGCTACAGTGAATATAGTGTTTTACTAATCGTACGGATCCTCTTGTTCTCCTCTCCGGAGCAATACGGCTCGTCCTGATCTTCTTCTTTGGGCTTCTTTTTCGCTTGCTCGAAAGACGTCAACAGGAGAGTGTTGGGTTCTTAGGTATCGCCAACACCCTCCGGTTAACGTCTTTCGTTCAAGTTTTAAGTTGAAGATTCTCCTTTCCGGCGAACTGCGCGATCCTCGAAACCGCGAAAATTACTTTCCGGATTTCTCGCGGGACTCGGTTCGGACACTGGAAAACGTTTTCAATTTTCTAGACGGGCAGTGTTGCCAGACCCGTCCGGAGTGAAAACCCGCTCAGCGCTACCAAAAAACCCATAACAGCCCAAAAAATCCCACATCCTGGGAAAAGTGCTCTATACTGCCTATTAAGAGCCAAAACACACAAAATATGTGTCTCCATGTGATTTCGCTGATTTTAAAGAGTAAATAAGACTTTAAAAGCGATAAAAACACAGCGATTTAGTGTGAGAGCAATGCATATGGTAGTTGGCACTGCTGCAAGCTCCTGCCAGGGCGATGGGCGGTAGAATTTAAAGATCGAAGACATCTGGTCTGCCACAGAACGTACTGTTTATTAAAAGAAACTAGTTAACTAGTCAAAACAATCAACAAGTAATTTAAAAGTAATTAAAATACTTAACATTACTAGCGAACTTCGTCTCAGTCATCCATTTATCCTGGAACACTTTGGTGCTTCGCCTGTCAATCTCATCTTTCTCTGCCTTTTGGTTTATTATCTTCGATAATGAACCATTGGAATCGCCCAAAGAAAAAAATTTTTTAACCCCCCCTCAAAATTTGTTGGTTTACGTTTCAAGACACGTAGATTCAGAAAATCGAATAAAAAAAAAAAAAAAATCCGTCCGTCCGCCGAACGCCGTCCGCGGCACTTTGCCCAGTTAGCGTTGAGCTAAAATTACGAAATTTGGTTTCTGGGTTTGGACCAGCCCCACAATGATCCTCGAAACTTTTCATAACCCTAGGTCAAGGGGAAGGGGTTCAAAACGAACTTTGAAATTTCGACAATGTCATATCTCTAAAAGTTCTCATGAAACGGTGTAATTTTTAGTTCACCTTTGAATGACCTGAAAACTTACGAATCTTTTAAGACCAATTGGATTTTTGTGCGACCAGCCGTTCGTTCACAGTGAGCGCGCAAAGGTTTAGGAAAAACACTAAACTTCGCGTCGAAAACGGCCGTTAGGTGGGTCCCGGGTAGCCGCCCAGAATAAAACTGCCTTTTTTCATCTTTCCGGTAAACTACAGTCTAGAAATTTTAACCGTGAGTCGGGGATAGACCACATTGCAATATTCACTCGGTTTCTCATCTGTAAAATTGTTTAAATAATACCTTTTTGTAATAATACAAATTAAATTTTGATGATGAGCTATTGACTTGAAATTTTAAAAATAGGTCAGAACTGGATCACAATGCAATATTCACTAGGTTTCTTGTCTGTAAAATTGTTTAAATAATACCTATTTGTTTAAACAAATTAAATTTTGATGATGAGCTAGATACTTGAAATTTTAAATATAGGTCAGAAATGGATGACATTTCAATATTCACTCGGTTTGTATGACATGGTATGAGTATGGTATGGTATATTATTGTATGTATGATTTAGTATAGTACAGTACGGTATGATAGGAAAGAAATGGTATAAGTACGGTGAGAATATGGTATGGTGCCGATTTGCAACACAGTCTGGTATAGACAGAAGGGTGATCTGCACAAGGAAGATAATAAACCGTTGTGTCAAGAATTTGCAGAGTTTTTTTCTTTGGAGTAACCGATCCGTCATGATCGTCCGGATCATCCGGATCATCGGGATTATCGTCATTTTCATATAACAATTCAAATTCCTCATTATTCATTGTGAATCTGTCAAGGAAAAGAACGGAGAAGTATAAATAAGATATATGATCAAACAAACTGGGTTAGGCATCACCCAGGCATTTTATTTTCGGAGAGGAGTCAGAGAACATCTATATCGATATCAGGGATACAAGACTAACAATTGGCCGCCAGCTGATATTTCGCGGCAAAACTGTTCCGTCTTCTTGCTACACGACGCGTCGAATGTTGGGCCAAACGTTTGACCGTACTCGACGAGTGACTCGAGCTAAAGCCCCAGCTACACGGTGTGGCAAACGTTTGATCCAGTACGATCCAGGTCGAGCCGTTTGAAGGTCGAGCCGTCGGGAGTTGTTTCAACATGGAAACGGATTCTTCCTGTAAAATCGAAAACATATAGTTGAGTAATGCATGCATTACAGGGGATGCCCTTAATGGTTTATATAGCTCAACCCCTATTTATCTATAATCCCGCTATTCTCGGCATAACTAGAACTCAAACTGAGTTGAACTGAAAAAGAATGACAAAAATTGATAGGTTGCATATTTTTTTTTATTATCTAAGTACCTACTGATTTTTAGGTTTGTTTGTTTTAAATTATGGAAAAACGAATGAAGTGGAGACCCATGACACAGTTGTAGGCATGACAATAAAGACAAAGAAATTACTAAAGACAAATAAATATAATGAAATTCAATACAATTCAACAATTTCAATCATAAATTACCTGTGTCGATGAATACTTGGTGGCAAAAGGAATCAAACTGAACGCCGAGTCGTGTGACCGAGCCTCCTGCCTTCGAAGAAACGAGCTTCCAAGAAACGAAGGTTCCCGCCAACGTGGGACCCTTCTTTTTCCTTTGACTTGGAAGGTCGGCTACACGATGCTACCAGTCACCAAGCGTCCAACATTGGAAGGTGTTGGTAGCATCGTGTGACGCCGGCTTTAGTATGCTTTCTAGTAAACACCGACGCACGCACAAACAAAACAAACACGGTGACGGTGTTTCGCCCTCTCGCCGCAGGAGACCGCTAAAGAGCCTCAATGTGGCCAACATAACTCGTCTCCTATGCGAAATTTCCCTAATTCCTTACAATCTTAGCGTTTTGACTAATTTATTCCCGATTTCGGCCGAAAAAAGCCCAAAAACCCACAGTTGGGCCGAAAACCCCACAAAACCCATTTCCGAATAAACCCACGCGGTGGGTTTAAACCCACGATCTGGCAACACTGTAGACAGGGAACTTTTATCAAGCATGGCGGCTCAATCAAAATTACACCACCAAACCGGCTGACGTTAGACAGTCTGGCCAACAATATAACCAAAGTATTTTTGACGAAAACAATGAAAAATGGAACGAATACTTAATGGTACTCATAAAAATGTTTTCAAGTGTAATGTATTGTGCTGTGTAATGTATGTAATCAGATCACGTTATTTCTTTACAAATCTTGAATTTTCATTATTTCACATGGAAGTCGACCGTTTGTAAATGAAGGCAACTCATCGAGAACCAATCAATCTGAAGTTGCATGGAAGAATGAACTTCCATCTTCCATGCTGAAGTGGTACCTACCGTTGAAAGCTCATTACTACTTAAAAATCATAAGAATAAAAATTCTAGATGTATTTACTTTCGAGCTTTATTTGAAAATTTGAAGGGTAGGTACCTACCTATTTAATTCAGGGACGACAGAACTCGTGAAAAGCAAAAATAGGAAAATAAAAATGAAAAATAGGAATAAATTAATAAATAAAGGAACAAAAAATTTCAGGTTTGACTTGTCAGACCTTCATTTTTCGGATGATCCCCCCCTCACACACCAAAACCCCCCTTCAGCTTTGGGACATTTCAACGCTGAACATGATGGTGAAGTCAGAATTGCGATGTCGCATTCCGTCATCAGATTAGAGCAGATTAACCATGAAGAGTATATCAAGGTTCAACCACGTTTCTTCATCTTCAAAGTACTAAAGTTTGAGAACGATATAAGATATCGCAATGATTGGAATTATTCCGACTTCACGATCGTATTCAGCGTGTAAAAACCTTAAAAAAAAAGGTGTCACTTGTCAGACTTTCATTTTTTGAGTGAATATAATGGATTGGTGAAACTAAAGACACTCGCGTGAAATATGAACTTGAATGAATGTACAGGAGGATGAAAATTAGAGAAAACACTTAGAAAACATCATAGAAAACACGGAAATATAGAAAAACTTGATGATAATGGATATTTTCGCATTACAGCCTCATCAGCCTGGAAGAAGTGGTGGTGTGTGCTTCTCTCCGTTTCGAGGTCCAAGGTGGTTGGTGATATGCGCGGGTGGTGGCGGCATGGAGGAAGCGCGCAGGAGGAATGTGGGCTGGTAGAAGGTAGTGGGGGAAGGGAAGTGTTGTGTTTGTGTGATGTATTTGTGTAATGTGTTTGCGTGTATTGTGTGGAGGAAGGGTGAGTTATGTTGTGTTTGTGAGAAAAATAATAATAATACTGATTTTTTTTAAAATTAATAATAAATAAATAAATAGACAAATAAAATATTAAAAAAATAATTCAATAAATAAAATTAAATTCATATTTAAATTTAAATTAAAAATTAAAAAAAATATATATAGTGTTGATGGGATATAGTGTTAATGGAACAAAGCCCTATTCATGTGAGACTATCGACATGTAGACGTGAAACGTTTTACTTTAAATTAAACCAAACGAACTGTCTTTTTTTTCTTGTTTTCAGTGTTTATTTCCTCACGACGGAATAGGAACAAAGCCCTATACATGTGAGACTATCGACCTACAATAAGATAAGAACAGTATTATTACTTACATGCTATGTCGGGAATATTACTTATATGATATGTCAGGAATATTACTTACATGTGAATGTGAAACGTTTTACTTTAAATTAAACCAAACGAACTGTTGTAACAAAATGGAGGAAAATAAACAAAATAGAGGTGGATCAGTTTGTGGATTATATAAAGTTGAAACTAACTGCTGTATGGAAGTGACAGTTCGTTTGGTTTAATTTAAAGTAAAACGTTTCACGTCTACATGTCGATAGTCTCACATGAATAGGGCTTTGTTCCATTGCCGAAACGTCGTGAGGAAATAAACACTGAAAACAAGACTAGCTTGGTCATTTGAATACAATCTATACAGGGTGTGTCAGAAGTTATGGTCCACCCTTTTCATCTCCGTTGTTTGGAGGGTTGGAAAAAAACTTCAATCAGTAACCCCCTTAATTTTTTGCGAGGAATTTAACTATCACACTTTCGCGCGTGGCGCATGCGCGCTAACTCCGTTATTGTAAATGGGAACCCCCATGTTTTATTTCAGATTCGGATTCTATGTCAAATTTCATGAACTTTTTGCTCCGACGACATTTTTTTTGGGCGCACCCAGGAGCGTCCAGAAGCGCCCAAAGTTGGACTAACCGCGTTTGCAAGTAATTTCGATAAGACGGAAAAAACCCCAGTGTGGCTCATGAAATTACATAATTTTTCGACACTGAATCACGTGGTGAAGTCATTCCTCTGATTTGATCTTTATTTTTCCAAATTTAGAAGGAAAAATGGCACTTTTAACCGACAATTTGATAATTTTTCAGTGCTATGAACTTCTCATTGGGTTCCTGAAAATCTCTTCTTTTTTTCCCTTTTTGCTCTGGTAGGTGTGTGACTTTACCACGTGATTCAGTGTCGAAAAATTATGTAATTTCATGAGCCACACTGGGGGTTTTTCCGTCTTATCGAAATTACGTGCAAACGCGGTTAGTCCAAGTTAAGTTAAACTTAAGTTAAGTTAAAGTTAACAGTTACTCAACAGTTAAGTTAAAGTTAACAGCTCTGGTAAGTTAAGTTAAACTTAAGTTAAGGACTCCTATTCGTCCTACCACAACATCCCGGCAAGTGTCCCTCAAGGGTCAGTCTTATCCCCAGTCCTGTTTAATATCTATATCTTCAATGTTTTTGCAGACCTTCCCCCCCCCCCCACACCCATATAGCAGGTTTTGCTGACGACCTCGCCATCTACACATCGAGCTCAAGTCCGTCAAAAGCTCCCAATCGGCTGCAAAATGCGATCCACATCACAATTCGACATTTGGAAAAGTGGAAAATAAAAATTAACACAACAAAAACCGAAACCATCTTTTTCACATCAAAACGCAACATCCCCAAAAGCATTACAGTAAGAGGATCCACCATCCCATACTCAACCTCTGTCAAGTACCTAGGTGTTCATTTAGACAAGCGACTAACCTTCAGTGAACACGTTAAATCACAAAATAAGAAAGCCCTTTCCAAATTAGGTAGGTATTATAACTGTTCAAATCCCGCACGCATAGTCTAAAATTGATGTTGTCAATATACACTTCTATAATCAGGCCTACACTCACTTAAGGAGCACCGATATGGCACACCACAGCCCAGGCTTACCTACACAAATTTCAAGTCACCTAGAATAAATGTATCCCCTTTAGAACCAACCTCGACAGACTACACGCCCAACACGGAATCGAAACCATTCACAACCACATCCAGAAACTGACCGACAACTTCAATTCTAAACTGCCTACCCATCCCAACACATTCCCAACACATTCCTAAACCCAAATGGGGGTCCCGATCGCGGAGAAGGCGGACCTGAGGTCACAACCTCCCCCTTCGATCATATATTGTTAATAATGTACATATTGTAATTATAGTATTTTAGGTTTTATACTGTAGGTACATAGTATTTTAGGTTTATATTGTACATAACTATTAGATTAAGTATACCATCCTGACTGTGGGTTTTCCAATTTTCCCACGACATTATACCCCTAAGTAACCCGACATTATACTCCCGATGTTAACCTTTATATCATTAATAACTATGTCAAATAATGCCTCTGGCCGGTGTTGATGTATTAGCCCTGTTGATGTATTAGGGCCTAAGACCCAATACTTGTATTGTACATAACTTCCGTCAATAAACGTTCTGTATTCTGTATTCAGGCTAGCGATCCTGATTACAGACGAGAACGACGCGAATGCAGCCAGACCTTAAAACACCCAAGAAGACTCCTTCCTCAGAGGAGGGGGCCACAACAAGTTCAGTAGGTATTTAAGTACAGTAAAAACGCATATGTGACCGTCCACAAGAAAACGTACCTTAGCTTCCGATACCGTTTTCAGATTTTCTATATCTTAATCCGTTCAAAAGTTATCATTTTTTGAACCTTTGAATTGCAAAAAAGCTGTTTTTGAGAAAAATGCAATCAAAGTTTTAGAAACTGTTTTGATGTAGTTTTCTCAACTTTTCAATGTGGTTCTTTTTTATTGTTTTTTATGAGCACTAGTGCTAATGTTAGGAATGTATTAGAGTAGGTTTCCATCTAAAAGATGGATTTTGTTTTGAGACTGAGTCAATCGCAAAAATTTGTGTTGAATGTTACCACAATCGTTTTGATTTCTTTTTATTTAATTTTGAATTATTTTACTACATTGCTAGTTTGTTCCGAACATAATAATGAATCCAGAATTGGGGGGTTCAACAAAATATTTCTTCTATCGAGACTTAGGTACTTGAAATTTTATTTAAAGAAGTAAAGTATTTACTCGCGAGTCTTAGCAAATGCTCGAATTTGGGATGAACAAGGTATTACTCACAAGGCATACCTCGTTTAAATTGTGCTGACCTTTCGAGGGTTTAGTAGTTTTTTGTTTAGATTATGAATTCCCGCAATAAAACAGCTGTTCACCGTGCTCCCGCCCCAACAGCTGTAGTAATTTTTGTTTATCCCTTTCGCACGACGTCGACTTTAGTGCGTGTACCGAGTAGGCTGCTTGTTTTATTTCGGTTGGGAACCGCTGTTTTAACTGGCCAAAAATGCGTTCTATGATGACTCTCTCCTTGCAATGCAGAGTGTTATATCCTTTCTCAAAATCTGTTTGGTGTCGCCTGAAAGGAGTAGGTAAGCAACCAAGAGGCCGTATCCAGAGTCAAGTCAAGTCAATAAGTTTTATTTGTTGATTTAGGTAGCACTGACCTCTGCAACAAGCAATTGCTCTTATCGATGGCGTCACATGATAACCTCGTATCTTGATTTTTGACGATTTTGGGTTTTTTGCATGTATGGGAAGAAAACAACGTATCTCATCGGCCTGTGGTTCAAATTTGAGCGGAAAATGAATTTTCTGCCCTCTAGAGGACTATATGAGATTGTAACTCCTAATGCCACTTTATGCCATTGCTATCAGTTTTTTGCCTCTCCTGTAAAATTTGTTTTTTTGAGATACGAGGTTATCATGTGACGCCATCGTTATGTGTCAAGTAAAAAAACAAACAAACAATAATTCATACAAATTAAAACAGTCCGTCTACATCAGTTCTAAATCCTCTAGTAATTCTAACAGAAACTTTCTACTTATTAAATAATTACGAACAAAATTAAATAATCTGTATACCATATCTTTATCCAGACATAGTAAACAATTTCGTATGTACTCGTCACTCAACCTCAATGCTCCAAAATATTTTATCCGGTCAGTTTTAAATTGCGGGCATCTAGCCAGTATATGCTCTAAAGAAATTCTCCCCTGAATTGCACAAATGACAGTTCTGACCCCCGTCAATTTTCCAGATCTCTCCGTTGAGGAATATCCGTAGAAGCCCGTCTTTTCTAAGCCGTAGTTGAGCAATCGTTCTTTTCACAACGATGGGGATATCCCAGCTAAGACAGCCCTCGGAACACTGGTATCCATCTGTGGCGGAGATGTAGACACTACTATAGGAGGAGCAGATGATTCTTTCGTAGTCCTGATATGCTGACATAGTGGCAAACGTATTTACCACTGCCTGTTTTTGTTGAGCGACCGCCTTGGCATCTTGCTTCTTCCGCAGTGCGGTGTATCCCAATTTTTCCACTATTCCTCCTAGCTAAGGCCGTATCCAGAGTCAGCCAGTAAAGTAGCTCGCCGCTTCAATTCCTGACTTGCGCGCCAGATTCTACTGTGGTGTACTTTTTCTGACCACTCCAGATCTACGCTTGGTATTTTTTCGCAGGCCATTTGAACATTGATAGATGGTTGATTTTTCCTTTTGATGTAGTCATTACCGAATTGTTCTGATTTTTTTTAATTTTTTTTTTAAATTTATTTACAATGTGGGTACAGTCTAATGAACCTATCACGTTTGGAATATACCTAGTACTTGGACTGCCACAAATGTTTAGCTTCATCCATGGCGTTCTCCGATGAAAGAAAAACAATCCATTGATCAGTTTTGTCCACAATCCTATCCGACACAAATCCAACAATCTTACACACTGTGGTTCTGTCGATTCCGAAGTCACATTCCACCGCAATCTAAACCCCGGTGTCACTTAAATACCGGAGAAATACCTCCATCCTTTTCCCTACGGGAAACGCACCCCCCCCCCCCCCCGTCACCCGGTGTTTTCTCGTCCGTTGGAGGAAGAAGCGCCTCCGTCAAAATGTCCACATTCGCATTTTCAAATCTTAGAAGTTTTTTCATAATATCCGGCCGGCCCTATATCCCTCCGATCACGATAAAGCTTACTAAGTAAGTTAAGTCTTAACCGACCGAATCCTGACGAGCTGAGACATCGCAAGAATAAAGAAAGAAAAACGCACCACTTAAATTAGCCTACTGGCCTCCTCCAACATCTAAATCCGACAAGTTTCTCTCGCGAGCTACCAGCTGACTAACCTTGCGAAAATTCAAGAGTTTACTCGTTGCCTTTAGTAAATTTACTATTTAGTATTTATACTAGTTTTTATTCACACCAAATGAAGTATTGCCTCGTTTTTTTACGCTAACCTTGCTGAACGAGTATTAAATACTCGTAAATTTTACTCGTCACAAATGCGAGTGTTTACTTGCGGACATTTAAAGCCTAGTTTTTATTCACTCCGACGCAAGCATTTACTCAAAATGGGACGAGTATGAGCTTTTACTCGTTTTTATTCACTCTAGGGATTATTCCGCGCGTTGGTTTTTGCGATGTAACGATGATTTCCAATAATCGATTCGTAAAACGGCTTTTTTTCTTTTTATTTATTTATTTTATTTTTTATTTCTTATTATTATTTTTTTTTGTTTTCATTGAGTCCGTTTACAACAAACATATCTAATTGGCAATATTGCAGTTCACTCCATTGTTCCACACGTAGGAGTTCCTTCATGGAGGAACTCTCAAGTCACTGGTATTGTTCTTCAAATTAGCACTTCACTATGACGAGTACCTAGATTTGCAGATGTATAATCATATTATGATCATGCTCATGCTATGCTGGGATGATCAAGTCCTTGACGTGACGCGGCCGTACCAGACTGGTACAACCAGTCGCTGTACATTCGGTCGTCTAAAGCCTTCAGTAACAAGTGGGTTTTCGTGAGCTTGGTTTTGTTGGACGATCATCGTTAGGTGTTGCGAAAGAATTTTGGACGGAGTGTCTAGCCCGAAAACATGGTATACTGTCTCATTTCTCACAAAATCCGAAGTATGGATAATCCGCTTTTGTAGAATACCATTTTGTTGCTTTTCCAGCCTTCTGAATTGTGAACGCGTACAAGTGCCCCAAATGTGAATGAATGAATGAATGAAAAACATGCTTTATTAAGAATTGTTTATAATAAATCACATCAATTGGTAGTAACATGACCAAGCTTTGGTGAATACCTTCAGCCGGAGTTCACCGTTTTGGAACAATAGTATAGGCTTTATAATTTTGTTGTATATTTAGTTCTTAATTAGTTTGTAAATTAGTACTTAATATTTTTCTTTAATTTATTTTCTATTTTATTGTTGAAAGTATAATTATTATTTTCTTTATCATGTCTACATGTTTCTAGTTATAATTAAACTCGTTTATTAGAAATCTTCTACACGACCAAGCCTGTGTTACAAAGTTGCACAGCTCTTCCCACTTGCTTCCGTTTAGGATGTCCAATAGCTGATCTCTGGGTATTGTTCTTCCCCTAGGTGTATCTTTCGGTAGCTCGCTAGTATTGGACATTTCGCCAAGAAGTGCTCCGTATCCTCTCTTTCTCTTCTACTACATAGAGCGCATGCGCTCTATTCAACAAACATTTGGGGCACTATGCGTTCTATGCATAGAACGCATAGTGCCCCACATGTTTGTTGAATAGGTCCAAATTGGTACACTAAGCGATCATATATCTTATATATGATTATTTTGTTCTGCACTGTAACATTCGCACTATCCAATAGCGACCTCAGACAAGACACTCGGTTGCGAACCTTCTTAATGAGTTCGGTAATATGGTTATTGAACGTCAACCGCGTTTCTAAGTACACTCCTAGATATTTGTGGCCTATCGCATTTGGTATGGGTTGTCCATCATGGAATAAATGTGTGTGTGTGATTTAGTTTGACCGTCAGTAAGAATGATGTTGAGGGATGTCGAGGGTTTGACCGACCCTCGACATCCCTCAACATCACGGAATAAATGTGGTTCTTCATATTTAAGGTTATACGTAAAACTCGATGGCCAAACAGCAAAAGTATATACCTACACAGACGGGTCCAAAATGGGTGAAAACGTAGGCTGTGCTTTTTACTCCCCGAGTGATGGAGTAAGAGCGAAATATAGGCGACCGAAGGAAGCGTCAAATTTTAGTGCAGAAGTTATCGCTATAATAAAAGCACTAGAATACATTCTAACTGCACCAAACACGCACTGCAATACCCCGACCTGGATACTTCTCACTGACTCCATGAGTTGTTTAAAGAAAATTGCTGCAACCAATAAGAATTGTATGTTTTTTATTTCATATTTAGATAGAGTTTATTCTGTATTAAGACCATCCACAGCTTTGTACGACCAGCCGTTCGTTCAAAATGACGGTTCAAAGTTGGAGCAAATCAAAAATCGTCAACATGAGAGTGAATCGTAAGGCAGCCTGTTGGGTCTATTTTCAAACTGGCCCAGCTGATTCAAACAGCACATGGTTTTCAAATATCGAGTTAATGAATAATATTTAATAATAGGTAATTATTAATAACGAAGCATAAAAATTAATAACAACCAACAATAAATATTAATAATTTACACTGCTTGATAATAATTATTAATAATTAATTATAATTGATAATAATAATTAATCTTTCATTCAGTAATCGAGACAGAAGGGTGATCTGTACAAAGAAGATAATAAACCGTTGTGTCAGGAATTTGCAGAGTTTTTTCGTTCTGCTGAAAAATTTGCTTCCGGAAGCTGAGTTACGTTTTCCTGTGGATGGTCACTTAAGCAGATACAAAACCACGAATCTGCAGTTTGAAGCCTCCGAACTTATCATTTCGTAAATTTCAAGTCAATGGCATCATTGAATCGTCTCTAACCCCTCGTACTCGTAATTACTCGAAAATAACTCATATTCACACTTGTGAAACCAGTATCGGTATTTAGTGAGTGAACGACGATTTTCCATGGTTTATTGATCTCCCGAACTCGTCTGATGAAAGTGAACTCGAGTCCTCGTTATCTCTTCACTTACGCACAAAGTTGAGAGTCTCTTCGTCCAAATCACCGAAACGGCGTTCGTGTTCATCCCTGAAACCGCCTTCGAACGATATCGCAACGTCGTTCAACTTGCAGTCCATCACATCGAAACACCGGCGTTGGACCGCCCGTTCTCCACCTGCGACTGCAAAACCATCAAAATGAGCTTCTCAATGGACGTAAGTACTGCACACAGTGTTGTTTTATTAGCTGGATAACCCGTTCGTTGCACCGGAGGATATTTCGTACACCTCCTTTTCCCAAAGTCATCTAGAGAATCCAAAATTTCAAAATCGAATTTCATTGAAATGTTGAAAAACTAGGAAATTTGACGTCAAATGACCCGCCACACAAATTTTTGGAGTATGCGAAATGTGCTAAATAATTGAAGGGATTGAAGAATTAAGATTTTAGCCCCTAAAAATTCCGACTTTTTATTGATTAAAATTCTGGAATAGCTAAAATCACACTCTGCAATGGCTTGATTCCACTGAAATAATAAATCCGAAAATTCGCTTCGTTTCCTGCTATTGTGAAAATCGTGGAGGTACTTCGATGTTCCTGAGCCATTTTTCTGAATATTTTGTACAATGATCAAATCTTGGCACCCTCCCTGGATCCACCGCTGCCTGCATCACTACCCTAATCATGTCCCAACATTAACTGATATTTGAATTTAGCTGTTAGCGTTGTGGTAAAATTACGAAATTCGGTTTACGGGTGAGGGCCAACTCTCGAAACATTTCATAACCCTAGACCAAGGGGACGGGATTCAAAACGAATTTTGAAAATTTCATAACTCGAAAAATTCAAATGGAACGGTATAGTTTTTAGTTCACATTTAGATAGAGTTTATGTTTTTTAGAATTATTAGATTTACGACTATAACCGGTTGACGAGGATGTTTGGGAGGGTACTCACGGGTTCAAATAATCGTAAAATCTAGAACCCCCATTCTGGGTTTGTGTGGCGGTGGGGGGTGGGGGGGGGAGACCCCTGGGTTCAAAAAACAAATTCATTTTTCAATCTCGTCGTCAACAACTTTTATTTGAAACCGTAGATTATAATCCTAGGGTACTTAACGACCTATTCTCACACCTACCTAAGATGCGTACAAAATTTGCGTACTTTAAATAATAATAATCAACCTACCATTTAGTGATCTAGGCAGAAGAGTATTATGCACAAAGAAGATAATAAACCGATGTGATAAGAATTTGCAGAGTTTTTACAATGTACCACTCACAACCCTCAAGTTGTTCATATTACCAATACAATAATTGTACTAGAATTATTCTAACTGGTACCGAATTCTCCAGTACTCAACGTGAACAGTTGGTCTGGTGTGATCTGGATTGCTTGGCTCGGCCTAAGATAGGCTTTTCTTGGAATTTTCGAATTTTGGAAGTCTGAACTTTACGAAATTTATGTGGGGCCAACCAGACACCGTTTTTACGCCCTCAAAATCCAAGCTAATTTCGACAATTGTTTTGGGTAGTTGCGGGTGTTTCAAGGGTTTGCGTACACAAAGTGGAGAAACTTGTTACATACATCGGAAATATCCGCTTCCGAGGAAGGGGCCGAGCGTAACAACAAGTGTTATAAATAACGAATTATTCACCAATATGTCATAAACTGATCTTCGATTATATGATTTTCAGGACCCCACGACATGGTCTCTTGATGACCCGTGAGTATGAGCTCTTCCTTACTAGACGTAACGAGTTCTGGCAATGTTTTGGGAATACATTAAAATGAACATGACACACCACCTACCAATCGTATCGCTGCCACACAAACGCTTTGTTTGATATCAAAGAGTTTCAGTTGCACTGTCATCACTTAATGAGCGAATTTTTGGAGTAACATGTGGAAACCGTGGATCCAGCCACACTTGGAGGGAATGGATTGTAGTCTGAATTGTACGAAATTTATGTGGGGTCAGCCAGACACTGTTTTCAAGCCCTCAAAATCAAAGCTAATATCGACAATTTTTTTCGGTTATTCTTCAGACTAAATTTAGGGTATTATTTCGGAGTGTACACGAAACAGATCACGATACAGATACACGAACACGATACTGAAGATACAGGCAAAAACTGTAGACAACATAATACGTGGCAATCGTAGAAACCAACGTCAAAAATGTAGTTGCAAAATGGTCCATTTCCATTACAATCTAAGTAAAGTGTTGGACAGGGGAGGGCGACAAAGCGAGAGGTCTAATGGGATTGGTTGATACAAATTAATATGAATTTAAAATTCCAAAATCCCTCGGGAACAAGACTTGAAAGAATGTTTTTTGAAAGAAATCGTTAGATCACGATTTGTGATTTGTGAAATATTCGTTCAACGCGAAACTGTTTCGGAGCATTCCGAACCCGCCCCTAGAATTTTGGTTTATTTCAAAAAATGTTTACTACAGGTTATAGGTCATTCTAGAAGAAACTCTGCCGTAAGGAGCAAGAGCGTTTCAAATTAAATAGAAACAGTGCAGAAATTCCCATTGAGGTTTTCCAGAACATGAACAGGACTTCAATTCAGCTGATGGAGTTAACTTTACATATGGACTACTGTAGCTCTATGGGTGTCGCGTGGTTTTTGACTGCTTTTTTGTGGTTTGCACCCGAAACTGCTCAGTTTTCAGCTGGTTTTGAAACAGCTACGGATTATCGAAGCTTTATAACTAATTTTTGCTCCTGATTGTAGGCCAGATCTGTAGCTGATGCCATTCTGAATCTAACGATGCCATTCTCAATTGAAACTTTATAGCTAATTGTTAACATAGAAGCACGAAACGACTGGATGTTTTTGAGCTAGTTCGGTCCGTAGATGGAAGCAACAGGGGACGGTACTGATTCGAATAGTCGTGGGGTTTGTTCGCCGTAATAATTTATGATTCTCAAAAAATTTAGAAAGCTAATATTGGATGTGACCGATTAATCGGTATTGAATAATCGATTTTCGATTACCAACTTATTTCAAACGCATAATTATTTGCTTTCCGATGGGTTTCTTCGTCTATAGGTGACGACCTATTGTTGAATTACAAGGCTAATGAATATAAAGGAATGCGAAAACGAATAAAATTGCATAAAATAGTTTTTTTGTTATAAATGGACGGTACCATAAAGTGAACTGAACGAAGGGCTGGTTGCACGAACCTCCGGATGACCATAAAAAATTCTAAAAATTAAAAACTCCTAAAATTAAAACTCCATTTGAATTTTTCCCTACCACCGGGGTGGGTGGGGGGGGGGGGGGAACTAGGTTTCAAAAACATTAATTTTTCAAATCCCATTGTCAACAATTTACATTTGAAACGGTAGATTATAATCGTAGGGGGGTACCCCGGGTTAGAAGACAAATGGACGTTGTTATTGTTACTACCTCCATGGGTGAAGGATACCTCTTTCCTTCGTCCGTAGAGGTAGTATAACAACGACGGTTTGTCTTAATTTATATTTATCGATTATTATTACTGATTAATCGGTTTTCAAATACATCTGGATTGAAAGCATTTTTCAAGCATATTAGAATGCATCAAAACCTGATGCATTCGAAAACCGATTAATCACTAATAATATAGACTCATCAGTAATAATAATCGATTAATAAAAATAATCGGCAGATAAACATCGATTAAAATTGAACGATTAATCGGGGTCAAATAATCGATTATCCGATAATCGATTATTTATTTGCATCCCTAATCTCAGAGAAATTAGTGCTTTGCCTCCCAAAAATTGCTCGAGAGCTGGAAACCGCTTTAATCTCTCTCTCCCTTCATTACCCTAGTTCCATGGGAAGGGGTTCAAAACGATTTTGAAATTTTGAATTTTGTTACAGTCTTTAGTTCAGATTTGGAAAGAGTTCAATTTATGCAATTTTTCAAGACCATCCGGAGCTTTTTACGTCAAGAATTGGCATTTTCCAATTTTTTCTTTCATTTGGTTTCTATTCTCTTTTTCCGAGCTTCGTCTCAAGACATCCGTATTTTTTCTGTTCTCTTTTCACCGATCAGGTATCATATTTATTTTTCCATTATCAGGAGGAATTCTCTATTATAAATAATATTATTATCCTTCATTATTTTCCTTTATTTTATTATTATTAGTTTCAAACCTACAGGTATTTTTGGTAGGAAAATCCTGCTTAATAGCGGATTCTGCTTTTACGAGGATTTTTTTCCACTCCCACATTTTTACGCACCCTACAGTAGTTAGTGTAAAAATGAACGTGCGTTGGGTCAACGCATTGTGTGTACCCAGCCTAACGTTGTATTTTAACGATAACTTCTCGCAGACTTGTATTTTGACGGTGTTGTGATGTTTGTATTGGTATGAGGGCGCTATGGATGCATGAGAAATACTACAGGTCGAGGTACAACTTGCCCAACGACGCGCCTATTCAAGGCCTCGCTACATCTCGCAAAGGAAACTCTTGTGCTCCACCTCGCACAGCGAACCCTTCAGCTACACCTCGCACAGCGAACCCTTCAGCTACACCTCGCACAGCGAACCCTTCAGCTACACCTCGCACAGCGAATCCTTCAGCTACACCTCAACTTCAGCGCAGAGGAGACTCTTCAAGGTAACAATATGAACAAGAAATAATTGAAATAATTTTGTGAGCAGATGAAGGGGGGGTGAAGGCATAAGTTGGAAAAGAATTCGATTTGAACCATAGAGCAAACCATTTAGCCTTACTTTGGGTTGGAATGAGCTCGATTTGCGTTTCGTCAGGTTATACTTTAAAGCAACGACTAAGCTTGCAAAACATGCACGGAAAAAACTGAATTTCTTCAAAATTCGGAGTTAGCTGTAGTGGCTTTCAGCGATAATAACAGTTTGGAAGACGATCCTCGCCCCGGTCAGAGCCGTATGCCAAATTTCAAATTTGTAGAACAATGTTAGTTTTAACCCTTCTGTCCTACGGTCGGGTCGGAAACGACCGACCTATTAGTTCTATCATGCTCTACAGCTCATGCAGGAGGCACTCTAAGGCTGTCGTGTCCGGGGACCTCCTCCCGCGTCGTTGTGTGGAAGCTGCCTCGTCCACATCGTTCAGGTATGTACTTACTGTTTATGGCCCACAACCTTTTGGTCGTATCTGACCAAACCGTAGGGAAATCTTATCGAGTTATATCAGATATTTCAGAAAATTTCAACCCTCTTTATATGATACATACTTATCTATTCAACCCTTACCAATATAACGCTTTTATTTAGGTGCATAATCGTTATTATTATGCACTCTTATTTTCTGTTTTCAGGAAAATGGCTTTCAACGAAATCTGTTCCACCTCTGAAGAAATTTTGGAAGAATTTCAATGTCAATATAGGTGTGCGGCAACGTGCAGCAAAGTGCCCTGGTCTGATAGTATAGTGTGTCCTTGGATGTGCACCCTGTATTCTTGAGCGTTTCTGTCTGTGTGCACCTGGACGTGCAGTCTACATAGGAACCATGAGGAAGAACAAGTGAAATGCTGCCAGCCTTCCAATATGATGTGGCAGTCATGAAGATGGAATTGGGTTTCTGTACCATTAAGGTTAGGAGAGATGCGGGACCGAGAGAGGCAGCAGCAAGTTTTGAAGAGCAAATTCAATCAAGATTTCCAAGGGGATACGTTATCTATACAGACGGATCAAGGGCGGCGGTTGGTTGCGGATGTGCATTTTTTGACTCACAGTCGGGGATAGGCTGAGCCTTCAGTCTCCCCAAGTTGGCGTCCAGCTTTACCTGCGAAATCGTTGCGATACGGGAGGCCCTCCGTTACGCTAGGGCCAGATACGAAGATGTGATTGTAATTGTTACGGACTGTCAAAGCGCAGTTATGAAGCTGGCAAATTTCGTCATGGGTACAAGATCTTGTAGGATCCTTTTGGAAATTTTAGAAGAAGTACATCGCATAAAAGATACCGGGCGAAACGTGCATTTTGTTTGGACAAGGTCGCACAGGGGCGTCAGGGGAAACGAAATCGCCGATTCCCTGTCAGGCAGTGCGTACCGAGACGGAGAGGATCTACGCGTTTGCCTGCCTTACACAGATATCTACCCCAGTATATATAAGGAAGTGGTAAAAGAATGGCAGCTACAGTACGAGAATGCCCGAGTAGGAGAGGTTTTCCGCAGTTACAACCCCAAAGTCGGAGTAAAGCCTTGGTTTGCAACGGGGGAATGGACTAGGCAGGAGATTAGATGGCTTTCGCGCTTACGAGCAGGTCATGCGGTATGTGCAGCATACCTTCATCGAATCGGCATGGTAAGTTCACCTGCATGTCAACATTGCCTCGACGCGGAAGATGACCCAGAGCACCGTCTCATGATATGCGCAAGATATATCGACGCCAGATGTCGCATGCTAGACGAGTGCATTAAAAGAATACCCTGCCCCACAAACTATCTTCAGCTGATTCATTCTAGGAACTCCTCGATCTACCATGCAATACTAACGTTTATCCGTGAATCCGGCATAAGCTTTTAACTTTATTTTTATCTCATTGTATTTTATTTTTAATCTATTTCTATTTGTCTCTAATTTGATATATTGAAATTTGAATTGACACATTTGTATTTGTCTTTATGGAAATAAAGGAATTCATGGCTATGGCATTAGAAAATGCCAAGTGAATTTATATAAAAAAAAAAAAAAACAAGTCCCAAATTCCTCCATCATTTAATTCGATCAAGCTCCTGTGTCGACCTCCCTATTTGCATATCAAGACGTACAGACATACATGACGAAAGGAAGTTTGGATGCTTTGGATAAGTCGTCCCATGCTTACACTGCAAAAAAAAAAACCTGGTCGTTATTTTTTACTGTGTTGGATATTGGAGCAATACCTATTCATAAACGGACCGTCAACAAAGAGCCATATCCAAATACAATTCGATCCATCTTTCTTAAGAGATTGCCAACTGCTTTAGCAACGCCGTGGTTGGAGATAAGATTTTCTAACCAGCATCTACCAAGAAGTCTGCGCATAATCACTGGCGATCAATAATTGTCGCACCGTTTCATTTTTTGTTTTGTTAGTCGAAGATACCTCTTGTCTTTTCAGTTGCTTTACCAATTATTGGTAAAGCAACTGAAAAGACAAGAGGTATCTTCGACTAACAAAACAAAAAATGAAACGGTGCGACTTCTGTACGAAAGACAGAAAAGGAAACTCATGCTGTTCAAAATGTGAGAATTCTTTGTGTGGGGAACAAAAAGTAATCGTCTGTCCTGGATGTTCAGGAAGGCTGAGGTTATCAGACCCTGAAAATGTAAATTTAAAAAAAATTGGTTTAAAATAACACTGCTGCTTTTAATTATTAACTACCTCATACCACTTTTTCTATTTGATCAATGTTTAGGTACTTTTAGTATAACTTATTTTTTAGCATGAACACAATTCAAGTTTTCGGAAAATTCTGAACTTGTTTTTATTAACGATAACTTAACGACTCTGTCACCTGTTGAAAAGTTGAAATAGTAACAAAATTAAATAAATAAATAATGGGAAGTCCCCTACATTTACTCCCCATCCAGGAACACATCCAATCAGAAATAACAAACTTCCGTTAGGCCACGAGTAGGGAAGTGTACTGTTTTCCTTTTTCTTGTATTCTTATTTTCGTATGTTCGAATATTATTCATGTCTTCTAAGTTGAGTTCGTTTGCTTCACATAGTTGATAAGCAGGTTTTATACGATCTATAGAAATGTTCACTTCTTTATTCTTCATGTCCAATGTGAAATATTTCTCTTCTCTCTTCTTTACTTTAATGGACCTTCATAGGTTGGTTCAAGTGGTTTTCTAACTTTATCAACTCTAACGAAGACGTGGGTGCAGTGCGCTAAATCTTTATGAATGAAAACTTTTGTGGTAAACTGGCACAGGTTTAAGGATATTCATGGAATTCTGTAGTTTTTCCACAAAGCTTTCGGGATCGGTCATGTTTTTACTGTTTACAAAGAATTCACCAGGAAGTCTAATTGTTTTCCCGTACGTCATTTGGGCTATTGAGCTATTTGTGTCTTCTCTATGTGCTGCTCGCAACCCAAGGAGTACTGTTGGCAATGTTTCAGACCACTTGACCGAATTATGTGCTTTTATTGCAGTTTTTAATATGCTATGTTGACGTTCGATTTTTCCGTTCGCCTGTGGGTGCCATGCTGTAGTATAATGAATCTTTACTCCACAAAGCTGTGTTAGTTGTCGGAACAATTTCGATTGAAATTGTCTTCCTCGATCGGAAATCAGATTGCTAGGTACACCAAACCTACATATCCAACAATTGTAGAATGTTTTGGCTACCGTTTCAGCTGTAATGTCGCTTATTGGTATGGCTTCTATCCAGTTAGTGAATCTGTCTATCATCGTCAGTATGTATTTATATCCATCTGATGTGGGTAATGGTCCTACAAGATCTATATGTATATCACTAAATCGTTCATCAGGTTCTTGGTATGAACCCATTGGAGATTTGGTGTGCTTGGAGACTTTGGTTTTCTGGCACGCAATACAAGCTTGTGACCATTTTCTTACATCGTTTCGTATCCCAGGTCAAATATACTTGGATGTCACTTGTTTTACTGTTGATTTTACACCTGGATGAGCCATGTTATGAATTTGTGCAAACATTTGGAACCGATAATTTTTTGGGATGAACGGCTTTAGGCTATTTTCTTCCACATTGCACCACAATTGTTTTCCTGAAGGTAGAGGATAACTTTTGAAGTTTAAATTTTCGTTGTTTTTCTTCAAATTTTCTAGTTCTTCGTCATTTACTTGACTGTCCGCTATTTCGTCGTAGTCAATGACTGTGATAGCTTCCAATCTAGACAGGTTATCAGCTACAATAATATTATTATTATCTTTGCCATTGATAATATTATTAATATAGATAATATTATTATCTTTGCCATTGATGTGACAAATGTTAGTGGTGAATTGAGAAATGTATTGTAGGTGTCTTTGCTGACGTGGAGATGCTTTTTCGTTTTTTTGTTTGAAAGCGTATACTAATGGTTTGTGATCGGTATATATCGTGAATTCTCTTCCTTCAAGAAAATGTTTGAATTGTTTAATAGCGAGATAACATCCTAGCAGTTCGCGGTCATAAGTTGAATAGGCTTTTTGAGTTTCGTTGAATTTCTTGGAAAAGAATGCAATAGGTTTCCAACCACTATCTTCATATTGTTTAAGGACCCCCCCAACTGCATAATCACTGGCATCTACAACAACTGCTATCTTGAATTCAGGGTTCGGATACGTCAGTAATGCTGCATTTGCTAAATCCTGTTTACATTTTTCAAATTTTTCTTGAGCTTCGGGTGTCCATTCTATTTTCCTATTGTCTTTTTTCCTTGCACCTTTTAGATATTCATGTAGGATTGCTTGGGTTTCAGCTGTGTTCTTAAGATATCTACGATAAAAATTTAGCATACCCAAAAATGTGCGTAACTGGTGAATTGTTTCTGGTAACTTGTAATCCGTTATTACTTGAAGTCCCCTACAAATGCATTTTGAGTATAAAAAAGCCTAAAAATGTGATGTCGGATCCGACTCGACCGTAGTAAATGTGTGATCAGATACCACCTTAGGAGAGGAGGGGTTAAAATAGCACGGAGAAATGGCATTAATTTTGTTTTAATTCGATATTCAGATTCCACTAACTAGAATGTTTTTCAAAGGCCTCGAAAATAATGAACAACCCCCCCTGGAGATACAAAAATCGGCAATATAATAGAGATGGTCTGGGCGTAATAATACTGAAACTCAATCAGAACAGCTTGAACTATGCTGACATTCCCTGGCAGAACGAATTATTTCGAACACAGTTGTCGCAATAAGAACTAGACGAATTTGGCAAATACTGATAGAAATTATCTAGGCATTATCTAGAAATTACCCTTCCAGATTTTAGTATTATTTCGTGCTCTCAGGCAAATAATATTTCGAGGGTCCCACGGCAACTCCCCACAATGCCATTTTGGCGACTTTTCAGCAGAGCCCAAAAACCATCTGCCAATGACTATTTTGGTTTATTATCTTCGATAATGAACCATTGGAATCGCCCAAAGAAAAAAAATTTTTAACCCCCCTTCAAAATTTGTTGGTTTACGTTTCAAGATACGTAGATTCAGAAAATCTAATAAAAAAAAATCCGTCCGTCCGCCGTACGCCGTACGCCCTCCGCCGTCCGCGCCACTTTGCCCAGTTTGCGTTGAGCTAAAATTACGAAATTTGGTTTCTGGGTTTGGACCAGCCCCACAATGATCCTCGAAACTTTTCATATTCCTAGGTCAAGGGGAAGGGGTTCAAAACGAATTTTGAAATTTTGAAAATTCCATATCTCGAAAAATTCATTTAGAACGGTATGTTTTTTATTTCATATTCAGATAGAGTTTGTTCCGAAGAATTTTTTAAGACCATCCGCAGCTGTGTACGACCAGCCGTTCGTTCACAATGACGGCTCAAAGATTGTGCCTCACAACACGATCGTGAATCAAACTGTTGAAATACAGGTCCATTTTCATACTAACAAGCTCTTTGGAACATCATATGGCTTAAGTGAGGTCGAGTTTGTTGTTCTGAGGTGCGTTTCGTGCTACGGAAATGAAAGTAATTTCGAATGTTTGTTGGTAGGTACTTCTTTTATAGAAAAATTATTACCGATGTAGTAATTAAAACCCCAGAATTATATCGTATTAATTAATCATAATTAATAATAATAATTATTAATAATAAATACAAATTATTAATACCTAACAATAAATTATAATAATTTTCACTAGGTACTTGATAAAATTGATAATAATTATTAATCTAACATTTAGGATCTAGACATTTAGACCTAGTGTTTCATCTTCCAGGTAAACTACAGTCTAGAAATTTTAACCGTCAGTCGGGGATAGACCACATTGCAATATTCACTCGGTTTCTCATCTGTAAAATTGTTTAAATAATACCTTTTTGTAATAATACAAATTAAATTTTGATGCTGAGCTATTGACTTGAAATGGTTTGAAAAGGGAAAAACAAGTTTTGTAAAAAATCCCAATGCTCAAGGTAGTAGTCGACACCAGTGACCAACATTTTCTTCAGTAGTCGACATGGTTTTGCACTAGTAGTCGACCTACATGTGTTAGAAGTCGACAGTATCACTTGAGTCAGTAGTCGACAGGTTTCGTCATTCCATCGTTTTCGAATTTTACGACATCTAAATAAAATACATTCAACTGTGAATCGGAACTTGAAAATAGATTAATAAGATGTAATAAAGTAGTTATCAGACTTTTTATTTGCAAACAGCTCATTATCAGTCTCAAATTGCAATAAGTACTTAAGTAAAAAGGTATGAAAACTATAGTCGAAAACTCATTGTCAGAAAATTGACATTACAGTTGGGCTTAGGTACCTATTTACACATTTTTTTGACATTTTCATGTCTTTGCTTTGGCACATAAACTGAAACGGGAAAAATTTGTTCCCTTGATTCACCCTTTCCCTCAGATCACGTCAGAACACAAGCGACAGGCGGGAAATTACGTCAGATCCTATGACGCACGAGCGTATGACGTAAGACGGCTGGCAGGAGGCCAACAAGTACGTCAGAGCCTATGACGCACGAGCGTATGACGTAAGACGGCTGGCAGGAGGCCAACAAGTACGTCAGAGCCTATGACGCACGAGCATATGACGTAAGACGGCTGGCAGGAGGCCAACAAGTACGTCAGAGCCTATGACGCACGAGCGTATGACGTAAGACGGCTGGCAGGAGACCAACAAGTGCGTCAGAGCCTATGACGCACGAGCGTATGACGTAAGACGGCTGGCAGGAGGCCAATTAGTACGTCAGAGCCTATGACGCACGAGCGTATGACGTAAGACGGCTGGCAGGAGGCCAACAAGTACGTCAGAGCCTATGACGCACGAGCGTGTGACGTAAGACGGTTGGCAGGAGGCCAACAAGTACGTCAGAGCCTATGACGCACGAGCATATGACGTAAGACGGCTGGCAGGAGGCCAACAAGTACGTCAGAGCCTATGACGCACGAGCGTATGACGTAATACGGCTGGCAGGAGGCCAAGTAGTGCGTCAGAGTCTATGACGCACGAACGTATGACGTTAGACGGCTGGCAGGAGGCTAACTAGTGCGTCAGAGCCTATGACGCACGAGCGTATGACGTATGACGGCTGGCAGGTGGCCAACAAGTACGTCAGAGCCTATGACGCACGAGCGTATGACGTAAGACGGCTGGCAGGAGGCTAACTAGTGCGTCAGAGCCTATGACGCACGAGCGTATGACGTATGACGGCTGGCAGGTGGCCAACAAGTACGTCAGAGCCTATGACGCACGAGCGTATGACGTAAGACGGCTGGCAGGAGACCAACAAGTGCGTCAGAGCATATGACGCACGAGCGTATGACGTAAGACGACTGGCAGGAGGCCAACAAGTTCGTCAGAGCCTATGACGCACGAGCGTATGACGTAATACGGCTGGCAGGAGGCCAAGTAGTGCGTCATACGACAAGACCATTTATGTCTCTGCGCCCCCTCCCACACCCACACCGCGTACCTCGTACTTCATTTTGGTTTATTATCTTCGATAATGAACCATTGGAATCGCCGAAAATTTTAACCCCCCCTCAAAATTTGATGGATTACGTTTCAATATACGTAGATTCAGAAAATCGAATTAAAAAACTCTGCAAATTCTTGACACAACGGTTTATTATCTTCCTTGTGCAGATCACCCTACTGTCTATACCAGACTGTATTGCAAATCGGCACCATACCATATTCTCACCGTACTCATACCATACCATACGAATTTCTTTCCTATCATACCATACTGTATTATACCAAATCATACATACAATAATATACCATACCATACTCATACCATGTCATACAAACCGAGTGAATATTGAAATGTCATCCATTTCTGACCTATATTTAAAATTTCAAGTATCTAGCTCATCATCAAAATTTAATTTGTTTAAACAAATAGTTATTATTTAAACAATTTTACAGACAAGAAACCGAGTGAATCCAGTTCTGTGATCCAGTTCTGACCTATTTTTAAAATTTCAAGTCAATAGCTCATCATCAAAATTTAATTTGTATTATTACAAAAAGGTATTATTTAAACAATTTTACAGATGAGAAACCGAGTGAATATTGCAATGTGGTCTATCCCCGACTCACGGTTAAAATTTCTAGACTATAGTTTACCGGGAAGATGACAAAAGGTAGTTTTATTCTGGGCGTCTGAGGGTTGGGTCACATAACGGCCGTTTTCGACGCGAAAGATTAGTGTTTTTCCTAAACCTTTGCGCGCTCACTGTGAACGAACGGCTGGTCGCACAAAAATCCAATTGGTCTTAAAAGATTCGTAATTTTCCAGGTCATTCAAAAGTGAACTGAACATTACACGTTTCAGTTAAATATTTTGAGATATGACATTGTCGAAATTTTAAATTTCGTTTTGAACCCCTTCCCCTTGACCTAGGGTTATGAATAGTTTCGAGGACCATTGTGGGGCTGGTCCAAACCCAGAAACCGAATTTCGTAATTTTAACTCAACGCTAACTGGGCAAAGTGGCGCGGACGGCGTACGGCGTACGGGGGACGGCGTACGGACGGATTTTTTTTTTATTCGATTTTCTGAATCTACGTATCTTGAAACGTAAACCAACAAATTTTGAGGGGGGGTTAAAATTTTTTTTTCTTTGGGCGATCCCAATGGTTCATTATGGAAGATAATAAACCAAAATCCGTCCGTCCGCCGTCCGCCGTCCGCGGCACTTTGCCCAGTTAGCGTTGAGTTAAAATTACGAAATTTTTTTTATGGGTTTCGACCAACCCCACAATGGTCCTCGAAACTTTTCATAACCCTAGGTCAAGGGGAAGGGGTTCAAAATGAATTTTGAAAATTTGAAAATCTCATATCTCAAAAAATTCATATAGAACGGTATGTTTTTTATTTCATATTTAGATACAGTTTGTTCCGTAGAATTTTTTAAGACTAAATGAACTAAATGAACTATAAACTAAACTAAATGAACTAAATAGACTAAATAGACTAAACTAAATGAACTAGATAAACTAAATGAACTCCAGAATGGTATCGATTCATGTTTGGCTCGCTACGATATGATATCCTCTGAGCTTGCAGAGGTTAAATCGGATATTGACCTACTTAAGGGTCATAATTTGGATGAGCGTGTCGGGACTCTTGAAGTTAAGATGTCTTCGTTCTTGGATTCATCGGGTCGCTCCGGCGATCTTGTTGCTATGGAGGAGGCTTTCAGTGAGCTTAATGATCGTCGTCGTCGATCTCACAATCTTCTCGTCCACGGTATCGTAGAGTCTACGGCATCCTCACCGGCTACGCGTCAGGCTGATGATTTGAAGTTGCTCACAGCAAAGTTGTCTGGTTGCTCGGTGGACTTGTCTAGTATTTGCCAGAAAGTATCTCGGATTGGTAAGATTAGTTCTGTTAAGCCTCGTCCGGTGGTGGTCACTTTTGACAGCCCATCCTCTGCACTCAAGGTACTTGTGGAGAATCGAGCTCTGCCCAACCCATTGGCTGTTTCTCAGGATAGAACGATGATGGAGAGAAGGCTGCTCCAGGACCTGAGGGCTGAATTGAAGAGTCGGTTGGATAAGGGGGAGCAAAATTTGACTATTCGTTACATAAAGGGGGTACCAAAGATCGTAGATCAGTCAACCAATCCTTCTACTCGTCGCTCATCCGGGCGTGGATCTTCGCCTTCTACCTCGTCAAAAAATTAAAAATTCCCACGGCTTTCCGACAGACTGTCCGTGGGATTAGCACCAAACTGGATACCTTTCACTCTCAATCACTCATCGAAAAACTACCGAGTTCCCTCTCTGCATTTTATCAGAATGTACGTGGTATCAATACCAAATTGGATTTTTTTCGTTCTCAAGCGGCTACATTTTCTTTTGATATGATTTTTCTCACGGAAACATGGCTTTCTGCGGCGGTTGATTCATCGGAACTTGGATTATCGCACCATTATATAGTCTACAGGACGGATCGATCCAGCACGAACTCGTCTAAATCTAGTGGTGGCGGTGTACTCATCGGGGTGTCAGCGGAAATTAGTTCTCTTCGATGGGTGAACCACTGTGCTAGTCTGGAGCAGTTATTTGTTATACTGCCGGACTATAAATTGATTGTTGGCTGCATTTATGCTCCTGATTATTTGGCCGATTCTCACATGATGCTATTCATGGAAGAGGTTGATCGTTTGACGCTTTCGAATCCGGGTTATGATTTGTTTATTGTTGGTGATTTTAATCTCCCGGGCTTGTGTTGGAGTGCGGAGTTGGGGTCAATCGATCATGGCGTTTCTCGTATGTCTAGTAAGGCGAGAGTTTTAAATGAATTTATTAATGGCGCCAATTTGAAACAATTTAATTACCTGAAGAATCCATACGGGAATATTCTTGATTTATGTTTTTCCACTATACCTACTATTACTTTAATGCTTGCTGAACCTATTGTTAAACTTGACTTGCCTCATCCAGCTTTTGAGTGCGTTATCCCTTTTTGTAATTCTACTATTAGAAATTTACGTACCCCCTCTCAATTTCCTCTTAATTTCAAGAAGGCCAATTATTCAGAGATGAATAAATTTCTCCTGGATATTGACTGGAGTTTTTGTAAGCTATTACCGTTTGATGAGGCCATTGTCAAGTTCTACGCAACCCTTGAAACCGCAGTATCATTATATGTACCACCAACTAGGGAAATTGTCAGTTCATTTCCGAAATGGTTTGACAGGGACCTGATAAGGATGGTCAAGGATAAAAATTTCGCTCATGCCAGATACAAATCCTCTTACCTAATACTAGACTACAATTTATACTCGGATCTTAGAAGAAAATGTAAAATGAGGTCTTGTGCTCTGTTTAAGACTTGGGTTGGTGGAGTTCAATCTACTTTGAGGTCAAATGTGAAGGGTTTCTGGAATTACTTTAATTATTTGCATGCCGGCTCTGCTATACCCAACGTTATGCATTATGGTTCCAAGTCGGCATCTAGGCAGGATGAAATTGTAAATTTGTTCGCAGAACACTTTTCCTCTGTTTTTGATCCACCCTCTGATATTGTTCTTGATGATGAGTTGTCTTTTTCTACATTTCATTTTGGATCTCTTACCATCAGTAGAGAAACGATTTCTCGTGAAATCGCTGCCCTGGACGCCAATAAGGGCATGGGTCCGGATGGTATCCCACCGAGCCTGCTAAAGCATTGCAATGAAAGTATTTCCTTGCCCTTGTTTCATCTCTTCAATCGGTCACTTGATCTCGGTATTGTTCCTTCTAAATGGAAATTGTCATACGTAACACCCATTCCGAAGAAGGGCGACCCTTCTAATGTTGAGGAGTATCGCCCCATTTGTTCCATATCTTCAATTCCCAAATTATTAGAGAAAATAATCGTTGATGAGCTAAGACCCTTAATTGGCACTTATCTCTCCTCACATCAGCATGGGTTCATGGCCAAAAGATCTACAGTTACTAATTTGCTTAGCTTTCAACAATTCATTTTTAGTGCTTTTGAAATGGGCAGTCAGGTAGATTGTGTCTACACTGATTTCTCAAAATGTTTTGACAAGGTCCCTCATTCTTTATTGATCAGCAAGTTGAAATCTTTTGGATTTTGTGGTTCGCTTCTTAAGTGGTTCTCCAGCTACCTTTTGGATCGTTTTCAAATTGTTAAACATAAGTCTTCTTTATCTGCTCCATTCGCTGCCACATCGGGCGTGCCGCAGGGTTCACATGTTGGCCCTTTCTGCTTCCTCATTTTTGTCAATGATATTGCATCGGTCTTTCCTAATAATGTTCATTTTTCCCTTTTCGCTGACGATTTAAAAATTTATTCTATGGTGGGGTCGGAGTCCGACTGTTCGACTGTACAAGATGTTCTTGATGCATTGTCTGTGTGGTGCGTAAAGAATAATTTGTTTATGAATGTCGATAAGTGTGCGGTCATTACCTTTGGTCGATCGCCCACTCAATTGCTCTTTAACTACACCTTTAATGGCGCGCTGTTGAACCGTGTAGATGAAATTAAAGACCTCGGTATCATCTTCGATAGGCGCATGACATTCGCTTCCCACATTGACAGTGTCTGTGCGAGGGCGATGAGGTCCCTGGGGTTTTTGAAACGTCACACAAGTGACTTCACTGACGTCGGGGCCCTTGTCGTTCTGTACAATGCATTTGTGCGGTCTGTCTTGGAGTATGGGTCGATTGTCTGGTCCCCCTACTATGCCAATGCGAGTGAGCGGATCGAGCGTGTTCAGCGTAGGTTTGCCCGGTACGTTGCTTTTAAGCAGGGTATCGATTGGCTCGATTTCGATTATGGAAGTATCCTTAGGCTTTGTGCTATTGATACTCTTGATCGTCGTCGCCGGATCGCGGACTGCGTGTTCATTTTCGGTCTGTTTCGCAATAGGATAGACTGCCCCCAACTGTTAGAAATGATGAGCATTCACGCTCCCCTGCGCAATACTAGGAATACGGATTTATTTTATGTACCATCCCGCACCACTAATTATTTGTTTAACTCTCCCATTCTCAGAGCGCAGAGAGCCATCAACCGTGTGGTAGCGAATGGAGATTTTGATTTGTTTAACGATTCTTTGCCACAACTGAGGAGGACTGTTGGGCGTTTGTATTAGATGTTTATTTTTCGTTATCCTTGGATTATGTTTATCCCTTTCTCTTTTTTTATTTTTTCATCTAGGTATCATGTTTTTTTCCTTTATAATATATTATGTTCATATAATTCCTATATAACCTATTATGTTCATTCCTATATAACATATGTACATTCCTATATAACATATTATGTTCATTATGTAATTGGGCATTTGCCCGTGTATTTCAATAAAATAAAATAAAAATAAAATAAAGACCATCCGCAGCTTTGTACGACCAGCCGTTCGTTTACAATGACGGCTCACAACACGATCGTGAATCAAACTGTTGAAATACAGGTCCATTTTCATAGTAACAAGCTCTTTGGAACATCATATGGCTTAAGTGATATCGAGTTTGTTGTTCTGAGGTGCGTTTCGTGCTACGGAAATGAAGGTAATTTCGAATGTTTGTTGGTAGGTACTTCTTTTATAGAAAAATTATTACCGACGTAGTATTAAAAACCCCAGAATTATATCGTATTAATTAATCATAATTAATAATAATTATTATTAATAGTAAATACGAATTATTAATACCTAACAATAAATTATAATAATTTTCACTAGGTACTTGATAAAATTGTTAATAATTAGTGATAATTGATAATAATAATTAATCTAACATTTAGGATCTAGACATTTAGACCTAGCGATCTAGACAGAAGGGTGATCTGTACAAAGAAGATAATGAACCGTTGTGTCAAGAATTTGCAGAGTTTTTACTGACTAATTCAGTAAAATAAATCGTGAGATTTAGTATTACCTAACTTAGGTACCTAACTTATCTTAGTTAGATCGATCCGCCGGAAGAAGAAGCTTCGAATGGTAGTGGTGGGGAGTTGCCGTGAGACCCTCGATTCATGAGATTCAAAGTCTACAATTTGCTTAATAATGACATTTCATATATTTTTCGTTCATTTTTTTATGCTACATGATAAATATATGTTTTCCTTACAAATGAGGGTAAGAAGAATTACGTATTCATGAAATGATTGGAAGGTATAAGTTAATGTTAATAACATCATTATAAAATGGATCATGTGTAAACTGGCTTATTCCTTCCTTTCACTCATCTAGTGCTCACTGTAACTTGACACAGGTGAGGTTAGGTTAGGTTATGAACCTCATGACCACCCTTCATGATCAAAGTCTGGATCCGCCCCTGAGACGAACTCTTTAGTTATAAGTGGCATTTTTAAACTGGTGACCTTCAATCAATATTATTTACTGTGTTTTAAACAATGAGATTGAGAATGTGATAATTTTTCGGCTCCACTGACTTTTTACGGAATTTTGTATTGTGGAATAGAATGACCACAAATAATTCATTAATATTTATTCTATTAATTTTTTTTTGTTTTTTTGTTTTACAGAATTGATGATGAAAGAAGAGACAAGGAGGCGTCAGTGAGTGTAGATGGTTTTTACAGGTAACACTCGCTCAGATTGAACTTGAACTACTGATGACAATATTGTACTCAAGCTGCAATATCAATATGCAATGATGTGTTGAAGTGCCTTAATTCATGCTGGATCTCTTTACAGGATCGAAGGATGCAATGTCACTAAAACGGAGCTAATGGATAAGTGAGTTCTGCAAACATTACCGTGCACCAATGACATTTGTTTCGTTTCAACTTTATCAACATAAAAAAACAATTTAGGGTTGCCGAATCGAAACAGAGTTCCGTACGTGCAGCATGTCCCAATGAGCGAATTTTTGAAGTGTCCTACTATCCAGCCGACCGACATTGATCGTATATTGCTTCAAAATGTGCACGGTGTGTATTTTGAAGGCCTTGAGCCAGCGACCAAAATAGTCACGGTTTTTGACACAGGTCATTACGCGGGGCATGATTGGCAGTTTCACGAAATGCGAGTTTGCCAACCCGAACATAATACATAGGGTGATTCCAAATGCGAATAACTTTGAGCTCTTACAGAGATTTTCACGTTGATCACGAATGTAGCATAAATTAAGGGTCCTGAATTGGTACCAACCTTATTATTGGCCGAAAAAACAATTATTCTAAGTTGTAGCGAATTTTCGAAGAAAAAGAAGCTATTGTTCTCGGTCCAACATTTTTAAAACTCGAATTTCCGAAAAGGTTTCTTACAAAAATCCGTTCCCCCGGCGGATCGATCTAACTAAGTATAAGTTAGGTACCTAAGTCAGGTAACACTAAATCTCACGATTTACTTTACTGAATTACTCAGTAAACATAGTCATTGGCAGATGGTTTTTTGGTTCTGCTGAAAAGTCGCCAAAATGACGATGTGGGAAGTTGCCGTGAGACCCTCGATATATTGAACTTTTTATCTCAATCCCATCGAGAGTTGTCGTTAATATAATATACGGAAACCCCTTCTTTCTCGTTTGTCAGTTGAAATAGGCCATTATCAGCGGGGGGAAAAATTAACATACGCCCACATACATGTGGATATGTACCTATGTGTCATTTATATATAATTGGGTGTCCAGAAGTAGGGCGTATGTTAATTTTTTCCCCCGCTGATAATGGCCTATTTTAACTGACAAACGAGAAAGAAGGGGTTTTTCGTATTTTCAACCACCGGTAGATTGCAGTAAAATGCAGACAAAGAGAAGAGACTCGTACTGAAAATCTATATAACTCAATTTAAAGACGATTTTCGTGTTCCTTGGGTATTTTCGAAAAATGGAGTCGAACCATGCCGATTTTGAATTTGTTGTCTGTCTGTTTGTTTGTTTGTCTGTCCTTCAATAACGCAAAAACGGCTCAATGGATCGAACTTTTTTCCCGTATTTAAATGTTTCCGTGATCGGGGAAGGGCATAGGGGGGTTCACTTCCGTATCCGATGCATAGGGGTGGGGGTTTATAGGGAAGCCGAACTATAAAAATCATAAATTCTTCCTTCCGGTGAGACAGATGAATATTATTTTTGGTATTTGAGATTATAAGAGTTTGAAAAGGGACAATTAAGAGGTATAATCCGTAAAGCGACAGGTAAGAGTGGCAGATGGATCCATCCCGATTTCTGCCCGTCCGGGTCAGGTAACAGAACTAGATGGACACACCCCGAGTTCTGCCCGACAGCGACGGGCCCGACAGCTAGTGAAACGCAAAAGGGCGTATGTTATCGGATAGCAGGCCGCGCACTAACCTTATTCTATTCTGATGTCGTTTTGAAACAGATTGGTAAAATGACTATTTTTTATGACTATTTCTGCATTTTGTTTAATTTCGTGCTCCCTCCAAGGACTCGCAGAAAGATTAAATTTTACTTTGTATTGCAGGTATTTTGATTTTATATTGTAGGTATGCATGACAATAATGATAGCCTACCTACTGGGGGGTAGGTATGTATCTCAAATGAAGTAAATTTCTGGCTCTAGGGTAAATACACCAACAGCACCTCCCAGATGAGAAGCCCTAAGTTGTACTTGAAGATCGGCATATGATATCAACCTCCTGAAAAATTTCGAAAATAACATACGCCCTTATTCTAGACTAAGTATGTGTCATTCCAGACGAATTGAGATAAAAATTTCAAACTTATCCTGCCTGACAATCGAAAGGCTAAGTTCGTAGATGAGCAGAATCGGGCCACTCTATTGGGGGTGGGGGGGGGGGTAGGGGGGAGAAATTACTCATAAATTCCCAAAATGAAACGTTCTGACAAGTAAAACAAGTGACAACTTATTTTAAAGGCGACTTTACGCTGAAAACGATGGTGAAATCAAAACTGCGATATTCCGTCCTCAAGCTGAAGCACTTTAAAGATGAAGAAACGTGGTTGTTACTTGAGATGTTCTTCACGGGTCATCTGCTATAATCTGACTCCCGAATAAGATATCGCCATTCTGACTTCACCATCGTGCTCAGCGTAAAAGCATCTTTGAAAATTTGGTGAGCACGATGGTCATTTAATGAGGTGTCACTTTTCGGACTGTTTCATTTTTGGAATTTATGGGTAATTTTACGTACCTTAAAATTCCCCAAAACTGGCACGATTCGGCCAATCTACGATCTTAGCCTTTCGATTTCCAAGACAGATTTTTTGTGCAAATTTGAACTTTTTATCTCAATTCTATCGAGAGTTATCGGACACATACATAAATATACATAGGATTTTTGGTGTCTTTTGGCGGTGAAATCAGGATGTTTGGAACGGATTTGGTCAGGAAATGATCTGGAACGGATTTTGGTATAAAACATTTTCGGAAATTTGAGTTTTAAAAAGTTTGGGACGAGATCAATAGCTTCCTTTTCTTCGAAAATTCACTAAAAACTGCTAAACTGCCATTGCGCCAAAAAATCAATTTTGTTTTTAATGAGCGGAACAGTAGAAATGTCAAAAAACTGGTGAACAATTGGTCAAAATCGCCAAAAAACAACAACAAAAATTTAAAAACATCCCGAATGAACATGTGGCAAATTTAATTTTGGCTTAAATGAGACCAACCGCAGCTCTTAAGATTAATGCGTGGCATATTCGTGCTCAGCCTCCAAGTTATTCGGTTTTGTTTGGACTCAACCTTTATAAATGATGTACAAATCTGATGATTGGCCCGGAGAATTTAAGTGTATTGCGGGTCAAGTGGACTCGACGAAGAGCAGGGGCGTCAAAAGAGGCGAAGTTGAATCAATACGAGACGGACGATCTTGAAGGCACTCAATCTGTTAAATTCCACGGTTCGATTCCTCCTCAGAGCAGATCGTTGTTGACTCAGTGCCACGAGGTGGCATTGACGTGATTATGAGTAACCGGAAGACACATAGCGTTGACATTTTACGCATTCTGTGAGCATGAGGGTGTTGTGTGTAGGTACAATCCACCTGGTGATACTGAAGCCGCCAATGAAAATTAGCAGCTGAACCCGTTATTCTGACTTCACCTACGTGTCCAGCATTGAAAAATGTATAAACTGAGGGTGTTACTCGGCGAAAAAAAGGAGACAACAATTGGTATAAAACCAGTCAAATACAGACGTTTTACACAAAACCAGTTATTTATTCGAAAATTCGCTCTTATAGCCATGTTGCATGACTGTAGATTTCAATTTTCGTAATTCTTTAGTAGCGTAAACGTATTTCTTACTCTTAAAAAGATACACAACTACAGCCAATTATTAATTTTTCTTCAGCTTTCGAGAAACGAAAAGAAGTGTCTCTGAAGAATATTCCATGAGAAAGAACGGAGACCCCTTGGGGGATTTAGAGAGGGACTGGTACGAAGAGCTGACGCCATTCCTGGATTCTGACCGTGAGTAAAACCCATTTGCTAATTTTCTAATCTGCCATCTAGCGAGCATTCAGTAGCAAATATCTGATGGTTCTCATGTCTATATTCCGAAAGGAGGCTCTCATGCCTCTGGATGTGTCTCATGCTCGCCTCCAATCACACCCTTTACTTAGAGATATTTTCCCGGATTGTGAAGCTAACGCAACTGATCTAATCGCTTCAACTTCGACCGTTGTCGAATTTGATTCATGCAAATTTGATTAATGCAAACATTATTCTTGTATAAACTTGGCTAAATAAATATCTGACTGGCATTTTGGTTTTGAAAGAAGAAAAAGAGTTTCCCTCTCATAATTTCCTTTTTATTGCCTTGGTAGTATGGTTGATAATGAACGAAGCTCTAGCACCTCTTATATTACATTCAGTTATGAATTCACTGATGAGGTGAGATAGTGTTCTATCCAATGGCAAACAGTTATGAAAAATGAAAATAGACATCTAATACACAACTAATACCTATTCATACTACAATGGCAAAAAAGATGTTTCCGGAGTCCAGCGACAGTTTCATGTTTTCAGTATAGCGAGTGGCACTTGGTAGATGAATATCACTTATAAAATATTATGCTCAATAGTAAAACTGACTCAAAAAACTGTTAAAACTAGTGAAATTAAAAATTGCAACATAATATATCTGCAGGAAGCCAATAATAATAATAATAATAGTTTATTCATAAATAATATACATAGTTGATACATCAAGACAAAAAATATATGAATATGTTGCCCAACTTATGCAAAGCCTGTACTGTTGGGCAAGAATTGCTTCCTCAATCTTTAATAGGTAGGTATATACAATTTAATAGGTATACCTAATAGAAACAGATAAATAAAAACTTCTTGCTTAGAGAATAATAACAACAATACTACACGTAATAATATGTCTGTAGGACGCTAGTTCTTCCTCCCAATGAGCTGCGCGAAAAATCCTATAAGGAACCATCTTTTTTGGATTTACTCAAAAATCGTAAACAACCACTTTTGCAGATTTTCCATTGGTGAATCCCACCAATTTTCAATTTGAATAGGGTTTCCCTTAATTCATCCCATAACGGCGACTCTTTCATATTATCAAGCTCCCATCGATGAAGATGATCCATTCCACTTGTGGAGCGCCAAGCAGCATTTCAAGTTGGACAAGAGGATTGAGAAGAAACTGGAAGCGGTGGAAAACGCAACCGTAAGTTACGCCTAGTGTAGTTTGAGACGCCACAACGATAAAATATGGCCAATGGTCCTCCACCGGAAGCGTTTTGGGGCGTTTTGAAGCGACGAGCGTCCGGTCCAATTCGGACGGGATCTGTCGCTCGCATACGCGCCAAAACTCCCACCGCGCTCACCCTTCCCCGCCAACTCTTCTCTGAATATCTTCCCACCTCAACAAGTATCCCAAGTTCCCGTTCACACATTCATCAGTTTCAGCGTATTTTATTGTTATTATTGTTTGGTAGGTATAACACACCACCTACGAAAAGGAAACGTCATTTCATTTCGTGCCAGTTTTTCGAGGATTTAGGGCATTCGGCGTCCGTTCTTGTTTCACGATCGCCCTGACCTAAGTTTTCATAATTCCTTCTATAATTATCATTTTTCCGTTTATATTTTCTGTATATATGATTTTTTCATTAATAGATGAATTTTATTGACATTAAATGTCAACTCGAGGAACGTGAGAGAGCAACTCTTGATAAATGTTATTGCTCTCTCACTTAGGCCTTCTTACCACGGTCGCACTGAGGCGTTCTTCTGGTGTAATTGTCTCCAGAAAATTCGACCATTTCATTACTGAGGGCTCAATGGCTGTCAAAATGTAGGCAAATGTTTCGGGGCTCATCCTGTAGTAACCCTGAAAATTTTCAGGTTGCCTCTTCAGGTATTCGTGTAGGTGGTGGTACTCGCAGCCAAACTACCTTTTCCCTAGTATTGGATGTAATCATTACCGACGTCTCGGCACAGATCTTCTCAAATTCAAATAGCTGCTTTCCAGCAAAAATATATCGAAAGCGTCCATCCCAAGTGACAAATTGCGCGCGACTAGTCGCCTCCTGGAGGACCCTCCGTCGTCTCAAAACGCTTGTCGTGTCGCTCCGAAACGCGAATTTTCATGGGAATAGCAGCAAACTTCAGCAAACTGCTGCCAAGTGGACGGGCACCACTTCTTCCTCATATCGTTACATACTCCTAGATTCACAGAGTAGGTGTTTCTAATATTTATTACAACAGCAGCGTACCTTCGGATAGGTACGAGTATGTACTAGGGCAGGGCTTCTCCAACCGTTTTGGCTTACGGACTCCTCTTACTCAATTATTTAGATTTATTACTAACACAAACACCACTCCCTCCCCACATTAGCCTACCAGGCAATATTGTGAATAAACTGATTGATTGATTTAGATTTAAATGCATGACTTTACATTTGTAGTTTGCGGTAAATAAAAGTTTAGTAAGTTAGCCAGGCCATTCCTTGTTAGCCAGGCAATGCCTTGCTAGCAAGACCATGCCTTGGTAGTAAATTAGCCAGGCCATGCCTTGTTAGCCAGGCCATGCCTTGCTAGCCAGGCCATGCCTTGTTAGCCAGGCCATGCCTTGCTAGCCAGACCATGCCTTGGTAGTAAATTAGCCAGGCCATTCCTTGTTAGCCAGGCCATGCCTTGCTAGCCAGGCCATGCCTTGGTAGTAAATTAGCCAGGCCATGCCTTGCTAAACAGACCATGCCTTGGTAGTAAATTAGCCAGGCCATGCCTTGTTATTAGTGTTGGAGGGGAATACCACTATGAAAAGACATTACATTTACAAACCCAAATTTATTCACAACACAAAATCAAATTGAACAGAACTTAATCGATAGGTAGGTACATCTATTGTAGATAACGGAAAAGAATAAACTCAAATGTAATGATTTAAACACAGAGTCAGCTTGATTAATGGGAAGAATGTGGTTGTTTTAATTGGCACAATTTTAAAATATCTGGTTTAATTTTTGAAAGCCGGAGTCGAATGTCGGGTTCAGCATCTAAACGGCTTTGGTGTTTAGTTTTGGTGGGTGCACAGATAGAAAATCCAGATTCGCATAAGTAAGTTGTGAAGAAGGACGAAAAGGAAGAAGACCCCGTTTCGCTTTTTCAACAAGCGGTTGGAAGTTTTTGTTTTCCAGGCGGAGCCAAAAATGGGAGTATCGCACTCGAAAGTAGATTTCTAGGTGGAGTCTGACGTTATGACTATCAACAGAATGTTGTGTCAAGAATTTGTAGAGTTTTTACAGTGTAGTTTGACAACGGCACTGATGTCACAATAGGTACTAAACAATAATAATATCGGGGGTCTCACGGCAACACCCCATATCGTCACTTTTGGCCAAAATGAGTAAGGCATACCATTCGAAGCGTCTTCCCCCGGCGGATCGATCTAACTAAGTATAAATTAGGTACCCAAGTTAGGTAACACTAAATCTCACGATTTACTTTACTGAATTACTCAGTAAACATAGTCATTGGCAGATGGTTTTTTGGCTCTGCTGAAAAGTCGCCCAAATGACGATGTGGGAAGTTGCCGTGAGACCCTCGATATATTATATAATAATAATATATTATTATTATACCTACTAATATTATTATAATACTATTATTGTCTCTTGCATGCTTGACTATGTTTTAGTGATATTATCACTAACACACGGTTTCATGAGCGTTTCGGCGATGGAATGGCCTGTGCCACTCGATACCTTACCAAATGGAGAATTTTCATTTACAGTTTTTGCGTAAAGGTTTGAGAAGCATCGAGTTCGTGTGCTTCCTCTTAAAATAATCAGTATGTTTTTCCCCCGAGTTCCGGGCGTGTACCTTTAAGGTGACACAGGCAGGTTAAACTGTTATAATTGGTAGTTAATATTTCTCTTAAAACCACAACATCAAAATATCTTAAGGTTCCATTTCAGTGCATTAAAATACATTAGTTAATTGATAATATCATGTTTTATTTCATTACTGTAAATATTTGTGAATTTAGAGGTCTCTGACATGTACGTATATCTAAATGAAATTTTCGTACAGGTTCCAAGAATGGAATTCAAGGGATCTAACAGAACTGTGAAACTCAATTCTTCACGAGTAAGTGCCTAGTTACGTCAAGAGAACACATGAAATGATAAAATCAATAGCTTTCAAGTGTAGACAAACTTCCTCATGCACCTAAATTATACTGATTATTCACCTAATTATTACTCTGTATAATTTAGGTGCATGAGAAAGTTTGACTAGGTACACTTGAACAAAGTGTTGTACCTACTCCTTTTCTGCAATATATTTTATACGTAGTAATTTCGCCTGCTGCACAAGAATTTGCTATCAGAATCTGGCTACCACGTCACAGTTTTTTTTCTAACCTCAAAAACTAGGTGAAATTTAGTGAAAATTGAGGAAAATCCCAAATAGAATTATTTTCATATCCAAATCCATTCTTACGTGTCTACAGACCTTTAACGTGAATCCACCGCAAGAATAGTGTCAGACCATTTTGTTTTTTTTCCTAACCTCACAAATGAAATTGAATTTTGGAAAATCCAATTGATTTGAGCACAATTCGGTACAGAGCGTTGTTTTGGGTCGCTGATCACGAATCTTGGGTCAGACTTGCAAAATTCAAAAGGGCGGATCCAATACGACGGTTATAATTTTCGTAAGTCAATCAATTTGAGCAAAATTTGGTATAGAGGAGTTTTTATGGGATAGTCAACTCAAATCTGTAGTCAGATTTGCAAAATGAAAAATGGCGGATCCAATATGGCGGTTATAATGTTCGAAAGTCGATCAATTTGAGGAATATTTGGTAGGTATAGAGGTTTTCTTTGGGACATTAAACTCAAATCTGAAGTCAGATTTTCAAAATCCAATATGGTGGACAACATTTGGTAAAGAGGGTTTTTTGTTGGTTTCGGTCCGCCCTATTCAATTTTGAAAATCTGACTTCAGATTTGAGTTCAATGTCCCAAAAAACCCTCTGTACCAAATTTTGCTCAAATTGATTGACTATCGTAAATTGTAAAATTGTGGATCCAATTTTGAATTTTGTCTGTCTGTTTTTTCAGGAGTGGGACCTAATAGCCCAATTCGCGTTCAGGAGACGAAATCACTACGGATTACATAAATTGCAGAAAGGGCGTACCTACTTTAATTTTTTTGGGGGGCTGTGTAGTTATTTATTATCCTTACTCAATTATAACGCAATGGTGTATACATTTGTACGTTTAGTTGTAAACATCCGTTCTGAATTCAAATTCGTTGAAATATTTTCTCTATCACGCACAATTTCCGTGTCACACTCATCTCGTCAATATGACTTGCCGAGCGCTGAAATTGGGAGGTCGCTCGTGTTATGTTGGCTGCCCTGCCAACTGGGAAGGTTCGAACTGGTCTGCAGAGGTCAATCAGCGCATAACAATAAACAAAATCCCTCATTTTCAAAACATCACTCTCGTTTTCTTTTGTTTCTACGTTTTTGGTTTATTATGTTTGATAATGAACCATTGGAATCACCCTAGAAGAAAATCCCCCCCCCCCCGCCATCTCCTCAAAATTTGAGGGTTTAGTTTCAAGATACCTAGATTCCACAAATCGAATTAAATAAAAATCCACAGTCTTGCAGCATGGCTATAAGAGCGAATTTTCGAAGAAATAACTGGTTTTATGAAAAAGGTCTACACTGCAGAACATGTAAGTATCAACCACGTTTCTTCATCTTCAAAGTGCTCCAGTTTCAGATCGGAATAAGATAAAAACAACCTAAAGCGTAAAAACAAAATTTGAAATGAGGCGTCACTTTCATTTTGGGAATTTATGGGTAATTCCCCCCCCCCCCTCCCACCCTTAGAGTGGCCCGATTCTGCCCATCTACGAACTTAGCCTTTCGATTGCCAGGACGGATTTTGGTTTATTATCTTATTATAAACCCCCTCAAAATATGTTGGTTTACTTTTCAAGATACGTAAATTCAGAAAATGGAATAAGAAAAGAAAAATACCAACAACAAAATCCGTCCGTCCGCTGCACTTTGCTCAGTTAGCGTTGTGCTCAGCTGGTCGGTGGCGGTTTTAAGATCACCGGCTTACTGCTAGGGCTTCACGGTGGATTCACCAAATTCCCTTGTTGTTTTGTGTGAATGGGACAGTCGAGCTCATGATAAGCACTAGACTGTCAAACATTGGCCAGAAAGAGCTCAATCAACACCAGGCTCCAAGAAAGTCATAAGTCTTCGGCTGATGAACCCCCAAGAACGTGTTGCTTCTACCATTAAACATAAAGCTCGGACTTATGAAACAATTTTTTAAGGCCCTGAATAGAGAAAACCCTTGTTCTCTAAAATTACCTCTGAAAAAAATTAAGGCAGGAATTTTTGTAGGGCCCCAAATCCGCCTGCTAATGACGGGCCCCGAGTATCCCTGAAAAGAATGCTTGGATAAGTTTTAAATCAGTTGTGACCGGGAAATAACAAGGATGCAAACTAGAAAGAATTAGTGGAAGACATGCTGGAACACTTACCAGATCTTCGGTATCTCATGAGCGTAAAACTTCACTTCCTTCGGTCACATTTAGGATATTTTCCTCAGAATTTGGGGGATTTCAGTGAAGAAATGAGCGAACGTTTCCATCAAATTAGAAATTAGAAATACATCAAAGAAGTTGCATGAGGGGTGGAGAAAATATTATTGAAGATTTGAATTCAGCACGAAAAGTACATAAGAAACACCAGTTAGATTTCAGACATCATTCTAAAAATATTAAAATGCATCATTCTGTAATTGAACAACTGTACATCAACTTTTACTTGCCTAGATATTGGAAGACAAAAATCACCAGATCGTAATTGAGTGTTTGGAGACGCAGAAAGCCGTGTAAGTAAACAACAAGACTATTCTCACAAAATGCTCCCTATGCCACTAGTTTCATAGTATTTCATTTTCGTACTGGTTCTCTATAATTTTCAGGCAAAAACTCAGACAGCAATTCATGAAATTAGCACTGGCGCACCGTCAGGGCGACGTTAAGAAGATCGAAAAATCCAGTGTTTTGAAAAATGAGATTGGTCAAATTGTGAAAGACATCAAGATTTTGAACGAGAAGGCACAACGATTCGCACGGTGAGTTCACCAACGTTAGGGCCTTCGTAGGAACATTCAGAGTATCAAAGCTTGGAAAACTCAATACAAAACATTGCTATGTTTCTATTTGTACATTATCCCAATCGAGTAAAATGAACAATGTTTTCATTTCAGGTTACCATAAAATATACCAAGACGAATACCATGAAATATTGCAGTTAGAAAGGTTGCTACTGGAATCGCTTGCAGAACCTCCAACCAGCAAATATAGTTGAAACACAATTCAAAAGTACAACTTTTCAGGATTGAGCATGATAATTAGATTCATTGCATTTTTTAAGATTTAAATCAGTTATTTGTTATTACGTTTAATTCATTGTGTTAATAAAAATAAATTGTTTTCGTAGTTTTTAATTCATTGTTGTTGTGTTGTTGTTGCTACACTACTGAGATTGGTATTTCTACCTGGTACTGCGAATCTAGAGGAATCTGACACCTTGTAAACGGGACTATGAGAGATATCCAGAAATTAAGGTTACAGCAGGTGTCAAAAATCGAGGGATAAGGAAGAGACTCGTTTTTTGGCGTCTCATTTTTATTAAATTGTTGAATCTTTAAAGAAATAATTGAATCCTTTTTTAAAAATAAAAAATTATTTGAAAAAAGGTGGCCTTTTCCTTACCAGGGAGGAATGGAAGAGTCACCATTCGATTCAGCGGCAAAAAATGCATAAATTGCGACACCGAACTCACTCCAATGAAGAAAGTTGGCTTTTGGTGTTAAACATTGATTTTCGCCTAAAATCACACGTTTTTCAGAACACAAACGTCATTTTCTCCACTAATTCCACTGTGAAAAACATTTTTTTTTTTATACCGTAGGAAAGCTGAGATTCTGGCCAAGTTTTTCCCGAGGAGTGCACGCCGAAAGAACCCCGCACTGATAGCACAAAATTTCAAAGAAAAACGGCAATTTTAAAGAAATCTTCAAATTTTGGACTTTGGTAATTTTTTCATCAATAAGTACTGTCTTAAAATATCGGATTTTATATCACGGAGATAGCAAATTCAACCCTCTTACCAACGGTCTCCTCGACGTTTATCTTACATAATAATTTAAGAAAGTTAGAGCCGTCTTACTGAGACAAGGTCGATAACATGAAAAAAATCATAAAAGTGAAAAAGTCGGTTTTTTTAGTTAAGTAATGAAAAAACTCTATGAGGCACTTTTTGTTGCAAATTAGCTATAAAATTCATTCCTTGAGTTTGTTCCATAATTTTTGTAGACAACCTGTATAAACAAGTCCTCAAGCCTGTATGGACTTTTGGGTGTCAGCTCAGGGGCTGTGCAGCCAATAGTAATGGAACGCCGTCAATGCAATGATAAAATCCACTTAGATCTTGGAGTGGAAATGGTTCAAACCAAAATACGACGATTTGCAAGAGCCCATCAGCTGAGGCTTCAAAGGAAACGTCAATGAAGACGCCGTCCGTCACCAAATGAAGAGACTAAAAAGGATCGAGCCTGTGATGGCTGCTGTGCCCCTGTTCTCGATCTTTTTGTTCGACCGCTCTGGGGATAGAAGGTTCTGTGGAAGCACAGACCCGATATAACCCCTGGGTGGGCATATTGCCAAACCCAACTAGAACAGGGAAACTCAGCAGACATAGTTTGTGAAATTTAAGTTTTTTTTTTTTTTTGTCTGTTCAGTTAAGAATTGTCGTCCAGTTAATTTAAGTCCTATCATGTCAATTTAATCCCCCCAAAAACAACTCCGTTGTAAAAACTGGCCCGCCAAAAAACCTCAGCCGCAAAAAGGAATGATATCCATTTTGCCCGCCAGCCACATATATAGGATGCTCGGTGCTTCGCACCTCGCTGTTGAGTGTGCATATAGAATCCTGATCCTCCTACCCCTAACCTCCACCGTCAATGTTTTCCTGTTCCCTGTCTCCTTCCCACAACCCCCTCTCACCCTTAGTCACCCTCGGTTTCACCTAATATGTTTCCTCTGTTACACCAGCAGGGAGCTTTACGCTTCTTTCAATGCTGTTGGCGGGAGCTTTTTGCCAGATGAACAAGCCTGAATTGAAGCATTACTATATTATAAGTATTACTGGCGGTCACGAGTAATCAGTGGTGGTACACCTATAATGAAAATTATTAAAATTTAAAACTATTATTATTATTACATTTAAAAAATATAAAGAATTAGAAATTTGAATGAATTTGAATTAGAAATTTTTTGAAAGTTTGTTGCATTTTTTCTTGGGGATTGTGCAAATTTTTGTTGTTGAGAATCATTACAATAATTGTAATTATTGGTGTCGAAGAGAAAGTGGAAAGAGAAAGTTTGCAAAAGGTAAAACGCACGTTTTTATACCAAAAATCGCGAATAACTCGAGAACCGTTGGGAAAAGTGCCAAAGTGCGCTACCCTCATTCGAAAGCCCATAAAATTTCCTATCGATCCTCAAACAGGCGCCACTCTACGACAATTTTTCTGACCACCGTTCAACTTTGATGTTTTCGGAAATTAGCCAAATCAGTAGATGTGGAATTTATTCACGTATTTTTGGCTGTGGATTAGTCAAATCGATTGAGATTTAGTTCAAAATTATTGAGCATATACTAGACAACCTAGCGGACATTTTAAGACCAACCGCACCAATTTCCATCAATTTTGGCGGCTGTTATTGTCGAAAATAGAAAAATCGCCATACCTCCTGTATTTTCCCCCTTAGGAAGCTTTTTTTTTTATCTCAAATTAAACAGTTTTAAAAGCTGAATACAACTAAAAAAGAAAATCTGAAAAAGCTTCAATTTTGGAGGAGTTATGACCATTTGAAATTCCTAAAAATTACTATTTCCCCCCCTAATTGGGAGGGAAATGGGGGGAGGGAGAAAAAATGTTCAAAAGGCACTCCCTTGGAGCATAACAAACGTGTGTGCAAAATTTCAGCTCGATCCGGTTTGTCTGCTGGGCTGTAGCCCCGTCAATGAACAACAACGACAACAACAACAACGACAACGAGAAGAAGAAGAACACGAAAAACGTGAAAAATAGTGCTTTTAAAACTGTTATACCCCCGACACCTGATGTTCCCGAGAGCTGACATTTTGTTTACGTCCTCACGTGCCCCTGGAGAGTTGGTGTACAAAAAATCAACTCTCGAGACACTCAGGGGACCGAGCTACGGGATGGTGAAAACCCCAACTTGTTCCGTCGCGTAATCAGTGTCTCAGTCGCTTCGGTTTTCAGGGCTTCGGTTTTGTTGGCGGGCGGGACGCTCCCGCGTCCCTAGATAATGAACTCCTCCCCTCAGCACAGGCTCGCCTACCGTGGGGAGTAGCATTTATAATGTACACTGATAATTGAATTGTAAATTTTGAATAAATGCATTTAAAAAAAAAAAAAAAAAAATACATGACATGGTAGCAGAACGTGGTTGGTAGGTACGTACTGGCTTTGCCTCTGTACCTCCACTATTTTTTTGAAATTTGAGGAGCTTTCCCAGAAGCGACTAATATAGTAGGGATCAAACCCATTTTGTGTTTACGCATTTATATTGGCAATTCCAATTGTTGACATTGTTCAATTTCTTTCACTTCTTCAATATTCTAATTTCTATGTTTCTACATTTCCTTGGATAAACTTCTATATTTCTATAACATCCCTGCCAATATCCATGCTTGTAGGAGCATAGTTCTCCAAAAGTAGTAATTCGCAGTAGTGCCATTACGATGGAGGTTAACCATACCTTAGAGTTTTCCAGTAGTTTTTCCTGGATTGGAACTCCATACTACTTCCAGTCCCTCTTTTTTCCATCAACAACAGCCTGGCATACCAGGTTTTGTTTGAAGGTGGGAATGTGGTGGTTGCTGTGCCCCTGTTCTCGATGTTTTTGTTTGAACGCTCTAGGGATATACGGTTCTGTGGAAGCACAGACCCGATATACCCTCTGGGTGGGCATATTGCCAAACCCCCCTTGAACAGGGGGAACTCAGCAGACATTCATTACGAGCCACATGACTTGGTATTGTGAAAAATTGTGAATAGTGTCCAGTGATAATGAGACACCACGATAACATCATTCAAACCAAACTGCTCACGTTTACAAGTTTTGTAAAATACATAATATGTATGTACACATTATGTACATTTAAGAGATAAAAACCACTTATTACTTATGTTTTAACTAAATTGTGGTGCTGAAATCATTTTCAATAAAGAAAAAAATAATAATAATTTACAGCTCTTGAAAACGCACCAGTTTGTTTTGCCCCACTCTGTATATAACAATAGAGGAAAAAACGGAAAATTCAAGGAAAGCCTTTAAAAAAAACTTACTTCTGGAACCACGAAATCAATAATTTAATAAGCACAGGCGGATAATTACAATGTGTAAAAAATGAACGAATTACAAACCAATAAAACTAGTTACACTGATTCATATACCAACTGACTAGTATTTCACAAATTAATTAGTATGTAGAGTATTTACAATGCCATTTTTGAAAGAGGAATGAACTGGGTGGTTATTTGCCTAATAAAACTTGAAACGTTTGTAATTGAATACGAGATACACAGTAAATGCTACAAATTATGAACAATTCTTAGACCCAAGTAGTACCCTACGGAGTAACAAGGGACACAGAGGAGGATTGAATGTTTATATTACGTTAGAAGGGGACGAATATTGATCAGAACCAGTAATAAAGGCAAATTTTATGGGCTCTCTAAAGAGGCAAATACGATGTAGGCACCCGAATACGTGGTTCGGATGATTTCGTAGGCCTAAGATCAACTTATCTGTACGGCCCTAAGATCCAATGATCTGTACGGCCTAATAAACTAACGGATCAACTCCGTAACAAGGTACTAACGGAATCGTGACTGTGAAGAGTGTCAAGATCAAAATACGTACATGTAGTAATTATGGGCACCAGATTATTTGACATACAGAGAAGACGGTAGTAACGTAAAAAATAGTATTGGAATCAATTTTTGTAAGAAGGTTCACCTGAGGATTTATTACAACAAATGCAAAGTGTGCATCTGTTTTCCTAATTAGGAGCTTACAATTCTTCAAACAGAACTCTATCCAATTATCACGTACTATTCGATTTACTTGTTATTCTACACTTAGGACAGAAGATTCCTGTGATGTCTTGCTTTATGGGTTGTTATTTTCTAGGTCCAAGAAAAGTGAGAGAACGTCTCGGAATACAATCCACTCCCTCTTACTACGAGTAGATTTTGGTTTTTTGGAAGTGCGAGTAGAAGGGAGTGTTAACATTCAACTCTACTTCTCTCTGTACTCCTAGAGTGTAACTTTAATTCTACTATTATTAATATGAACCAACTAGTAAATTTACATTTACAAAATTACAATGTGGCCTTGTGTACACAAGTACAAGAAGTAACAACTTTTGAATGAAGGGTTGTATGGTTGTATGCAGTATTTGTGGGACAAGATCCTGTTAATCAGAAGCAACAATCCCAAAGAGGAATTTACAAAGTAGGATTAAATAGTAAAACTGAGGAGGAAGTTCAGAAAAATGATCAAGACTCAATTACATGCCTAACTACAGAAAAACGCAAAATACAGTTTCATTAAAGATAGTTGGGGAACGATATTGTTTCAACACTGATTTTTTGTACAGGTCGCATGAGCTCAAGGGACAAACCCATGACGTTCAAAGAAAGATACTGAGTATATTCTAAAACGATTCACCACCACCACCAACCAAACGGAAGAAAATCAGTGGGATTCGCCAAGTGGTTGCTCGAGGGAAGTAATTCAGACTTGAGTTACCTACTGCCCACTGTTGCCAACTACAATATTATGGTAAACAATGGTGGTAATGGAACGTTAAACTGAAAATAATTCACACGAAAAACTAATCATTCCAGACATTCTACACATAATTTAATTGTTCTAATTGTTATTATCATAAGAGCGACGTGGATCCAGTTCAGACCATTCCAGAGTTTGAAGAAAAGATATTACATATACATTCATGATTTATGATATATAACACACTTATTCAGGATTGACAATGGTTATAATAAACAAATTAACTATCACAGATTTCACAATATAAATGATGATAAAAGGAACTATACAACAAATACAGTAAATGTATATCACATGCTTGAACACCTCAATATCCACATAATTGTCATGAACAAACACAAACAAAATACAATCACCTGCGATGCTACAGGATGGTGTTATCCTCTTTCGGAATTATGCTCACTGAAATGTAAGGTTGGTGCCAACCAGATGATACTTCACGGAAGTACCGTCGCAGTAGTATTTATGACAATTAGCAGGGCAAAAGGATTGAAAAGTCAACAAACACTATTGACCACGTAGGGTTCAATATATTAATTATTGCACCATTTTTTTTTTTTTAAATTCTAACGGGTAAGTTACTCGGCACAATGAGGTACTATTCTAAAGTTCCTATGAGGTTCTCAAGTATAAAAATATTGTAATAAATAAAAGTTTTACAATCGGCAGGGTTGATTTGGAATTGAAATTAATTTTCTACAACAATGACCAAATACGTGGCTATAATACATGAATTTGGTGCCATGCCAAGTGGTGGCAGTATGGCGCAGCATACTCCACAGCAAATATTAACTTAAATGGGGAAGACTTCATGAAAATTCCAGATATGCAAACTGGAACCCAGTACTCAAACTCCCCTCAACCTCGTATTATTTTAATTAAATTTACTACCATTTTCCATTTTCATTTATTTTTCAGGATCAATTCCAATTGAAGGGTCCACGGGGAAAACGATGAGAGTCCAGAAAAGTTGATTTTCCAGAAATCGAAAAACAAACTTATCATCGTTTTTTCTCCAGTACACTGTTTCTTTAGACAGTATTTTCAGCGTACTCTCATCGTTCTTTCCCCCTAAGGGTTCGTGAGTCAATAGTACAACTAATGAACAACAGAATGCAGTAGAAACCTCAACATCGACCACATGTGGACTCCCGTCGTTTTCCCCTTGGACCCTTCAATTTTTAGCTGGTAGAAGTGCAATTAACACGTAATTTCACAAACGTATAATGCAAAAATATAATTACAAATAACTTTTTGTTACAATTTTTAGGAATTCCCAACAAGTCAATCGATTTTTGACCCCCCCACCCCACCCCACCCTCCACCACAATTATGTAGCTCAAATCGGATATTGTGTGGAGTGTCACATACAAACGTTATACAAGCACATGGAAAAATATTCAAATCTAAGCCTTGAAACAGATATGCATTCGAATAATCAGGTACCGCGTCTGCTCTTCAAAAGGGAGGTGAGGCAACCTCTTGTTTGAATAAATGATCGAGAATTGGAACGAGGAAATCTAGGGTAGAGCAATACAACAGGGAGTGGGGGTACCGCAAGGGCATATTGATTCAGACGTTCATACTCCTCATGGAATCGGTTAGAAAATGAAACTATTGTTTTAGGACGAAGTTACTGTACCAACTTTACTTAGGACACCCTCAGTCAAACCTGAACCTAATTCCGTCTCTGTAGATATTTAACAGAGGTCAATTGATTCAGTTGGCTCCTGTGGCAGATCAAATTGATCCTCTTACGTTCACCACTGAATTATTCAATTTTATATCTTTTTCAGAAACCATCACCATGTCAATATGTTTTATATCAACCCACGCCCATTTCGAGTTTCAAGCTCCTGAAACGCCCCTTTTAACATTTCCCACTTCCCAAACTCCTTCCCCACTCGCTACAATAACGAGTCCACCGTGGGAGTCAGCAGCAAAACCGGTGCCTGCAAATGTCTCAGTTACAACGTCATCTCACACCTAACGTTTATATTCCCACATTTAGTCAGGTGGGAGTCAATAATGCAAAACAAATGGTATTTGCATGGTACTTTTTCTGTGTGATTGTTCAAATAACAATCCTACATTTCTAAATGGTTCAAAATTACAAACATACACCAAATTTGTCATTAAATACAGGTAGGGCTGCAAAGGCTTCGAGTCTCTTCATATCACATAAAGGTTCAAAAATGGTTCAAAAATGTCACCTTAGGTGGACAAACAACGTGTTAGCGAGTCAGAAAATTCGACGTCACGAACTATCATGCTACCAAGACCATGAGATACCAAGACTTTTTCTGCCATGAAAGAACTACAATGAGTAGCGGGGTGAACAAGTAAAACAACTTTAATCTGGTCATTGATAGGCGAAAGACGATCAAAAGTGCAAAAATTGAGTCGTTTCTAAGTCTATCCAAAAACCAAAATCTACAGTACAAACTAATGTGTCAAGTTAAAAGTCAATTGTGCTTCTCCCTCTGCAGTCCTCACTACCTGTTTCGTGTTTATACAGAACTAATAAAACGTCCAACATGTTTTTGGAGTATGACACACCCTCTTACAGAATTCAGATGTGGAAAGTGCCAAAGAAGTATTTAATTAAAAGCAAATACTCAGTCATGAAGCACGACTCAAAGAGTGAAAGTAACGTACTCAACCAACCAACATAGAACAGTTGTTCAATTGACCAAACTGTTTATAATTTCGATAAATGCTCATTATAAAATTGTTTGGTTCCCTTACGTTAAGATTTTTTGGCATATAGAAAAAATTCAGTTTGTATCATTTGTTGTTCCAAAATATTTTTGGTAGTTGAAACAATATTTTCCAGTTTTGATTTACCATATTATAACAATTATGAAAGAGTGTTTTGTTTGTTTTCAAAATTGTAAAAAATTAAATTTGTTTGTTCGTGTTTCGTTTGTTTTCAAAATTGTAAAAAATTACATTTGATACGTTTTTTGTCGTTTTAACACTCATATTTTTTAATGCAGTTACAGACTTTTAGGCGAAATGTGGGATTTTTCATCGTTTAGTTGAGGCCAGAAATAGTCCAAAGTGATAAGGAAAATGTTAAAATCAGTATTTTAGGAATTATGCGCCATACATATACATCAAAGATACACCAACCCGTCAACCTGAATTGAGGCGTAGCTCGTATTTAACTAGAAATATAATTTATCAAATTAACTTGAACTCCTCTCTTCGTGAGATTCTGTTTTACAGAGCAAGAATATTAACCCGCAGTCAATATCCTCGTCACGAATTGCAGGTGCTCATTTCTTCTCATTTTTATGATCATACATTGAGTGTGATAATAACAGTCTTTTCCGCGTCTAATCAATTAAGCCCATCCATTAAGTTGTATGATTATCAAGAATGGGCGGAGTTAATGACAAGTATATTTAAATATAACCGCAAAAAGATACTGGCTTTCCACAGACAAATACACTACTATAGATACTGGACATCTTCAGGGAAAGGACTTGTTCACATTTCAAATCTATAACTGCTTAAGTTAAAATCTCTGAATACAATTGAGTGAGAAATGAAGTTAAGTCCATATGCATCCAAGTATATATAACCTTAGAAACAACACTACATTGTTACAGTTTGAGGGTCTTAGTATTTCAGACATGAAGAGAACAGTTTCTCACTTGAAATTTCGAACACAATTATTTGGAACTTGGGCCTTCTTCTGCGGATCAGCAGGTATACCCTGTCTTGGGGTAATAAAGCCTCGAGAACAATATACAATTCTTAGGGTTCAATTCTCTTCTCAAAGAATATTCGCCAAGAGTCTTTGAAAGGTCTTTCGAATGGTCTTAAACAGCCAGAGGCCTCGTGGTGTGCAAAATGCTGTCTTTTCTCGATCCAATTCGACCACAGTAATTTGCCAATATCCGGCAAATCCGGAGGGTGGAGAACAATGAACTATCAGCAAGTGCGCTCGTAAGTTCGTCAATCTTGGGCAGACGAAAAGAGTCTTTCTCGTGGTGGTATTGAGGTGGCAGTAGACGATGCAGAATCTAGTCGAATCGTCTTTCCTTGGGAACCAAAACAATGGGGGCTGCCTATGGACTCACTGATATTCTCCTGGGAGCGTTGTTTCCTACATTCACAGACTGTGCCCAATCCTTAGTGCATCTCAAGTCCTTCCAGTTCTGGCAAAATCATCAGAGAACTCTAGCACAAGTAGGAGCAAGTGTTATCCTGCTGGCGTGGCAGTTCTCGTGAACACGGGCATTGCTGTGCTGAGCAGGTACCAATGAGAGGTGGACATGGTCATATTCTTGCAAGATGTCAAACACTGCCGTACCTCCAACAAACAGGGGCATAGGCGATGAACCCTCTCTTGCAGTAGCTGGCTGCAATGCTCTGGACACCTGCTCTTCACCACTGCTCGCTCCTCCATCCGTTGTTGGGGCGTCAACCCTCCAAATTACGTCTGGCTTGGGCTGGATCGCCACAGTAATTGCGTCATCCATGGCCTTGGGAGCAACAGTTTACATTCTTTCCTGTAATATCCAGTCTTTCAGTCCCTTCACAAACAAATGCACGAACATTAGAGGGTCATCTCCAAAGTAAATTTCACTTATTTCTAAAAAATTGCAGCATGATCGGATCGGGCAGAAATTTCTACAGTAGTTTCGTCTTGGACGTCTTTATGGGTAAACTGCGATAAGTAGCCAATCCGTGGCAAAATGGCGGGATTTGTTTCTGGGAGGTCGAGAAGTGACTCACGACAAGCCCCATAGTGATCGACTACTGGAAGAATTTCGATGGGACGTTTTTGAACATCTTCCAAAGCTGAAGCAGCGCCTGGGAGGACGGCGATTTGCAAATCAAGAGGCGCTCAAGGCAGAAGTTGAGAGTTGGTTGGCTGGTTTGGCGCCACAGTGGTACAAGGTACATGGTTAGTGCTCTTCGTTTGTTCTGCGGGGCGCTTATATCCTTTCTTATCAAATAACCCATCGTTCTCCTTTTATGGTTTTGGTTATTTATGAACCTCTGATGGTTGTGGGTTTTATATGTTGGCTGAGTTGGATTGTTGTGATTTCTAAGATTACTCTGGCTGAAGGCAGAAGTTGAGAGTTGGTTGGCTGGTTTGGCGCCACAGTGGTACAAGGTACATGGTTAGTGCTCTTCGTTTGTTCTGCGGGGCGCTTATATCCTTTCTTATCAAATAACCCATCGTTCTCCTTTTATGGTTTTGGTTATTTATGAACCTCTGATGGTTGTGGGTTTTATATGTTGGCTGAGTTGGATTGTTGTGATTTCTAAGATTACTCTGGCTGGCAAATAGGGTTTCAATAGTGCATGATGGATTATTGATCATATGGAGGGGAATTGGCTCAGACGTCATGAACACCATTCTGTTTGATGCTTCTCGTGCTGAAACAACTTTTTCCAGCATCGATCTTATTTCTGAGACCGAATTCGCAAGTCAAATATTGTATCGTCAAGGAATTTTTCAAGTATAGTAGCTCTCAATTGTTTGTGATCTGTATTTTATCCCAATGAATGTAAGGTGCGTAAATGACGTTCTATTTCGTCTAGTGTTCTGCGACATACATTGATATCTTTAGATGATTTCGGGATTTGTTGAAGCGCAACATAATGAGCATCTATGAGGGATCCCTTTTTCCAAATCTTTCAGTCAAACGCTCCACTGCTACTTTATAATTAGCCTTTGTGATATCCAATCCTTCGACGGCTCTTTTAGCGTCTCCCTCCATCAAGCTGAGTAGATATGACAATATATCCACATTACTTATCTCAGGTCAATTATCAATCGCTGACGAAAATCTGTCACAAAATTCATGCCAACGCAAAAGGTTTCCGTCAAATTTGGTCATCTCAAGTTTTGGTAAACGAGTATTTGTGCATGATTGAGCGGATGTTGTCTTGTTGCTCATATTATCTAACTCTTCAGGTTGGCTTTGTGGATAGTGTACCTCTATTTCTACTAAGACGTCCTCGGCCTCAATCTGTAATCTTGTCCATTCATCTATTTTCGTCTCAATTTCGGGGGTAACTTCTTGTCGTAATTTCGGGGGTAACTTCTCTTTCTGTAAACGTTCTACTGACATTCTCAATTGTAATATAGGTCTTTATCCCTTTTCTCAACCAGTCTAGTTTCATCGTTCGTAAGGTTTCCAATTATAGTTTGACAAACAACCAAATTCTCTCGAACCTTCTCGCCCATAATATCAAGACGCCTTATTCCAATTGTCTCCATTGCCTCAAATTATTATCAATCAATCTGTAACAGAAATTAAAACGATCCACTCAGCTTCTATTACAGGTGGAGACTTATAGGTATATCCTAAAACAAAATAGATATAATATATATCTAAGATCTTAGGTATAGATATTATCTAGTATATACCGCAGGCCATCTATCAATGGATAATTGAATTTAATAAATGGACTAGTATCGGTAAGAATGGCAATAGTGAGTCGCGAGAAAAAAAAAATAATAACGTTCGTTTTTGAGCAGCGATGAACTAGTCTGAAGGCCTCTTGTCCCCCACCACTCATCGGATAGTCTTCCGTGTGTACCTTCGAATCTTTGTACTCGCGTGTTAGCGACAACCCAGTCTTCCCTCCTGTCAAACGGTTTGAATCGTGGATGAGGCTGTGGATGTTGTGTGGTGAGCACTGGCAGCAATTGGTACGGCTGCGGTGGCTCTAGGGTGCAACAATACCTTTTCTGGCACATTTTCAGCACCCAACACCTGGAATACCCCCTGCAACACTGCCGTATATGCCTCCAGTAGGTTCTGGATTGTGGAGGTGAGTGACCCAAGCTGCTTTTATATCGCACTCTCCAGATGTCGAAACTGTTGTTCAGATATCCGACGGAGTTCACCCAAACACCTCCTCTCTTCATCCCAGTACTCCCTGTGGCAGCAACATTTCCCCAGGAATGGCGATGTTATCAACTGCTCCGTCTACTTCCACACCTTCACTTTCTGCGCCAATGCTGAAGAGAGTAGGCTCAACTTGGAGACTTCCTTCGTCTCCACTGTTCTCATGTTATTTCCCCCTGGTGGGTGTCGAGCTCTCATGGTTGACCTAGTATCCATCGAGGATCCCTCTGCTATCACCAATGTTATAATAGTTCAAGGGTCTTAGCGTTTCAAAGATGAAGAGAACAGTTTCTCGCTTGAAATCTAGAAAACCACTCAACTTTTTATTCGTTAAAAACCAACCTTAAAACGTGGTAACATATGGTTTAACTCCCTAAAAATATTTATTTACACACAACAGACTCGTCGCGAGTGATTTAGTTCATACACAACAGACGTCATACATATTAGGCCTTGACGAAAATCCAAGCATAAAATCCATTTGCCCTTTAAATCTTATTCAATAGAGTATTAAATTCAAACACATTGGGAACCAGAAAAACCGATGATTGACTACTCCAACTAAACAATATTTGACAACTTCAAACGCGAATAAGACACATTATTGTCATTCTCTTCACTACTCCACATTTCAGTGATTTTAAACAAACATACTTGTATTAAGAATTCGATCTACTGCAATTAATTATTTTTCCTTCTTAAATGGCATACTTCTTCCCAAAAGTTGTATCATGAATAAGATTTTTTTAAATAGGTTTTTCAAATGAGATTACTAGTCCTAAGGAACCTGTGCTAATGACTTTAGTACACAGCAGTGTTGCCTCTGAAATACCTGTATTTATAACGGGTATGTAAGGATACCTATGAAAGTATAAGAAAACACCCAACTATGAAAAGACAACAAGGAAAACTGTAAGTTTTTCAAGACATGTATGTAAACCGTTCATAAAAATAAATACTAACATCTTTTTGTGTTACTTCTCAATCCCTCCTTGTGAAAGTCAATATGAATCTTCAAATTGTACAGCAGATATTACCAGTGTCACGGTCTACGTAGGAAAACTCACGTGTTTCTTATTTAGATTCATGTATTGCCAGTATCAAACGTTTTTCTGGTTCTCAATAACATGACTACTGACACAAGCTTTCAATCAGATTGATCAGACGTCAACTTAATAAGTCCACAATTTCTCTGCTTAAAGCTATTCAGTAATGACACTTACATAGCGAGCTGGAAAGTTTCCCTCAAAGTATTGGAGTTTCATGGGCAACGCCAAAGATTAAACCTATAAGGGTCATATGTTTCAGTTCAATGAGGAGGGTTCTAACATTTTTCACTACTAAATATGTATCTGAGAGTATAACGAATAAAACTGCAAAGATTTTTGCATCCATTAAAAATTGAATTCCCGGCACACAAAATTGGTTTGTATCACAAAAATGTCTCACACAAACCACACGGAGGGGTGGGGGCGGGGGTGGAAGAGGTATGCATCTCACGGGCGTACTAAGTGAATTCATTTCTTTTTTGATCTTTCTTGTTGTATGATGAGCTTGTTGCATTTTCTGGTAACTTTGGTCGTATGAGTAGACGAGCCCTGTAGCTTTTTGAGATTCTGTTGTGGAATTGCCGTCAGTGCTTTCCCTGGAACATTACTTGGTGCACCATCTGCAAAGAAAGAGGAAGATGAAGATTTAGAAATTAAGGCTTGAAATAAGTTGATAGTTCAAACTTGAATTTGTGATGAATTCAAATCAGCCGATGGAATAGTATTTCAATAAATATTCAAACATATCTAGCATCACGTCAAGGTATCATTGATAATGTCCAGAAGCAGGTCTGTCATGCCTGGTGTGCACTCTTGCTGTACGCAGGAGTGTAGATGCGACCGTCGCTTTCTAAATTGTGACAACTTTTCAGGAGGATGAAAACACCTGTTTTTGTCTAACACATTGGCACTTCTGTCATTTTTCTCACCATTTTTTATTGTCTAGGAGGTACCACACATTTTGTAAGAGGTTTCAGTAGTCTGACATTGAAATTACAACAAAAAAAAACCGTTAGAAATGTGCTGTTGCCCAAAAATGTTGGTAGATAAGTGGTGTTGATGAAGACCATTTTTTTACCTAATCATCGATAAATTTATTTGTCTTGCTTTTAAAAATTAAATTTTAGATTTTTACATAACCAGAGGACATTTCGAGTTCTTCAACTTGACTAGAAGTTTAAATCAAAGAGAGATACCTATTCATTTTGAATGAGCTCAACTTACAACAATCAACTCGATTTAATTTCTAAACAATAATAGATCGACAAGTAAAGAGAGCAAGACTGAACTTTAACCATAACGAACGAGTGGACATTATGGAGTTAGCCCCACTTTTCGCCAAAATTCATAGTCTAGTAAGTGTTTCATAATAATATTATGATAATACGTTTCATAATAATATTATGATATGGCTTTACTGAACTTGCCAAAACTATGAAAAAAACTTTTGAAATTTTGGAGTTATCCGCTTTTGATCCTGAACGCCTCATTTATGAATGAGTTTTAACAAGCTTGTACCTAATTCTAGCATCTAAAGCTTAGGTCTCCATTTGAGATTTACTCCTGGTATTATGGGAGTAAAATTCAGTAATTTGGTCCTGAGTGATGGAATTTATTTATTTATGGGACACTTGATTTCATCCACCACCTTATCTGTTTCCTGATATTCTCAGCTACAATTTTCTTGAAACCTCTGAAGGTGAAAGAGAAAATTGTTTTCTCCAACAAGCACCTGCAAGCTACATCTCATACTGTCCACTTCTGATGGTGGTTCAGAGGTAGAAGCTGAGCATATCAACCCAATAGGTGGCATTCTATCTCACACCACATCCAAAGCCACTAGTGCACTCATCTCAACCATCTTGCGTCAACTTATTACATAATGATGATAGGATAGGATATAAATCATTGAATAAATAAACTCACTATTCAGTTCAAACAAGGGACCAGTGTTATTAGAAGTGTTGTCACTCTTGTTATCCACACTGCTGCTTGCCCCGCTGGAATCTGTAGCAAAATGGTGGATGTTCAGCTGGTATTTCTTTTCTTGTTCCTTCCTAACCATTATCAGCCTGCGCTCGCAGTCCACCCGAGTTTGTTGAAGTGCATTACCCAACGCATGTATCCTGAAGGCCTGCGTCTCGAGTTGATGCTAGAACAACATGAAAAAATCAGAATACAACGATAGAAATGGAACAATGAATTGAGTGCATGAAGCATAACTTGGCGGCCTGTTTAGTCATTGCATAGAACCGTAATGAGCAGATTTACATCACTGCAAATAGCTGAGGAATGTACGACGCTCATCCAGAAACTAAGAGCACTGTTTAGCTACTAAAATACTGCTATAAAAAGGTTGTTTTTCAATAGTTGGCAGTACTGAGTGGCAGTGGGGATTTATCTGAACAAAACGATCACTGGAAGCCCTCATTAGTACTAAAACTCTCCTCGTAGCGTTTCTGTTAAAAATGTCAATAACAAATCTTGCTAAGTGTGAGGTCCGTGCTGTCATAAGGTTTTTCCTTGTGGAAGAAAAACACTGACTGAAATTTTCACATGGAACAAAACTGTTACGGCAAAGGAGTTATAAACCAAACAAACGTGTTTAATGGTGTCGTGAATTTGACGAAGGAAGAACGAAGATTCACGACGAGCAGAGGAGTGGAAGATTGATGATTTGGTGGCAAAATTCGAGGAAACTGTTTGTGAAGACCGCCGATTCACAGTGGATGAAATTTCTGCAATGTTTCCCCACATATCCAAATATGTAAGAGATTACACGAGACAATTACAAAAACATTAGGATACCGCAAATTGTGCGGAAGGTGGGTCACAAAACAACTGAGGGAGCAGCACAAACTGAATTGCGCCACAAGCGCTTGTGAGTTCCTTGCGCGATTTGAGTTGGAAGGTAAGGATTTTCTGAACTCCTCTGTGACTGGCGATGAATTGGGGTGACTCATTACACCCCTGAGACAAACAGTCAGTCCTCACAGTGGTTCCTCGTCTGCCAAAAAAAAAGAAAAATCATGGCATCCATGTTTGGGGACCAAAAAGGGCTAATTTTGATCGGATTTTTGGCCTCAGGGGGATACAGTGAGACCCTGAAAAACTCGAAAGTGCGATTCAAAATAAACAGAGAGAAATGTTGAGGAAGGGAGTGGGTTTGTTGCATGACAATGCCCACCCACACACGTGCTCATTTGGTTGGGACATTTTGAACCTGCATACTCCCCTGACTTGCCACCTTCAGATTTTCCACTTTCCTCAAGACTCACATGACTGGGAAACAATTTTCGACCGATGAATAGATGAAACAAGAAGTCTATCAGTGGACAAAGAGGATGGCGGGAGAGTTCTATGAAGAGGGAATGAAAAACTTGCGCCAAGGCTTAAAACCTACATAAAACGGGAAGGAAACTACGCTCATGAACAAGTCGAAGAATTTCCTTCTGTGAGATTTTTAGTCGTGAATCTGACTAATTCCAGTAAACGAGTCAGCAACACGAACTAAAATAGTTTCGAGGTAAAGACTGTTGGTAGCCCAAGACACAGCCATCAAGTAGGGTAAATGTACCAGTAGCTGACACTGCTCCAGTTGCTGACAGATTCATTGAGAAACTGAAATAATAAGGATTCACGCCCTCGAAAATCACTGTTTTAAAAATTGGCGGCTTCGGTTGGCATTCAGTGATCGTTTGGTTGCTTCGTATGCTTCACATTGAGCGAGAATAATGCCCAACAACAACAAATTGTTCTGTCAGTTCGTTCTGTACGGTGGGCAGTGCCACCTGTGTTGCCATATTGGACAAGGACTCAGGAGTAAGTTTTTCGTATTAGCTGATCACCGATGTTGTTTTTTGCGTGTTTTGTGTTATTATCAACACCAGGGTGTAGGATATATTGTGTTCTATGCGTTGTAACCTTGGTTTCTCAATTTTCGTGGAGGATTTAACGGATGTGAGGCACTGGTACATGAAATCGGCATTTATCCAGTAGTTGACAGGCCCTGTCAGCAACTGGTACATCCGACAGTTTTCTTCAAACCTTCCCATTTCTTATTTGACCATTCTTGGTAGCTGCACCGGGTATGCCAATAAACGTGATTTTCGACGCAGATTTCATTTGTCAGTGCCTGACAGGGAGCGTCAGGTACTGGATCAACACATGTTAGCTACTGGAACATCAGCTACCCTCCTTTTTTTCTTTTCTCGAATACTTCCTACAGCTTCATCGGCTGCCAAGATGTTCAAATATGCTCCAGAAAATATGCAAAGAGCCCTTGATGAGTGTAGTGGGTGCTGCTCGTAAATGTGGGGTACCACGAATAACCCGGCTGTACACAGGCAGAGGGAAGCACCCGGAAGAGCGTAAAATAAAACCAACATCTATTATTTCTACTCAATTTTCAGTTTCACCTGACAAGTGGACTGAGACGAGGAGAAAATATCTACCAACCCCTAAACACTAAAATAGTTTCGAGGTAAAGATTGTTGGTAGCCCAAGACACAGCCAACAAGTCGGTTGGTACCTACTTTCAGTGTTATTCTGTCATGACATCACAGGTACACTGAAAGAACAGCTCAGTTCCATTTGTAACTGCAGAACTACGGGCGTTTGCTTACATGCAGTTCATTGTAGTAGTAAGATGTATTCAGTTCAGTACCTAATATAATAAGATTGGAGGGAGTACTATTCTGCCGTGCTAAGGTAAAGTCCCCTTTCGACCATTTTGGTGTTTTTGGAGTTAAGCACATGGCTGCGTAGATCTCGACGTGGCGCGTCTTTTCTGCCAAGGTAGAATTTCCTATCTCCATTGGAAAGGTTCGAAAAAAGACTTTATCTTATCTCCAGTTTGATGATCTGGGGCCCCTTCCTCACTTAACTACATTTTTCTCGACATGAAAAAAAGGGAGATAGGTGGTTTTAACTTACGGCGGCAGTATTGTACTTACGTCAAAATGCTGTTTAGACACCAAAGAAATAATCAACAGCAACGGAACAGCTATGGGAGGGTATTTATACAGAAAATCCTGTTATTACGGTATTTCAAATTCGAGGGTCTCACGGCAACACCCCACATCGTCAGTTTTGACCAAAACGACACATGCACACCATTTGAAGCGTCTTCCCCAGGTGGATCGATCTAACTAAGTATAAGGTACCTTATTTTACTGAATTACTCAGTAAACATAGTCATTGGCAGATGGTTTTTTGGCTCTGCTGAAAAGTCGCCCAAATGACGATGTGGGAAGTTGCCGTGAGACCCTCGAATTGTTCATCTAAATTTCGGGCTTGTAGCAAACTATCGAACAGATTCCAATGAACGAGAGCGCTTAGCAACAGGGAAAATTCAATGATTGACAAAAAAGCTACGCAGTACAAATTCCTTCAGTGAAATTTTTACTCGTGTATCTGACTAATTCCACATAACGAGAAAGCAACACGAACTAAAATAGTTTCCAGGTAAAGATTGTTGGTAGCCCAAGACACAGCCAACAAGTAGGTAGGTACCTACTTTCAGTGTTATTCTGTCATAACATCACGGGCATACTGAAAGAACAGCTCAGTTCTATTAAATAGACCTGAGCTGTTCTTTCAGTATACAAATTTTGTAACTGCAGAACTACGGGAGTTAGCTTACATGCAGTTCATTGTAATAGTAAGATGTATTTGGTACCTAATAAGCTATGAGAGGGTATATATACAGAAAATCCTGTTAATACGGTATTTCAAATTGAGGAGCTTGTTTCCAAAAGGTACTAAAGACCATCTTTGTAAAAAATGAAGTTATTACCTTCCCGGGGGTTCCGGGACCGAGTTCTACACAAAAATGCAATCAGATTGGAGCTAAAAGTACTGTATCCCCTTGAAATACGACGCTGCAAATTCAATTTTGTTTCAAAAGGTACCTACTATATCCATCATGAAGAATCATTTCCATCTGTTCTGGTTCAAAACGTACAACATCCATTTAAAAGTATCACACAGCTACAGCGTTTTGAGCACAAAGTACTATATCCATTATTTTATAGGATTTCTCTACCTTTTCGAGCTATTTTTGAAGGTTTTCAGTGATTTTAACCGTATTTCAGAAAGAATGTTGGCGACCATGGTGTAACTTATAGAGTTAAAAATAACATTCAATGGGAAACGACTCGCCAGAATGGCTAATATATTTTTTGGCAAAGTGCAATTGCAAATACGAAGTTGTACGTCGGAGGGCTATTGTGATTAGCTTGAGAGGCCACATCTGTTCAATAACACAAACAATTCTAAGAGAAGGGGCATGATACGTGTGTGGACAAATAAGTAACACTTCGAATATCAAGTACATGTGGAGGTCCTCAGGGAGGGATTTTCTTGTATTCTTGAACAGGCTTTCGAAAGTAGAGTTGGATGAGGTAGCGTTATCCTTTGCGGATGATACTGCAATTATAGTCACTGTGGAAACTTGGGAATCAGTAACTAAACAAGTTGAGGCATACCTCACTAAGGTTTCATCATGCCTGGGGGACATGGGAATGATGATCAATCTGAACAATACAAATTTCATTGCTTTCGCCCCGAAGGAAAAAAGACGTCCCCAGGATGGGTACTATCAAGTGCCATACCATGGTTTGCACTGGGTTCGCTTGTGCTTGTCTTGAAATAAATCAGGTTTCATTCGCCTGTTATTTGGGGGTTGATGTCGACCACTGTTGGAGGTGGGAAGGCACATGGGCAGGCTGATTGCGAGATTACGCAAACTAGTTTATTGTATGTCGAGTGGCGAGAAACTTTCTTTCTAAGGAATCTATCAGGATATCGTCGCTTAAGAAACAACACCCCCTATCGACCATTTTCACGAAAATTAGGTTTTGGCAGATTCTTATTCGACTTCTCACGCTGGACAGGCTCCTTAGCTCTAAATCGCTTCAACTAAATTACAGAGTCGAGGAAACTCAAAAATTATAACAGCACCTATCGACATCGTTGAGGCAACAGCCCGTATCAACCAGACAACCAGCTGTGTGAAAGCTGTCTTCCTGTGACCTATGAGTAGCTTTGCTACGTTTTGATAATATATTAGGTTCGTGTGTTTTAAGCACGTAAATTAGGGGTGGGGAATAACGTAACAGCTTCAAATAACCTAATACTGTCCAGTAACCTAATAACAGATAACCTATTACCAGAAAAACGCTATTACTGGAATAACTGTTTTGAGAACTTGGGGGAAAGGCCTTTGAGGGCCTCTTTGTCGCCGGCCATTCGGGATTCCGTGGTAATAGGTTGACTAGGACCTAATACCAGGTAATTGGTTACGGAAAATGAATGCGTGAAATGTGTGCGATCATAACTGTGGACAAGTTATTTGAGTGAGTATTGAGTTAGTTTCGAGTAACAGCGACCGTCTGGTAATAGGTTGTGGTATTAGGTTATTTCGGTAATAGGTTACCTGCAATTCGGGAACCTTTCGAGCGTCCAACGCGGACTGGAAACTCGATAAGCTATTAACAAGATATAACCATATTAGCCATGCCAGACGTAAATTTTGGTGATTGCTCAACTTGGAGTAGGAATTCCTACTAGGTGGTTCCTACATTTTTCTAGGATGCTGCTCAGACTGATTTTTAGAATAACGTAAATTTGTGATGCCTTGAATTTCCTATTCATTACTCTTGTTACCAGCTTATTTTAATACAACTTATATTAAATTGAACTACTTATTTTTCGGTTGCGAGTTCCTAAAACCTTGGTTTTTCTCCCTCGAGCGTCGTTGCTATTTCTTGAGCTGCATAACTTTCAACAGCTGGGTTCCAAATTCAGTTGGTCATTGCATTAACAATGACAATTTTTGTTTGTTCAATAAAGATAGTTGAAAGTTTAGATTTGCGGAGAAAGGTCTATCTCGATCTCATTTCGCTGACAGCGCATGTCAACCATATTTTCTATCAAGAACACCACCTATCAAACTCAATTTCCAACATTTCTAACTTTTTACTGTTTTCAACATTGGAAGCTGTCACTTGTTCGCCAAGAGAGTGAAAAAGATGTAATGGGGTTTTCGGAGGTTAAAATGGGCATCATTCAGTTTTTCCCTTCTCCTGAAAAGTTGGGAAATGGCCGACATGAAGCGTTGCTTCTTAAGCGACGACATTTACCTTTAATATTGAGGTAATTTCTTTTTAAATTTTTTTTTTTTAAATACAATAAATCAGTATTCTGACTTTCTGGATGACTTTGGTAATTCATAATAATGAACGAAATTCTTCACTTATTTTACATGGACTTACATCTTGATCTGCTATGACTTTCTCCATTTTGCGACCTGCTTCTCTCAAATCAACAACTTTCTTGAAGTACTTGCAAAGTAATATCCTCATCTCATGAGGACTAAGGTTCAATAAGCGTTCAGTCAACATCTGCTCACCCTGAAACATTATATTCGTGGGAAACATGTTCACTGTAATGTGGTTTCCCTCAGTTGGGATATTGTTATTGATATGTCTAAAAAACAATTTTGTTAAAATAGTTACCAGTTCCTGTAGTTCTGTTTTGGGAAGTCCATGTCTACCACAAAGTAGTTCATTTTTGAATTCCATAGCAGAATCAATGGCATCAATTGCTTCGTCAGCTTCAATCAACTTTCTCTGTTCTTCAGTAGTGAAATACTTGGTCTAGTGAATACAGACAAACATTTACACGTGAGAGGATTCCTTAGGATTTTGGTGAGATGATGGTTATTCTAGTTAAGTGAATTTCATGGTGACAAGAATACTATCACACGTCCCATTATTACACTCAAGCTTCAATTTGGCGATTCTTAAACGTTAGTAACAATACTGCAAGATAATGTATCTTAGCTCATCCTTGATTAGGCCTCGTGTATGACCTTGGCTAGAGCAAACACAATCATACAGTAAACTAGTTCATTAAATACTCTAACCAAACCTTATTTGCCCAGTTCTAACTAGAATACAAATCAAACCCTAGTCAAGGGCCTTATCAAGCTCTTGAGTTCAAACTGCTTGCAATGGCAAAGCAATTACCAATACTTTTCTGGAAAGAATAAAGTTACACGTTGATGAGGACTCAAGGAATGAGCTGGTTTCAGGAAGCACAGAAGTTGTGTTGATATGCTCCACACACTTTATATAATCCTAGATCAAGTTGCTGGAGCCGAAGGGCATCAGATTCGAAACACGATGCTGCACACTTTTATGGGTGAATGTCAAACTACGGGCAATTATCGTGTCCAAGCAACATTCCTGGATACCTAAGCGTCCTATCCTCAAAATTTTGGTCTTTAATCAAAGAGGCGGCTCTCATCTTCTAGAAAAAATTGTTGAATTGGGTCGAATTACAATTTAAATCACAATTTATTACATACAAAGTTCCAATTTGTAATTACCGTGACTGTCCCAAAATACGATTTTGAATTTCAGAGCTGTTCTTCAGAGGCATTCAATGGCAATATCTGAGAAAGAAAGATGTATATTGTTCAAGTAGAATTGGGGAATGATTAGAAACTATGAGAAATTGAGATTTCACAACATCTGGAAGTGTGGAGGGGGTAATGAAGTTTGTCAGGGGGTAATGAATATCGCAGACGCAGAAGCATCACCCCTCCCACTCCTACTCGGCATTAGACCTTAAGCGCTCAGCCACGGCCACAATGATGAGACGCTGGAAGGAGTACACCAAGCCTACCATGCGGGAAACAGCTTTAAGGCTCTCTTTCGTTCCCCTAAGAAAACCACATGGTTCGACTGTGTGGTAGACCCGAAACCAAGGAGGTAGGTACTACTTCGCAGCGGTCATTGCAACACAAACAGCTTCCAATTCTCAATAGGGAACGCCGGACTCTCCCCTCTGCCGAAATTGCAATAGATCAGATGAAACACGTCAGCATTTCATCCTAGAGTACCCCGCACACAATGCTGACAGAGCACCTATGCTGCAAGAACTCCATCGCAACGTCCCCAGCCCATTTAATCTGGTCACGATCCTGGCCACAAAGAATATAGAGACATACACAATTTTATGTAATTTCATAGAAAAAGGTAATATTTTAGTTTGGTCGACCATTTGTTATTTTTACTTTCAAAACATACCAAACTTGAATTACCTTAATTGCTAAGTTTGTCGCATAGAAAAAAGTAATTACCGTCTAAAAAAAACCAAATGGGGTATTTCGGTATGGAAAGTTGGATATTTTGGACTCATGTCATGACCTGTGTAAGGTACAACCCTGCTTGAGCCTACAAAACCCACTTCGAACAGCTGAAGGGGAAGGGGCTCAGTCAGGTGAGTGAGTTGTAACTTGTAATTACCGTGACATTTTATAACTTCCACAGTTTTCGAATGATGAATTTCTCTCTTTTTTCATTCTAAAGAGATTTAACAGCTGTTAAAAATTACCATTTTACCGTGGGCCCAGAATTTGAAAATATGACATTTTGAGCTTAAAAATGGAGTTTGATTTTAGCCTGGTGTATTTTCTCAACCCTAGACTGGCCAGAAATCACCACCAATTTTTGAAAACATTGCTAGTTGAAAAGTTTGACATTCACCCTTATTACCTAAGGTTCCAGTAACTTAGGACAATGATTTTCATCATTCGCTCACTGTTTTGGATTGCATGTTTCGAAGTGCCATGGCATTGTCTTCTCGTCGCCACGTACTTTTTCTTAAAGACTTATAAAAAACAAATTCCATTCGTTTCTACTGATATACTCGTTACCAAAACTTGAACTCAAATAACTTCAAGTATTATACAATTACCTCATTCAGTTTGACCGTCAATTCTCGTTTCTGCTCATGTAAATATTCTTTGGTGACCCGAAGACTGGCTATTTCAACTCTTAGTAGGTCGTCATCAGGGACAACATCCGCATCAGCAGGAATAATCTGTTTTGCACTAGAGCCAGATATCTGACTTACTTTTACCTGCAAATTCATCAATTAAACGACATGATTTAAGATTCACAGTATTTAAACTGAATTCAATTCATATAAATCAGAACTATGCTAGCGTATCTTGAAATTGAACATTAGTCAATCAATATCTAGTGTAAATCGATGAGCGTTTTGTCGTTTAACCCTCGAACACACCACTAGGGTGTCCAGCGCCCCAACAAATGTTCAAAGTTCTGTTGTTTGAAATACGTACACCCTAGCCCTGCCTAGTCGCCTTGTAAATAACGATCAGAAACTCTAGTTTTCTGAATCCCCGCTGTTGTTTGTACCTGGCACAGTGAGCATGTAAAAACGGGTTGGGGTCTCCTACAAGAGGTAGTGAATCAGACATGGTCTTCTCCTGTTTGGTGTTTTCCACATCTCGTTTTCTGTAAATTCAGAGACATTGGAACCTCCATTTTCCTAAGAAATTGTATGCGTAATTTTCAACTCCTTTCAAACCAAGCACAAATTATTGGTGAATTTTACACATTGTCAATTTCAGAAGATTCCATTCATTTTATATTTCAATTTTTCCAGTTTATGTGCTATTTGAAAAAAATTGTTCTTTGTAATTAATTTAGAGAATGTAATTTATATTTATTGCTTCCAACCCATTAGGAGAGCTTTGTGATAGATCGATTGGCGAATTTTTGTTCCTAAAAACTTGTTTTTTCATAAGTCCATGATTTTTGCTAACGGGTTTTTTCTACGTCTAGTTCAGGTCTAGTTTCATTATCTTACAATTAGCTTACGGATATTTTTTTCTATGAGCATTTATTATTTCAACTTGATATGTTACCTTTAACTCATTTCTAATTAATTACATTTCTGATTTACGTCGATCACTTCTTTTCTCGCATTGCCCCATCGTTTTTTCAAACAGAAAATATGAAAACGACATTTTTAAAACGCTAAGTAAGCAGTGGGGTGTTTGACACCCCAGTGGTGTAAAATTGTGTACAAAAACCAGTGGTAGGTTCTAGGGTTCATTCAACTTAAGGTTAATTTAAATGAATAGCTCATATATATCGGATTTTACGCTCACTAAATCTTCTTCGTTCGATGAACCACCTTCAGCATTTCCTACAGATGGTAACAACGATTCAACGCTGGCTGCTTTCCGGTTTAGGCCCAAATCTGAAACGTAAAAAACGATGACAAAAACAATTTTCAACTCCTTGATAACCAAAAATGTGAACTCCGGACATCACAGAAACACTTACGTTTTGTTTCAGTAGCTTTCGGTTCATTGTACATCCTCGTAAATTTAACATTGTACTGTTCACAAACAATTTGATCTGTGAGTGCACGAAACCTGCGTAAACAACATGAGTGAAGGTATTAAATAAACAATGTGTAAATTAATTGTATTATTGTGGTTATCAATATAAAACATCTATTCGTATCATGTCTAATGCTATGCTTATTAAAAACGACAAATCAAAGAGTAACCAGGATTATTGTAAAATATTTTCCATGAGTCAATATGTACCTTAATGTATCTGTTTAGAGGTAGATTGAAGAAAGTAAGAGTACAAACACATTATTTCAGAAGTGAATACAGAGATAATTGTACAAGGTGAACCAAAACAATCAGTGCAGTTTCTAAGGGCGATTTTAAAAAATGGCGCAACTTGAAAGGATGTGGTTTGCGGTTTGTTTGATTAAATTCCATATCTCACCATATTTTGATTACTTAGGTCCTAAAAATGATGACAGGAAAGTGGCCGCCGCACAGTGGGGCAAGTGCATAAAAAATGCGATTTTTCGAAATTTTTTATTTCGATCATCTGGCACGTGTTTCTGTTGTACATTAGCCACTGCATCTAGAAATAGCACAAATTTCATCCGTACTAATGTTTAGCCCCATTTCGAGGGTCTCACAGCAACTTCCCACATCGTCATTTTGGCGACTTTTCTGCAGAACCAAAAAACCATCTGCCTATGACTATGTTTACTGAGTAATTCAGTAAAGTAAATCGTGAGATTTACTGTTACCTAACTTAGGTACCAAACTTATACTTAGTTAGATCGATCCGCCGGGAGAAGACGCTTCAAATGGTATGCATAGGTAGGTAACTCATTTTTGCCAAAAGTGACGATGTGGGAAGTTGCCGTGAGACCCTCGATTTATTCAGGCTTAAAGTCAAGATAGTGGAAGTTTTGGTTAAATTACATCTAACTTTTGAGAGGACCATATGGTCCTAGGTAATCCTTTTCTGTTAATTTAAATAAAAACCATCAAACTTTCAGAGTTTGGTATATAACTGGAAAAAAATAGTGAAATAATTCTAATGTTTTATTCCTGTTCTAGGATTTTTAAATATGCCATACATAAGACGAATTGGTCAAAAAAATATTTTTCATCACGTAACTAGACCAAAGTTACGAACTACCATTAAAAAAAGCTCCGGTTTCCTCCGGGATGGGGATCATTATCACTACCCTATGCACAAAGTAATTATTATTCTGAAAAAAACATATCATATCATTAGACGAACTGATTTCAACATCCGAGAAGGTACGATATCCCACGCATGCACAGGTTAATCCACCCCAGACACATATATATAAGGCAGAGAGGTCATGAAGAAAAAAAATTGTATAAAAATTGTAAAATGTATGAAATTAAATTGTATGAAGATTAAGGAATAAAAGTATCCAGTAAAAGTAAAAAACGATCTGTGTAATAAAAGTAGATGAACGATAATATTATATTATATTAGGTTTAATTATGTACATAAAAAAGTAAATTAGACTGAACATCGACTCATGTAGGTCATCACAAGCTATGCTTATAGGTCTACATTGTAAATAATAAATTGGCCTTCTATAAAATCAGGTACCTACCAATTATACGAACTATATGTATTACGATAATCTGGCTACTTATATAGAATTCCCATAAGAACGGCTGAAAACTTCAGAAGTCGCCGCTGAGGGCGGTCATCTTCCTGACATAATTTTTAGGAGTTAGGTAATCACAATGTGATGTATGGAATTTAATCAAACATTTCAAGGTGCGCCGTTTTTTCAATCGCCCTTTGACTCCCACTGACTGTTTTGGTTCACCCTGTAGAATCTGGCACATCAGAGTGATAATAAGAACTCGACGTTTAAACAATAAAACGTACTTATCGAGGTGTTTCTCAAGTTTTTCAGCAAACTCTCTCTTCTTTGCTTCACTTTGCACAAAAGTCAGTTCATTCGTACTGGGGTCATCTAACTCATCACTGTCATCATTTTCCGGTTCACTTTCCCCACTATTATCCAAGGAGGTTTTACCATCTGATTCTGTTACTTCATCTGTAAAATGTCACAGCAACAGACTAAAGATTATTGCATCATGGGGAATAAATAAAACAGAAATAACAACCAAAGATGGGATTTTGGACCCCTCGCAATCCCCCCACGGCATTGATGATTATGTGCAAAATTTTGACCACCAAACTAGGACCGAGTGTTCAGTGCCAATATGTCGCACCTCAATAATAGGAGTGTGACAAGTCAAAAATCCTAAATGTTGGAAAAACGAATTTGAAGCTTTGGGTCCCAAATATTGCTGAAACGTCGTTAAATTACTTTTTTTTTAGAGAAGCAGCTTATGTCTACTGTTTCTAGGGAAGTCTGACCACCTTCTCCATCAACAACTAGCTACTTGAAACAATTCTGGATAATTTTGTTGGATAAATTGAGAAAAAGTTTTGAGAGGTTACATTACTATCTTGGATTTTTTATATTCATTTCCAATGATTTTCCCTGCTTGTTTACCCTTTTTTGCACGTTTCAACTGGCAAATTCGCAAAACATTAGTCCAGCATCAACAACAGCAATGCAGGCAAGTATTATATATTTAAATATTTATGTATGTGTCACTATAACTCTGTCATCCCCCTGATGGTGATTGTTGATTATGGACGCTGGGGTCTGATGACAGATAGTTTAATGCTGATTTCAAAAGTGTGGTGAACATCTCTAAAATTGAAGGTAAAAATAGTAAGAAAGTGTTGGTAATGTCTAAAAGGAATCAGCGATTTTCTGTATTTCGCAAAAAGTGGAATAACTCAGAAACGAAGCACCAAAAAGAAAATTTCAATGAAGCATTTTCTGTTCCAAATTCAACCTAGAATCGAAAAAAGCAACAAAAAAGGGGGGTCAAGAGGAAACCGTAAGTTTCAATCAATGATTTGAGACCCTAAAACATTGAAAAATAAAAATCAGACTTCCTCATCGTGAACCTGAGTTAAAATACTATAAAAAAAGGTCCAGTTCAATTTTTCGATAGCTCGCACCTTAAGGCTGTAATTTCCCGATGGGCCCGTTTAGATGGGACACCCTGTATGGGAGAATGTCTGATCATGGTCTACAAGAATAAAAATGAATGGTTGTTAAGAAGTGAGATCCATGTTCATGACACCAGAGGCAAGAATGACCTGGCTACCAAATATAATAGGGTCAAAAGATGTCAGAACTCGGTAAATTACTGGGCGATTAAATTTTATAACAAGCTACCGATGATGCTCAGAGAAGAAACTCTTGATACGAGTAGTTTTAAGAAAAGGGTGACATCCTATTTGAAAAGAAAAGCGTTTTCCTCACGAGAGGAATTTCTTTTTGATCGTTTTTAGCCTTTTTTATTGATTGTTACCAAGTAGTTTAGTGTATTATTTAAATTTTTTAGTCTACCGAGGAATTTTTATACACAGTACTCGTGCTCTCTGGTATCTTTGTGTGACCACATTATGACTTTTTCTTATTTTATTTCAGTTATGATATTATTTTATGTATGACGTGTCACCTGATTTTTCTATTAATATTTGTACTAGACTGTGAATTTTGCAATGTGCTCTATGGTATAATGGCAACAAATAAACTCTCTCTCTGTATCATAGAACACTGAGGCTCTGAGAATGCTTTTTGTCATTGGAAAAAATTGGTACCATTTTCCCCCTCCGGTCACTCAGTTCTGTACGTGAAAATAAGAGAAAATGGTTTGGCTCAATTAATCTTGACAACTTGGAGATTTCTCCGCCAAAAAAGTAGTAATGTCTATCTGAACAAGATTACCAAACGCGTAATACCACAGAAAAAACACCAAGTCTCGAATCGACTGTTATTCTCTACTTGAAACATCACTACTATCACAACGCAGGTATACCTCATGGAGAAGTCAAGAAAAGGAATAAATTTGAATAAATACATACCAATTCGATCGAGAGAACATTTTATCTTCTCCTGTCCTGGAGCACCTGGTTTGAAACAATCTTCACACTCCTGTTTTAGGAAAAGCCACTGCTCAATTTGGCCTTTGGCGTCAGAGGATAATCCCCCTTGAACCAGCTTATTGAAAAGGGTTTCAGCATTTGATACGAGTAACTGCCACTGAGATGCAGCAAATTCCAAACTAAAAGCAAACAGTGTGTGCACCAAGTTAAATATTCATAGGAAAGAGAAAATCAACTCCAAGTTTACAGAATATGATCTGGTAAGGATTTCATGATGATGATGATGTATCTAGATCAATTAGTAACAAAAATCATAACTAGACGAATACTAGTAAAATTTAGACAAATCTTGACGAAATGTATATTCATGGTGTCAGGCACTTACCTCAAAGCCTCTTCTTTGAAGCTCTCCCTTTCATGGTGGCTTGCAAGTTTACCATCATGGGTGGGACTTCTTTTGTCTACGTTTAGGTACGGTCCATACAGTAACCCATTACCATACAGCAAACGTAGTTGCTTGATTACCAATAAGTCGATGAGGGAGTTGGATGACGCCAAAGATGATGGTGAAACACAGAACAGAAGTACGGTAGACGAACTGTACTTCATTATATCCTGACAACAGTGAAATTGTGTAATTAATACAATGTATAAGAATGATGGTGATACATACAATGATGTATAGAACGATGGTGATACATACAATGATGTATAGAACGATGGTGATACATACAATGATGTATAGAATGATGGTGATATATTCATTACTCGTGAACTCGACTAGTACCTTGGCATTTTCTTCGACACACACATGAAATTTAGTAAGCAGATCTAAACCACGAAAGCCAAATTGAGAAAATTGCTCTACGTTCATCTCAAGCTTGCAAGAGTCTTAAATGATAAATTACTCAGAAAAGTTTATTTTTCCTTGGTAGAATCTGTTTTGTCCTATTGTTAACCCATATCGCCGTTTAAGTGGCAACATGACCTGTCTCACCTTTTGCTACTTTACAGGAGACACAAAAACTGCCTATTCATCTATCCTGGAGTATAATTTGATTTGATTCGCCTAATAATTTGATTTGCCTGTCTGGCGCGAAAATTCATTTTTTGTAGGGTAAATAAATTTGTAAATAACTCAAAACCGCTAAAAATTTAGATAGGTCATGTTGCCACTTAAACGGCGATATGGAGTAGCACCTACAAGACAAATTTGGTTCCTATCAAAATCACCCTGAAGGCAATCATCAGAAAAATAGCGAGAACCGGAAGGCTTGTGCATACGGCCAAACTGTTTTTAGATATTAAAATCCTACCCTTCTGTCGCAAGTTCCATGAGTATATTTGGGGATCGCAAAATTTGACAATAGAAACGGACCATAAACCTTTGGAATCTATATTTAACATGGTATGTCACAAACATTATTCATCATGAGTGTTACCACTATTGTATTTAACACAGCTCAATAACGAAGTGCTGAACAGGTAATATTAGGAGGGGCCACGCAAAAATAAATGTTATTATTGAGTCAATTATTGAACGTGCGAGTGCTAACTGCAAAAGACTTAGTTTAGGGACATTTATTTTTGGGTGGCCCCTCATATCTGTTCAGCACTTCTTTAGGTTAAGACTAAAATTTTTGTGTAAAAACATCATGAGCGTACCGTCATGAGAGTTACCATTATGAAGGAGAACGGAACTCCCTTTACAGGATGGATGAAGATGATAAAGCTGATATAGAATACACACAGATTTTGGGAGTGCTGCCTGATTCCAAAATTGTAATCAAAGGAAGCAGAGTTTTTCTGTCACGAGTGTTACCGTGAATAGGTCCCAATAACAATTTTTGGGTACAATAGATAGATTTAAATCAATTTGCGACAGCTTGTCTTGTTATTCTAAATTTAGTTTAGCAATTCATAGTTTGCTATGCAGCATTTTGCTCCATTCAGCCTTTTTTATTATGGTAACACTCGTGACAAAACTAACTTTTGAGTTCAAACGTTCAAAATTGATGAAAAGAAAATAATACTGAAAAACCTGACAACTGATGCTCAAATTTGTTATTCTGAACATCCCAGATAAAATTCTATTCAAAAAGTTTTTTTTTTCCCCATATAATAAAATTTTTTATTGTAGTAGGTAACTGTCGGGTAGTTGCTTTATTTTTTTCCCTAACTTGCAGGGTCCAGAAAAGTCAAATGGTCAAATTATATGTCAATGACCCAAGTGTGAATGTAGTATGAACAATTCAGGCGTTAGGCCCTGACCAGAGAATCAATGTTGCGTTAAATTGGATGCGTCAAATTAGATGTATAGTCAAATTGAAACTTACGCCAAACTTTGTTAGTAACAGTTTGAAAGCAATATTTCAGGAGAAATTAATACAGAACAAGAGGTCAAATGTGTAAATTTGACAACCACTACCTTCAGAAGGGCTGACAGCACGCTGTATGGCTGAGTGACTTGACTAGAGTTTGATTCTTCACTAATCGCAGATAGCACTTTCGATATCAAATTCAATCCAGCGTTGGAGAACCTGAGATGTTGTACAACTTGGTTGTTCAGTCCCGAGGAGTCATAGCAGTCCAACTCAACAAAAGTGCACCGTGAAAACTTTGTGAGCATTTTTCCTGTAAATCAAACAATCACAATTAATCCAGGTAAACTTATAAATTATACTCTACAAATGTGAAGTATACATAAACGTATACGAAGGTGTTGCAAATAGTTGAGTATATTATGTCATATCAATTGTTATATTATGACATGATTAAATGATAATTTTCTATCATTTGGTGGTTTAGAACTAAAGGATCTGCAAAAACTTTGGTTTTGAGCAGGAAGCATAAAATTGAAAAAAAAAAATGAAATAGAACCGAAGTAACAAATATTACAAGGATTTTGTGTTAGCACTTGTGCAACCAAAAGTTACAGTCTGATTTTGATGAACTGGTCTGCTTTGGGTTGATGGAACTGCAGTAATGCGTATTGTAAGGATTTCACGTTTGAGCATTTGCAGTTGGAAGTTTTGAGGAAATTCATACGGGACCATTCAGGGCCCAAGCCCCAACTAACCTTCGACTTTCAGCCCATTACAGCCATTGCAAAGATTTCTGGCACACAGAAATAAAAGCACAGGACTAATTTTGTTCAAAAAGATCTGAAATAACCATATCCCACTACATTTGTTCAATCAGAAGCAATATTCAAAATTTAAAAATAGAAACTTCTCCAGAGAACTTTCCTAGTCTAGTAGGTACAACCATATCATCCTGTACATGGAGTCATCCAATATCATAGCTAAGATCTCTTAAATGTAAATGCACATATGATTTTCATATGTACTTTCATGTCGTATTAAATACTAATTGTAAAATTCTAAAAATCTTTGACGTTGTAATAAGCTGGTCTACAATGCACAATAAGTTGGCTCTCATACGCACCAGGTTGTATCAATTGCTGGTGTAAGGTGAGCATGAAGAAGAAGTTCGAATGGGCGTGAGATCTTTCAAACGTGTAATTCTTCATAACTGCTCTCAAGCAATTCATGAGCTCCTCAAAAGAATTACATTTTTGGCTGCTAAAATTGTTATTCATTGGATGTTCCTGAAAATGAATGTGAAAACAAACCGTACGAATAAATAAAGAAACATTCAAGCTGATTTTTAGTTTCCACCCAGAATTTTTTTTAAATGTCATACCATCGGGGATTTTTGGTGTGAAGCATCACTGAACCTATTTTGGTCGACTGCATCATCACTGGGAGCTTCGAGGAAGCTGAAGAACACATTGTAGTTTACTTCTGAGGTTTGTTTAGCTTTCTGAAACAGGATCAATTTACATCACTATATTTCCGCGTGAGCTTCAATGCAAAGGCAAGAAAATTTTACCAAGCATGAAATTCGCATGTGACATGAAACAGATATTTTGTGTTCAGGAAATACAAATCACTCCTGTTATTTCAAAGTTGACAAGGAATAAGAGTTAATTTTGTAATGTATGGGTTGCTGAGTGACCCTGTCCTAGGGGACTTAGGCAATATGCGGTCTGTGTTTCCACAGCCGTCTATCACAAGAGTGGTCGAACAAAAACATCGGGACCAGAGGATGAGCAAACCATGACACTCCCACCTTCAAACAACACCTGGTATATGCCAGGTTGTTGTTGATAGAAAACATGGGGACTGAAAGTAGTAAGGAGTTCCAATCCAGGAAGAAAAACTGGAAAACTCCAAGGTATGGTTAACCTCCATCGTAATGGTACTACTGCAAATTACTACTTGTGGAGAACTATGCTCCAACAAGCATGGATATTGGCAGGGATGTTATAGAAATATATAAATATGAAAATAGAAGTTTACCCGAAGAATTGAAGAAACATGGAAAATCGAAAATAGAAGATTGGAGGAGTGAAGGAATTGAACAATATCAAGAATTTGAATTGCCAATATAAATGCTTATATGCAAAATGGGTTTGATCCCTACTATATGAGCCCCTTCTGGGAAAGCTCCTCAAAAATTTCAAAAAATAGAGAACAGCACGCTCTGCTACCATGTAATGAATGGTTTGCTGAGTTTTCCCTGTTCTTGGGGTGGGAGGCAATATGGCCACCCAGAGGGTTATGCGGTCTGTGTTTCCACAGCCTTCTATCCCAAGAGTGGTCGAAAAAAAACATCAGGAACAGAGGATCAACAAACCATCACAATTTCAAACCCTCAACATTCAGGAATAAAGAGGGGTAGGAGAATAGGGAATGAAAGGCTTTTGGGTCTCCAAATCAATGAGTGAAACAAAATACAGTGATGCATCATAACATGAACATCACACACACACAATCATAACATACTTGTGTTTATTGATCAAGGACTTACATTGAGGTGATCAAACAACTGCAGGGCAGTTCTTGTAATCAAACCATCGCTGGTCCCATCACACAAATTGGGGGACATAGGACCCACCAATGAATGTGTTTTACCAGACTTGCTCCTTCCAAAAGTGACAAACGAGACATCGTATCCTGAAAGCAAAGGGGTCTAAGTATTATTTCTCAATATTTTCACTAATAAATATACGAGTACCTAAGTAGGTGAGCCAAAATCCCTTATCGCCATCAGTTAAGTGTACATGGGTCTTTCTCCGAGAATGTGTATTTCTTGTTCAGTGTCAATATCTCATTGTTGTTATGCAACTTTTCAACTTTTTCTAATTTTGTATACAAGTTAGCAACTTGAACTACATAAGCAGTGCTTTTTTTAAAGGTGTTAAATTCTCCATCAATGTTTAATATCACCACAAAGTGCTATTTTTTCATTCATCTGGCTGCCCTATGCTGGTATTAGCAAAGTTCTCGCACTCTGTAAAGCACTAAGTTCGTGGAAGACTGAAGTTTTTCCTAGAAAATTGTGTTGATTAACATCTCTAGTTTTGAGGGAAAGTCACATCAAATCGCTATTATTGTCCTAAAAGCTTCTGCATAAAAAAATTGGTGTGTCCCATGGGTTCACCCTCATTCATCTGGCTCTTCGAATTCATGCCTCTCTTCACTTAACAGATGGCGTTGGGAACATTTTCGCTCCAAGTTTGGCACCATTGGTTACAGGCCTGACACCATCTACTCTTCAATTGCATCATCAGTTGTCAACAAAGAGTCCATGGGTGAAGGTACCTCTAAAGTCATGTGAGTATTTCTATTGTCTTTCATTTTTCTGGTCACTTCAATTGTTTGTTTGTTGTAGTTTTCAAACAAACCTCTAGTGTTTTCTGTATGCATCACAAATTATTGCATCTACCTTTGTCCTATATTTGATGATTTGTTGAAAATTTTCATTCATCTGGCTGTCAGTGACTTTTGAAAGCCAGAATGTTAGTTTATTATGCTGTTGAGTTGTTATTTGTAGGTTACACTTATTAGTTAATTTTTCTTGAATTTGACTGTTATTTTGTAGATTGAAGCGGACTAACAACGTCCAAAAATGGCTCCACGAAAACAGGCTATGTCGATGCCTTTATGTATTCTTTAAGCCTTTCTTATGGCATTTAAAAGTTTAAAATTGTTACGAAAGTGCTGTAATAAAATGTTTCTTACAAGTTTGTGTTATTGTATTATAAGTTTTCCTCACCAAAATCAAAGATTATTAACAATTATTCATTCATCTGGCAGGTCAAAATTTTCTAAAATAGATTATGGTAGTTGATCTTACTATGCTGTGCTGCTGCCAACAGTGTTAACTAAAGAACTCTAGGAGAGCATGAATTTGAAAGAAAAAGGTGAGTTTTATCGTTTTAAATTCAGAAAATTTTTTCCTTAAAAAATACAAATTTTGGAGAAACACCCATATTTTAAAGGTTTTATAAACGTGTGTAAATTAAGATCGAACGCAACTAAGCAAAACTTTGTAGAAGCGATTTAATACTTGCCTTCTAAGAATCTTCTCACTTTGGGAGTGAATCTCTCATAAACCACTGCCTGGGAAAGATATGCCGGAAAAACATGATCAGCAGTGAAGGAATAATTATTTCCAACAACTATTCTTTCGCTGGATGGATCGACATACAATCCAACATTCTCAGCTTCTTGCTGATTAATTGGTGGTCTCACCTAAAAAAAATAACAAAAAATGCAATTAATAACCAAACGTAGTAACAATTAACCCACTGATCCCTTTCTTATACGAGTACGTTACAAACATTGGTGGATGTCACAGCCCTCCGTTGTCCCTTCCAAGATGGATTGGGATATCTTCGGGGACTACAGTCACATTCCTCTCTACATTCGGTTAAGGAGATGGTGAACTAAGCTGTATGAGCTGCTAGTTTACTATAAACCTGTCACACACTCTTGCTACGTTAGACTCAGCTAAAATCCTCGCTAGTATTTTAAATCCAGTGAATCACTTTACACACCGGGTGGACTTGTCATGGGGTTATTCGCCAATGCAGCCTACAGGCTCCAGTAATAGCACTCTAGTATAAATAATGGAGTGGATACCACAGTCCTTCTCCAATATAGACAGATCAAAGATACCGAAGAGGGTGTCATGGTGAGGGCCTCTAGCGCTTGAGGCCTCTGATTGTCCTTAGGTGGGTTATAACATCTTCAGAAATTGGATTCCCGTTCTCAAGACATAGATGTTTTCAATCGGAATTTTCTTGAAACACGACGAATCCCTTGTTACTACTTTGTCATCTTTCAGCGGTTATTCTTAAGCTTTGGACATCCGTCACAGTTAAGGATTACGGATTGAAAGAGGGAGACGCGTCAAGTATACATTAGTTTGCTTTAATAGCACCTGATCATCCGCCTGAATCTCACGATCTCTCACCTACCGCCTAAGATTTGCATACTCTTTCATCATCGCTTTACTTATGCCATCATTTTTTATCAATTCTTCATCCATCTCATCGTTAAAAATGTCGGATTTCATTTGAGGAAGCAGAGATCAGAATTTTTTTCAGAGGGTAAAGCCACTTCTCGCTGCTGTGACTATCGAGGAATAACATCACGCGACCCACAAATTATAATAGAGAGATTTTACAGACCACGAGGTAAGGGGCAACGTGATGAAGGCCTGAAGCGGCCACAACCTGGTGGTGGGGGGACATTTAATTCGAATTTAAAGTCACATCAAGCAGCGGAGTGACCACTTTCTTCGCATGTTTTTTCACATCCTGTGGAGTCCTTTAAAAACTGAAAATAATCTAAGTTCACTGAAAGTAATAAACTAAAAATGGAACGAAATAGCGAAATGGACCGTACCGGGGATCAGTTTATGGTTATAAGTTGGGAAAGTTATGCTGTACGTAACCGCGCAACGTACATAAGTTTCCTACATAGTGCGGGCAGTTTGTTAGAAGAGGGGACTGTACATTTGTCTGGTATCCATGGTGATAGGTAGGGCTCGGATCGATATGCTCGATAAAATCTCCAGATATGATCAAAAACCATGTGTTACCTATAAAATATTATGTTCCATAGAAATCCTCGACAGCCCCATTATATGCGGTTGCATATCGTCGGCTTACAGAAGAAACTAACAAAGTCAAAAAACACAGTTTCGAGAAATTTGAGTTTGATATTCTTCTGATTTTAGAAGTTGGATTGCTTTGGCTCGGAAATAGCTAGAGAAACCTAATTTGAGCCAGTGGTCCTTCATGATGTTTTATTTATACCACGACATATCTGAATCATGTGGGATGTACTAAATGTAGTAAAATTACTATTTTTCCATTAAAGGCATTTGAAAACGAATTTCTTCTGGATAAAAATTTGATATAGCACGAATTTCCCACCGAAATACCTCAGAATAACTCATTTTAACAATTAATAATAATTGAGTTATTTTTTAAATTACAATAAAATGCAATAATTTTGTATTTTGTATTCATCGCATAGCCGGTTGTATGATCTTTATCGACATAGTTACTTTATTTTGTTGTTGAGTCTTCAAGCGTAGTTGTTATAATCTTAGTTACACAGCTTCTTAGCGCAGTATACATGTAAGTACTACGTGATATTCAAAGTTACTCGAATATTAGGTCATTCATGTTTCATCAACCACAATTTACAATTTCTGCAGTTTTGCAAAGCAATGAGTGATAAATGTTGTGGCATTTCGTATGCGTGTTTCTGATCATGTTTCATCTCTGAGATAGAATCATTGCTCCATGTGGCCTTTGATTTGACGACACTAAGGATCCTTTTGGACGAATCATTGTATTCAAGTGAAATTGGGGGCTAATTTTGGTGAATAGTCCACCGGCAGCCTCTGCTAGTTATCTGCCCTTAGCAAGTGTGGTTCGTCAAAAATTTGCTGTACTTCCAGAACGCAGAAAGTCACTTAGTTCATTTCTCCAATATGAATTCGACAAAAAATGATCTCATAACGTGTTTTCCATGGAAACGGATACCCAGAGACGAAAACCAACGACGCCATTCAAAAGAGCATGAAAAATTAATGTAGGTAGCATATTAATCCGAATTTCGCCAAAAGTTGACTTACCTAATGAGTTTCTCCTGTATGCCGACGATATGCAGAATATGCTCGAAAAAAACCGTTAAAAATATAGAAAGGAAAGTGAAACGAAAGAAAAACCAATAAGCTTCATTTTCTAATTGTATGTATGATGATAATATATTATATTATACTCGCATTCAAGTTTCAAGTATGTATATGAGAAGTTTTCTAAAAAAAGTTACAGTATAAAAGATCATTTACAAAATGATCAGAATCAGGCGAGTCAATGGAGTAGATCTGCAACAGACAACAAGAATTTTGTCTGTTTTCTCAGTTTTGAATGACTTTCTCAAATCAGCCAATAAAAGTTTCAATGATAAGAACGATCTTTCGACGTCAACTGACACGAGAGGTAAATACACAATGTACCTCAGATTTCAAATTGAAAGGATGATTGAGGCTTCGAGAGCTTGTCTGACGAGTCGCAATCTGGTAAAGGCCAATTAGGGTGTATGAATGACCTCACTAAAGGTTAAAAACCTGCACTTTCAAATCATTATTTCTGTCTTCGAACCTTAAGGATGGCCAGATTCGAAGAAAAACAAATTATTTAGACGAAAATCGCCAAAATATGCATTTACATGCTTCTATTCTGAAAACCGCGGTATTATGCATTTATATGCTCGATAAATTTAAATGCTGTTGGTCCCAGAGAGATGAAAATGCCGTCGAAAGGCTTCTATTCAGAAAAAAAACAAAAACGGTGAGACCCTCGTGAGAGTCTCGAATCTTGACATGAAAATGTCTTTGCTTGACAGGCTAGTTTTTGTGTAATTTTTGAAGTTTTCCGCAGACGTCTTGACTGTAATAGTGGATGACATGATCACTAAACTTTATAAGTCCGAGATTTATTCTCTGGGATCCTCACCAAGATTGGTAATGGGGAGAGTTTGACGCCTGAAGAGGCAGTCAGTATAGAGTCCAGGTTCGTTACAAGATGCAGTCCAACGGACTGAATTAATCTTAAAGACTAATGCATAGGTATGTCAGACGAAACAAAGACAAATCTGACAAAACTTGTAGTTGTGTTGCTGACTACATTGTTTACCCTCATTTTTTCATGTACAGCAGCTGTGCTAATGAAATTGGTACTTGCATCTGGATGTACCTGGAACACCTAACCAATAGCATTACGACTCCGGTCGGTGTCGTCTTTTACAGCGATAATTGCGCGATAATAAAACCGATTTATTTTTGCCTTGTACTTCTTTGCCGTATAGCACCTAAAAAAAAGTCCATTGCCCATAAATTTCTCGTTACTGGACACACTCCAAGTGAAGGAGACTGTGTTCACTCTGTAATAGAACGAAAATAGTACAGAAAATCTGTAGATACTCTGTAATAGTACAGATAATCGTGTCCCATCTATGTCCCTGAGAACTACGACTCAATTATCAAGCAGGTCAAGAAGACTGGACCAATATACATTGTCAAGCAAATAGAATACTCCGAATTTTTCTATTTAAAAAACCTGACAGACGATTTGAAAATGAAGGAAGCCCTATTGAATGAAATAAAGGAACGGGTACCAATTGCCTAAGTCTCTGTGATCAAGACTCAGAAAGATGAACCAGGGCTTCTCCGGTACAATACATATTTCGCCCAAGAAAATTTCAATCAGAAACGCCGCCAAAAAACACCTGCATTTCCTTTACCGACCGAATTGACCATGGCCTACAATAAAAAACGGGTATTACAAATTTAAAAAAAGAAGCATTGCTCTCACTCTTTGAGAAAAGAAGTAATGGGGTGGCTGTTATGCCCCAATGCTACAAGGATTTTTTCAAAAATTTGTGAATGAAATTTTGTAGAATGTCCCTATGGCTTACTTTCTTAGTTCATTTTTCTTTTTTGAAGTTTCTTTGCTAAGTTCGAGATAGTTTTGCAAAAAATGTTGTTGATGGCATCTTGGAGCAAATTCCCAGAGACAGTGCCTCACACTAGTCACACAAGCTCTCACTAGTCATCAAGTAATTTATATATTATTCGACTGATGATTCCTTTTCATTGTGATGACGTCAATTATTACGCTCAAAGTTTACATGAAGTTATTTTGTAAAAATATAGTTTGTTTTACGAGTTTATGTTCAAATAGAGCCTTGCATTATCCTTGAAATCCCTGAAATGATCTCCTGCAAAAGAGGATTATCTTGGTTTTTGTCCATAAATTTGTCAGATACACAAATTGAGTCATGTATCAAGGGGAAAAACCTCTGGGAATCGATATGAGAGTCCTATAAGATGATTTTTTGATCATTTCAGCTCAATTAGGCAATGCAGTTAGGAAATATGGAGAAAACTGAAAAGCAAAAACTTTGAACAGCTGTCCTGAAAAGTTACGTTTTTCGAGATAGGTCACTCTTGCACGGGACCGACGGGCTTATCTACCACTAAAGGTTAACATGAAACTATTCTATAGAATCTGACGATTCCAACGAGCGGTGAACGATTACCGTGGGATGCACACGGACGGAGTTACAATTACTTAGTTACGGATTGATTGTAAGTGAAAATCATGCTAAAAGGACGATGTCACAAAATCGTTACACAACATCGGGGGGAGGCCAGAGCAAAGACATTTTCATGTCAAAATATGCTTGGATCCGAGTTCTAGTTATAAGTAACTCGTTTCCTACAGTTCTAAACGACTGAACTGGGGGGATTTACTCCAATCGTTCGTACAGATTGAATTAATCACGGCATTCAATTCTCTATCCCCGAGCTACGTTACCCGATATTTCTCATTTAGTGGTGGTCGATGGTACACAAATTTCAGCTGTAAAATGTATCTCCAACTGTAAAGTCGTTTCCAGCTGTGATTTACTTCCGTAAGCGTGTCATGACATTTAGTCCAACGAGGTTTTTTCACGGTGAAATCATGAAATTCATAATATGATGATCGTATTACCCAAGTTGAACATGAGACGCCCGAGTCTAGGCGATAACAACGACACTAACAGCTCATGATCAGCGTGGACCACCATTTGTTACCAAGTAAAACCTAAGTCACTGGAAGTTGCCAGCGATTCGTACTTTGTTTTTACCAGAAACAGTATCATTTAAGGGATATGGACAAACGAATTCGTACGTACCCTCACAGCGAACTCCAATGAAAACACCATAGCTGCGGAAGTTAACGAAACGACTTCTCACATCTTGCAAGCGCGGCCGACGGAGTAACCGGGGAAAACGAATATCAGCCTCATCGCAAGTCACACGGGTCACTTTCAGAATTCAATCGAACGAAAATAGCGAATTAACTTGAAAAGAGAATCCAACAGCAACAATTCAGCAGTGGAACGTTGTTGTGATAGTGATAATCTTGTAAACAGTATCAACAGGATACTGTACATGGATCCTGCGAACGCACATACGTGGATACTATAGACTGGAGGACTTCAGCTCTCCGCCGACGAAGCGCTAACTGCTTTAGCGGGACAGACACTGAACAGTTTACTTGGATACGGGGACCATGTTTAAAACTCGAATTTTTGAAGAAAATGTACCTATTGTTCTCGGTCCAACATTTTTAAAACTCGAATTTTCGAAAAATGTTCATACCAAAATCCGTTTCAGACCATCCTGAATCCACTGCCAAAAGACACCAAAACTATTGAATTGAATGATTGTACAGGAGGATGAAAAGTATATAGAAACACTTACAGAAATTAAGAAAAACTTGATAAAAACAGAAATTTTCGCGTTACAGCGTCATCAGCCCGGGAAGAAAATCTATATATATATATATATATATATATATTTATGTATGTGTCATTCCAGACGATAAGTCGCGATTGGATTGAGATTTGCAAAGTTCAAATTTGCACATAAAATCTGTCTTGGCAATCGACAGGCTAAGTTCGTTGATGGGCAGAATCGGACCACTCTAAAGGGGGGTTTTAGGGTGGGGGGGATTCCTTATAAATTCCCAAAATGAAACATTCTGACAAGCGACACCTCAATTTAAAGGTTTTTTTAATGCTGAACACGAGGGTCAATTCAGAATGGCTACATCTCATTCCGTTCTCAAACTGGAGCACTTTGAAGATGAAGAAACGTGGTTGTTACTTGATATGATCTTCATGGACATCATGATCTTTAATGGAGACGTTTCACATAAAAACATTTTTTATTTTCGAAAATTCGCTCTTATAGTCATGTTGCATGACTGGGGATTTTTGAAAGACTTTGTGAACTTTACCGCTGTTTTCCGTCAAATGGAAGGAGCTGGCTAAAATCGGGTTTCAAATTCGGATTCTGCATCTCCAAAAACATAGAAACAATGATTGAAAGTGAAAAATTATTTGAGTCGTCTGTTTGATGTACCAGAGGAGGGGTTTTAATAAAGTGTTACAAAACCAATTACCAAAGGCATAAACGAATAATATAATTATCAGGTTGGATTGAGAAAATAATATATAGATATCAAATAAGGAGCTCCTTCTAATATACAAGTAAAGATACCTAAATTTGGACCAGTTCTCTTCTGTAGACTGATGATAGGTAGGTACTATTAATGAAAGAAAAGAGTTTCTGACCGTATGGTAGGTGAACGGGGAGCACGCGCAAGCAGATTGTAGAATATACCGCTGGAAATCCTCACCAAGTCGTCTGGTAGGGAGGAAATACGTTGTAGTTCGTTGGATACGTTGGATGCGTTGTAGATGCGTTGTGATTGATTGGATGCGGTGGATGCGTTGTAATTGATTGGATGCGTTGTATGCGACGTCCGATTGATTGTCGAAATGGTCAGAAATCCGTGAGGATGCTTTCCAGATTAGATGGAGACCTTGTTGTGGGATGCTGATGACCCAGGAGTTGAGATACTGAAGACCCAGGAGTTTGGGATTCTGATGACCCACAAGTTTGGGATTCTGATGACCCAGGAGTTTGGACGCTCAATGGGAGACCAGAGAGACAAATGGCGTGTGGAGAGCCAAATCTGCTTGGTGATGATGACGAGGTGGGGGGTATACAGGATTGATCAGAGACGACGCTGTAGAGGATGAACCTTCAAGTGTCACAGTGAACCTTCAGGGCACAGTTCACTTTCACTTCCCATCGGTTCTCACAGTTCTTCTTATCATAGCAAATAAAATTATACATACTACCCATCTGTTGGTGTAAACAGTCTAGTTCCAAAAGCGACTTTTTCCAATTTTCGAAAAATTCGACATAACTATCGATTTTATTTTAATAAAACCGAATGGTGAAATTGTTTTCTTTCTAAACCCACTATATCCTCTCAAAATGAACGGCTTTTCAAAACTCGACAAATTCAAATGGTACGGTGTATTTTTTAGTTCATATTTAGATAGAGTTTATTTTTTTAGAACTTTTTAAGATCATCCGCAGCTTTGTACGACCAGCCGTTCGCTCGAAACGAATTTTGAAATTTTGAAAATTTCATAACTCGAAAAATTCCGAAAGAATGGTATATTTTTTAGTTCATATTTAGATAGAGTTTATTTTTTTTAGAACTTTTTAAGATCATCCACAGCCATCATCCAATACGACCAGCCGTTTGTTCACAATGAGGGCTCAAAGTTGGAGCAGATCGAAAATCGTCAACATGAGAGTGAATTGTGACGCAGCCTGTCCGGTCAATTTTCAAACTTGCTCGGCTGATTCAAAAACACATGGTTTTCACATATCGAGTTAATGAATAATATTTAATAATAATTAATTATAATGAAGCATAAAAATTATTAATGACCAACAATAAATATTGATAATTTACACTACTTGATAATAATTATTAATAAATAATGATAATTCATAATAATAATTCATCTATCATTCAGTAATCGAGACAGAAGGGTAATCTGTACAAAGAAGATTATAAACCGTTGTGTTAAGAATTTGCAGAGTTTTTTTGGGGTGGGGGGACGAAGTTATATTTCCCTATATAGTAAAGATTGGTAGTAAAAGCAACTGTTGGGTGAAAAGCATCTGAAGTTTCCGTGAGTTAAGTTATGGAAAAAACCGCGTTCCATGCTAAAATTGCTCTAATACCTAGGGACGGTAATTTTCAGCGCCATCTTTGTTTTCAGTTTTTTTCTTTTTTTTTTCTTCAAATTATGGTTTATTTGTTTAAGACAAGTACAGAGTATTATACCTTATTGGATGGAAATTGTACTGTGCAGATAATTAGTTATTATACTGCTTAAAGTACTTCAATAATTAGAAGGACTGAGATCGGAAAGTACTTAAAATAAAAATTAATAAACCAAACATAAAATTAAACTGGATTGTGATACATCTGTTAGTCAAACATTCCAGGCAAAAATGAAGATAGGTGGCGGGAACACCTATCCTATGAAAGTGTTTCCACGCTTTCAGGGTGGAAACAAGCTTCCCTTCCCGAGGCAAAGCCAGCTCATAGATAGCAAGAACGCTCTGCTAAGATGTGATGAATGGAGGTTTTCCAGTTGATATTCCTGGATTGGAACTCCATACTACTTTCAGTCCCCCTTTTTCTATCAACAACAACCTGGCATACAAGGTGTTGTTTGATGGTGGGTGTGTAATAGTTTGCTAAGTTTTCCTTCCCTCTCGTGTCTTTGATTCGACCGCTCTGGGGATAGGTTGGTCTGTGGATAGACTGATCTTTATATCCCTCTGGGTAAGGCGTAGTAGCTTAACCTTCCCCGGGTTCAGGGGGAAACCGTTTCATCATTTGGTAGACGAGTGTGGTTGTGGTTTAGGTCGTAGGTACGTGGCGAGCAAAACTGGGTGTCGACATACGTCCTGAACCCCAGAACCACTCTCTGCTACCATGAAATGAAATGGCTAGCTGATTTTTTTCCCTTCACGATGGGTAGGTTGAAAATTACGCCCCACCCAGAGTGATATCAAAGTCTCAAACCGCAGTAAGTGAGTAAACACATTTTAAAAAACTATCAGCGTTCAAATCACCCTCAAGTGAAAACCAAGTGATTTTGACTCGTAGTGTTGTTTAGTGGTGTTTTGTCGATTTGGGAAAAAACTCGTAAACGCCCGTTTTGGAACCCTCGCCGAAGCCGTAAAAGTGTTTTCCTTCAGTTCGAATTGGAATCGCCCAAAGAAAACCAATTTTAACCCCCATAAAATGTGTTGGTTTACGTTTCAAGAAAATCGAATAAAAAAAATCCGTCCGTCCGCCGTACGCTGATATTATCGGACCAGAGAATCCAGTAGTTGTTAATAGCCACCTCTCCAAAGGTGTGATATCAGACCAGGGAATCCAGCAGTTATTCATAGCCACCTCTCCAGGTATGATATCAGACCAGAGAATCCAGTAGTTATTCATAGCCACCTCTCCAGGTATTATATCAGACCAGAGAGTCCAGTAGTTATTCATAGCCACCTCTCCACAGGTATGATATCAGACCAGGGAATCCAGCAGTTATTCATAGCCACCTCTCCCTAGGTCTGATGTCAGACCAGAGAGTCCAGTAGTTATTCATAGCCACCTCTCCCTAGGTCTGATGTCAGACCAGGGAATCCAGTAGTTATTCATAGCCACCTCTCCAAAGGTATGATATCAGACCAGGGAATCCAGTAGTTATTCATAGCCACCTCTCCACAGGTATGATATCAGACCAGAGAGTCCAGTAGTTATTCATAGCCACCTCTCCCTAGGTCTGATGTCAGACCAGAGAGTCCAGTAGTTATTCATAGCCACCTCTCCAGGTATTATATCAGACCAGAGAGTCCAGTAGTTATTCATAGCCACCTCTCCCTAGGTCTGATGTCAGACCAGAGAGTCCAGTAGTTATTCATAGCCACCTCTCCCTAGGTCTGATGTCAGACCAGAGAGTCCAGTAGTTATTCATAGCCACCTCTCCACAGGTATGATATCAGACCAGAGAGTCCAGTAGTTATTCATAGCCACCTCTCCCTAGGTCTGATGTCAGACCCGAGAGTCTAGTAGTTATTCATAGCCACCTCTCCAAAGGTATGATATCAGACCAGGGAATCCAGTAGTTATTCATAGCCACCTCTCCCTAGGTCTGATGTCAGACCAGAGAGTCCAGTAGTTATTCATAGCCACCTCTCCAAAGGTATGATATCAGACCAGAGAGTCCAGTAGTTATTCATAGCCACCTCTCCCTAGGTCTGATGTCAGACCCGAGAGTCTAGTAGTTATTCATAGCCACCTCTCCAGGTGTGATGTCTGACCAGGGAGTCCAGTAGTTATTCTTAGCTAGTGAGCAAAATCATGTCCCAAGGTATTGTCCAGACAAAAAATCATTTCATCAGTAATTCTTAGAGAATATATAATGCTGATTAAGAATATACCCCACACTAAAGGTCCTAAATGGAATATTTTTTTTTTTTTTTTTTTTTTTTGCTGAATATAACCTTTTTCCAAGTGGTCCTATACTAAGGCTTGATGCCAAAACATGGGCCGAGGACGTTTACATTACCTAGTAGGTCACTTTGTTCTCAGAAAGGTGCACGTCAGGACTAAAACAAGAAGTTTATACTAATAGACAAAGTTTATTACAAAATAGAGATATTGATTAAAATCCAGTCCACAAAATTTGTTACAGTTGAGTCTTGATGGCCTCAATAATCCCCTTGGCATCAAGTTTGTAGTGGCCCAGGAGGACGTTGGGGGGTCCAGATCGAGGAACATCAGTAACAGCAATGTGAATGAACCGTTTAAGATGTCCAGCCAAAGCAGCACTAACAGCTTCACCAATGCCACCTAAATGAGAAATGAGTACAATTATGTAGTATTAAATATTAAGGAATACGAAATAGAAAATGAAATAATCCAAATATGCATTACAAATTGAAGACTACAGGGGAAAAACGGGGAAGTCACATTTTCCTAGATGTTCAGGAGAGTCAATTTTCCCTCGGAAATTGCTTGCTTTCTTCACTTGAGCCAATTTCAAGATATTAAAAATAGTAATAAATTCATTGTCCACTTTAGTATGAGATAAATTAGTCGATTTTTTTTCTTCAAGTTTTCAATAAGGCGGCAATATGGCATTGAACATCCATAGGTCGAGGTGAGCAGAGGAAAAACGAGGTATCAATGTGCTATGGCGGTCTGAACCAAGGTATCTCACACTCTATCACAATAGGTTCTAAAATTGAAATAGTGAACTAAAATATTGAAAATTTGAAAAGTAAATGAAAGTTTTTTCAAATCACTGCATTTTCTTCAGATTGGTGGAATAAGCTTGAAATGATGAACTACAAAAACGCTTCAAAGATCGGAGGTCGCGATGTCGGATTTTAGTTTAACAGTGGGAGGGGTCGTTTATAGGCTTTAGCAATGAATTCATTCCCTTGCAGCTGTTGACGTTGACTCTTGAAGTTGTTGCTCATTTTTTTTCGGATTAGGAATCATGATTGTGCTCTGGTAGTTTCCGACATATATGGCTCTGTGGTATTTTAGCCGGGAATGATTTTTGTCTATTTTTACCTCTCTCATTGACCTGGTCTTCAACGTTAATGGAGCATTGTTTCCATAGACCGTATTTGAAAATTCGCACCAGTTTCTAACAAGGTACTTGTCTAATTTTTCAATGAAGAAGGGCTTTGGCTTACACGGGGCGATTTTGAAAAGCCTGATCCAATCGTTTGGAGTTTCAGCTTGAACCTTTTGATTGAAAAACCTGTGAATCACGGGGTGCTTAGTTGGCTTTGATGCGGAGAAGCCACGTTACCTCGTTCTTCCCCTGCACCGCACCAGATACCTCGTTTTCCGCCTTTATCTTTCGACAGCGATGTAAGGCCTTTCAAACTCGTTTTTCCCCGGTTTTGACTTAACCATCGTATCCGCTATCCAAAACTCTATTCAGGACGTTCCCGACGAATACAATGCTCAAACCTAACATTTGCTAGCAAAATACATAAGCCTCAACTGGCGGACTGAGTTACTCTGAAAACGTCGTACCTTCATGATAATGGTCTTCGACGACCAGAACATTTCCACCGCACGCTGCAGCGTTTTGTTGAAGACCTGCGACATCGAGAGGTTTAATGGTGAAAATATCCATAACACGGATGTTCAGTCCTGTAGCGGCCAACTGTTCTTGTGCTGTCACTGCCTCATGGAGAGTAACACCGCCGGAAACGATGAGCAGTTTGTCAGAGCTGCTCTGACGAAGAACAATGGATTTACCAATCTGCAATAAAAGTAACAATGAGTAACTGTTTGCTAGGAATTGTGAATGGAGTGGCATCACCACTTTAACAACGGTCAATGTAATCATAGAGAGGGTTAAGTGCTAAAATTTGAATTGGGCTTCCAATTGAATTGAGCTGGGCTTGAATTGGGGTTTTCAAAAAGGTAGGTGACCTGTGCTCTTAAACTCAGAATCAGGAAGGTAGAGAGGCGGGCGGGTTGGAGTAAAGATGGGCCAGGTACAATACAATACGTATCACAAACTCTATATGACAACAAATTCCACCACTGTGCAACAGATATCGAAGGGCCAAACCGCTGTTGCATCTGTACAGGGAGTTAATGCTCATCCGCCAAACAGGAACATTGGCTTATAGGTTACTGTGCAGTGCACACAGTGTGCACATCCCTGTCGTTATTCATGGGTGATGTTAGTTCCGGGGTTAATATGAACCCTTGAATGAACTAATTGAAGCACTAATAATTAGTATGAATTATTAGGAGAAATATAAAATAGCGAAACGTGGATTGAGCGAGAAAACTGAACTGTATATTGCGGTAACATGGTTTTTCTCTAACGCTAATACAATTAGTAGGAAGGTACTTGATGGTTTCCCTTTGAATGTCTTCTGGGTGAGGTGACGTCACAAGGTAAGTCACAACATTCCTTCCAGGTGACTTTGACAATGTTTGAAATTTGTACCAATTTTAGAATAGAAATTTGAGCGCAGAAAATATAATATAATATAGAATGGATTGGTTGGTCTTCTCCAATATTAAAAAAAAACGAGGAGATGGGGAACGATTTTTGAAGCAATCAGACTATTTTTTCCTCAAGGTTTGTAGCGATAAGTTGCTAAAATTGTAGTTTTCTTGTCCACTAATCATAATTTTGTACAATCTGTTTCTTGTACAATTTTGCATTGGTTTAGTTCAGGGGTCTGCAACCTGCGGGCCGCATGCGGCCCTCCTGGCCAATATTTGCGGCCTGCAAAGAATTTGAAAATTTTGAAGAAAAAAATTAGATTTAAAAAACATTATTTCCTTCAAAAAATAATTACTGCTTGTGATCCTAAGAAAGAAAATATTAGGTATTTCGTTTTTTTTTCACGTTTAATCTCAGAGTGTTGTTGCAGAGCCATTTGTACGTTCGATTTATATCAATATTAGCGATTTAAAATACCTCTTCCCACATATCACCCTCGCACAAAATCACCGTGTCATCTGCAAACAAGTAAGAGGCGCCCGAGGTCCAGATTTCCAAGCTGGTCAATGAAAATCAAGAAGAATATAGAAGTCAGCGTTCCACGTTGCTATTACTCCATAATATGGAGTATTATGGAGTATTGACAGATCAATAGAATATTATTCTATTGATCTGTCACTGCTGTCAACCCCTTCTATCGTGACTATTTGTTTCCGTTCATTGAAGTAACTTATAACCCATTTCAGCTCTAATCCTTCTACACCGTAAGTTGGTGACAGTTTCACAAGTAGATTTCTGTCGATGGAGTCAAATCTTTAGCCATATCCAGCGTCAACAGAATGCCTTTTTTCCCACGGTCCAGCAACGAGTTGATTGGTTAGCATATACAGTGCCTCCTCTGCCCCTACCCCCTTCCAAAAACTAAACTGTCTACCCGATAGATGATTCTGTTCCTCTAGATGAGTATAAAGGAGCTGTTTAATCCATCGCTCGATGAGCTTGGATATAGTACTTAACAGGGAGATTGGTCGATAATTAGTTAGGTCGGAGGCATCACCACCCTTAAATAGGGGTATGATATGGGCTATTTTCAGCAAATCCGGGAAAATACCATTTTTTAAGCTGAGGTTAATTATATGTACGAGCACATCCTCCTTAATGACTAACCCTTCAGGACCCCCAAAAGGGATTAAACGATTTCCGGCTCTCGAGCAATTTTTGGATGCCCTTCTTTGCACTAACATTCCTAAATCCCAGACGTGTTTCAAATTGCTTGTGATACACAAGTGATCCTTACGTAAAGGTCAGAATATTTACTCACTGTAAGCTTGGTAGAGGCGTCATAGATGATAGGAGTGTTCGGCCGAGAAGTTCTGATATAACATATTCCCTTGGTGTTTGCTGCGAGCTCTATGGCACGCTCGGTACTGACTGCATCACTCGGGTAAAACACGGTGCTTCCTGAAAGTTAACATTTTTTTTTCAAATCAAATCAATAAAGCGATTTACTAACATAATACGCATAGTACATAAAGAAAAGTATTGGATACTTGAAGTAAAATTATTCACGAGTAGAAATTTATGTAGTTATTTAAAATTGTCTGGAGATCAGGAGTTGCAATTACAAATTAATAGTAGTAATTATATGGTAGCAGAGCGTGGTTTGTAGGTACGTGCTGGCTTTGCCTCGGTACCTCCTCCACTATTTTTTTGGAGCTTTAACGAGCTCTTTCAGGAGTTTTCCCAGAAGGGACTCCTATTTAGGGATCATACCCATTTGCTTATAAGCATTAATATTTGCAATTTTCAATATCTTTCTCTCTCCATTCTTCAATTTTCTCATTTCTACGCCTCTATTATTCTATACCTCTATTATAGAGGTATTATAGGTGTTCTATTATAGGTATTATAGGTGTTGTTTGAAGGTGGGAGTCTAATGGTTTGCTGATTGCTTCTTGGTTCTCGTGGTTTTGATTCCACCGTTAAGAGGATACCTGCTCTGTGAAAGCAGACCTCTGGGTGGGCGTAATTGCTCAACCTCCCCGGGTTACAGGGACCTCAGCAAACCATTCATCACATGGTAGCACATGGACAAATCAAGTCCTAGAGAAAAGGATTCATAAAGTAAATAGGAAATCATATCAATGAAAAAAGTTAAGTAACGGAAAATGAATAAAGGACTTTGAATACTGCTGCATCAGAAACTCAAACACTTTTTTAAATTTGCTAAATATTTTGATAAGCTTAATGTTAGGACGGCTTAATGAAAGAGCCTGGGACCTAAATAGCATACTTAATTGCCTCAGATTAAAATTACTCTAGGGATGAGGGATCGGTACCATAATACTCGAGTGACGTCGAGTGATACCACGTAATCGAGGGATTTTAGAAAGTTGATATTTATAGTAGTATTGGAGTAAATTTGGCGCATAAATAAGTCGAGGGGTAAGAATTAAAATTTTAATATAAGTCGCATACTGACTTTATTGCCACCTCAAATGATCTTAAAGCAGCTCATATTAGAGTACCTACACGAATGCATGAAAAGTAATTTTTTGGGCAGATAAGGGAAGAAATTTATATCAAAATTTAAATTTAAGGATGATGGATTTTGCATTTATTGGATTCATCAAATGTTGAAATGTTAGCTTTATGAATACAGATACAGAATTAGTTGTTTTAATTGCTAATGCAAATTTTCGAAAACCGAGGGGACTAACGAAGGAAACTGTCTAGTGTAGAAGTAAGTCATTGATTGGGCGTGCTATTGATAAAATACTTTGTGCGTTCAACCTGGTAAGTCTCACATCACTCCTCTTCTTGAATACGCCGCGGGACTTATGCAGGTATAATGTAAATCTATAAACATAAGTCATTCTTGGAGAAAGCACTTCAAAATCCTCGTAAAGGTTCACTATTCGGTTACGCCTGTGTGACTTCGTGGCTGTACATAAGACCGTATTCACAACCAAATTTAGGTTACCAAAACTACTTGCGTACGCACCTCCCCAAATAAGTATACCATAGATCAATAAGTATAAACATAAGCGTGGAAAACCACACGTAGATTTTTACGGCTAAGCCAGCCTCTCAGTAAGACGAAGAGATTGAATGTTTTCCTAATTTTTGCTACTAGACTTTGAAGAAGAGTGTAATTTTTGCTACTAGACTTTGAAGAAGAGTGTTACTGTAGAACCCACAAAATGAATTTTTTTGAGTTGTGTCACTTTTCTTGCGGGTGAGCGATATGTTCCATCCACTTCATGTGCTGATCAAGCAGCAGCCCTAAATATACGATGGAGTTCACTTTTTCCAGTCATTGACAAGTAGGTGCGGTTCAGAGCCGCATTTTCCCTATTTTTGAATCTACTGGTTGTCCAACAAAATTGATCGAAAATGATATATATTTTGTTTTGGAGATGTCAACTGTTAAACTGTTCATGGCAAACCATTTTGTTACTTTGTTCATAATTAATTCTGCACTTGAATGAGCTTGCTGCCACGTCTTCTCTTTTACTATAATGGCCACGTCATCAGCGAATGCAATAAATCTACCTCCAGTGTTTATTGAAAATAGGTCGTTTATGTGTATGAGGAATAAGATTGGGCCAAGAACTGACCCTTGAGGGACTATATACGAGGGACGTCCGGAAAAAAAGGGGACAAATGCTGTTAAAAAAAGAAAAATGCATATATTTTAATGAAATTTTCAGGATATGTTCAAAATTTAGTCCTTTATTTTTCAACATAGTCCCCAGCAAGTTCCACGCACTTCTGCATCCTAGGCACGAGCTTTTTTATGCCTTCGTCATAGACGCTCCGCTCCACCTCGAACAGCCACTTCTCCACAGACTCCTTGACCTCCTCGTCGCTGGAAAACCGTTTTCCACCCAGGAACTCCTTCAGTTTTGTGAAGAGATGAAAATCCGAGGGCGCCAGGTCAGGGGAATATGGTGGGTGGTTAATGATATCCCATCCAAATCTCACAAGGAGGTCCTGGGTCACACGTGCGGTGTGGGGCCTGGCGTTGTCGTGGAGGAGAGTCACGCCTCGAGTCAGCATTCCCCTCCTTTTGTCCTTAATTGTTTTCTTCAATTTTTTCAAGGTTTCACAATAGGCATCGGCGTTGATGGTGGTCCCTCTGACCATGAAATCAACCAATAACACTCCCTTCCTGTCCCAGAACACAGATGCCATGATTTTGCGTTCTGAAAATTGCACCTTGAATTTTTTGGCAGTGGGGGAGTGGGTATGGCGCCACTGTAGGGACTGTCGTTTGGACTCAGGGGTATAGTGGCATACCCAAGTCTCGTCCCCAGTCACTATTGAGTCCAGGAACGCTTCTCCCTCCGATGCGAAGGAGTCTGTGGAGAAGTGGCTGTTCGAGGTGGAGCGGAGCGTCTATGACGAAGGCATAAAAAAGCTCGTGCCTAGGATGCAGAAGTGCGTGGAACTTGCTGGGGACTATGTTGAAAAATAAAGGACTAAATTTTGAACATATCCTGAAAATTTCATTAAAATATATGCATTTTTCTATTTTTAACAGCATTTGTCCCCTTTTTTTCCGGACGTCCCTCGTAATTTGGTTCCATGGTACGATGATGAACTGATATAATACAGAGAATCACGATACTCCAAACTGTAATTGTACTACGCAACATTTGAGTGAACAAATCACACATTGTTCTTTGTCGTTGTGTTTTGTTGATCAGTTGATGGGGAGGTTGTATAAATACACACTTTGTATCAGTTGTGGTAGGCAGGGCGGTGGGACAGTACAATCTGCTGTCCCTACACCAGCCCCACTTGACTCCCACTAACTACCTACCGTCTACTCTGTTACTTACATAATTTTGTTATCCATTTTTTTCCCAAGGGAAAACCGGTTGGAAGGGGAAAGAAAGAAGTAAAGTAAGTAAACTATGTCTCCAGCTGCTCGATGTCTTACCAGGAATCGATCTGAAGAGAGCAATATCCTCCAAACCCATCTGGCTGGGACCATCTTCTCCGATGGAAACTCCACAGTGAGAACCAACAAAGTTGAGGTTGGTTTGCGAGATGGCGCCCATCCGAATCTATAAAGGCGACATTTACATTAGAACAAAAGTACCATAAATCATTGATAATGCTATGGATTGAGTTACTTTTTGATCATTATCATCACCATGGTTCAAATATATTTTGTTCATCCTTCTTGTTTTTATTTTGGCATATTATTGTCAGGTGTCCTATTATATGACAAACTTTACAGTTAGTGTTTTATTACCACAGCGACCAGGAGGCTGTTTATACGAACTGAATCACTCGCGACGAAATCGTGGAAACCCATGTTCCCAAACTTCTCAAGTACATCCAACATGCTTCCTTTCTGGCACAAATGAGGGAATTCGATAAACTGCCTGTCTGCAAGATCAAAACTGATTCTCCCTCACTGTCCCTAAAATCTTTTTCGTGTTCCTTAATCCTTTCCCTAAACTTCCTACCAGTTTGCCCACAATACTGGAGTCCACACGAGCATTTTGATTTATATACCCCACTTCTATTCTGCATATTAATCTTATCCTTAACTGAACCTAATAAAGATTTGAGATTATTTTTAGTTTTATACCCTACTCTAAACCCTTTAGAAGTTAATATTCTACCAATCCTATCTGAAATTTGCCCATAATGCGGTATGCTAACCCAAAACGTTTCCTCAGCTGAAGCTTCCCTACCTAACTAAATTTGATAGTCCTTCCCTAATCTTTTCCCTACGAACCCTATTCCATATTGAATCAATAAGATCTCCGTCATACCCACTACTCGCAGCTATGCTTTTGATAACTAATTTTTCTTTGGCCAGACTTTCTTCATCCATTGGTACAGACAGAGCCCTGTTAATCATACTATGGAAAGCGGCATGTTTGTGAACTACTGGATGATTTGAAGTATTATGAATGGTAATGTCGCTATAAGTATCTTTCCTATAAATTGAGTATTTTCCATTAATCAATGAAATGGAAAGATCTAGAAAATTAGGGTGACTGACTACATTCCAATTCTAAAGTGAAGTTAATGAATGGATCTACATTGTTAATTTTAGCATGATATGAGTCTAGTTGCCTTTCAGTCCCCTTCCACAAAATAAGGCTGTTTATTTTCATTTAACTTTATTTAATCCTTATTGATGACCAGTGAACTTTTGAGTGCTGTGTCGAACAGTAGTTATAAGCCTCAGTACCAACGATTCCCTGTTCAGGAGTAGACCAAGCTGACGACCACTGCAATATCCGCCATCTCGCTTCATCCTTCAGTTTGTTATCAAGTCTTCTAGAGGGCATTGGAAGTCTTTAAATCTTGGCTGAGTATTCACCACATTGAAACGTCAGAGATTTCTATCCATTCACGGACATATTCCCACGGTGATTGTCCAACTCGTTCACTCGCTCTTCAGAAAACATGCATCCCAAAACCCCTCCAGGACAAATCCAACATTGACGTGCAGAGTACATGGTTCGTCAACATCTGAGGCTTTCTCTTATCAACAGTACGCCCTTCCCCCCTTTCTTATCGTAATTCTGACTACGTAACTAAACCCTTGTTAATAGAAAGTCAACCTTCTTGATACCTTACCCCATCACAAAAGTAACTTAATCCTCAACAGAAAATAAACAATGTCAAAACACATCAGAGTAGGTAGTACCTAAGAATCAACAAAACACTTAGTCTTGCTTTTACAAAGCCTCCAGAGTACTATTGTAAGAACAATTGTAATATGGATGTCCTACTCATTCTGGGGAATTGGACGAGCTGTAATTCAAGAACAGCACTTTTGAAAAACACTCGGATAAACATTTTCAAGATTATTTATAGACATTATTATAGACATTAGAGTAAAATTCGGGTGTTTTTCGGGATTCGGGATGGAAAATGGAGTGGTTTAGCTACAATAACAGCTGCCAATGATCGGATTTTCAAGTACAAACCTGGTCGAACGCTCTTGTGAAGAATGTGGCAAAAGTGGACACAAATGCGACTGTCCTGTTCCTGCAAGTAGTTCCCATACCGACGCCGACGAGGTTTTGCTCAGCAATGAAGCATTCGATATATTGTTCCACACTAGCCTGCAACAACAAAACACGGAGAAGTGTTAAATATTATATCGTAGACTTGTGATAAAAAGTGGAGGTGTACACTCTTAACCCCTGGCAATATTCCATATAAAGTTGAGACGTTCATTGTGTGGGGCAATCACACCAGGGGCTAGATGAGAGAGTGAGTAATAGATGAGAGATGAGTGTAATAGGTCTCTACTTGGTCTTAATTCCAAAAATAAAAATTATTCTTTCTCACCATCAACCTGACTATGTACTAGTATTTTACAGCTATATTGGGTAGCACTGGTGAATGAAGATGCCTAGATCAAATAGGAGAGGACGTACGCCTCGAACAGGAGGAGGAGACGAATACGAGGTTCCACCTCTGGACAATGGAAGGAGAGGGCCCAAGGTGGTCGTCAGGTCTTTTGGAGTATCATCTACCACTTTGAGTTCAAGTCGAAAATAGAGAAAGTACACGAAGAAGAAGACGACAGGAATAATTATTGTTGTTGACAAAAGTAGGGGCTGATATATTTTGCATGTTTATAGGCCATTAACAGCCTCAGGAAGTCAGCTAAAACCTCACACATCTGCTACATGTTATCAAGAATTATTATACGTGGGCAATGAGAAGGAAGGAGGAGAACCAGTACAAGGAGGGAACAAAGAAGACAAAAGGGCGTAATAGAAGGAATCGAGCCAAGAGTTCATGCTGATTAGCTTAGGAGCTCACTAGTAGTTGCTAACAGGGAGTAACTGTTTGCTCCACATTCGAAAAATACTGTTCATTCTTATTCTCGTCATCAACCAACTTGTATTACACCTAGTTGGTATGTAACAATTGGAAATTGGTGCCTCTTTCCAAACCAGTGTGCTGACTAGAATGGATTGCTAAACCAATGACTAGAAGCTGCTTATGACTACTAAGCTGACTTATGACTAGGTACTAAAAACTCATAGCTGATTGTGGTGATGGCTTCAATAGTCCTCCAGTCGGTGGGTCCAGGTAGTTTCTGGTTGTCCCAACGTTCAGAATCCCGGTACTTTGGAGATGTAGAGGTAGTAAACAATGTGGTGCAGGGGGTATCACAGCCAAGTCCTAACGAAGCCCCAAGTGGCAAAACTGGTGACTCGACACAGTAACTCGATGGAACTTTGAGGAACTTCGCGTGTACGTTTGCTAAATGGTTCTTGTAACTTAAATTAATATTGCACTGACGTTGAAGGCCAAGAAAGGCCGTTGGAGATAAAGGCTTCCAATATGTGTGTGTGCTTTACTCTTATTTTGTTGCCTTTGGCAAATTGTCACGGTAGGCGCTATCGTCACAAACGACGATCTGTAGCATTATCAGCTGATAGTTGCTAATGTTATCACAGACGACACCTCGCGCACAATCACAAAAATTAGATAAGACGAGAGTTCAAATATATAATAATAATTTTAATAATATTAATAGTAGGTATAATAAATAAATTATGTATCATAATAATTAATAATGTTCAAATAATGTTGATAGATGGATACTAACAAAACTAGTATCCGTGTGCCATGCGGAAGAGATACATGGAAGAACGATAACAACGATAAGCATTTATGCAAGGATACTAAAAAACTGGATGATAATATCATTATATTATAATAACCGGATAAAAAGATAATATAGAATAAGAATAACTATTGTATATATACAGGTAGATATATATTATTTGTATTTAAACGACCAAAGAAAAAAAGACATTTTGAGAAAAAACATCGATGTGTGGTAAAATACATCGATGAAAAAAAAACATCGATGTTTGAGAAAAAACATCGATGTTTTTGAAACATTGATACATCGATACCCATCCCTATTATAAACAAATAGGATGAGTGCCTTGATAATAGGATAATAGGATGCTGATGACTTGATAAACTCTGCGATATGTTATTATTGGTCGAAGTAAGGTAGGCGCAAACAACGGATGTTGCTGTTCTTTGATTGTTCATAGTTTTTAGTTGATAAGAAGTGCCTTGATAATGTGTATTGATGATGCTGATGACTAGATATGACATTACTGGTCGAAAATAAGGTAAGCGCAAACAGCGGATGTTGCTGTTCTTTGATTGTTCATAGTTTTCAGTTGTTCGTTCAGTTTTTATCCTCATAAATTGGTTGATGCATCAACTGTTCAGGGCCGAATTAAAAGTCGACACTTCAGGGTCTCCCACACTTGAACTCGTCCCGTAGACCAAAATGATGAAATTCACTGCCGATTCCGAGTGATCCCCGCACTTGAACCAGCAAAATCTCAAGTAAGCTCGACACGTACCTTGAGTGTCCGCTTATCAGTTCGATCGTTTCTATAAGGGTCATTTCAAAATTTTGGTACATTTCTTGTCACAAGGACTTTTATAAAAAACTGTTGTACTTTCACTTTTTTTAAAGATGTTCAACAAGTTGAACTTGTTTAATCTGTGTTAGAGTGAAGTTTTGAATGCTTAATATACCACTCCTCACTCCTTAGGGTGTCCTAACATAGAGGTGAGATATTCAAAGAGAGTTCAAGAAGTAGCTTATCGTATTTTCCTTAGTTTCAAAAGTGGATCGCTTTACATTAAATTTTAGTGTCATTCACCCAAGAACCACTTCGGTAGTCAAATAAAAAGCTCAACAGCAAAGAAGTCAGCAATGTAAAGAGCTGTCACAACATTCTAGCTCACTCCCTACATTTGTTTACCCACAGAGAGGGAATTTCGTCTCTTCCAAAGACTTGGGCAACTCTGCTTCATCTTGACGGTCCATTGCCAGCTGATCCAAGACGGTTACTTGGCAATTTTACCTCAACAACGAACATCAACTCTCTTGGGTAAGTTCCGTATTTTTGTTCAACCTCACTTCAGAGGGTAAATCAGATCATTGAAAACTTGATATTTCTTTCAAAACTGTACATTAGTGTTAAGCTATATAAAATGTGAATAGCATGGTGAATATCATGGTGTCGTGGAATATTCAAATGAGACGCATTGCTCGGGTACAGCAAACAATTTCAGCCCAAACCGCACTCCCTAGGAGTTATGCAAGATGTTATTCGCCTAGGGAGTGAGTGATGTTATCAATTTTTACTATTATTTGTACTGGTCAATATTATTTTCCTTCGTTCGATCCCCTGCCTCTGCAAGGGGTCATATTTAGTCATAATTAAAATTGCGTACCTCCTGTTCAAAGCATGAACATAATACCAACAACTGATTGAAACTACTGACTCAAACAAGTTCTTCATTTAATTCAAATTCATACACTTAATTTGTAAACTGCACTGGATACATGGTGTTATAGGTAGGTACTACTTTAATTAATTTTCTATTAATACTCAATTTGCTTTGGCGACCAAAAATGATGAAATCGTAAGTCAGCTAGTGTCTTTCATACAATCCAGTTTGCCAAGCAAACTTTCTGGAGAATTGGGAAGATATTCGATGGTAAAGGAACATCTATCGTTCGACAAAAATTTTATTTTCTATCAAGATCGAATAGTTATACCACTATAAGAACATAAAGACCTATTGAGCAAGCTACACGAAGGACATCTAGGAGTAGAAAAACTAGATCAAAAGCAAGACGTTCCTTCTATTGGCCTGGTATGTCAACTGACATAGATAATTACGTATTATCGTGCCAAATATGCCAGGAAACTGGAAACAGGAATGGTAAAGAACCAATGATCCCTTCTGAAATTCCATTGCGTCCCTGGTCGAAAATTGGTATGGCCATTTCAGAATTCAAAGCCAAATCCTACCTATTCATAATGGGTGGGAATTTGAACAACTACCATAGAAAAAACGGATGCAGTGAGAAATTTAGTGACGAAGTTAGTTAGAGGAGCAATTTGGTGAAGAGAAGTGAGCTTGGTGTTGAGGCCACGGACATTCTGTAGAGGAGATTCATTGTCTGGCTAGGCTTGGGGGTGAGTTTTTTGAGGCGGCAGGAGGAAGAGGCCCATTGGATTGAGAGATGATGGGGAGTATCAGCTATGAACTTAATTGTCAGACCAGGCTTGCTAAGACCAGTCCTGAGATGAAATTCTCGCTGAAGATCATCAAGCTGCTTACACTGGGCTGGTGTACAATCGGATGACAGCGAGTCGAAATCGTAATTTTAACAGGAAGTTCTCATCACCAGAGCTTAGTCTGAAGACTATGCACCTGCTATGCCACAAACAGCATCCCGATGCCCACTTTTCCTTCAATTTTAATTTTTGTTACTTCAAGGTGAACTTTAATCTCCATTTCAGCTCCCCTCGGTCTGACGCCTGCCAGACGTTTGAATACGAGAAAACACTTTCCTCGAGAACTTAACCGCAAAATGAAGGTGTTATATTGGAACCAGCAACGGACGTACATCAATCAATGGCAGCAACGTTTTTTGACAGAAGAGAAGACCTCATTACCTCTACAATCGGGGGCAAAAAGGGAGGCAGAGGGTACTCTGAAGAGCCCTCAAAGGATATAATTTGAGGGCTTTGATAGCACTACAACTACGATAATTAAATGAATCAATGGCTTACTCTACTTACAGTCTTAATTTTCTCCGAGTAGGTTGAGTTCTTGGTGTCACCATCAAGAGCGATAACGCGGCTATTGTTTTTCCCAAGTTTCGCTATAGCAGTTCCATAAGCGACACGAGTAGCAACTTTAGCGTCAGGTTTGTAGTCTGGAGGAGATGTGAGTGTAATGTTACTGATGTTGACCTGCGGGGTGTCATCAACAATGGCAGCGGGCCTGAGGGAGACGCTCTTGTTCTTTATCAGACTGTTCAAATGCTGAAAAAAGAGGTTTGTCAATAAATTACATTTTATTACATTCATTTGTACTGACAAACTTGGTTCCATGGAGCAAAGAAGTACACAATGTATGGAATACATGTAAGCGAGTTGGGAACTGCAATGTTCGCCTCTGTAGTTCTGATGCAGTTTCAACTAAAATGTACCTATGTAACTTCAGACAAATCGATGGTGAATTGGCAACAACACATCTAAGACTAAAATTCTGCTAAAATTACTCAACATTCAATTTTTGGCTGAGATCTCATGAACTACCCAGCCCTAATGAAGAAAAAAGTTGGTCGATGGTTACTAAGAGATTGTACCACTTGTTTCAGGATCCGAGCTCCAACAGCCTCCGTCACCATAGACAAACTGACAGATTTTTGCTCGTTTTGGTATTCCAAGCTTCATCTTGACTGACGGGGCTAGCTGCTTTACAGGAGGTGAGTTTAACGATTTCCTACAACGGGCATACACCATTTGGTAGGGGCTCCATTTCACTCTCAATCAAATGGCGCAGCTGAATCTGCTGTAAAAATAGTGAAGAGGTGTCTGCAGAAAGCTATTACTGACTAAGCACCTTTGAATCAAGCCCTTTAACAATTCCTCTTTCTCCATTGCAATGCAGAACACCCCGCAACAGGCAACTCTCCAGCTAATATTCTACTCAAGCGCAGGTTTAGGACAGTCTTTGACCAACTAGCGCCATCTTCTGAAGAGGAGGTAGAAAAGATTTTTCTACCTCCTCTTCAATATTCTGTCTTAATATTTAATATTAAGACAGGATGATACAACGGGGAGGTCAGCGGAGGTCCGGACCTCTCGCTCTACCAACCAGTTTGGGCCAAGGACTATCGTCAAGGTACTCCCAAATGGTCCAAGTGTGTGATATCCAAAGTGTTGGGCGCTCAAACGTATGAGGTCACAACCTTGGAGGGACTCACCTGGAGGCGCCATATTGACCAGTTGTGGTCTGCAGAAGGTTCTGGAGAAGAGGGAGGCGTCATGGGTATTGCCAAGACTCAGACTGACCTGGAGGTCTCCAAAGATACAGAGATCCATTCATCCACCCCCAACAACCACTCCTAAACAGACCATATGTAGACGGTTTGAACTACAAGTGCAGGGGGAAGGAGTTATATCCGACACCACCATTCACTTGTTAACTGTCAACCAATATTGTAATCTTGGATTTTGATACATGGTAATGACCCCTTGAATAGAAAAGCATTCTGAAGTTTATCACGTGTATTGTGTTTCTGATATTCAGATTAATATCTACTTAGAACTAACATTGTCAAACATCTAACTCAATATGACCAAAAAATTAAATACCCCATGTTGCCACTTCACCCTCGAAATGCGTGATACTGCTCATACTTTGATTCATACCCCCACCTCATCTACTAGTCCAGTAGATATGCACTTTGCACCTGAAAGAAATTCCGAAGTTTTACAGGTTGTTAGGGGGTGCTGTAGGATGACTCTGTCAAGTTATCCGATTCGAGGGACCAGTGCCAACTTGAGGAGGGCCAAAAACCTCAAAATGTGAATACATATTTTTTTTTTAACCACTGTCTTATACATACATATATTTTTACCTCTGTGTTTGTTATTCTGAAGGTGGTTTCATAAAAAAAAAAACACTGTCATTTCCTATTGTATTATTACATCTAGGAACGTTTTTCTAATGCATTAGAGCGTTTTTGTGGTCTATAGATCACTACCTATATCCACTACACATCACTCCACACTTGAAGAGGTCGTATTCCATATTAGAAATGTCTCTTAACCTGTATGTATTCAAATTGATCTTGTTACAGGAGGCGAGAATGCAGAGATGAATAGGAACCGGAAATCTTTTTTCTCCATCAATGGGCAGACGGTTGCTGATGCATACTTGAAAATGACGAACATCGTTGCAAGGTCGGTATCATACTACTTATTTCTTATGGGACAAAATATCTTTGGATAATAAGTTGGACTCCACTATTCATTCCGGCCCATCACTGATCCAACGTGGAGGGAGGATGTAGGACCGTTCCTGCCTATTTGAGCACCTTGTTTACCATGTATACCTGTGGCTTACAACAGTTTTTCTCCCTGTTCACCACCCAGACAAGTTGGAAAGTAATTTTTGTAAACATTCTTGCTCAAAAATTCTGTTTCCCAATTGTTAACTTGTCAACAAAATGTAGCATTAAAAGTATTACAGTCATAATGAATGCCCAATTTCGTTCCTCAGATGGCCTGGGAGTAATCACGACGCCACAATCTTCCATAGCTCCACGCTCAAGAGGTATACATGATCACTTGATAATTATGTGTTATACATTATTGAGAAACCTCATTACTAGAGGACGGATTTGTATACAAATGCATATTTTGACGGTTAGCGCATAAAATATTCGATATTGGATATCCACTAGATAAATGCATTCAATCACATACTTTGCCTACCTATACACTCGTTTTGAGGAAAAAATGCAGCATAAAGAGCATAAATTTCAAATCAACCGAAAAGTTCAATTATCCTCCAGAATTGTTTTCTTAAGAGAATGAAGGAGCGGGAAAGGGACGCCTATGTCCTTCATAGGAAGAGGAGGCACGCAACAGCTGTGTTCACTGATCTGATAAACGTGATGTGACTTTTCATCATCAAATCAAACCTTGAATTCTCAATCGCCATCGCCTCTTCATCGCCTTCATTACTACTAGCCATCATCTCATATTATCATCACACCAACCAACCTACCTTTGCCTGGCATGGCTGTGGCCGACACAGCAAAATTGGAAATAGAAAATTGAGAAGATAAATTTTCTCAAAACTAATAGCATAAAGCTCAAAGAAAGTACTGCTGCTGTGAAAAGATTGCAAGTGAAGTGGACCGAGAGCGGGGAAACAATTGCATCTACCAAGCTTGCTGACGTGATCGTGTCAACATTATTCGTCTTAAAATTTTATGTATTTTGATCAAACTTAATAGTTCCTACTCTAGTGTTTTTCTATCATTCCATGGAACGTCTCTTAAATGAAACAATGTTTAGGCGAAAAAAGAAGAAATGAACGACTTAGAGAGAGAGTACAATTTTGTAATGGATATTTGGAGTGAAATGAATACAACTTTTATTAATTTAAAAAAAAAAAATTTTGTTTTAATATTTAATACTTATTTTTCAGTGGTTCTTGTTTGCATTTTTTAGTTGTCACCAATGAAACATGGGTAAAAAAAGGGCTAATTCTGATTTTGTTAGTGCATATTTAAGCGCATATTTCGGATGTTTTTACCGCATATTTTATTACATAAAACGAGGTTTTTTAGTGCATAAGAATCCGCCCTCTAGTCATTACCAAAATACCTGAACCAAAACACGGTCAGAAATGCTATTTAACAAGGCCCAAATATGGACTAGAAACGATGCTGAAAGGTGCTACGGAGTGTGGAAGCAACCCGTGTTCCCTGTATTAAATATTATCATGTATAAATATACCTACTCAGGGGCGTTTGGGGGAAATTGGGTTTTCCTATTATTGCACATGTCACAATATACCAATTCATATATATAGTTCATGTAGACATAATAGTTATTTGATTTCAGGTCAAGTTAGAACGCTCTGCAGCAATTATTGCTGCAATGGCAGTTCTCCACAATATTGCTATCAAGCTGCATGGGGAACTAGTGGATGAAACTCTGTACCGCAATCCTGGGCAGAGTGAGCATTGCAGTGAACTGTTTTGTGAGTAATCCTTGATGTCCCACTTTATCATGTGGAAAGACAGCAGAACATATTTTCTTTTCTTCTAACGAGCATTCGATCAGATTCGTGTTCCTGTGTACCTAGTCTATAGTGTAGTGTCGTTCTCTAAATCCAAATTGATGTAATGAGGAGTTTTGAAGAGTAACTTTTAAAATAGCTTGGATATGACGGGCAAGAGAGAAATTGGTCGATATGATTTCTTGTCATGACTAGGCTTCAGTAACATTAATCGGTGGTGGGGGATGATCCTTATTAACTTTAGATTTTTTGGGTGTGAGGATTCTCTTATGACCTCATCAGATTCCCGCTTCTTATTTGGTTTTGATTTGTTTTTCTCTCCCAACATCGGATTCGTCTGTGCAAAAGACCTGTTGCTGCTCAGATTGATGAGAATTTTGAATTGATGCCTGATTTGTCTTCAACTCTTCTATCCCGCGAGGTACATCAACGACTTTTTGGTCAGCTCCGCTAGTTGTTACTTGGTCGGAGGTTTCTGCGATACTCTAAAAAAAGGGTTTGTTCCCAACAAAAAAAAACTTAGGAGTTTACAAACAAATTTTTCCCAACAAAAAAAACCTATGGAGTAAACAAATTTTGGAAATTTAGTCTGCTATAACTGTGGCCATCATGACTTTGAGAAGAAAAACCCATTGCTTTAAAGATATAAGCAAAAAATGGAAAATGTGCCAAAATTTTGGAAAAAAGGGCAAAAAACCAGTTTTAGGCAAAATTTCAGCTACGGCGACCCAAAAACATAGAGGGTGAAAAAAGCCAAATTGGATCAATACTTTCCTATGAAAATGTTAATATACCTAGCCTAAATCCCATGAGCACCATTTGGAATGTAAAATTCCTACTTGTTAAGATGAGACAGAGAATGGGGTTTGCACATGATTTTTTAAAGAATTTTTATTGATAGAGAATCACTTTAAAAACGTCAAAATTAGTTTACTCCTATTTTTTATGGGTAGAGAAACACAATCATGTTCATAAAAACCGGGCGATGACGTCAGAACGGCTGAAGCATCTGATTGGTTGGGGTGTACCTCTAACACGCGAGATGGACGAGGGGGCCTGACGGGTGACGTCGCATGGGAATGCGGTTTTACGTCCTAGTTTCAAATCAATCAGATTTCAATTGTGATTATCGATCACTGTGGAGTTGTTTTTTACGTGGAAACTGGTGTTTACGTGCAATAGCAACTCAATTAACGTAATGAATCGGTTTTTCTTTCAATTTTAATTTCTTATGCGCATACCCCATTGGTTTCATTCTACACCTACACATTTGATCAAGTCCTACGGTTAATGAAGAAAACAACAATTGAAATACCTCAATAATGTCTTTTCCCACAGCTCCAAGAGGTTTTCCGTGCCAGTTTTCCAGATCCTCAATGTTAGGGAAGTGTTTTCCTTTGTACGTCTTGGCGATGATTGCAGTGGGTTTTCCTTTAGTAGCAGCCGCTTCATCAAAAGCCTAGAATTAAAAAAAGTACACAACAAATGTAATTTTAGATTTGGATACGTATAACTCCACGCCACTCCACTCTTCATAACAATTGAATCGGTGAGCGCAGAAACAACGAAATTCACAAAAAAATATGAAAATTTGTTGTCGATCTTAGCTTAGGAAGGCAAGATGTGCGATGAGTGCAAAAATCGCTTGAATTACATTAGGGACTCTTTTTTGAATAGCACAGAAGTAACTTGGTTTCGGCATCCAATGCACAGCCGCACTTTCATTGGCTTGTTGCAGCAAGAGACACTATTGACCATGAGCTGCTGTTGTGCAAGTTGAACAGTCACAGGGATTTCTCGTAGAATTGTTGCAATGCTAAGAAGTCTATACACGGGGATGGTGTCGTTGGTCTGGACTGGAGAAGGTGAGACTGAAAAGATTGGGGCTGGTTGCGGTGTCAGGCAGGGGTGCGTCATTTTCATCATTCTGTTTGCGCTCTTTGTGAATGACTTGGTTGAGGACGACATCACTTAAGATTCTCCTTTTTTTAGAGAGACTGTTTGACTTCATAATTAACATAGAGAGTAACAGTGGGAAAATCTTGAAAAAGGCTTACACTTTGGAGGGACTGCACTCCGCAGCCGTGTGGGGTTTCACTCACCCATCGAACCCACTAACCCTTATCCTCTCGACCTCATCCACCCTGGAATCACTTATTCAGCATTACTTCTGAGTGGGGTCGATTACTGGGCGATGTCACGCGCCCTTCTGTTGTTTTCTCGCGGTCTTCAGTTTGTTTTTACCTGAGGAACGGGGTCGTCCAGTTTTTTTTTTCTTGAGGATTCAGACTATGTGGGACACAATCCTCTCCCAAGATCGCTGTTTGGGGATCATCTTCCTGATCACGTTACCAGGTGTGTTTTCGCCCTCTTCTTCCACGATCTCCCTTTCTCTTGTCCATCTGGTGCAGTGGAATAACGTGAGCTCAGCATCGTCGTTTGGTGCATTGCAGTACCAGAACTTTGTAGTGTCTGCTAACATTCTTTGGTGTAGGTAGGACCAGAAGTATTCATGGCCCGACGGGAATGTTTATCATTAGTTGGCTCAGGTTTGCTGTCACTGCGGTCACTTGCGGTCTTTTGGACTGCTAGCTTATAAGGTTGGACACCTTGAAAAGAATATTTCCTCTACGTTTTTGAAGGAAATTGCTTTGTGGCTTGAACGTCTAAAACCCTAAACCGGTACCATCAAGACCAGGGAAAAACAAAATAACGAAAGAAATATTATCTGGGTTAAAATAAATTATATTGTGCTCTATCCCTACCTACTTGGAGAAAACGGGTTTCGACCTCTAGGAATTCTCTTCAGCCCAAAGAGAAGAAAAAGACTTGCATAAATGAATGTTCAAAACAATAAAAGTACTTCTGCTCACCTAAAAACCCGGTACTAAAATCTTTGAAATAACCTAGGGACCACCACTTTACTGGGATGAGGGTTTTTTCACACAGCAATTCTTTTTTTCAACAGTCTTTTCAGAACTTGTAAATTCACCACATTTAAATACACCTCTGGAGGAAACTCTATAGCGACTCTTGATTTTAAAGGGCAAGCGAGATTTTGAAGAGAAGCAGGGAGGGAGCACGCGATATTGGCGCTATCTAGCGGAGGCTAGGTGAAACTCTCTCTGGGAGTTGTACCCAGAGCGTCACTGTAATTTCGGGCGTGACAATCTGCAACCCATGCTCCTCCATCCAAAGTATAATTCGCCTAATTGATTGATTAAGCTTCCACTGGAGTCCCTCTAAAGTCCGGTTCTTTATCACCACCGCCACATCATAGGCACAGCCCACCAGGAACACATCCTCCGGCATGTTCAGCAGAAATATCCCTTGTAGTTTGCATTCTATAGAATAGGCCCTAATATAGACCCCTGAGCCGCCCCACTGGTGATCGTCCTCCTACACACCTTTCTCTTGGACTCATACACTAGGCTGCAGCTCATTAGTCACATGTGATGGTCAGTAGAGCAAAAAAATTGTTAATTATTTGAAAAGTTGGAGAAGTTGTTTCTTGTTCCACTCCCCTGAAAAATGTGCACTGCACTTACAGATTCAACTCAGACAGATCTCCTCATGAATTTAAATTTTCCATTGCACTCTTAATTACTACTTACTTTTGAAAGTTCACCAACGTCATGACCATCTACCACAAGAGCGTTGAAACCAAAAGAGTCCACTCGTTTCCTGTATGTTTCCATGTCGTGCTGCAAACAAGTTGGCTCAGACTGACCCAGGCGGTTCACATCGAAAATCACCACCAGGTTATCAAGTTTGTAGTGACTCGCGAAATTGAGGGCTTCCCAGATGGAACCTTCGGCACTCTCACCATCTCCAATGAGTACGTAAACCCTACAAACAACATACAATGTACATTTCGAATATCTATTCACGGCTTTTTCATTTTTCTCTTCACTTCTGGTATTAACAGTGGTGGTAATGATCACCTGTATGACGCCTTGTCGTAGTACTTCCCAACATATGCCATGCCGCAGCCAACCGAGAGACCTTGACCCAAAGAACCAGTACCTAGTGATAGAGAAAAAAAAAATCAATATTTCAGTTATCTTCATGTTCACAATATTGAGAAAATTCAAACAAATATATAATATAATTACAATAATTATAATATGTTACAGCCCAAACTGTAGCTTTTTATTTGTTTGAAAAAATTGTTTTTCTTTCAAATTCTTTATTTATTAAAGAGTAAGATAACAACTGAGTCATCTAGCTACTTCACTTGCATACATAAATCACTTTTTTTTATATCAACATTTTTGTGTATAGCACTTTATAGTATGATAACAAACGAAGTATGATAACAACATGAGGAACGAGTATATAGTAAATGTAACTCATTAACCTTCTAGCATTGAATAGTTATTTGGTACAAAAAGCACTGTACTGAAGAAAAAGACGTTTTGTAAGTATGATACGTACATATAGACACAGACATATAAATAAAATACACATTTTACATGATCCATATAAAAGGTGTAGAGGAACATGTTTCCACAACAAACATGATTCAAACTAAAGTACTAAATATTTTGGGACGGAGCAGGGTTCAGTTAAAGCCGTCAGCAAAGTCCGAATGATGCCTTCTTTTCAGTTGTATCAGATGCCTGTGTGGAGGACGGTCCTGAGGGATGATGTTGACGAGTTGATTAGGATGCGACGAAGCCCTCTGATACGAGGAGTAATATGCGGCGATTAAGCTATCCTTAACTGTTGGAACCTCGAGGACCTTGTGGAGTTCCTAGTTATGGATATACCACACTGCTCCTGTGATAAGCCGCAGGGCTCTGTTTTGCAGGACCTGTATTTTATTAATTTGGGAGTCGGATCCTGATGACCACAGGCCAGCACCACAGAGCCATGTAGGTCTGACTACTGTATTGTAAATAAGGATCTTATTTTTAATGCTGAGACTGTTGTTCGTGATGAGGAGCTTCAATTGCACAATTCTATGGCGAGTTTTCGATGATATGTCGCCGACGTGGTTTTGCCATGTGAGTCGTTGGTCCATGGCCATGCCCAGATATTTAACATGGGTTTTCAGTTGTAGTCTGAAAACCAAAGGGTGGTATAGGGTGGCATCCATTTCAAAGGGTGGTATAGTGAATTTACGTTTGTAAGTGAATACCGTCAAATTTGAATTGGAAGCATTTAGTTTTATACGCCACTTTTTAGCCCAATCACTTACCTCATTGGCAATTATTTGCAAAACCTCACTAGCTTCCTTGCCTGTTGGTTGTTTTGTAAGGTACGCACAATCATCCGCGAACTGAGCTGACATCGTCCAATCATCATTGAAGATGGGCATATCATAGATGTAAAATATGTACAGCAGTGGTCGATCACGCTGCCCTGAGGAACAGACGATAGTATAGGTAATTCTCTTGATGTAGCCCCCTCCACACAGTCTCGATAAGTCCTTTCAGTTAAGAATGACTGAATTAATCTGAAGTATGTGTCATTTAGGTGAGGTTTGAGCTTAGCTAAGAGCCCGTCGTGCCCAGTCTTATCAAAAGCTTTTTCAGCGTCTAGATAAAGCCCAAGGGCTACCTCCTTATCCTCATAAGTTTTTAAAATGCGGTCTAACAAGCGATGAAGCTGCCACGAGCATGAGTGGGATTTCTTGAATCCAAATTGAGTACTAGGCAGGAGGTGCTAAATTTGATGGAAGACATGGGGGTATATGAGCCGCTCAAGTATCTTTGAGAAAATAGGAAGAAGGCTGATGGGTCAGTCGGTAACCACCCACATCATCTGATCTCTTACCTGCTTTGTGGATCATGACAATTTTTGCAGGTTTCCATTGCTAGGAAAAGTAGGCCTATCTCAGGATGCCATTATAAATTTGTGTCAGAAAAACCAGAGTTTTCCTAGGGAAGTGAACAAGGAGTTTTTTGTTAATTTGGTCAAATCCAGGGAATTTTTTCTTCCGAAGCTTCTTTATTTCATTTTGAACATAAATCACATGTTAATGGAATTACAGCTCATCAGCTAACCCCATTACAAGCACACTGGACCGTTCATTTTCGTCCTCAATTTCGCGAAACACATACCTAAGTGTGGTTTGGTCATTTCTGGATTTACATGTCTGTGAAGTCTTTCTTCATGACTCACCTGATAGTTCTTGATGGCTTCGGTGACGGTTTCCATTTTCAGGTCACAATGAAGGTCGTCATTCCTTATCCTAAGCACTTTATTTTGGAAAGTATGAATGTGTTTGATGTTGTATTGTTTGAGCAGCCCCAAATTTGTATGCCATACGACCAGACTGGTTTTAGAATTTGCTTGTACAGCAGTAACTTGTTGAACCACAAGTTCTGAGTGCCTCCCCAATAACCAGTACAACTTCCTATATTTAATGTTGAGCTCGGTTTTTGGTTTATTATCTTTGATAATGAACCATTGGAATCGCCCAAAGAAAAAAATTTTTTAACCCCCCCTCAAAATTTGTTGGTTTACGTTTCAAGATATGTAGATTCAGAAAATCGAATAAAAAAAAATCCGTCCGTCCGCCGTACGCCGTCCGCGCCACTTTGCCCAGTTAGCGTTGAGTTAAAATTACGAAATTTTTTTTATGGGTTTCGACCAACCCCACAATGGTCCTCGAAACCTTTCATAACCCTAGGTCAAGGGGAAGGGGTTCAAAACGAAGTTTGAAAATTGGAAAATCTCATATCTCGAAAAATTCATATAGAACGGTACGTTTTTTATTTCATATTTAGATAGAGTTTGTTCCGTAGAATTTTTTAAGACCATCCGCAGCTTTGTACGACCAGCCGTTCGTTCACAATGACGGCTCAAAGATTGTGCCTCACAACACGATCGTGGCTCAAACTGTTGAAATACAGGTCCATTTTCATACTAACAAGCTCTTCGGAACATCATATGGCTCAAGTGATGTCGAGTTTGTTGTTCTGAGGTGCGTTTCGTGCTACGGAAATGAAGGTAATTTCGAATGTTTGTTGGTAGGTACTTCTTTTATAGAAAAATTATTACCGACGTAGTATTAAAAACCCCAGAATTATATCGTATTAATTAATCATAATTAATAATAATTATTATTAATAATAAATACGAATGATTAATACCTAACAATAAATTTTAATAATTTTCACTAGGTACTTGATAAAATTGTTAATAATTAGTGATAATTGATAATAATAATTAATCTAACATTTAGGATCTAGACATTTAGACCTAGTGATCTAGACAGAAGGGTGATCTGTACAAAGAAGATAATGAACCGTTGTGTCAAGAATTTGCAGAGTTTTTAAAATTTTGATGTGCTTTTTCCATTTTAGTTTGGCATCTAGCGAACCCGATATTTAGCTGTGTTCGCTGCGGGTATGAGTTGGGAGTTGATCATAATAGGCCACGGTTTATCTTTCTTAAATACGTAAAATTCACGTATGCAGATTTGGCTTCGTTGATTTTGATTCTCCATTGTTGGGTCCATTTGATGACTTTATCAACGTGATTTTGCAGTTTATGAGCAGCTTCTTCTGCTGTGACCCCTTGGCCCTGAATGATGTATCATCAGCGAAAGTTGCTGTAACTCCACTTTCAGTTGATGGCGAATCCTTTGTGTAGGTATAGCACTACCTTGTGGGACCCCTGCGCAGATATTCTTGAGCCCAGATACTCTTCTTCATACCTTACTCTGAAGTGTCTGCTACTGATGTAGGATTCAAGTAACTTGGACATTTACAGGACGTTATCTTCCACCAATGAAAATTAGCGAATTTTCGAAGAAAAGGAAGCTATTGTTCTCGGTCCAAAATTTTTAAAACTCGAAATTCTACAAAATTTGTATACCAAAATCCGTTTCAGACCATCCTGAATTCACTGCCAAAAGACACAAAAAATCATATGTATATATTTATGTATTTATGTATTTATGTATGTGTCATTCCAGACGATAACTCTCGATAGAATTGAGATAAAAAGTTCAAATTTGCACACAAAATCTGTCTTGGCAATCGACAGGCTAAGTTCGAAGATGGGCAGAATCGGGCCACTCTAAGGGGGGTGTAGGGGAGTTTTAAGGGGGGGAAAATTACCCATGAAGTCCAAATTTGAAACAGTCTGACACCTCATTTTAAAGGTTTTTTCATGCTGAACACGATGGGGAAATCAGAATTGCGATTTCTCATTTCATTTCCAAACTGGAGCATTTTGAAGATGAAGAAACGTGGTTTTACTTGAAATGATCTTCGTGGTTATTCTGCTCTAATCTGATGACGGATGGGGGAATGAATAAGATGGGGGAGTCAGAATTTCGATATCTTATTCCGCTCTCAAATTGGAGCACTTTGAAGATGAAGAAACGTGGTTGTTACTTGAGATGTTCTTCATGGCAATCATGTTCTTTAATGAAGATGTTTTACATAAAACTAATTACTCCTTCGAAAATTCGCTCTTATAGTCATGTTTTACATATGCCGGATAAACGTTCACATTTTTGCTATGAAATGCGCTTCATTTCAATCTCCTAATTCCAATAAATTGCACGTGGCAACCACTTCAAATGTAGTAATAACATGTGCGTCACCCTGTACAATTGACATAGGCAAAATCAATTATCTCTTCTTGGATCGCTTTGGAAAGAAACTTTATGCTTACCAACATCGATGAAATTGAGTCTAGGAGTCGGGTGGCCTTCGAGATCATTTCCGAATTTCCTAAGGTTGAGGAGGTCACTAGTTGGGAACAATCCAGCTTCAGCCCAAGCTGCAAATCAAATGTACGGATTGAATTGATTATCACGTATTGAATAAATTAATTTAATGAGATGTGGTGTTGAGGCAAGTGAATTGAGCATTGAAACATTCAAATACATACACACATCAACCATGAAAGTATACGATTTCATCCAAGGATTGCAGTAGGAAATTGGATTCTACAACAGGATTTGACATGCAAGGAACCAATTATGTTTGGAATCTAATAGTGTACGTTTAGGGCATGGGTACGCCCATTCTGCCTCTTGTACCATGTTTGGATTAGGTATGATTTGGTTAAATTAAAGTGTTGGAGGGAATTGAGATGGAACTGCAGTAGGTTTATTTACCAGAAGGAAGTTCAACTACTTTGACTCCACCTCTTTTACCCGTTGCGGGTCTGCTGGAAATGTTAACAACTCTTGAGCAAGTTTGAGGATTGAGGTTTTCCCAAAGTGAGATATTACTACAACTACAACCTAATGGGTTGGCCATACAAAATGCTGGAAATAGCTGATGGAGATGTGGTTATACCTTAGAGATTTGACTTATGAGCCGAATGAAGAGTTAAGGTCAGTTCCCACGCCTGAAGTGTGTGGGTTGTGCACTACAATATGTAGACCAATGTGTGAGTTTCTGTTCGCCATAAATCTCTAAAGCTCATGACATAGCGTGATGACTACATCCACTCCCTAATGGGTTGCAGCTGAAGTTTCGTAGCAATTACTTCTGGCGGTAAGTTTTTACAATACTTTTTTTTTTTTTTTTTAGACGAAGATATCGGGACAATTTGGGTCACAAATTTTAATAAATGAAATTCACTATGAGACTGCAAAAACGGCGAAAAATACCACCTAAAAATTGAAAAAAATAGAAAACTGAATTTTGCAGGAGTTTCCCCGAACGGTATTCTTACTCTTCCACAACCATGCAATGCTAGTGTCATCCATTGTGTAGCCATAAAGCGACTGATTTGCGATATAAGAGTGATTTTGGTGAATAACTTGAACCAAAACCCCAACCTAACCCACAACCCCAAGTAACCCCATAACCCCATAACCTTGAAGAGCCCCAAGTAGCGTATAAGTGATTGGGAACACTCCTACTTCCCCAGTAATAGGTTATTTCATGCAGTGAAGTTAATTCCGCCACATGTCTAGTACAAACAAATTTATTGAAAATTTTAGTAAGTCAGGACCAACCTGCGTATAGAATAGGGGCTGCGTGTCCTTTAGAAAGGATGAACCGATCGCTTGAAGGGTGAATTGGATTCTTCAAATCTAGCTTCATCGTCTTGAAGAAAAGAACGGACATAACCTCTGCGATTGAGGCACATGATGTAGGATGCCTGTAAAATAATTTCACTTGTAAGTTACTTTGATTCGCTCAAGTACGTAATATTTAAAGTAAAATTACAGTTGACATGAGGGGAGTAGGAAAAGAAATTTGAAGTTAGAAGAGGCATTTGAGAATCACTTATTTGAAGAAGACCGCAGGATCTATCATGAAATATATAGGAATAACCCATTAGTTGAGATAGACCATATGTGTAATGAGGGCCCAATACTGGATGCATAGGAGGGAGTCTATCGAAATTCAGAGGATTCACCATTTGGACGACTCGATAACTATATAAGTAAAATTAGACTGTCACCTTTGATTAACCGATTCCTGCAACTGATCCCTTTCGTCCTTAGCCAATCAGGAGGCACCTTTCTGTTTTGAACATAGTATAAATAGAGGTCCTCTCACGCCATCCTCATTCTGTACTGTACTGACGATGGCGTAAGACCAGAAATCAGTCTACAATTGTAACAGTCTTTTGTGGAAATTCAGTTTTTCATCTTGAGACTCGTCTTTTTTATTTCATCCGTGTATTTTGTAATAGTCCTGGAGCCAACTCTGAAACGATGCCAATTTTAGAATATAGGGGCTTGTAGGGAACACCTGTACTCAAATCCGCCATTCTGCCAGCTCTGATTCAGTCGGATTGAAATCGGGCAAAATTGAAGGTATTGGAGCACTGCTGAAATCAACAGAGGAGTTACTAATGGGTCTACAAGAAACGGAGAAAACTATTCTGCCGCTTCTTGTTCTCTGGGAAAGAACTGGCCAACTGTCACTATTAGAGCAAAAAGTCAAACCATTTCTGGACACTTCGATATCTGGACATTGAGACTACTCATGAGGAGCCAAATGCGCCTAGTCTGCTAGTGCTGGGTCCTCACGGGTGGCGCGCAAAAACGTGATCCGTTCAGCAGCTAACTAGAAGAGACCCGATTTTGTCAAAAATTGTATCACAAATGATGAGATATGTAAGAAGACATAGGGAACTGATGGTAGATCATGGATGTTTACTTTGGGAGCTACATACTGGTTATTCCGAATTTCAGAACAGCTATATTGAAGGGACGACACTATTAATAGCAATTGCCACCTAGTCTTATGCTTGAGAATTGGAATACCTGTACCATTTGCTGCAGCCAAAGAGGATTCCCTCCAAAATTCGCTTTGATTTTTTTCCCCCCCGCAACTTCAAAGTGGATTGAAGCATTCTTCGTGCACTCAATGTAGCCTCTGTAGCCATTGAGAAACTGTCGAAAACATCCTCACTTTCGGCCTTCCAAGATCGGAAACATCAGATGGAGCTACATGTTTCACTGGCCAAGAAGTGCAGAAATTCCTGGGTGATCCAGGAATCCAGCACTTGCCAGGATCTCCTTTCCAACCCCGGTCAAAAGGTCAAAAGAGAGCGCCGTTAAGATTGGCACAGGCGTATCACAAAAACGTGGAATTTGTCATTCAAATGCTTACTGTTTGATCCTCATCTATAGGGCGCCCTACCTGGTTTAATAGATATTTGTCTGACCGGACGCAATTTGTGGCGAGAGGGGAGCAGGAGAGCGCATTTGGTCCTGTGCTCTTCCTAATATCTATCAACCGATTGGCCTCCCTGTCGTCAATTGGTGACTTTTTTCTTTTTGGCGCAAACACCGCCGTACTGGTCACTTAACCTATCTGGAACGCGGTGTTCGCCAATATGCAAAGTCTCCTGGATATTTTGAGTGGGTGGCAGTTGGCAAATTTCCTCACTAAGACCCTGAGCTCTTTATGGGAGGGGGCGAAATAACCGCGATTTATTCGGACTGTTATTGGTTTTCTGCTCATATCTTCTGAACATATTTTCTGCTCATGTGGTTTAGTGAAAATTTCGAAAACTCACGCGGAAGAGCATTGAATTTTATCTAAAATTCATTGGTACATGCCTTAAAAAAATATAATTTCTCAACATATGAATTAATGCAGGTTATGGGAAAGTAAAATTATATTTACACACATATCTATGTATTAGTACACATGCTATACATACCCCCCACCTCCCTCCTCGATAACTTTCTTCTCTCTCCCCCCCCCCCCCCCCAACACCACACGGCGCCATCTCTTAAGATGTGTTTTTAAATATAATAACCAGTAAAAAACTCTATCTCACTCTTTGTTTATATACAAAACCTATATTTGATCAGCCTAGATTTGATTTGAGTGCTTTGGTAACCATTGAAATCAATTATATTATTTTTGATGTATTAAGTCAAATTTCTGGCAACCGATGGTAAAAAGGAATATTTTATAGCTTTGCTGATGTCAGGAATGGGAGCCACATTTTGAGAAATTTTACTTTTTTTTGGCCGCCTGTATCTTGGTTATTATTTGGGCCAAACATATTTTTGACCAATGAATTTTAAAACCATTTGATGCCCTTGCACGTAGGCTTACTGGATTTTCGCTAAACCATAGGGTTTAGAAGATATGAGCAGAAAACCAATAACAGTCCGTAACCAATAACAAGTAGCAATAACAAGTAGTAACTCCTCTGCCGATTTCACCAGTCCTCGAATACCATAAATTTTGGCCGATTTCAATCCGGCTGAATCTAACTGCTTCAATCTGGCGGATTCGTGTGCAGGTCTGTATTCTCTACGAGGCTCTTTACTACAACATTGATATCATACTCTTTACTCTAAAATTGACATAATTAAATTATCAAATTAAATTGAAACCTTTAAAAGTGAGGCGCAGTTTTGCAAAAGGGTACCTACCATCACCAAAAACGAACAAATCGAGTTCAGTATCGATTTATATTTAGAATGTTACGAGGAATCGCATGATCACATTACGGTTTATCAAAACGGGACGAATCCAGCGTGAAAACGTTCAAGTGGTTCTTAACGGTGCTGCTTGGATCATTTTTTCATGATGGTACAGACCCTCACTATCCAAATTATCCTTAACAATTTCATTACAAAATAACTGAGTGGAGAAAAAGAAGAAGAATAAGAAAATCTACGAAGGCTTTGTTAGGGTTCGCAGCAAATGGTGTTTAAAAATGCTGCACGCATTTTCCTTGTCTGAAAATATGAAATCCCCGTCATGTTTTGACTCAATTTTAAACACCTTAACCACATAAAAGTGGTCTTATACTGCAACGCTGCAAAGTCTTATACTATAAACCTATTAGGTTTATTATTTCCCCGAATTTTCGTCCTTATATTGGCCACAAAGTGTCAAAATAAAAAAATGTAAAATCTTCGCGAAAGGAAGCCTATAATCGAGGAAATATATTGATTATAAATTAAAGGAAATTAAATTCTGATCAAATATCGTAAGCCGTTTTAAAATCGGATGGAAAACATTTTGTCTTGTGAGAAAGATTACTTTTGGTTTATTACCCGTATCTTCGATAATGATCCATTGGAATCGACCAAAGAAAAAAAATCCCCCCCCCCCTGAATTGGTTGGTTTAAATTTCAAGATACGTAGATTCAGAAAATGGAATATAAAGAAAAAAATCCAACCGTCCGCCGTACCACTTGCCTAGTTAGCATTGTGCTGAAATTAAGGAATTTGGTTTACGGGTTCAGACCAATTCCACAATGATCCTCGAAGCTTTAAATAACCCTAGGTCAAGGCGTTCGTTTACAGTGAGCCGTCAAAGGTTGAGCCAATGAAATGCCGTCATAAGAGAGTGTATCAAAGGGCGGGCCAACGGTCTTCGTGTAGAACAGCTGATTCAAACAACACATTGTTTGGTCCCATCGATACTTTTCGTGTCTGCGGAATGAAGGATATTTCGAATGGTTGGTGGTTGGTACGACGTAGGGTTTTTTGAACCCGGGGATACACCCTACCCTTACCCATGGGATGGCTAGATATTACAATTATAATCTATGAAAGTTGTTGACGAGGGGATTTGAAAAATTAATGTTTTTTGAACCCTAGGGTTTAATTATTTGCACTAAACTTAGTTCACATTTAAATAGATTTGAATTTTTAGAATTTTTTAAGACCATCCGGAGCTTTGTACGACCAGCCGTTCGTTCAGAATGAGGGCTCAAAGTTGTAGCTATCAGAAAGTCGTGAATCGTGTGGCAGCCTGTCGGTTCGCTGTTCGTACGGGCCGAGCTGATCCGAACAGCGCCGGGTTCTCAGATGTCAATTTAATGAATGATGATAATCATTAATAACTATGTAACAATAATGATTAATTATTCATAAAATAAATAATCAATAATTTAGTTCTGCACAAAAAAGATAGTAAACCGTTGTGTCAAGAATTTGCAAAGTTTTTTCTTCTGATTTTCTCACTTCAAGGCTAATATGATATAAATCATTAGAAAGACAACGACGAGATCTATAACTGAAAAAAATGTCGTGTAAATACGCGTAGTATAACCAAAGTTGTAGTCTATTAAAAAGGCTTGCGTAGGGCGGACTGCAATTTTTAAAAAATTGATTCAAGAAATAATAAACCAATTATTGGTTGATTATTTCTTAATTAAAAAAAAAAAAAAAATCCGTCTGTCCGCCCTACCCAAGCCTTTTTAACAGGCTACAACTTCGGTTATACTACTCGTATTTACAGGACATTGTTTTAGAGCAAATTATTTGACTAATAATTAATAACTAATAATCAGTCGGCGATTTCTACTCAAGATATAATTATTATATCTTGAGTAGAAATCGCCGAAGCTGTGAATATGAACTGTCAATACACTTGCACTCCCACACAGTGGAGGGTGGAGGGCAGTACGGATATTTTAGACTTGTTTTCGCGGTCAGTGCCCTACATTTCCAGGTAAAGCGAACGGTAAAGGGATATTTCACTCCGTAGGAGGGAGTTTTTGTTCCTTTACCTACCAAACTGACTGGAAAGACTGACAGACAGAAATTGTATTATGACATTCAACCGAGGGCCAACGATTCACATTCGTGTTTCTAACTATTATTATTTATAAATTATTAGTTCATTTACTTCATTTTGGACAAAAAAAATCCTTTCAAGAACAATACAATCCACAGTCATGCAGCATGGCTATACCGGCGAATTTTCGAAGAATTAACTGGTTTTATATCAAATAGGTATCTCCATTTTACTGGTTTTATAACCATTTTTTTATTTATTTTTTGCCGAGTTCATAGATTTTTCAAAGCTGAACGCGGTGGTGAAGAATTGCGATATCTCATCCCGTTCTCAGATTAGAGCAGATGAAACATGAAGAACGTGTCAAGAAACACTCACGTTTATTTATCTTCAAATTGCTCCAGTTTGAGAACGGAATAAGATATCGCTATTCTGATTTCACCATCGTGGTCACCGTAAAAACAACATTTAAAATGAGGTGTCACTTGTCAGGCTGTTTCATTTTGGGAATTTATGGGTAATCCCCCCCCCCCCACACCCCAGAACCCACCTTAGAGTGGCCCGATTCTGCCCATCTACAAACTTAGCCTTTCAATTGCCAGGAAGGATTTTTTGTGCAACTTTGAACTTTTTATCGCAATTCTATCGAGAGTTAACGTCTGAAATGACATATACATAAATATATTTACATATGATTTTATAGTGTCTTTTGGCAGTGAATTCAGGATGGTCTGAAACGGATTTTGGTATAAACATTTTTCGGAAACTTTAGTTTTAAAAATGTAGGACCGACAACAATAGTTTCTTTCATTTGACAATTCGCTGAAAACATAAAAACACTCCAATAATTGAATCAAAATGTGAGAATTGAATTATTTTCTTATTGAATTCTTCCTTTTAGGCGTAAAAAACACCCACAAATTAAACTTGAAATGTTTGATATTTTTCAAGGAGAAACGATTTACATTCCTATTTGACGAATGACTCAAATTACACGTTACACAATATGGTCCCAATTACAATTACATGTAATTGTACCCAACAGTCCCTTCATAATGAGTATAAATATGTAAATACGTAGGTATTTATACATACGACGAAACGTTTTTCTGCTTTTCCGAGTTTAAAATGTCTACACATTTTCCCACAATTATTTTTTATTTTTCCTCATAAAAAGAAAGAAAAAGGCATGATTTATAATTTAATTACGATCACATTTACTTGTATTGTAATAGAAATTACTTTGATTCAATAAAGTAGTTGTAATTGCCGACCCCAATTACAATTAGTTTTCTTAGACAAGAAATTGCAATTACAATTAGGTACCTACTTGTCATTTGCTACTACATTCGGTAATTGTTGCTTTCAAAAGATTACTTGTCCTCCTTTTGCAGTTTTTGTTCACTTTCCTCTTCAATTTGTCGAACAGTTACTCGAGTAAGTGCCAATGTATTTAATTACGCATATCATTAATTACTGCCGATTAAGGGGCGTTACGATAGTCGATAGTAGTATAGATAGGTCGATAGTAGCTCCTATCGATAGTTTTTGATCTATCAATAGGTTTTATATTTTGAACTTGAGAATTTCTCAGAACTATTCGAAAACCGAACAGGTACCTAAATACCCCTCATTCTAAGAACTTCTTTGGCATTATTGTTAAATATTGATAATTAAATAGTAAATTTTTGACCACAGCAAGGCTTGCTGAGCAAGCCCTAAAACAGAACAGAATGCCGACTAAGAGTAATCTCGAAACTTTCATGTAATCGTCATGAACCTATCGTCAATAGTCTATCGATGCTATCGATAGTTGGTCTCTGATACTTTACTAGTCTATTGATAGTCTCAACTATCGACTATCCAACACCTCTAGGCAGTAGTCAAATGCATGTAGTCAAATACTCGACTACGACTCGGCAGTCTCAAATTGCCCGGTCTCATGACTTGAATTGAGCTCCGTGAATTCGTGTCGCCAGAAATCGTAGAAAGACATATATAATAATATTTTTTGAGTACTATTATATATTATATAATAGTACTCAAAAGCCTAAAATCGTAGTTCGTTCAGAAACGGTACAGAAATTGGATGTATTTTTGCAAAACCTTCCCACTTTCACGCCAAATTTTCCATCTCATGAAAGGGGTAATTGAATCATGCTGATACATAAATATTATCTCACCATAGAGTAGATAATTCAGAGACAATTAATTTTTTTTTCAAGTGAGTATGTAGAGGTATGATTTTTTTTTAATTCCCAAAAATTTAAAATTTTTGAAATTGTGCAAAACTGCGCCTCATTTTACAGCTGGTTCCACGACTAGTAACCAACTGTTGAATAGATTGTTTGTCGGTGTCAGTGTTGGACTAAATTTCACTGTAGGGACAGGCTCAGTGTAGTTAAAACTGGGGAAAAAAAACGGAAATCGGTTCTAGGGGTGATGAAAATATAATTAAAGTTTTGTTAAGAGGCCTCGATAAATAAGAGCGTCAGTGTGAACTTACTCGCGACGAAATCGTGGAAACCCACGTTATGAAAAACAAGAGTATTTGAACAAATCGTCTATTTCCACTGAAATACGAGTACAATTAGACCGGTTTCGGCGATTAAACCATCTCCAGTAACAATACTGACGGTGGTTTAATCGCCGAAACCGGTCTATTAGTGTACTCATATTTCAGTGGAAATAGACGATTTTTAGCGAATTTTCGAAGAAAATGTATTTTCAAATAGTCTTGTTTTCTTAGAGTGTAAGTGGATGAACACACAACTTGAGGATTTCCAGAGTTTTTATGCGTGTTGTAGGTTTTTGAGTTTATGGGTTTTATAGGTCGTAAATGAGTGAGACAAAGTTGGCTGTGGAGGGAGAACCGTGACATGACTCAGCAGCTCAACTACAAACACGAAATGTTTTATTTTTTATTTTTTTTTCGAATGCACTCACCCAGAGCCAGCTGCGCTTGTAGAACTGATGCTGTGGATCCTGAGCTTGTGGGCGACGTCTTGGAGGTCGGAGAGAGAAGGTGCCATTTCGGTTGACGACGATTGACGACGAGATGAGTGAAGTTGACGAGGAGGACCGACCGACTGGCGATAGCGATGGCGACGTCGAATCACCGGCTGGTTGCGTTGTAGATAAGAAGAAGTAATGGGAGTCAGTGAAGGTCGTTATCGTCTAAACCACGTGAGTTCTGCCTGCCGACTGATAGCACTCCAGTGAGAGGGTCGAGGGGGAGCTTTCAGGGGGCCAACAATGGGGATCCGCTCTCACCACCTCCCGACGCAAACCCGCTCCCTCTCGACCAACCACCGGAGAGGTGATCAGGTCGATTGTCGGTCGGTTTAAGACTCGTCCTCTTTCCCCGACGACAAAAAACGGGACACCCTAATCATGTAGGTATAGTAGACATTTTTTCTTAAAAACACCGGTTACTGAAACATACCTACCGCTTAAAAATACGGAATTTTCGAAGTAACATCTCTCCATTTTACCGGTTTTATAACAAATTTTGTCTCCTTTTTTTACCGATTAACACCACAGTTTATAGATTTTTCAAAGCTGAACACGACGGTGAAGTCAGAATTGCGATATCTCATTCCGTTATACGATTAGAACAACCACGTTTTTTCGTCTTCAAAGTGCTCCAGTTTGAGAACGGATAAGCCTAACTCGGAGCTGACCAGTTGCGCCCCAAACCCAAGGAACTACTTAATCCAATGAAAGTACCAGTTGCGCCCTCTTTTATTTATTTATTTATTGGCATCCAAAATACAAGAAAAATTAAAAATTAAAACACAAACATTACACTTCTGGTAAACCAAATAAAATTAAATGATTTACTTATATGCAAAGAAAAAGAGAACATAACAAGAAACTGACGCCCACCAAAAAATAAGTTCCTAAGAACTTGTGCTATCTGGTGGAGAAGCTATGGCAGCAGTCGCGAATGCATATTTTTAATTTTCATTTTTATTTATTTATTAACTTATTATTATTTTTAAATACATTTATTTATTTATGTGTTATACTACTCCTTTTCTTAAATTATGTTAAGGGGAATAGAAATCAAGAAAGAAAAGATCCATTCAGCATCTTCTTAAAACTTAAAACATTTGTAAAGGTGGACAAATTTATATTTCTAGCATAGAAAAATTTCAAGGCCTGAACATATGCGTTTCTCTTATAAAATTCTGTATTTGTTTTCGGAAGAACAATACCAGATTTAACATAATTTCTGGTTTTATCAAAAGAAGCTAAATGTTTCTCGCAAATGCCCTTATTAAATACATGAACACAACAGTGAAACAAGAATAATTGTTGAATAGTTTTTACATTAAAATGCTTAAAAAGTTTAGCCGATGGGTATCTTGGGTTTTTATTTAGGATAATTCTAATCAGCTGATTTTGCATAATCTGAACTTTCCTCACATAAGATTTAGCTGCTCCCCCCCCCCCCCCACAAAATGATCCCATACTTGAATAATGTTGCTTTTGTGAGATGTTTTGCTGTTTCGATCCGGCGTATCAGTTACATTGACTTGTACAACACTTGTACTTAGTGTCTTTGCAGCAGGAACCCTCCGGCGTCTAATAACCACAATCTCACTCCACAAATAGAAAAATACCTATCACTTAGAATAATACATATTATCACTCATGCTTTTCTTATACTGCCGTTAGAATGAAGAACGCCTCGCTTTTTGACATGGATATGTCTATTGTCTGGGGGTCAGTCAAAAATTTCCGTCATCAAAACAAAATTTAAAAAAAAGTAAAAAACATTGTAACGTTTTTTGGGACACTTCCGGTGGTTGGAGAGGGTAGCGAGTATCATGAAAGTTTTCTAAAAAAGCAGACGATTCCAAAAATTGGTGAAACATTTCTGTGCGATGAACACTACGTAAGTTCCATTTCCCTACCAACGGCTTGGTTGTACCTACGTGAAAATCATAAGAATTTTTTCGTTACGGTTTTGGGTGGCTCCTAAACCTAATTAAAAGTGCTTGTAGTGAATATTAAACGGCTTATTGTTAGCCTCGCAACAAATAAGTAGGTACCTAGCAGTTGTTTACACCGATATCGTTGGATATAGATATTGATATTTCATCAAAAATAATGATGTTGAGAGATGTCGAGGGTCGGTCATCTCTCAACATCATTCTTACTGACGGTCAACCTAAACCACACACACTCATCAAAAATAATTTCGGTGATGGCTAAATTAAAGTCCAAGACATCCGCTGAACGTGTACAAATATACCGCCAGAGGAACTTTCAACAGCAGGTTGACGCGTTTATCCATTCGTTACCGGGTACCTATTCTATGACTAACGAGGAGAAAATTTTCCGGTATAACCAAATGATCGCAACCAGGAAACAGGAACAAACTGAAATTCGAAAGAAAGAAGCCGAAAGTCGAAAGAAAGAACAAACCGAAGGAAGCGATTGAGTAGTTTGGTTCGGAGGGAGATTCAAGTTTCTTCTTGGATGCGTTGTTTTCTCACCATCTAAATATACGATGGTTTTGTTCGTCAGTTACTGTAGGTGACAACCTATTGTTAAATTTTAAGGCTAATGAAGATAAGTGACTTTCAAAACGAATAAAATTGACCATAATAGTTTTGACGTGGGTATAACTTATGCCAGGCAGCCACTCAAAAATTGGTGCAATCAAATTTGCGTGACAGGAAGAATATGACGTTTTTTTTGGCGCAATTCCTGTAGTGGCACAGACTTGAAAATTAGCATGTAGCCGCCTTAGGATTTACACTTTAAGCAGCAGGGCCCGAATCAGCTGAGTGGCTCCTAAAGATAATTTCTTTGCTATTCACTCTATGAAGCTGTCATTTGGTATGTAGCCTCCTTAGGAATTACAGGCCCAGGATCCGCTTAAGGGCCCTTAAAGCTAAGAGACATATCCATGATCAGAGGTTTTTCCCAGTAAGGGAGAAATTTGATTATAAATTGAAGGTATAAATAGAATGGATAAAAGTATCAAGTATGAAAGTAGAAGAAAATTGTTTTTACGTAATTCCTATATTTTTTACCTTATTTGTTAAACTGTGAAATCGAAATTTCGAAATTCAACCCGGAAGGGGTTAAATTTGTAGGGGGTGAAACCAAAAAAGTGCTCGATTTGGAGGAAAAACGCCTCAGCTCCTTGAAAAGTCAAGCTGAGGTATTTCTTGTTCAAACTGTCGGCTTCAAATTCAAGGTGAGGCGTTTATTGGCTTTCGCAAGGCGTTTTTGTTCCAATTGTTTACATAGCTGATCGGGGCTGAGGCCTTCTTTCCATCTGATCTGATGGTGCAAAAATATTTCGTTTTATTAGTTACTCAACGAGTGCGACATGGAATTGGTGGTGTCTTCTGCTTCAAGCTTTTAGCGAATTTTCGAAGAGAAAATTTCGGGGACCCCTACAAAATACGTTCCATTATGGAATGTTACACATACCTACCTAGTTAATATGGAACTTCCATATTAAGTAGGTAGGTATGTGTAATATTTATAAATAGCGCCAATCATCATGGTTTTGGAAAAGTGTGAAATCATGGTATCGAAATTGGAAGAAATGGGATCCGTCCATCAATTGGGTACTTGCTCGAGATGAAGGAAAGAACTGGGGTTGGTTGCTCAACGCCGAGCTCGGCTAGTGTACATAACTTACTGTTACAGTCTGTCGTCATTTGAGGTGAGGGGTTCAACAATGGAAGAACCATCCTCAGGTAAGTTGGTAATTAATAGAACCAAGAAAAACCATGATGCAATTACGTAGAATTTTTAAAAAATACTGATTTATGATTAGGTACTTACCTACTTAATTAGGTAATAATTCTTATTTAATTTATAGGATTTGTTTTACCTACAAAAATATTTGGAAAACGAATTTTTAGCACTTGGGTGAGGTGTTCTTTCTCCAAAAGCAGCTTCGAAATGAACTTATCTTTTTGAAACGAAACGCCTCACACAGAGCCACCAAAAACACCAAAAACATAGCGAAATAGTGGCTCAAAATGCCTCAGGTGTAAATAATCGGTAAAATTATCGATTTTCTCTCGATTTCGTCTTACATTATGTTTCTATCGATGTACCCCCAAAAACCTGGGTCGTTATAAGGTTCTGGAGTGAAGTTATTGCGAAGTTCATACTGAGAACTTTGAAGCTGATTTCTGGAAATCGCACTTTTCGAGGTGAAGCGTTCTTCATTCTAACGGCAGTATAGGTAGGATATTTATATCAAGAAATCACAGTCAAAGCCTAATCAGTTGATTGGGGGACTTTTTATTCCGCAACTCCGTCCACTTGATCTTATGTCCAACTAATCTATATGGTACTGATCAGTTGATGGGGGGATGTTTTTATTCCGAGCTATTTAAAATACTCAAACGTCACTATGCGAAATAACTCTCATGAAAGCTTCCCCTCCGACTGACTGTCATAGCTCTTTTTCCTGGGGCGAAACTGGTATATTATGGGCTTCTCGTTTGGAGGGTAAAATCCTGGGCGCAACTGGTACGTTGTAAATTCACCTCCGGACGCGCGATTGGTATATCGAGGGTGAAGTGGCAGCACGGCCTACCTCAAATGGGGCTGAACAACACGGCCTACCTGAGGTAGGGTTGGTCAACATGGCCTACCTCAAATAACATGGCGTAGCTGACATTTTTGGGCATATTCACTTATTTCATTCAGCGGTATTCAAATTAGAATTCATTAAAATTATTCATCATCCCGTGAGTTGTCTGTATAGTATATTGGCACCCGGAAGTGTCTATAGTCGCCAAACAGTCACGTATATGTTCCCAAATTTTAGAAATAAACAGTTTTTTGTGCCTCCTGTAAATTTTTTAAAAAACACTTAGGCCATGTTGTTCAGCCCCACTTGAGGTAGGCGTTATTGCCACTTCAAGCCTCGATATACTAGTGGGGATTTGGGCGCAACTGGTTGACTTCCGACTGATTTCAAAATGAGGCGTCACTTGTTTCATTCTTGGAATTTATGAGTAATTCCCCCCCCCCCCCTTAGAGTTGCCCGATTCTGCACATCTACTAACCTTGGCCTTTCGATTGATAAAACAGATTTTTCGTGCAAATTTGAACTTTTTATCTCAATCCAATCAAGAGTTATCGTCTGGAATGACACATACATGAACATATATATAAATAAATATTCTTGAGGCACAGAGCGGCTATGAAAGTTAAACATGGAAAAGGAAAAACTCACAATTTGATAGGTACTGATATTTCGGCAAACGCCTTTGTAGAGTACCTAGTAATTGTTGACTGTTGAAGTGGTTGCCTTCGTGATGGCATGATGATGGGTTGCCATTGTAGAATGGGGTTGGTATTCAGAGCAGGAAGATGTAAAGGAGAAATGATGGTAGTTGTGTTAGTTGTGTGGAAAATTTTGATGCTGTTTCAAAATAGAAAAAACATACCGTCGACGTTATCGGTACATTCTACCAGGCCTTGCATAGGCTCGTGTTGTTTTATCTGTTTGTAAAAATAGAGAAAGATTAAAATACGAGTTTGAAAAATCCCGGACTAAAATTAAGAAACTTATGTCCTTATGTCGAAACGTTCCTGGTGGACCAATTTTGCAGGAAAAAGCAAATGAATTTGCAAAACATTTAAAAAAACATGATTTTATGTGTAGGGAGAATCAGTGGAGAATCGAAGGCTGTGCCCTCAGGAGGGAAAACCCTTTTGAATGCATTAAGGGAAGGGTAGGAAGACCATGCAATTTTCAGCGCTGATGAAACAGGCCTATTTTATAAGATGAACCCTGATAGGACGCTACGTTTCAAACATGAAAACTGCAGAAAGAATAGCAGCTATGGTTCGCGAATTATTCATAATAATATTATATTATGACGAATATTATGACGAATAATAGTGTGTTTGAATTACTTGAACCCATTAACCATTTTTATTTTGTCTTTCAGGCAAAAATAGACATTTTATTACGATAAATTTGATATTTCCTGCAGTTTTAATTTATCTATTGGATATACGAGTAAAAACTATTGATTATAAAAACCAACTTTTCAGGTCCCCTGGATGTTCTTGCAACCGAATTGTACTTGCGTACAAAACGCCCCATCACTTCTCATCTCAACATCTTGAAAGGCCTCAGAATCGATATTGAGTGGAATTTACATTTCCCTTTTCAGCTCCCGAATCTACCTAATAGGCTTAGAAGAAAGTTTTGCTATAGTTTTGATTTTCTTACTCTTTATATTTATTGGATCGCAAAACACAAATTTGAAGTTTGCAGTGGAAACTTTGGGACGGAATTGCATTCTTTGAGCACTTTTGGACCTAAAAATGGCAGTTTTTGGGGTGTATCTCAAAAATGAAGCGTTTATTCGACAAACCCGTTCTATACAAAATTAAAGTAGACCAAATTTCCTACATTTCTTTTGCATAAAGTTTTTGTTATTCAAGTAGAAGCGACCTCATTTACCTTCAAATGCAGAGCGACTCTCAGTAGATAACGTGGTGGGGGTGTCATTCAAAATCCACCGGCAATTGCGCTGAAACGTAATATGCCCAACTGATCAGAATGGTGTAGTCGATAGTTCCCAGTCTATATGTACAGTTTGTTAAAATAATCGTAACCTGGTGGGCGAAATTACGAGGTAGTGAGTTAACCCCTCCCCCTCACAATTGTTAATTTTCCTCGAAATTTATATCTAGGCTAATCTAATCTTACCTATCCTGAATTGTATAAATCTATCCTAAATATAATCTTACTATCCTGAGCTGCATAAATCCATCCTAAATCTAAATCTACTATCCTGAATTGTATAAATCTATCTTAAATATAATCTTACTATTCTGAACTGCATAAATCCATCCTAAATCTAATTTTACTGTCCTGAATTGTATAAATCTATCCTACATCTCATCTTGCTATCCTGAATTATATAAATCCATCCTATATATAATATTTCTATCTTGAATTGTATAAATCTATCCTAAATCTCATCTTAATATGGTGTATTATATAAATCGTGTACTATTTATAATCTTACTATCCTGAATTGTATAAATATATTTTAAATCTCATATTACTATTCTGAATTGTAAAATTGTATCCTAAATCTCATCTTACTATCATGAATTGTATAAATCTATCCTAAATAAAATCTTACTATCTTGAACTGCATAAATTCATCCTAAATTTCATCTTACTATCCTGAATTGTATAAATCCATCCTAAATCCAAATTATTCTTTAGAAATGTTATTAGTGATCCTTCATCTATTAAATTCTTCATTAAGAATGGGAGAACATCCAGAGGCATGGAAACGTTCGAATCTGATGGCAATCCTAAAAATAACAAATCTCACCTTCATACACCATCATCGACCAATCGAATTCTTGTTAATCTGGATATAAAAACGTTTTCAGCACGGAAATAGCATTACTCAATTAGACGATATTAGGTTGAATATTGATCAGTATTAAGTGAATATATTAATATTATTTGACTGCTGCAGGTCAGTCGAAAATGTCAATCACGAGTTGATGTTGGGTTTGTTATCCTTATTCAATTTTAACTTTTCAAGCATTTGCCTGGTTAAAGTTATACTTGGAAAAAAATGATGCAGAGAGTTAGAGATCCCAAAGTAAAATGGCACCAATTCACCTACACAAATTCACATTCATTCACAGATTTAGGTGAAAAATTGGCATAATTGACCGAATGGATGGGTACCTAACTAGAAATAAAAAGAAGAGCCTCAAGGTGAATCTAAGTTTATTTCCACAAAACTGTTACAATTGTAGACCGGTTTCGGCTGTTACGCCATCGTCAGTACAACACACTAGAGCTTCTATAGTTTTCTGAATTGTCACAGTTTTTGAGGAAATAAGTAAGTAGAAGTTTTCATGTTGAGGCTCGTCATTTTATTTCTGGAGACGGATTTCTACGATTTCACCGGACCCACCTTACGTTATGATGGATAACTAACCAACGCCGATGAGTAAACAGAGAGCTCAACTGCCGGGCGTAAAATGACGATATCAGGCGCATGCGCTGGTGATAATACCGACCGGTCAACCTGGTTCACGACCGAGAAACTGAAGGCAACTCGTGGCAACGAAACTTCTCTCTGGTGCGGATGGAGATAAAACTGACGAGAGAAGTATTTACTCTTTTTTTTTTGTAGAGGAGGGACGATTGTGATGCCTTCCTACCTGTGTCGTGTTGGCGAACTGGGACCCTGACATCGTGTGTACCTGTCAAGGTCAGTCATCAGGCGTTGCATTCAACGTATCACTGGCGAAGTTCCATAGAAAATACGGTATTCAAACAATTTTCTACAACGAAATATTGTTGTGGCCCACCTGTCGAGGGTACCTAAGTGTAACCATCAGTGTGGAGCCTGTCGAATTAACCTATTGACTTAATTCAATGTTACAACTTCTGCACCATCGGCAGTCAAAAACAGGTAGTTTCAGCCATTTGGTAGTCTCAGTACAGGGATTGCCAAGCTTTTAGCGAATTTTGGAATTTAGTTAAATATTCTATTGATTAATTTCCTACTAGTTTGACCCTGCGTTCTCCCACAAGCGTATTATAATTTATTGTAAGAAAAATGGAAACTTCATTATACCCTGCTGAGGAGACGAGGAAGGGGCAGAGTGCGAGCGGGAGAAATACAGTGGAAAGACTCAAGAACGGATCCGGATATTTCTGGTCGATGGTACCTAAGCGTAACCATCAGTATGGAGCCTATCAAATTAACCTATTGACTTGATTCAATGTTACAACTTCTGCACCATCGGGAGTCAAAAACAGGTAGTTTCAGCCATTTGGTAGTCTCAGTACAGGAATTGCCAAGCTTTTAGCGAATTTCCGAAGACATTGTACTCGGTCAAACATTTTTAGGGGTGTTTAGGGGAGTTTTAAGGTGGGGGGGGGGGGGCGTTACCCATAAATGAAACAATCTGACAAGTGACACGTCATTGTAAAGTTTTGTTTTACGTTTTCTTGGAATTTAGTTAAATATTCTATTGATTAATTTCCTACTAGGGTTTGCAATCCCGGGATCCCGGGATCCCGAAATCCCGGGATCCCGGACAATTTTCACCGATTTCAAATCCCGGGATTCATGAGGCCAATCCCGGGATTTCGGGATCCCGAAATCTCAAAATACAAAAATTTCAAACGGACATTTTTTTTTAGCATTAAAACGGAAAATAGTCCCAACTCGAGGCAAAGTGCTCATGATGAAAACCAGAAAGGAAATTCTCAGAATTAGGAAGCAAGTCTGTGACTGTGAATCACAGAACCGTTTCCCCTTCAGTCCAAACTCCAAACAGCGCGTTCTTCCCTCCCTCTCGCAAGCTCGCAACATGTGTGATTCACACTCGCGAGCGTGAAGAATTTTCCGGACTTCCATTTTTTGTTGACTGAGTTGCGTTTTGTGCGTTGTGCCTAACAGTTTTCGACTGTGCCCAATACAACTGACTGTGTGAGTTTTTGACTGGGTTTTTGTGTGTTGAGATGTCTGGAAATAGTGACTTTGTGAAACACAAAAAGGACGGCAACAAAGATTCCATACGGAGCCTGTTTCTCACGAGTAAGGATGGAGCAAGTGTGAAATGCAAGGTTAGTTTTTACCAACTTGATAAGTATTATTATGGTAATCACAAGGTGTAGGTACTTACTTCCAATTGTCGGGTTAAACATTACGTCAAAGTACATTGGTTGCATTTTATTTTCAGGATTGTAATAAAGTGCTGAAAACTGGTGGTGGTTCAACAAAGGGATTGCATACCCACTTATTTGCTATTCATGGAAGGAAAATTAATACCACTGATATATCTACGTCTGGCACTGGCAGTAAAGTAGTTGATGGGAAACGTCCGTGTTCATCAGAACCAGCTAAGAATCCGGGACAAATTACTGGGACGAAAAAGAAACAAAAACTCGAAGACTACTGTTTTAAAAGTTATAAGAAGGATTATTTGAGTGAAACGTTGGCTCGCATGACAGCTAAAGACGGCATGCCTTTTTATATGTTCGTTAAATCAGTCGACCTCAGGAAATTATTTGAAGGCATGGGACACCATGATTTACCAAAATCCCCCAATGGAATTAAGAATCGTGTTATGAAATACTACACAGAGATACGACAACTGATCACAGCTGAAATAAAACAGCGTAAATCATCAGGTGCACGGTTTAGCCTCACCTTCGATGAGTGGACATCAACTGCGAACAAGCGTTACATGAACATTAATTTACATGCTGTTGACGAATTCTGGAACCTAGGTTTGGTTCGTGTGCGTGGAACTATGCCAGCTGAGAAGTGTAAGGAACTCTTGGAAGGCCACCTATTCCAATTTGGGCTTTGTTTGGAGAAAGATATTGTCTGCATCGTCACGGATGGGCCTTTGACTGAACGGAAACTGCATCTGAACGGGATCTTGAACTTCTGTCTGATTATCAGGACCTGAATGCTGTTATTAAAAAAGTCAGGAAAATAGTTGTCCTTTTCAGAAGGTCCCCAGTACAAAATGACGACATACTGCAAAAGTATGTAAAAGAAGAGCGAGGGAAGGAGATGCAACTGGTCCTGGATGTTAAAAATAGGTGGAACAGCCTAGTCACAATGTTGGAACGTTTCGTGAACCTGAAAGGTAGCATTCAGAAAGCTCTAATTGACATGAAAAATCCATTCACAGTCAGTGATTCTGAATTTGCTTTCCTCTCAGACGTGGTTGCTGTTCTCGCTCCAATTAAGCTGGCTGTGGAAGCGCTTTGTCGGAGGGAAGCCAATTTGTTGTCGGCTGACGCAACCATGAAATTTCTATTTGAAAAATTGCAAGCAAATAAGTCTGCATTGGCTGAAAGGATGTCGTCATCATTAATGGCTCGATTCAAAGAGAGAAGGGAGAAGAACCTATCGGGGGTAATTGCGTACCTACACCACCCTGAACCTGAACAGCCCGACGAAGATTCACCTGGGGAACACGACTTATTTGGAAGACCCTCACATGCAGCTATACGAGGAGAGCTGAAGCGAATACTCGAAAGACTCGCAGTCGAAGGTCCTTTAAGCGGTGAAGACGACCCTACAACTGACCTGAAAGAATTCGAAGCCGACAGATCCACAGTAAGCGATTGCACAGCCAGTTTGCAAGATCAACTGGAGGCCCGAATCCAAAAATCCATGGGGAAACATCAGCCTGTCACGATCACGAAACATCAAAGAGATCTGATGACCACAATCAAAAAAGAAATGAGTCTCTTTGACAATGGCACCATTTACCCGAGGCCACCATTTAACCATAGTTTATAACTATCTGTTGACCATCCCGCCAACCAGTGTCGAAGCCGAGAGAGCATTCTCAGCAGCAGGATTATTTTCTACGAAACTGAGGAGCAAACTGGCTGATGAGACACTGAATTCTCTCTGCTTTCTGAGGGCACATTTTATGAAAAATGAAAAAAAAATAACTTCTACGTACCTACATGTGTTCGTAAACAAAATTGAAAATTGAAAATTTTAAAATAATTTGTAGGTAAATGAGTTAAGTTTGTAAAGTTATACTTAGCATTTAAAAAAATAAACGATTTTTTCGGTTTTTACAATAATTTTTATATTTTTTAAATTAATTCCTGAATCCCGGGATTAATCCCGGGATCCCGGGTTTGAGAACAGGTAATCCCGAGATCCCGGGATTGGTAAAGCTGGACGGGATTGCAAACCCTATTTCCTACTAGTTTGACCCTGCGTTCTCCCACAAGCGTATTATAATTTATTGTAAGAAAAATGGAAACTTCATTATACCCTGCTGAGGAGACGAGGAAGGGGCAGAGTGCGAGCGGGAGAAATACAGTGGAAAGACTCAAGAACGGATCCGGATATTTCTGGTCGATGGTACCTAAGCGTAACCATCAGTATGGAGCTTATCAAATTAACCTATTGACTTGATTCAATGTTACAACTTCTACACCATCGGCAGTCAAAAACAGGTAGTTTCAGCCATTTGGTAGTCTCAGTACAGGAATTGCCAAGCTTTTAGCGAATTTTCGAAGAAATTGTACTCGGTCCAACATTTTTAGGGGTGTTTAGAGGAGTTTTAAGGGGGGGGGGGGAGAAGTTACCCATAAATGAAACAATCTGACAAGTGACACCTCATTTGAAAGTTTTTAGCGAATTTTCGAAGAAAATGTAGCTATTGTTCTTGGTCCAAAATTTTTAAAACTCGAATTTTCGAAAAATGATCATACCAAAATCCGAAATTTTCATACCGAAAACGAAATAGTGAAATGTACAAAGCAAATGAGATGATTGGGTGATATATATACAAAATGGGATTGCTTGCAACCAATGAAAACGACACGAACGCGTTGTGATCCTCGGAAAGATCGCACAGACGATATTTGAATACAAAATATGCGTAAACTGAATTGCCGGTGAAACAATGTAAAAAAGAAAGAAAATATGCATTTGTTGCAATGAAATTTTCTTTTAAGAAATCGATGTATTGAGTTTTTACCAATAGCCAAGGATGGAAACGAAGTTATAGAAATTGTCAATGAACAGTAGGTATTTCGGGTACCCAATAAGGTGCTGCTCATTTCCGCTTGTTGAGGCGGTGATGATGAAACGAGGAATTCAAAATTTCTTTTTGGACCGTACTTTTTTTGTTAAGAATTTTCAGAAAACTACTTCTTTTCTCCGAATAAAAGTTGGCAACCCTAGTTGTTAGTGTAATAATATAAGGGTATTATTATTCCCTTGTATAATAATACAAGGGAATAATATTACACTAACAACTAGGGTTGCCAACTTCATTAACTTCATATTATGAGTGAATGAAGTGATTGTCTCGGTTGGATAATATCCAACCCTCACTCGTACACATATTATGCGTACGATCGTACACACTCGAGTGAGGGTTGGTTTATGTTTGACAGATTGCTTTTGCTGTATCGGTGCTCCATCTCGATAGTCGAATATTAAATAGACTGACGGGTGATGGTACGACCGTAGACATGACGCAGAAATGCGTTTTTGGGTTTTTGGAACTGTTGGAGTCAGAAAAACTGGCCGCGTCGATCAAATGAGACTTCGTAACAGTGAAAAAACTCTGCAAATTCTTGACACAACGGTTCATTATCTTCTTTGTACAGATCACCCTTCTGTCTAGATCACTAGGTCTAAATGTCTAGATCCTAAATGTTAGATTAATTATTATTATTATTAACAATTTTATCAAGTACCTAGTGAAAATTGTTATAATTTATTGTTAGGTATTAATAATTCGTATTTACTATTAATAATAATAATTATTAATTATGATTAATTAATTCGATATAATTCTGGGGTTTTTAATACTACGTCGGTACTAATTTTTCTATAAAAGAAGTACCTACCAACAAACATTCGAAATTACCTTCATTTCCGTAGCACGAAACGCACCTCAGAACAACAAACTCGACATCACTTAAGCCATATGATGTCCCAAAGAGCTTGTTAGTATGAAAATGGACCTGTATTTCAACAGTTTGATACACGATCGTGTTGTGAGGCACAATCTTTGAGCCGTCATTGTAAACGAACGGCTGGTCGTACAAAGCTGCGGATGGTCTTAAAAAATTCTACGGAACAAACTCTACCTAAATATGAAATAAAAAACATACCGTTCTATATGAATTTTTCGAGATATGAGATTTTCAAATTTTCAAAATTCGTTTTGAACCCCTTCCCCTTGACCTAGGGTTATGAAAAGTTTCGAGGACCATTGTGGGGTTGGTCGAAACCCATAAAAAAAATTTCGTAATTTTAACTCAACGCTAACTGGGCAAAGTGCCGCGGACGGCGGACGGCGTACGGCGGACGGACGGATTTTGGTTTATTATCTTCGATAATGAACCATTGGAATCGCCCAAAGAAAAAAAATTTTTAACCCCCCCTCAAAATTTGTTGGTTTACGTTTCAAGACACGTAGATTCAGAAAATCGAATAAAAAAAAATCCGTCCGTCCGCCGTACGCCGTACGCCGTACACCGTACGCCGTACGCCGTACGCCGTACGCCGTCCCCCGTCCGCCGTCCGCCGTCCACGCCGTTTTGCCCAGTTAGCGTTGAGCTAAAATTACGAAATTTGGTTTCTGGGTTTGGACCAGCCCCACAATGATCCTCGAAACTTTTCATAACCCTAGGTCAAGGGGAAGGGGTTCAAAACGAAATTTAAAATTTCGACAATGTCATATCTCCAAATATTTAACTGAACCGTGTAATGTTTAGTTCACTTTTGAATGACCTGAAAAATTACGAATCTTTTAAGACCAATTGGATTTTTGTGCGACCAGCTGTTCGTTCACAGTGAGCGCGCAAAGGTTTAGGAAAAACACTAAACTTTCGCGTCGAAAACGGCCGTTAACCCCCAGACGCCCAGAATAAAACTACCTTTTTTCATCTTCCCGGTAAACTACAGTCTAGAAATTTTAACCGTGAGTCGGGGATAGACCACATTGCAATATTTACTCGGTTTCTCATCTGTAAAATTGTTTAAATAATACCTTTTTGTAATAATACAAATTAAATTTTGATGATGAGCTATTGACTTGAAATTTTAAAAATAGGTTAGAACTGGATAACAATGCAATATTCACTCGGTTTCTTGTCTGTAAAATTGTTTAAATAATACCTATTTGTTTAAACAAATTAAATGTTGATGATGAGCTAGATACTTGAAATTTTAAATATAGGTCTGAAATGGATGACATTTCAATATTCACTCGGTTTGTATGACATGGTATGAGTATGGTGTGGTATATTATTGTATGTATGATTTGGTATAATACAGTATGGTATGATAGGAAAGAAATTCGTATGGTATGGTATGAGTACGGTGAGAATATGGTATGGTGCCGATTTGCAATACAGTCTGGTATAGACAGAAGGGTGATCTGCACAAGGAAGATAATAAACCGTTGTGTCAAGAATTTGCAGAGTTTTTTTTATTCGATTTTCTGAATCTACGTATCTTGAAACGTAAACCAACAAATTTTGAGGGCGGGTTGAAATTTTTTTTTCGTTGGGCGATTCCAATGGTTCATTATCGAAGATAATAAACCAAAATGAAGTACGAGGTACGCGGTGTAGGTGTGGGAGGGGGCGCAGAGACATAAAAGGTCTCGTCGTATGACAAACTAGTTGGCCTCCTGCCAGCCGTATTACGTCATACGCTCGTGCGTCATAGGCTCTGACGTACTTGTTGGCCTCCTGCTAGCCGTCTTACGTCATACGCTCGTGCGTCATAGGCTCTGACGCACTTGTTGGTCTTTTGCCAGCCGTCTTACGTCATACGCTCGTGCGTCATAGGCTATGACGTACTTGTTGGCCACCTGCCAGCCGTCTTACGTCATACGCTCGTGCGTCATAGGCTCTGACGCACTAGTTATCCTGCCAGCCGTCTTACGTCATACGCTTGTGCGTCATAGGCTCTGACGCAATAGTTGGCCTCCTGCCAGCCGTCTTACGTCATACGCTCGTGCGTCATAGGCTCTGACGTACTTGTTGGCCTCCTGCCAGCCGTCTTAGGTCATATGCTCGTGCGTCATAGGCTCTGACGTACTTGTTGGCCTCCTGCCAGCCGTCTTACGTCATACGCTCGTGCGTCATAGGCTCTGACGTACTTGTTGGCCTCCTGCCAGCCGTCTTACGTCATACTCTCGTGCGTCATAGGCTCTGACGCACTTGTTGGTCTTTTGCCAGCCGTCTTACGTCATACGCTCGTGCGTCATAGGCTCTGACGTACTTGTTGGCCACCTGCCAGCCGTCTTACGTCATACGCTCGTGCGTCATAGGCTCTGACGCACTAGTTATCCTGCCAGCCGTCTTACGTCATACGCTTGTGCGTCATAGGCTCTGACGCAATAGTTGGCCTCCTGCCAGCCGTCTTACGTCATACGCTCGTGCGTCATAGGCTCTGACGTACTTGTTGGCCTCCTGCCAGCCGTCTTAGGTCATATGCTCGTGCGTCATAGGCTCTGACGTACTAGTTGGCCTCCTGCCAGCCGTCTTACGTCATACGCTCGTGCGTCATAGGCTCTGACGTAATGGCCCGCCGGTCGCTTGTGTTCTGACGTGATCTGAGGGAAAGGGTGAATCAAGGGAACAAATTTTTCCCGTTTCAGTTTATGTGCCAAAGCAAAGACATGAAAATGTCAAAAAAAATATGTAAATAGGTACCTAAAACCAACTGTAATGTCAATTTTCTGACAATGAGTTTTCGACTATAGTTTTCATACCTTTTTACTTAAGTACTTATTGCAATTTGAGACTGATAATGAGCTGTTTGCAAATAAAAAGTCTGATAACTACTTTATTACATCTTATTAATCTATTTTCAAGTTCCGATTCACAGTTGAATGTATTTTATTTAGATGTCGTAAAATTCGAAAACGATGGAATGACGAAACCTGTCGACTACTGACTCAAGTGATACTGTCGACTTCTAACACATGTAGGTCGACTACTAGTGCAAAACCATGTCGACTACTGAAGAAAATGTTGGTCACTGGTATCGACTACTACCTAGAGCATTGGGATTTTTTACAAAACTTGTTTTTCCCTTTTCAAACCATGTTGAATAATATTTCCCGCTGCCAGGTCTTTTAGGGAAGGATCTTGGGTACACAATGAACAGGTTTGCAATGAGAAAAAAACCGAGTGAATATTGAAATGTCATCCATTTCTGACCTATATTTAAAATTTCAAGTATCTAGCTCATCATCAAAATTTAATTTGTTTAAACAAATAGGTATTATTTAAACAATTTTACAGACAAGAAACCGAGTGAATATTGCATTGTGATCCAGTTCTGACCTATTTTTAAAATTTCAAGTCAATAGCTCATCATCAAAATTTAATTTGTATTATTACAAAAAGGTATTATTTAAACAATTTTACAGATGAGAAACCGAGTGAATATTGCAATGTGGTCTATCCCCGACTGACGGTTAAAATTTCTAGACTGTAGTTTACCGGGAAGATGAAAAAAGGTAGTTTTATTCTGGGCGTCTGGGGGTTGGGTCACATAACGGCCGTTTTCGACGCGAAAGTTTAGTGTTTTTCCTAAACCTTTGCGCGGTCACTGTGAACGAACGGCTGGTCGCAAAACAATCCAATTGGTCTTAAAAGATTCGTAATTTTTCAGGTCATTCAAAAGTGAACTAAAAATTACACTGTTTCATGAGAATTTTTAGAGATATGACATTGTCGAAATTTCAAAGTTCGTTTTGAACCCCTTCCCCTTGACCTAGGGTTATGAAAAGTTTCGAGGATCATTGTGGGGCTGGTCCAAACCCAGAAACCAAATTTTGTAATTTTAGCTCAACGCTAACTGGGCAAAGTGGCACGGACGGCGGACGGCGGACGGCGTACGGGGGACGGCGTACGGCGGACGGACGGATTTTGGTTTATTATCTTCGATAATGAACCATTGGAATCGCCCAAAGAAAAAAAAATTTTAACCCCCCCTCAAAATTTGTTGGTTTACGTTTCAAGATACGTAGATTCAGAAAATCGAATAAAAAAAAATCCGTCCGTCCGCCGTACGCCGTACGCCGTACGCCGTCCGCCGTACGCCGTCCGCCGTCCGCCGTCCGCCGTCCGCGCCACTTTGCCCAGTTAGCGTTGAGCTAAAATTACGAAATTTGGTTTCTGGGTTTGGACCAGCCCCACAATGGTCCTCGAAACTTTTCATAACCCTAGGTCAGGGGGAAGGGGATCAAAACGAATTTTGAAATTTTGAAAATTCCATATCTCGAAAAATTCCCATCAAACGGTATGTTTTTTATTTCATATTTAGATAGAGTTTGTTCCGTAGAATTTTTTAAGACCATCCGCAGCTGTGTACGACCAGCCGTTCGTTCACAATGACGGCTCAAAGTTTGTGCCTCACAACACGATCGTGTATCAAACTGTTGAAATACAGGTCCATTTTCATACTAACAAGCTCTTTGGAACATCATATGGCTTACGTGATGTCGAGTTTGTTGTTCTGAGGTGCGTTTCGTGCTACGGAAATGAAGGTAATTTCGAATGTTTGTTGGTAGGTACTTCTTTTATAGAAAAATTATTACCGACGTAGTATTAAAAACCCCGGAATTATATCGTATTAATTGATCATAATTAATAATAATTATTATTAATAATAAATACGAATTATTAATACCTAACAATAAATTATAATAATTTTCACTAGGTACTTGATAAAATTGTTAATAATAATTATTATTTTCAATTATCACTAATTATTAGTGATAATTGAAAATAATAATTAATCTAACATTTAGGATCTAGACATTTAGACCTAGTGATCTAGACAGAAGGGTGATCTGTACAAAGAAGATAATGAACCGTTGTGTCAAGAATTTGCAGAGTTTTTTTTTATTCGATTTTCTGAATCTACGTATCTTGAAACGTAAACCAACAAATTTTGAGGGGGGGTTAAAAAAATTTTTTCTTTTGGCGATTCCAATGGTTCATTATCGAAGATAATAAACCAAAATTGCTCTTGAGGCTCCGCCACGTATGTCTTTCTATTTGGCTGGTATTGGCTGCACGTAACTGCTGGGATAGAGCGAGTGTTTCCTCGCAAATGAACGTGTTTTGCCTTAATATGACTGGGAAAAATAGTTAAATAGTTATAATGTTTTATTCCTATTCTAGGATGTCCAAATATACCGCACTTTAGACAAATTGGTCAAAAAAAATTGTTTCATCGCCTTACTAGGTCAAAGTTATGAACCATTAACATTTTGAAAAGGTAGTGCTACAATGAAAAACCGGTTCCCATCGGGATGGGGAAGGACATTTCTCAAACTAGGCATTCTAAAGACAAGATTAGAATACAAATTATTTGCGTTTGCGGTCGTAACACCGTAATTAACTTACGGATCTGGAGAGTACTAATCCTACAAGAGCGGAAGGGACAACACACTTTGTTTACTCAACGGTCTTATACGGGTATCACTACTTAATCTCAATTTTTAAAACTCTTTCATTTCGAAATCAGTTGCATAGTAAACGTTCATTAGTCATGACTCATGAGCTAAGCGAAAATCAAATATAGTGATTTGTGTGAGTGTTTGTAGAGTGATACAAACTTGGAAGTTTTCCTTCGACGACATTTCATTATTTCAAATATTATATTATTTCATTATTTCGCGGGCTTTAAACCCGCGAGATGTGACATGAGAGATTTTCTATCACACGGATAATATTTATTGAAATAACATCTCATTACGGAATCCCAGGGGTCATGCCTTTACAGTTACCTGGTGAGGGGGATGTTCTGAGACTTCCTCGGTTTTCAGCTTATAACTTGCAAAGTAAGCTATTTACGAAAAAAGGGTTTACGTAGTAAAATAAGGAGGAGACAATTTCCTATAATTTATGTCTCATAACATTTTTTCGTACGTCGTATGGTTTCTACGCAGAACAGTGCTGAACTATGGGAGATATCAGTAATTTTTGGAAAAAAAAGAATGAATCAATGCAATTCAGCAAAAAATAGCAGAAGATAGGGTTGGTTGTTGGTTTATGTTTGACAGATTGCTTTCGCTGTATCGGTGCTCCATCTCGATAGTCGAATTTTTTTCATATTTATTATTTTATGTAGGTGAACATTATTTAATAGAATAATAAAAGAGGAAAATTTCAGTTCAATTCAGTATTTATGACCTAATAAATGTATACCTACCTAAGATTAAATGCTACCTTAGATCTGCATACAAAAAACAGCACATTGGACTCGCTACCTCCTATTGAAGCTGCAGCACAGGTATACATTTTAGACCTCAATTTGTTTAAGGACGCGATTTCCTTTAATTTGTACAATTCAGTGAAAAAGGTAATAGGTTATAGGTAATAATAGGTAAATAATAGGTAATAATAAAAGATAAATTAGTAACAGCGTCAGCATGTGTCGTAGGATGTTTAAAAATTTGAATGGTCTTGGTTAGGGCAGGGTTTTTCTTAAGGGTTTGAAGAAACCTCATTTTTTCGACTTTGAACGAGGCTGAAGTTGTGTCACATCCCCCCACGGCAAGCAAAAACAATATGTTGTCATTGATGGATTGGTCATGAGAAAAAATGAGTTGTGAACCTGGCTTCAGAAAGTATATATTTGAATGTACACCCCGACAACGACCAATCATGACATCTTCAACCACAATAAATACACAGTTATGCTGCTCTGCGAGATCTATGCTGTGGTAACAATGACAGTACCTATCCGCATCCTCTTGTGCCTGCTTTGTGTGAATGCCAGCTGCAGCAAAGGTGTCCATTAACATTGAGACGAGACGGATTTTGTTCTTCACGTTGCCTACAAATTGTTCTTGTGGCATTGTTGGGATCATTGTTTTCTCGAACATGACATCTACTGACATCTGTTTACGTGATCTCGCTCGCTCAGCATATTTAGAACCTTCTTGGGGGTAACCATCGAAGACAACTACAGCACTGTCCTTGTACTTTGAATTGACGAATGAGATGAATTCTTTCACCCTTAAAGGGAAAATTGCATTGATCCATTCATTATTTTTTGATTTTTTCTAAAAATTACTGATTTCTCCCATATTTCAGCACTGTTCTGCGTGGGAACCATACGACGTACGAAAAAACGTTATGAAACATAAATTATAGGAAATTTTCTCCTCTTTATTTTACTAGATAACCATTTTTTGCGTAAATAGCTCGCTTTTCATGTTATAAGCTGAAAACCACTAGAAAACATGATTTTTAGTGGTTTTTTTTACGATTTCTCATATTTGCCGACCAAAGTTTTGTTGGAAAACTTCAGATTCGTGTTCAGCACCCCAAAAAACATAGAATAATCCAATAAAAACCATTACACCAAAACTTTCCACTTCGACCCCTTTTTGTGCACTTACTAGCCTAAACGGTGTCCCAGTCAGTATCAGACCGTTTTTCAGTATCAGACCTATTTGTGCCTCCATTTCCATAACTGTATACCTTTCATCCCATCACCATGGACGACGATGAAATGGCCGAACAGACATGGAGATGGTATGAAGAATTGGAAGAAGAGGCGAGAGAATAGGAACAGAGCGATTGATTGTTAGAGAATTTTCGAAGAAAAGGAAGCTATTGTTCTCGGCCCAACATTTTTAAAACTCGAATTTCCGAAAAATGTTTACACCAAAATCCGTTTCAGACCATCCTGAATTCACTTCCAAAAGGCCCCCAAAAATCATATGTATAATAATAAAAAAAAATAAAACAATTCAGGCCGAAAAAAATTTGATGTGAGTAGTATCGCATGTCACCGACCGTGTCAATCCGTGCCATGTCACCTCTCGCGGGTCAAATAAGAGATTTTTGGCCTCATTTCAACAAATAGGTAAAGGTAATGTAACTCAGAAGAGGGAAAACTTCAGTAAGTGAATGGAACCCAGAAGTCTTGTTGGAAGACCGAAAAAAACTTTTGACGAGTGGGGGGAGAAAAGCAAGAGAATCCACACGTCAATTTCAAGCATCTCACTCACAAAGCTCATAAACAACCGTAAAAACAACCGCTTTATTTTCACATAACATACGAAGCAATTTACAAATAAAAGAACAAGAATTGTTGACAAAGCTTCATAAGTGCAGCTGCATCACACTGTTATGCTCCATTGAATACTCTCATCACGGATTTCCATTGGGAGATCATTCCGGGTAAAAAGGATTTCGTAAAAACAACCGCTTTATTTTCACATAACATACGAAGCAATTTACAAATAAAAGAACAAGAATTGTTGACAGAGCTTCATAAGTGCAGCTGCATCACACTGTTATGCTCCATTGAATACTCTCATCACGGATTTCCATTGGGAGATCATTCCGGGTAAAAAGGATTTCGTAAAAACAACCGCTTTATTTTCACATAACATACGAAGCAATTTACAAATAAAAGAACAAGAATTGTTGACAAAGCTTCATAAGTGCAGCTGCATCACACTGTTATGCTCCATTGAATACTCTCATCACGGATTTCCATTGGGAGATCATTCCGGGTAAAAAGGATTTCGTAAAAACAACCGCTTTATTTTCACATAACATACGAAGCAATTTACAAATAAAAGAACAAGAATTGTTGACAGAGCTTCATAAGTGCAGCTGCATCACACTGTTATGCTCCATTGAATACTCTCATCACGGATTTCCATTGGGAGATCATTCCGGGTAAAAAGGATTTCGTAAAAACAACCGCTTTATTTTCACATAACATACGAAGCAATTTACAAATAAAAGAACAAGAATTGTTGACGTTAGGTAACTAGCGATATAATTATTATCTGGTAAAGTTGGTAAAACATTTTTTTTTTTTTTTTTGAATTAAACAGGTGCTCTCTAGTCAGGCCTATTCATTTTCACTGTCTCAATCGGCCCCAAGGGTTCGATAAACGACTACATAGAGATCTTGAAATTAAAATGTATTAACAGTTAGATCATAAAACTTGACGTGTTAGACGACTAATATTTATGGTGACTACTTACGCAAGCTATTCTAACTATACACTTAAGTTATGAGGTTCTCAACTTCTTGTAGTTATCCTAATTACTATTTACAGATACTCACTGATTTTTAACTTTACCTAAGTTGACAATTAAGAACATGCAACATAAAAAAGACTCATGCTATTAATAATGATAAGTAACAAAAACGTTACTGTCTAAAAGTTATAAAATAATATGGCACGACAGCTTATGGATGAAGCTGGTTTCTGATTGTATCGGCAGCATCTATTATAAAGTACACCTCCTTAAATATACAGTACATTGACATTAGAAAACCAGCTCGTCAACGTAAAACTACAACTAAAAATTACACTGAACACTTGAAGAAACTGGGTCTTTACTGTGTTAGAAAATTTCGCGTTCGGCATTTACGTCGATTTCAACTGGTTTGAATAGAAAACAAATAAATAAATTAAAAAATGAGCAAGGAACGAACAAAATGAATAAAAACAAAATGGAACCAATGAAAAATGAATACAGGAAAACAAAAAGACCTGGAAAAAAAGGCAGAGAACTTTATGCCGGGGTTTCGTAGGCTCAGATTGGGATTGTTCGTATTAACCATCAACATCAGCTTAGACATTTCGCCATCAATCAATCATAATCATCACCTACAACATCCAGCATCAGATCGTTGTCGTTGTTACATCATAAGTGACTCATTTCCTTCTTCATGGCTTCCTCTTTCATTTTCTTTCGCAGTGTCGGGATGTCGTCTTCAATCCTCACCAACAGCCGCATCCTCTGCAAAAAATCACAAACAGTGTTGTGATCGTGAAAGTTTCCTCCGTCAACTGCATGCATTGTAAAATTGTTGTGCTTTTAATTGAACTTCATTTCACATTCGACAGAAAAATGAACGAATAATCCTGAAAGCCGCATTCGAAATACATGTGGGTCATTCTCACAAAAACGCGAAATTATGGTTATGAGTAAGATTTGAACAAATGGTAATGGTTTTCGGTACTAAAAGGTATTATTTCTATCGAAAATTTTGCGTACTTGCCAGCACACATGCTCCCAGAGTGTTGGAGTAATTGCTTAATTAATAAAAACTTGATTAAATGTTGAAAAGTCAGTCCTTCACCCATGTCACAAACTGTTGATTACCAAATTCAATCACCCAGCAACGTTACTGATTGATATGTTTCTCATAATGTTTCTGTATGTAATCATCAGGCAATGTCTTAAATTTAAAAATCCGAAACTTCATAATTTTGTAAATAAATTTAGGATATGAAACATAATGAAATGTGAATGTCACAGAGATTAGCGGCACTCACTATTAAATTTTATATTTATATTTTTTATTCGAATAATTAAGTTGTTTGAGCGCTGCTGGCGTTCTCATTTCATCACAAATACATTAAAAGACTTTGGTGAATTTTTTCAGGATATTATGTGAACATTTAAATTTTTTGAAAATGTCTACTTCAAATTTCACTTTTTTGTGAGAATGAACCATATACGATTTAGCATATACGATTTCAAGAGTCAACTTCTCGTGTAAAAATTGGGGAAATTGAAGTTTCTCATACAAATGTTCGCTCTGTTCCCAACACCATGAAAATAGAGTTTTGAAATTGGCTCAAAGAGATCATTTCTGAAACTGAGAAAGGGCGGTGTTTTTTGTTACTCAATCTGATATCATTTCAGATGAGTGTATTTATTAGGTGTAACTCGTATGCGAGATCCCCCAAAAACAGATTTGTGTAAAAATCACTCTCGCAAATACGAGTACATTCTACACTACAGCTGCCGGAAAAGGTTATGATTTCCGCCCGCCACCCCTTTTCATTCCAACTAAAGAGAGAGATGTCCTAACCACTTCACAAGCACCGTACCCGTTTCGAAATCTCCCCTGGCGCCATGGAGAGACGCTTTTATTACTACAAATCTAGTATGAGACTTTTTGTTATATAGGTATTATTATATAGGTATTATATAGGTATTATATAACTTATTTATTAATAAATTTATTTATAATTTATAATTGATTAAATAATTGTCCTACCTAACTGAAGAAGATTATGGTAAGGGTGAAGAACCGGATTTTTGAAGTTATATAACTCGGCTGCCTCCAGACCTATCGAATTTTAGCGCATTCTATTATCCGCACAAAGAAGATCCACACTAAATTTCAAGTTGATCGGCTGTGGACCCCTCAAAGTGGCCAAAATTAGCCTAAAGTTAGGTTTAGTTACTCCGTCAAGTTCTCGCTTCAAACAGTAACAAAGTGAAGTAACCGAAATATCGGTTATTGGGTGAGGTCAAAGGATGAATAGATTCATATTGGACGATTATCAATACCACGCACCTACAGTTACTTAGCACTAGTCTAATGATGACGTCATGGAAACTTCGGATGCGATTCAACTCCGCTGAAGAGCACAAATTCTTTGAACTTATTCTTTGGTGGACAAAGGATAATGTTATTAATTTGATTTGATTTTCTTTTGAAATAATTGTTTTTAGAAGTTTAATTTTCCTTTTATTCTTGTAAATTTTGCCAATAAACACATCTGAATCTGAATTATATTCAAAACTAAGTATGTCTCACGCGGAAGTGGACATACTGATTGAATTTCTTCAAATTGTGCAAAACTCGTAGTTATTGACATACCGTTTCAAAGTCACCTTCCGTAGTGTACCACTTGTAAACCATATAACCAGGTATGCAGAGCATAGAAGACAGCGCTGTCACCCATCCGAAAGCGTGACTCCACCAGGGGTATTCGTAGTCGAGGTATTTGATCGGAGTCCATTGAACCAGATTGAATATGAAAGTTCCCTGAAACATAGTCAGAAGGGAACAGAGTCAGATTCCATCTTTGAATTTCTGATTGAACAAAAAAAAAGTACTTGGAGAAAAGTTGAGGACTTACGAAGCAGATGATTGGGGTGGTGAAGACCCAGCAGACTTTCCAGCCGCTCCACGGGTAGTAGCCGATCATTTCTTTGATGCCGTCGTAAAACTTGTTGACGCCGAAAGCCCACGAGATGGCGATGCACTCGAAGAAGATGAGGAAGAGGAGGCAGAACCCGCTGACGGCGTATGAGTCCAAGATTTGGAACACGTACATTCCGCCCTGAAGAAAAGAACAGAAAGAAGTTGAGTCTCGCGAAGTGAATACCTACAAAGTGTGTGGGCCTGTAAAGCTTCTTTGTGTCGTTACGTGAATAATATCTGTAATTAATAGAATCATCTATATGGAATGTGATTCTGCGGCCTCGAAAGCCTATCAAACCTGAGAAAAAATCGTATGACTTATATAATAATAATAACACGTATTATTTCGTCAAACGTTGCTACTGACGTTATCTTGACTCAAACAATTAGCGCAGAGTACGCTCTATAAATGCAATGTGCCCAGTACAGTATAAAATCGAAGATTTTTTTTTTAAATTCATGTCCTAGAATGTTTGATGTCAGTGTAATGTCGTATATTCCACTAAATTCTATGCATGAAAAAATCCAAGTGGGACTAATGGATACGATAGTCAGTTAGGTATTGAAGTGGAATATCTCAGGAAAAACTCTTTTTCGAAGTAAAAGTTGAAAAAATAGGTAAGAAAATGAAAAATACATTGTGCACTCAGCGTGGTGAAATTACAGAAAGAGGTAGATAATAAGTACGTCATTCAAGGCTTATTAGTGTGTTGGTTCAATCATAGTCCTACTCTTGTAATAACAATAACACAGCCTCACAAAAAAAAATGTTCAGATCCTTAAACCGGACCCGCATGTCTCTATGTATTTTTGGTCGCTGAATCCGAATCCGGGGTCAAAAAGAGGCGGACACCCCTAAAAAAAAGTTATGCCCGAAAAACACCCCCGGATTGGGGTGAATCCTCGGGAAACTTTGAAGTAGGCATTATTATCTTGATGAATCCTGTTTTTATTAGCGAATTTTCGAAGAAAATGTAGCTATTGTTCTCGGTCCAAAATTTTTAAAACTCGAATTTTCGAAAAATGTTCATACCAAAATCTGTTTCAGACCATCCTGAATCCACTGCCAAAAGACACCAAAAATTATATGTACTCCCCACCAGGAGGCCACTTTAGGAAGGGTGGGCCCGGGACCGGTGGGATTCCTTCAATCCCTCGGTCTATTGTGTGAATGCTACCAACTGTGAATTTGTTTTTATTGGCGAGCAAGTAATTTATTAGAGTGTGCATGTTTTACATATAAGAAAACCCGACTGTGATAACCGCGTCCCTGTATTATATTTTAACTGTGATAACCTAGGCTAGCTCAGAATAAGGACGGGGAGGAATTTATAGAAGTACTCACCCGTCACTCCTATTTGTAAAAAGCCTGCCAATGACTGAAGTGCCGCAAGCCATAAGAAGAGGCGGCGAGTAATGATGCCGAGCCAAATATATATGAGAAAATCCTGCCAATGACGGAAGAACCACAAAATATAAGAAGAGGTGTGTAGTACCTAGGCCGAGCTATGATAGAAGATGGATCACTTCCCATAGGAAGTAATCTACCCCTCTGCGCCTAAAAAAAATCCCCGCAAAAACACGTTCCAGCATGACCAATGCCGGAGGGGGCAGAAAAAAAGGGGGACCTGCTGTGCTAGGCATAGAAAATGCCACAAGCGTGACGAGAAAAATTGGCCAAATTAAGAGCCTGGAAAACATTGTTATGGGCCACTGGCCTAGGTACAATGTACCAGAGATGAGTGCACAGCAGGGCCACTCTAAGGGGGGGGGGGAGTTTTAGGGGGGGAAATTCCGTTCCTATTCCGTTCTCAAACTGGAGCACTTTGAACATGAAGAAACGTGGTTGATACTTGAGATGTTCTTCATAGATATCATGTTGCCAGAAAAACATGAATAAAATTTGAATATTGGCAATTCTGATTTCACCATCGTGTTCAGCATAAAAAAAACCTTTAAAATGAGGTGTCGCTTGTCAGAATGTTTCCTTTGGGAATTTTTGATGAATTCTTCCCCCCTAAAACTTCCCTAAACCCCCCCTTAGAGTGGCCCGATTCTGCCCATCTACGAACTTAGCCTTTCGATTGCCAGGATGGAGTTTTTGTGTAAATTTGAACTTTTTATCTCAATTGTATCCCTAACAATCCCTAACCATCCCTAACCATCCCTAACTATCCCTATCCATCCGCGTCTTGCTAGACAGATTCTAGAGATCCAGCTAACGCGGTACTCTTTACCCTTTTTCTTCTTTCACCACTAGGGTGTGCAATATTAAATTTTATTCCTTTTTTTCCGGCAACATGATGTCCATAAAAAACATCTCAAGTATCAACCAAGTTTCTTCAGGTTTAAAGTGCTCCAGTTTGAGAACGGAATCGGATATAGAATTCTGATTTCACCATCGTGTTCAGCATAAAAATAAACCTTCAAAATGAGGTGTCACTTGTCAGAATGTTTCATTTTCGGAATGTATGATGAATTTTTCCCCCCTGAGACTCCCCAAAACCCCCCCCCTTAGAGTAGCCCGATTCTGCCCATCTACGAACTTAGCATTTCGATTGCCAGGATGGATTTTTGTGCAAATTTGAACTTTTTATCTCAATTGTACCCTAACCATCCCTAACCATCCCTAACTATCCCTAACCATCCGCGTCTTGCTAGGCAGATTCTAGAGTTCCAGCTAACGCGGTACTCTTTACCCTTTTTCTTCTTTCACCACTAGGGTGTGCAATATTAAATTTTATTCCTTTTTTTTTCTGGCAACATGATGTCCATAAAAACATCTCAAGTATCAACCAAGTTTCTTCATGTTCAAAGTGCTCCAGTTTGAGAACGGAATCGGATATAGCAATTCTGATTTCACCATTGTGTTCAGCATTAAAAAAAACCTTTAAAATGAGGCGTCACTTGTCAGAATGTTCCCTTTTGAGGATTTTTGATGGATTTTCTCCACTAACATCTTTAATCTTCTCGTCTTTAATCTTCTGTTCCCTTCTTTTCTCACAAACTGCTAGCCAGTGTTCTGAACAGCTGAGATCCGTGGGAATCGAATGGCGGGAGAGAATTAGGTGGAAAAAACAGCTGTGTCCGTCAAAATTAAAGAAATTCGTGAAATCACCGACGGGAGAATGACGGAGGGTGATTGGACAGCCACGTCCAAGACGAGACAATAACACGCTGACGCTGTGAAAAGAACTGAAACAAACTGCTAGCCAGTGTTCTGAACAGCTGGGATGCGTGGGAATCGAATGGCGGGAGAAAATTAGCGGGAAAAAACCGCTGTGACCTTCAAAATTTAAGAAAAATCTTGGACGAGGTTACGCGTGCATCAGGTCGGACAAACATATTGATTTTCGGAAGAAATTAACTTTTAATTATGAGAACCCCTTAGAAAGAATCTCAAACGGTTGACAAAGGTCCTATTTGGGCGCGAATTTTCAATTAACCCTCGAAAAACCCTTTTTCAGGACTTCAAATCCGTGAAGGTCGAGCCTGGACACGGACGGAGAATCACGAATTGACTATTTAAACTTTTTTTCTCGATTGAACTCATTAATCGTAAAAATTAGGAAAGTGGTTCTTGATAAAGTCAAAGTTGAGTCAAAATTTGTATTTAATACAATAAGTTTAAAAAAAATTTCAGCTCAAAAAATTATCAAGGGGCTTGGAAAATGCTCCGGACATCAAAATCTCGCTTTCTGGGAGAATGAGTCTAAAACGGATTTTGGTATAAATATGTTTCGGAAATTCGAGTTTAAACATTTTGGTCCGCGAAGAACAGCTTCATTTTCGTCGAACATTCGCTAAAAAGAAAAAGGCGTTAGAAAGGGATTTGTAGTCTTGTTCTATTAGCATCATCAGTTATCTCGAAGCTATCTTTAGTTCGTTTCTGATGCGATAGTGGCAAACTCAGCCTTGTTTGAAACTGTATGTACATGCTGTGCGATAAGGTTAAGTTAGGGATATTATTGGACAGAGGTCAAGGCAATCCGGCCCCATTTATATTTATAGTTGGTAACAAACGAGTGTATGCTCGTTCGTGTCGTGTTCTGATAATCTGTAAATCTCAAGAGGGTTATCTCAGTCGTGACATGAATGTCGATATCAGACCACAATGCAGATGGTTACAGCAAATAACCGAAGATCAAATTAAATTTCACAAACGATGCTCATCTCTATTAGTTTCGATGTATCAGAGAGATCGTGACATTGAAATTAAAAATCCAGAGTACGAAACTTGTGGTACAAATGTCACCATAAATCATCATCATCAATTCCATCCTGCGAGCTCAAATAAGTTTTTGTGGGATCAAAAACTTGGTTGATTACTACGGTTTTTCTGTTCTGTTTGGTGCTCGGTGCTTCGTCATTTTAAAACGGATTATACGAAGTGTGATATGGTTTGTCTCTTGCTAGAGACCCCTTTTTCTGTTTGGAGGGATTCCGACAAACAGGACCTCGTAAAGCAGCCTCGCCCCACTCCAAAGCTTGATGTACACTACACAGATAAGTCTTGTAATTGTCAATTTCAATGTAGTTGGTATGAGACGTATCGGTGGCTTTGTGGTCTGCTAAATCGTCTGTATTTTTGGCCTTGCCTCCTTTTCTCCCGTCAAGCGATTACTTGGTATGCCTTAGGGTTACCACGAGCTGGAAAATTTTGCACGTGGTACCAAAATGTTTACCCACTACTGCGCCCACCGTTTGAATCTAGTGTTGAAGAAAGGGCAAATTACCGACCACCTTAATAATATTCTTCAAGCAGAAACACTGGGCGTTCCAAAGTGTTTGGAAAAAATTAAATGGTGCAAAACACAATTAGACAATTAGACGATAAGCGTAAGACTGAGATATTTAGAAAAATCTAAAGAAGATATTATTAGAAAAGTAGTCATTTATGTTATTTTAAAAGGAGGAGTTTATTTTTTTTCTTGTATTATTTATGTTGACTGTAAATATGTTTATATTTATGAATATAAATATTTCAGGAATCCTTGAATTAATTGTAAGAGGAATCCTTGAATTATGAAGCCAGGGGAGGTGGAAGAGAGGGCCTCGAGGCCCTAACCTCCCCTGGTGGTTATATAAAAGTCAAATGACTTAAAGAAAGCTCAAAGTATTGAAACCAAAAACGAGACTATTAACGAATCTGTAAAAAAGGCGTACCACGATATCAAAAGAGGACTGGCAGAAGAACCGAGAGGACCTTCTGAGAGCGAATACTACCGAAAAGCGAAGTCTTACCTACTGAATAGCTCGGTGAAGAACGATGAGGAAGAAAAGAAAATGAAATAACTCCTCCTTAAGGTCTACATCAACATGACCGTCTGCTACAACACCGACGCAGGCGCCCGAAAAGATCTGCGTTGCTGCTAGGAGAGCCCTCGAACTGGACCCGGACATCGCTCTGAAAAGTGCCAAACTCTTTTACGATTGGGGTCTGGCACACCAAGCTCTGGGTAACTACAAACTCGAGTCAAAAGACTTAAACAAAGCTCAAAGTATTGAACCCAAGAACGAGACCATTAACCCATCTAAACGTAACACGATATCGAAAGAGGACCTTCTGAGAGCGTTCCTGGCTCAAACAGGAAACCGACCACCTCGGACTCATCTACGAGGATTCAGTGATCGCTGGCAAACGCAGCGTTCCTCGGAGCCGTCGAATACTACCGAAAAGCGAAGTCTTTTCTACTGAGTAGCTCGGTGAAGAACGAAGAGGAAGAAGAGAAAATGAAATACCTCCTCCTTAAGATCTACATCAACATGACCGTCTGCTACAATACTGGATCCGGACATCGCTCTGAAATGTACATACCCCTTTACACCTTTGACCCTTTGACACTGCCGCAATCCTCGGCTTTGAAGAGCATAGTAGCAGGTGGAGGTATTCTTGGAGATGCTCCAAGTTGATTGAATGCGAGGTCGGGATGAATGAGAAACTGCGACTTCTCTCCGATGCACATCGAGCACACGGCTATTTCAAAACCGGGGTATTGGTTAGAGCGGCCCATATGGAGCCGGATGGGATCTTTTTGCCTGAGGTACGTCGAGTCGAAAGGGATCTCCTGCATTTCGAAGTACTTGTTGTAGTGGAGGTAGACGATTGCACCGTCGGGGATTTTGGAGGAGCTACACCCGAGGATCTTTTTCTTGACGAAAAGACTTGCGAAAAGATGTTCGGATTTTCAAAATCTGAAGAGCGGAATCATTACGATGTTGACGACGATTGCCGCAAAGCGGTGACGGGGATCCTCGAGAATTTCCTCAAAGGCATGACCGCCTCGCGTCAGCTCGGCTCGGGCTTCACCTTCCGAGAGCGTTCCTGGCTCTAACAGGAAACCGCCTCGGGCTCATTTACGAGGATTTGGTCATCGCTGGCAAATGCAGCCCAGCGTTACCATCTTGGAGAAGTTTTAAAATCCAATGAACCTCAAACACGATAGAAAACATTAGGTGCTTGTCTTTGTTCTAAACCGTTTTGGTTGAAACCGATGAATCGTGGTTGAATGAAATTGACTCAGCTTGTCCCTATGATCAGCGAAATTCGATATTTAGAATTATATTTATGACATCACTGAAAAAAAACTGAGATATGTTTATCATAAAACAATACGAAGAGAACGATTAGCGGACCAACTTGTTGAATTGTTAGTGAAACTATTGTAACCTTGAAAAGGAACTAGTCAATCATTACGATGTTGACAACGATTGCCGCAAAGCGGTGACGGTGGTCCTCGAGAATTCCCTCACAGGCATGACCGCCTCGCTTCAGCTCAGCTCGGGCTTCACTTTCTCAGAGCGTTCCTGGCTCTAAATAACTTTTTAAAGAAGATTCAGATATTGAAAAATGTGCCCGAATAGGAAAGTCTCGAAAATTTCGAAAATGTACAGTTTTTTCTAAAGTTTGTAAGCCTAACTGAATCTGCAGGTTACTTGCAAACTGTAATCCAAAAAGTTGGCCCAAAAGCTCAGCTTTCTAACGGTATGATAAAAAAAATTGTTTACAGTGGACTCATGGTGTAAAATCCTCGTTCCCGTGCCAAAAACCGTGGTTCTTTCATTATAAATCGATAAGTAAAATTTTCTGCGAAAATCGACATTTTTATCGTAAAATGATTATGGTCATTTTTACCGTATATGATTTTGGTGTCTTCTGGAAGAGAATTCAGGACGGTCTGAAATGGATTAAGGTATAAAAACGTATCGGAAATTTGAGTTTTAAAAATGTTGGACCACGAACCATACCTTCCTGTTCTTGGAGAATTCGCTAAAAGCGTACAATTAACTTCTCTCAGTGCATTGTTGAAGAAAGTGAGCAGTGGCAATGGGTCAGAATTGTATATATCGTATATATAGGGTTACAATTATGCAATAAGTATTAAAAGCTGTGATTAATTGAGATGTTCTCCCACTTGCGGCATCAACAACAGCAGCTTCCAGACCAGCAGCAGAAGCTTACATACGTGTTGGCGGCAAGTGTAAGTGTACGCTACGCAATTTAGTGATTGATGACAGTTTCAAAGTAGGTAAAAGGGTTTCGTAAAATGTCAGAAACAGCGAACGACCTGATCAGCAATCCGGACGAGCCCACAAATGAATGTCAGGAGCCGTCCGACCTCAATTTGAATCATTACGCCGATAGATTGACAGATTCAACCAAATGAGTGTCCATACAAGCGACAAGTGTCATCAAGAATGAAACCATAGAAAATAATTGTTGTTGAACAGTCGATTCAAACAGCCACTATTCACTCCCGTTCTCTATAATATTTAATATGATATTTTATCCTGGTTCATTAACTGGTCCCCGCCTTGTTATACCAGTACAATTTGAATTTTCACCTGCGATATGCACGAGAATCCGACCAAGTACGACAAAATGCAGACGACACCAATGAAAAGCTCCTTTCGCCTCCTCAGTAGCTGCGGCCACTCGTCAACCATCGCTGTGATGAAGCCTTCCATCGTGCAGAACTGCAACAAATGTTTAAAATTTACATGACAATTGAACACTGTACAAAAAATTCCATTGTTCTTTCTTGTATTGTTGCCAAGAGATATGTCATGTGCCTCCAGTATTGAAAACAATATTACAATCACCTGGCTGTCAAGTCCGATGAATAGAAGCATGATGAAGAACAAGCAGGACCACAATGGAGCGCCAGGAAGCTGAAGTACAGCAGATGGATACGCCAAGAACGCCAGCCCCGGACCTGGAATGAGGGATAAGTTCAGAACGGTGTGGGTAAACATAATTCTTCATCTTCAGGGCAGTGGGTTTATATATGAAATTTGAGGGAAACGAGACATTCACCAAATTGGAAGTAGAAAACTTTTTCTATAATTTTGGTTTCTTACAACAGTTTTTGAATCTTCGGTCATGTCGATTAATCTACGTGATAGATATTCAATATCGATCGGGCGACGCACTAAAGTAACCCTCGGAAGGTGTAGAGAGTCGCCCGGCAGACCGATTCCCGCACCACATTTTAGGCAACGGTTATCATCAGTAACACGTGATTATTGGGTTCAACGGGGGCACATGCGCTCATTCACGTGATTACACATGGTGAATGGGGGCAAGACACTGTTTTCAACTGTTCAGACGTACTTCTTGATTTCATTGGTCAAATAATAGGGAACGCAGGTGAAGGAGCAGAGTAGGCAATGTTTAAAACAGCTGTTTTATTTGCTGGGAATTGAAAAGGTAACTCTTTCCCTGGAACCGAAATTCAATTCTCGTACATTCTTCGACCGATGGAGATTCGAAACCAGAAAATGAAGGGCAATAGCCAGTGATTATGAAATTGCTCTTCATTTTCTGGCATAGGTAGTCAGAAAGAAACTACACCATTTATTATTTGTTAATTACTACGTACTTCAAGTATTCCACTTAATCAACTGTTTTGGTTTATTATCTTCGACAATGAACCATTGGAATCGCCCAAGAAACAAAAAATTACCCCCATCAAAATCTGAGGGCTTACGTTTAAAGAAACGTAGATTCAAAAATTCTAAGAAAAAAAAAGAAAAAAAATCCGTCTTACGTCATCGGCGGCACTTTGCTCAGTTAGCGTTGTGCTAAAATTACGAAATTTGGCTTACGGGTTCAGACCAACCCCACAATAATCCTTGAAACTTTTCATAACCCTAGGTCAATTGGAAGGGGTTCAAAACAAATTTTGAAATTTTGAAAACTTCATATCTCAAAAAATTTGGATTGAACAGTGTAGTTTTTTGTACACATTTATATAGAGTTTAATTTTTGAAAATTTTTCAAGACCATCCGCAGCTTTGTACGACCAGCAGTTCGTTCACAATGAGGGCTCAAAGTCGGTGATCGAAAGTCTTCAACATGAGGGTGAATCATGCGGCAGCCTGTCGTGTCAATTTTCATACTGCCCCAGCTGATTCGGATAGCACAGGGAGATATCGAGTTAATAAATAATAATTTAATTACAATAATTCAAAATATTTTCAAAGTATTTTCTAGTTGGCCACCAGGTAGAAACGGCCTAAATGCCACCCCTGTTTGCTAGGGCCTGAATGTCATTATCTGCTCTGTTTGCTGAATAGAGTATTTTGCACGTTATATTCCTAAACCAAACTTGACTAAAAGTCATAACTAGATTATATTATTATTATTAGTTACTAATATTATACGTCCATAAAATCTTGATTTAAACGTTGAGGGGTTGAGAGCCAAAAAACCACAACCATTCGTACATACCTAAACTTCTTTTTTTTTTAATTATCTACATCTATCAAAAAATAATTCAATTAAAAATAAATTTAATTAAAAAAAACTTTTCTCTATCTCTTTTGAAATAGCTCTGTGAAAATTAAGAACTGAGAAACTCTTTACCCATTACTGAAACCATTTTTCGTACTCAAAGTACTTCATTTAGCCACTGAAAAAAAATCTAGAAAGTTTTCCAAACGAGGAACACAGTTTTTAAACTAGAAAGAAATTGTAAACAATGAGAATTAATGATTTACCTGTATTAATTGGACTAGTAGTTGCAATCTTTTGAAGTAAAAATTAAAAATTACCTTCTGCAATGCGACAACCGTCGCCAAATTCACATATATCGATATCTGTTGAACCCACAAAGGCGACAACGAATAAGGAAAAAGGGCTTGAGTGGAAATCTTTCTAGTCTGGGCACATCAGAAGACTGCCTTCCACAGCCTGCAGAATTGGGTATGTTAGTTGTCGTTCTGGGGCATAAATGAAATTGTCTCCACTTTTCCTGTGGTGATTAAACACGAACACTAAGGTCTGAATGTTTTCTGAAAAGTTATGAACGTTACGACCTGCCAATGTACACGAACATAGGCACATATTTACGGACAGTTAATAATATTAAACCAATTATTGTGGAATGGCCCACTTCACACAAACGAACTACAATTTTGACCGCTTCGTTTGCTGTACAATTCATACTAGGGTTGGAAAGATCGAAGTCGAAATTTCGATTGTATCGAAAAATGGGGTTCGACTTTCTGGATAATCGATATCGAAATGAGCGTTCGAATATTTCGATCTTTTCGAAATTAATCGTCGATTTTCGATCGTACCGGGAAGGTAGCAGTTTTCTTGAAAAAATGGCCCAAACCCTCAAGATAAAGCAACGAAAGTCGTTGAAGCGCTCCCTCAGTTCTAGTTTTTTATTTGTTTATGCCCATTACTGAATGAATGACTATGAAATCCAGAGTATTAGTAATGTATTCTCGTGATTGTGACTGTCTAGTCCTGCTACTTTGATGTTAATTTTTATTTACATGTTCATAATTCATGTTAATTTCTTGACAAATTATGTTTACATGCCTTTTGTTAGGGCAGTGTTTGTATAACTTAAGTTAATGTTTATTTTTATTCAATGTTCCTGCTTCTAGTTAATTTCTTGTGAAATATTTTTTTACATGCCTCTTGAAAGGCAGTGTGTTTGTATAACTGATTTGTTATACTTAAATGTTTCCCTTTACTTCTAAAGTTTAACATATCTTCTTACTTATGTTCCTATTTTACTTTTATAGTATGACTTTGTTCCTCGTCGCGTGAAATACAGAACTTTCTCGTGAGATAAACTGTGTATTTTATTTATTGACCAATTATCAGTAATGGTCAAAAGATTTAAGGCATTTTTTTAGAAAAAAGTTCGATTTTTCGATTATAATCGATGGAAATCGAAAGATTTTGACGATTTTTGACATGGCATCGAAATACGAGCAATCGAAAAGTCGATTATTCGAAAATCGACTTTTGGCTTCGATTGCCCAACCCTAATTCATACGGAGTCGTTTTTGGGCGGATTTCAAACTTTAATACGATATTAATTGTACGTCTGTCGTCGTCGCCTGATGCATCTTGAAAATGTGACTAATAGAAAACCGAAGTGATAGACCGCGAAATGGGTTGTGAGAAGCGCGGGGAGCCGATCCCTCGTTACATAACCTGCTCTAACTACTGTGGAAGATCACGGTGATTCAATGGGCGGAGAGAATTCGAAAAGATTAGGGGTCTTTCGAGCCTTGTTGCACACCCTGCCCCACATTCATTCCGCGGCAATAAACTTCATTTGGGTCAAATAATTCACTTCACTTCGCCTATCAGTGCGGCACCGTTTTCGCCCAGCGGGTCTCACGAATAATCGTAAGTTTTCCACGGAACAATCTGTTGACCTTGTGTTTATGAACTTCACTTAAAACTTCAAAAGTCATAATTACGAAAAAAAAAAAAACTCCGCAAATTCTTGGACAATGGTTTATTAAGTACCATCTTCTGTACATATCACTCTCCTGTCTAGAATGTCGCCGTATGTTTCACGGTCATGATAATTACTCTTTATCGGCTCAACCTTCGACCCTACATTCTCTGAACAAAAAATATACCATTTGATCTCAAATTTTCGAGATATGACGTTTCCAAAAACTCAAAATTCATTTAAAACCTCTTCCGATTGACCTAGGGTTATGAAACGTTTCCAGGATCATCCTTGGGCTAATACAAACCAGTATCTCAAATTTCAATAGAACTTTGCTCCAAGTTAGGGCTGCCCCAGGGAGCGGCCCATGTCCAAAACATGGAAGTATACGTACAATTAGTTTGTTGTATTTATTTGTATTAGTATATATTTATTTATAATTGACTTTTTTCCATTTTCCCACAACTTTGATTTTGTGGACATGTCGGGTACCTGAAACGACCGATTCAATTTCAAATTTATTTAAAATTTAAAATTCATTTAAACAACCCGGTTATAGCGCCCTTCAGATGAATCGATGATCGTAGAAGGGCGATTGGAAAATTAGAGGCCATAGATCATCTCACGACGTCGCATTTTACTCCTTACGATCGATCTATTCATCCGATTTGAACTTCGAAAAATCCTACGTATTCGTGATAACCTTTTTTTTCAACAATTTTGTTAAAAATATTTTAAAACCTTTAATTCGAAAAAAATTGAATTTAAATACAATGTTCTCAGAACAAATATGCCGTTTTCAAATTCTATAACCACAGAGAATTGTGGGAGAATTATTCAACGTAAACTTTGCTCATTTGCTCATTTGAAGCGACCGCTTTTGGAACTATTTTAGGTCGGATTGATCAGTTCGAAAGGCCGAAAGGTGAAATTGGCCGCTGGAGAATCCGCACAAATCACGAGTTACGTGAATTGTATGGGAAGCCAGATATCGTGGCTGAAATTAAAGCTAACCGAATGCGATGGATTGGATCAGCGGAGCGAATGGGCGAAAACTGAGCTGTGACGAGGGTGTACCAGGCAAAGCCAGGAGGATTCCGACAGAGAGGAGGAAGACCCAGGAAAATGTGACTGGACGATGTCGAGAAGAATCTTGAGGAGCAGGAGTGGGAAGATGGAGATCTAGAGCTCAAGATCGAGCTGATAAGCAGATTATTGTTGAGGCAGCCAGGACCCTCCAAGGGCTGTAATGCCAATGAGTAATTGAAAATTGACATTTTTATTGTACATATGACAAGTCCCTCATAGTATACCTACATCAAATGATGTAGATAAGATTAATGACGTTATAAAAATACAATAAAATTGAAAAAAAGGAAGGACAAAAATAAATACAAATTGAAGTAGATAGGAAAAGAAAGGGATTTGATAAGAGATTTATGTCATGAGAATGTAATTTAAATTTTAAAAATCCTGCGTACCGCACCCCTGAAACGCCCAAGCCAATGGGTAGAGCGAACTCCCAATGGAAGTTTATTCGAAAGTCTCGCCCCCGCAACCGCAAAAGAGTCGCTATAAGACTTGTTAGCGCGGGTAGGGATCCTCAGAGTACATGACCTAGGCGACAAGCGCAGCACAAAATTGAGTTCGGAGATAGGATGGAGCCATACCACGCAGTATCTTGAATACCATCAGCTACAACCAATATTTATAATATGAAAAAAGATCGGAACCCATGAATTTGGTCTTGAAAGCATCAAGTCCAAAGGCATAACGCACACAACAGTTATATGCGACCTTCAGACGACGGACCGGAATGCTAGAATGAGAGGCACTGAAGACGGAATCGCAATACAAGAAGATGGGCATTAGTGCTACATCAAGACCAGGCCAGGCTTAAGTGCTGAGGGAGTGTAAATAAGGGAGTGTAGTAAACCTATCAAGCCTTCTCAACGTAGACAGAGCCAGCCCCATATACTTTCCTGGAGACATGTAGCGCATGGGCATTCCAAGAAAGGTCCTCATCAAACACCACCCCCAAGTTGACCACTGTTGCAGAAAAAGGAACCACCTCGCCCTCCACAAGGATTGGAGGGACAGAGTCACTGAGTGACGTATTTAAGCGATTGGGATAGCGTCACTAAGTATTGTCTGAAAATGGTGACTTTAAATTGAAAGTAATGAATGTTATTTCTTTACTGAGAGTAACTGGCAGTACCGGTGTGGTAATATTCGCAATATTCGTATCTCGAATTATCTTGGCTATCAAAAAGGTCGGACGATGAGTGGCGTGTGCTATGAGACCCCGCTGGGCCCGTGACGTGAAGTGACCTCGAAATCACAAGACACGTTTTCGCCTACTTCCAAACGTCGTGTATCAATCTTATTACACTTATCGAACTGTTTTGGACTGAAAACCTGATGGAAATGAATCACTTGTACGCCCTTGAATTAATTCGCACCCTTGACCAGTACGGTCTTTTAGTTTAAAATGTAGGTACGTGAGAGTAGGGTATTATGGAATAGTCGAGAAACTATGGAATCCTCAGGTTTTAGTTCTGTTTAGTGCGTCTACCTCTCGGAAATGAAGACCACAGGGGAAAAACGGGGTAACTCACTTTTCCCCCCAAATGTTCAGGAGAGCCAATTTCGCCCGAAATTGCCTGTATTCTTAATTTGAGCCAATTTAAAATACATTGAAAATAGTAATAAATTAATTGTCCACTGTAGAATGAGATGCATTAATCAATTTTTCCAAAGTTTGAAATAAGTTGGTAATATGGCATTGAACAAATTGGTCGTACAAAGCTGCGGATGGTCTTAAACAATTCTACAAAAATGTGAACTAACGGGGTTCCCTTAAACCAAAAATCATGATTTTAACAGAGCGGTAACTGAGCAAAGTGCCGCGGACGGTTTTTTTTTTTAATCGATTTTCTGAATCTACGTATCTTGAAACGTAAACCCTCAAATTTTGAGTGGTGGGAGGGGGGGGGGGGTACATAAAGGAGGCTCATCTATCTCCCGATTTAGTCGAAATTCAGACTATTCAACGGGCCGGACATTCTCATTCGAGCGCCTCGTTAACACTCCCCTTATAAGGAGGAATTGCCTGTATTCACCGTGCCACATTTACTTGTAAAATACAAGTGGCGAACTCAAAAGGACTAGTTTCCTGACAAGAACTTGTCACAAATTCCTGGTTCCTAATATTCAGATATTGCTACCCCGTGAACATTTTGTTGCAGGATTCAATTGCAGGATCCCACAACATTTTCTAAATAACAACATTTTTTGGAATTCCTCAACGCATGTAACAAGGAGCATTTACAAAGTTCTTATGCCGCTTTGTTAATTTTAGTTTATTTATTGACAAATTATTGGAATCAACCAAAAAAACTTCGCTCTTCCGAAATAAATAAAAACCTTTAAATTCAGGATGTGGCCTACGATCGGCTGTTACACCATTATCAGTACCTACTACGTATACTGATCACACCACCGTCAGGTCAACACTGAACAAATATTGAGGGTGGTGTAACAACCAAAACCAGATATTATTTATTAAAAGTTTTCCTTTGGTCGATTCCAATGGTTCATTATCGAAAGATAAATTCTAAATCAAAAATAAATTCGGAATAAATTTTATTCAGCAAATCCTGTAAATTCACTATCGTGTTACACATCAATGTAGCAATCAAAAATTAACATGACTGCACATTTTTGATTTAGGAGCACCTACTGCTTTATCTAAATCAAAAATGTGCAGTCATGTTAATTTTTTTTTAAATTCTTGATGAATGTGTAACACGATAGTGATATCACGAGATTTTCTGAATAAAGTTCTAGCATGATAAATAAAACAGCACGAGATTTTCTGAATTTTCGTACAAAGCTGCGGATGGTCTTAAAAAATTCAAAACAATAAACTCTATCTAAATGTGAACTTAAACACAAACAATCCGTCCTGGCAATCGAAAGGCGTAGATGGGCAGAATCGGGCCACTGGAACGATCATCAGTGACCAGCTCAAGATTTCAAACGGAGCGTCGTCATATTCTCGGAATTTGTCGGAATTCTCAGACTTAATAACAATATTCAACAGGCCTCACCTAAAGATCAATTAGTGGTGTGGAACATGGAAATAATGAATAGAACGAATAGTAAGGCCGCAGTTGTACTAAATTCGTTACCACAGGACGTACTTCCTCAGTAGATCAATATTTGCACTCCAAATATCAGCCTTTGTACACCAACAATTGGGTGCCTTCTCTGGTCCTGATTCCCTGCCGTATACACGAAGTGTGCCAAGCGACTTCAATCTCCACCATTAGGTCGTCCATCATAATCGACGGAACCGTCTGTTTGACAAATCGTGTACTTATAAACACATGGGTGTGCATTGTGAACGGATCGATCGATCGTTCTCGTAGTTCTGAGAAATCGACGTGTCCTCGTTCTTTTGAATAGAAACGATGTTTCTATGCACCTGTTTCTAAAAGCAGGGGGCGAATGAAAGGAGTTTTGAGGGAAATGATGTTTTGACTCGTATCCCCACCAAGGGTTTTTTAAACTTTTTTCGTCTCTTCTCTATGCAGAAGAGTAGAGAAGTTATCCAATCAGCTGATATGAAGCTTCCCATCAACACTGATAAGACGCTTCCTGCTCCGAACATACATAAGTGATAATTTCCAGCTTTATACCGAGACTTCTCAGCTCTAAATTTTCACTACTTCAATTTACACTTCAAGTTCGAGACCAAACTGAATCGATTTTCTAACCAACATACGTCGTGTTGGATGCGGCGCCAAACTGGCGTCGCTGGTGCCAGTACTGGCGCTCTATGAAATATCTTGACACTGTTATCAAGGTGAGACGAGAACAGGAACACCCAGAAATAGACGGTAGAAATACGCGGTATCGGCGGTTCCATGCAGAAGATACGCACTTCTCGACACATTGACAACTGGTTATTTTGTCTATACAGAGTGCCCTAGGAAGAATGGTCAAAACTTCAGGGATCAATTCTACAACTAATTTGCAACAACTTTTGGTTTATTATCTTCGATAATGAACCATTGGAATCGCCCAAAGAAAAAAAAATTTTAACCCCCCCTCAAAATTTGTTGGTTTACGTTTCAAGACACGTAGATTCAGAAAATCGAATAAAAAAAAATCCGTCCGTCCGCCGTACGCCGTACGCCGTCCGCCGTCCCCCGTCCGCCGTCCCCCGTCCGCCGTCCGCCGTCCGTGGCACTTTGCCCAGTTAGCGTTGAGCTAAAATTACGAAATTTGGTTTCTGGGTTTGGACCAGCCCCACAATGATCCTCGAAACTTTTCATAACCCTAGGTCAAGGGGAAGGGGTTCAAAACGAAATTTAAAATTTCGACAATGTCATATCTCCAAATATTTAACTGAACCGTGTAATTTTTAGTTCACTTTTGAATGGCCTGAATAATTACGAATCTTTTAAGACCAATTGGATTTTTTTGCGACCAGCCGTTCGTTCACAGTGACCGCGCAAAGGTTTAGGAAAAACACTAAACTTTCGCGTCGAAAACGGCCGTTATGTGACCCAACCCCCAGACGCCCAGAATAAAACTACCTTTTTTCATCTTCCCGGTAAACTACAGTCTAGAAATTTTAACCGTGAGTCGGGGATAGACCACATTGCAATATTCACTCGGTTTCTCATTTGTAAAATTGTTTAAATAATACCTTTTTGTAATAATACAAATTAAATTTTGATGATGAGCTATTGACTTGAAATTTTAAAAATAGGTCAGAACTGGATCACAATGCAATATTCACTCGGTTTCTTGTCTGTAAAATTGTTCAAATAATACCTATTTGTTTAAACAAATTAAATTTTGATGATGAGCTAGATACTTGAAATTTTAAATATAGGTCAGAAATGGATGACATTTCAATATTCACTCGGTTTGTATGACATGGTATGAGTATGGTATGGTATATTATTGTATGTATGATTTGGTATAATACAGTATGGTATGATAGGAAAGAAATTCGTATGGTATGGTATGTGTACGGTGAGAATATAGTATGGTGCCGATTTGCAATACAGTCTGGTATAGACGGAAGGGTGATCTGCACAAGGAAGATGATAAACCGTTGTGTCAAGAATTTGCAGAGTTTTTTCCTATTACATTTTTATTAAACTCCACTGAAAATCCGACTTTTTTTTACTTCTAAGATGTTTTTTGTGTTTCCGACCTTAACTCACTAAAATTACCATACCTGCCCTAATTTACTGTGTAAAATGAAATTTGAGAATAGCGTTGGAAAGAGCTTTAAATTTGCTTTCTTCTCAATACATTCAAAATTTTATGAACGAGCTTGGTAAGGGTTTTCGCAACGAGGGTTTTTGCACGAAAAATGATATCTTCAGGACTTGGTGGTAGGGGGTGTATGTGATCGCCATTTTAATACCCTCGATTTTGCGGGAAAATATCGCGTTTTTCCGAATTCGAACGCCGTTTTCTCAAAACATGATCTAGATAAAAATAAATGAGAACATACCGTTGAAAAGCTCTTGAATTGCAATTGTTTTTTCTGAAGAGAGGAACGATCAGGTATGGTTAAAAATAGCTTTTAAAAAAACCATCATGCTCAACCAAAAAGTTGTAACTGACAACATTTTCACTTTGGCGTGATTTTTCACTTACTGAGCTCATACATAAAATTTTTATTATGTATTGAGAAGAAAGAAAATTTAACGCTCTTTCCATCTTTATCCTCAAATTTCATTTTACACAGTAAATTAGGGCAGTTATGGTAATTTTAGTGAGTTAAGATCTGAAACACAAAAAACATGTTAGAAGTAAAAAAGTCGTTGCAAATTAGTTGTTGAGCCCTGAAGTTTGAACCATTCATACTGGGACACCCTGTATAACTAAATTTAAAGACAATTTTCGTGTTCCTTGGGTATTTTCGAAAAATTTCACTACAGTTATTCGTTTCGCGTGAAATGGAGTCGAACGATGCCGATTTTGAACTTGGAGTCTGTCTGTATGTTTATTTGTCGGTTTGTCTGTCCTTCAATCACGCAAAAACGGCTCAATGGATCGAACTTTTCTCCCGTATTTAAATACGGGGAAGGACATAGGGGGGTTCACTTCCGGCTCTACAAAATTGTATTAAACTAATTAAATACTGATTCGCTTATTAGTTCAATCAATTTGTGATATCACTATTCTGTTATTCCGCCGACTCGTAAAGTATACGGAAATTATTCCGCCCGTGTAAGGTGAAACAATTAGGTACCTATAATCAGACTAATTATACAACAAATTAATCTTGTTTGACCCATTCGGGAAATCATTTGTCAGGTCTCACGTGGTGGTTTGTGGCCACAACCTATAACCAAATAATCATCACTTGTTGGCTCACCAAACCACGCACGTGGAAGTTTGTCCGTCATGACGTCGGCTCACACATCCGCTAGTACTCCTGATGCGGTGTCCCGTGCGTTGCGTTTATTCCAACGCAAACGCAAGAGTACGAGTATATTCGCCCAGTTGCAACAAAATTAAAGACTATACTCTTGCAGAATCTGTTCAACATGGGCCCTATTGAACAATATGTTAATGAAATTATGCGAATTGCATTACTCTATTAGTCCTGAATCAGAATTATTAGCCCCAATATTTTCTGTTGCTCAATGAATCGCTTGTTACTAATAATATCAGAACAGTTTTACTCGAAAAATATTATTAGTTCGGTCTAAAGTATTAGCCAGGTGACCGTTGCTAGGCTCTCCCGCCTGTTACCGTCTGACACTTCCGAGTTCCGACTCCATACGAAACCTCCTAATCTCCTTCTGTTTTTTGTTGAAGGGGCTTTATTCGGAATTCGGGGTCTTACTTATTATTATTTTTTACTCGGGTTCCATCGAAAAAGTGAAGTTTACTTTCGCTCGGAATACTTTCTGTCGACGTCGGCGTACTTCATTTGGAGGATTCCCATCTTTCGAAGATGAATCAAACAATAAATTGTCCTAAATTGTCACGTCTCTGTCACTAATAATCAAATTTACAGGAGAACTCACACCAATAGAAATAAAATTAGTGTTTACTAATATTCAGGGTATTTCCAATATATTAGTGGCGATTGAACAACAAAATGCTAATAGTATGTTTAATGATATTAGTATAACAACTGATAGTATCACTACTAATATTATTTCATTATGCAACAGAAATTATAAGTTATTAGTGTTTGTACCAATATTATTAGTTAATAAAAGATTGTGCAATAGGGCCCTGGAGCTACCAATGTATTTTTGGCCAGTTGCGGAAACTTGGAGCATTTTTGGAAACGTCTGATTCAATTGAAAATGGAAGTTAAGGAATGAAAATGTATTTCCAACAAAATTGTCTAAGAATTTGCATGCTATGATGAAGTAAAGCAAGTAGGTGTCCTGTCTAATACAGACGATACTTATGAAGGGCACATCGTTACGATATTCGAATACCTTGAATATGAAAATGAGAACCCGAGATAGCTCAAAAAAACTCCACTGTCAAGGGCGGTCGTTACGAAACACATTCTGATTTGATAATGAGAGTTTATCGTACGAGACGTTACCAAGTGTTTGAGTCTCTCCGATTTCACAATACGTCAATTAGAGCTTTCAGTGGAATCGTCACGCTGCGCTGCTGTCGTGTGGCGTTTCTATATGCAAGTCTTGACGAGAAACTTCTACGGCAAGTATGAGTCGAATAGGCACCACCTTGACTAGGTACGAGTATATTCTGTAGAATTCAATCAATTAAAACACGGTGGATCATAAAACACCCTCTTAATTCCATCGAAAAATCCAATTCAAGGAGTTATACAGTTCGTGTCAGTCTATAATTTTGTTTTACCTAATTGTCTTTCCATCTTGGCCCAAACGCGTTGGATATCCTCAGGGACCCAGGGATACCCTGTTTTTTGTGAGCAAATGCAACGAGTCGGAGTTCTAAAGGTGGGAATCTTGCAGGTCCCCCGATTTCATTTGCAACTCCCCCGATTATCAACTCCCCCGGCCTTACCCCACCATGTAAAGGATAAATAGAGAATAGATTTATAAAAAACAGCGAAATTTTGATTTCAGGTACATTTTTCAAGTACATTTGTCGAAAAAAACGGAAGTCATGGAGGTAAATTCACTTGGCGTGATGACGGGAGGTGCTTCGTACAAATTTTACGTTTTTGGTTCCTGAATGTGTAGTTCACAGGTGAGCCATTCATTGTGAGAATGATGTCAATTTGAATTTTTTTCAAAACTTCCTCGAACAATTATATGTGAAATGATCGCACACTACTAGTTGAGCACCGCGTTGCAAAGTAATATATTCGATCACAGCAGACATCATAAGAACACAACTGAGGAGCTTTTTGAACAAACGGGCTTATATCCATTTTTTACACTTTTGGTGTTTTTCATGGAATAGGAATCTTCGGGATAAAGCCTTGCACCTCCGGAGTTTATTTCGTTCCAAAACGTTTTCCATCCACCTCCAAAAGCTCGCTGAGAATCGGTTCTTCATCAAAGTGGCTTTCATCCATTTGATATTAGAATAAGAATATTTGATATTCATCCATTTGATATTAGAATAAGAATATTTGATATTCATCCATTTGATATTAGAATAAGAATATTTGATATTCATCCATTTGATATTAGAATAGAATAAGATATCGCAATTCTGATTTCACCATCGCGTGCTGAAGAAAAAAAGCCTTAAAGTGAGGGGTCACATGTCAGAATGTTTAATTTTGGGAGTTTACGGGTGAAATTCTGCAAATTCTTGACACAACGGTTTATTATCTTCTTTGTGCAGATCACCCTTCGGTCTAATTCCCGACATGATAGATGGAACGTTTATAGAGATGGTGAATTAATTACAAATAATTTGTACCAATATGATTAAGGGTTTCGATCTCCACCTACCTTCTTTAAATCTATATATTGATCTATATAGATCTAAATTTAGTTATGTATAACAATGCGTTGAATGACCAAATACTAATCGTTTGTTTGAAGGTTTTTATTCCACGACGTTTCTGCCCAGGAACTGGGCCCTATTCATGCGGATATATTATAAGATGATGTAAATGTCACATCGGGGTTTCGAACAGGGGATGTATAACTAAATTTAGAGACGATATTCGTATTACTTGGGTATTTTCGAAAAATTTCACTACAGTTATTCGTTTCGCGTGAAATGAAGTCGAACCATGCCGATTTTGAACTTGGAGTCTGTCTGTTTGTTTGTCTGTCCTTCAATCACGGGAAAACGGCTCTATGGATCTTCTTCTCCCGTATTTAAATGTTTCCGTGATCGGGGAAGGACATAGGGGGGGGGGGTTCACTCCCGGATCCGATGCATAGGGGTGGGGGTTTATAGGGAAGCCGAAATATAAAAATCCTAAATTCCTTTTGATCCTATTCCTAAATACTATTCCTTTTGATACGCTGAGGGTTTATTAACAAATATTTAATATACCTATCGAGGTATAATGTAAGATTTATAATCCGTAAAGCGACAGGTAAGAGTGGCAAATGGATCCATCCCGAGTTCTGCTCGTCCGGGACAGGTAACAGAGGTAGATGGACACACCCCGAGTTCCGCCCGTCAGCGACGGGCCCGACAGCTAGTTATTATCAATTACTCAAGAGCATTATGAATCATTAAAAATAATTATTAATTATTATCAATTGTTATTAATTAGGTATTATCAATTGTTATTAATTATTACCGATTATTATTATTTATTAACTTGATGTCGCAACACCAATGTGATATTTGAATCAGCTGTCATACGTCACATGCGCTGCAGAATACGGTGAGGAATATTACGAATCACGTTACGTTAAATCATTCGAAAAATTTGAATTTCCCGACAAGCTTTGTGTTTTCCAAGTGGGCTTGGGTAGTTGTCACTCTAACCCCACTATTTAATCTAATCTCTGAGGATATTTAACTCATTCAACTCAATTGTAACGTAATCGTGGATTATTCAAATAGACCTCAATCGTTTTATCAGGAAAATGTCAACAAGACAAGTCAAGGCCTTCCATTTATTGTAATACCAAGTAATGTATATTTACTCGAGTGGGTACCAACTTTCTCCATTCATCTTCATATCTACACGCGTATCTAAAATGAGACTATTTTGGTTATGAGTTAGGGAAGATGGGAGGTGGCAGAGGAGTTTGGGGGCTAATAACTAATAAGAATTTAGGAGAGGTTCCCAAAAAGAGGCTGTATGATGGTTTGGTTATCTATGTAAGTGATCATGGACTGCCAAAAAAATTGTTTTCGTAGGCTGTGTGCTGTCTGTGAGTCAGACCCGTCCAACGTGAAGTATAACTGGGTTTTTCATCTGAAGCACCTGTTGAAGGCAACACGCTCCCAGCATCTGTAGCACTAATTAAAGGTGAGATGGATATTGGAGGTATACTGTGTATTGCTTGTTTAGAGGAAGATGTAAGGCGAATTCAAAAATCTTCCTATAGCCCAATCTATCAGTTCCTACAAGGCAAAAGTTTTTTGATATTGGGGAGAAACCTCTCAGGAGCTCGCTTACTGTGACAATTAAGAATTTCCAACGAAAACACTCCAAGGGTCTGCCACAAAGGTGTCTCATATGCGTGGGAGCAAATGCACATCTGCTCGATTTGCAGAATGTATAAGCAGGAGGAACTATAGGATCTACCACTTTTCTGGAGTGCCCTCACTACGCGATTTATAGAAATAATGTTGTTTACCTGTAGTACGAGCTCGTCAAACACTAGTGGGCTGCTTCAATTGCTTCAATATTGTAGATCTCATAAATTATGGAAGGAGCAGTTGGGAAATTTTTTACTATGACAGCAATTGCTATGCAATTTTACTATGTCAGCAATTAAGAGCATTTTTGAGAAACGAGTAAACTATAATAATCAAACTACAATGCCAGGGTATTATCATTATCATTAATATTATTGTGAGCAAGTTGTAAATAAATAAAATTAGTTTAGAATAATTTTAATAGTATTATGTTGAGGGATGTCGAGGGTCGGTCGACATCCCTCAACATCATTCTTACTGACGGTCAACAAATCACACACACTTTAAGAGTATTGTAAATAAGCTAAATATGGAAAATTGTAATAATAGACCAAATTGTTTGCGGTCGAATGGAAACATTGTACCTAATGAGAAATTCAACATATTCAGATAAACATAATATGTAATAAACATAATAGGTATATTATACCTAGTATAAGTTACACCGAATTGAGCGACGCACCGCTCTCCCTATTTATGAGATTTATTCTCGAATAAATAGTATTCTCTCTCTCTATGTAAGTGACTGAAATGGGGGGTGAGGCACATGGGAGACTTTGGGATCGGAACTATGACGTCAAGCGTTCCGGGATTCACTTGTTCAGGTTAAGTTTGTATTGAAAAACTCTGCAAATTCTTGACACAACGGTTCATTATCTTCTTTGTACAGATCACCCTTCTGTCTAGATCACTAGGTCTAAATGTCTAGATCCTAAATGTTAGATTAATTATTGTTATCAATTATCACTAATTATTAACAATTTTATCAAGTACCTAGTGAAAATTGTTATAATTTATTGTTAGGTATTAATAATTCGTATTTACTATTAATAATAATAATTATTAATTATGATTAATTAATACGATATAATTCTGGGGTTTTTAATACTACGTCGGTAATAATTTTTCTATAAAAGAAGTACCTACCAACAAACATTCGAAATTACCTTCATTTCCGTAGCACGAAACGCACCTCAGAACAACAAACTCGACATCACTTAAGCCATATGATGTCCCAAAGAGCTTGTTAGTATGAAAATGGACCTGTATTTCAACAGTTTGATTCACGATCGTGTTGTGAGGCACAATCTTTGAGCCGTCATTGTAAACGAACGGCTGGTCGTACAAAGCTGCGGATGGTCTTAAAAAATTCTACGGAACAAACTCTACCTAAATATGAAATAAAAAACATACCGTTCTATATGAATTTTTCGAGATATGAGATTTTCAAATTTTCAAAATTCGTTTTGAACCCCTTCCCCTTGACCTAGGGTTATGAAAAGTTTCGAGGACCATTGTGGGGTTGGTCGAAACCCATAAAAAAAATTTCGTAATTTTAACTCAACGCTAACTGGGCAAAGTGCCGCGGACGGCGTACGGCGGACGGCGGACGGCGTACGGCGGACGGACGGATTTGTTTTTATTCGATTTTCTGAATCTACGTATCTTGAAACGTAAACCAACAAATTTTGAGGGCGGGTTGAAATTTTTTTTTCTTTGGGCGATTCCAATGGTTCATTATCGAAGATAATAAACCAAAATGAAGTACGAGGTACGCGGTGTAGGTGTGGGAGGGGGCGCAGAGACATAAAAGGTCTCGTCGTATGACAAACTAGTTGGCCTCCTGCCAGCCGTATTACGTCATACGCTCGTGCGTCATAGGCTCTGACGTACTTGTTGGCCTCCTGCTAGCCGTCTTACGTCATACGCTCGTGCGTCATAGGCTCTGACGCACTTGTTGGTCTTTTGCCAGCCGTCTTACGTCATACGCTCGTGCGTCATAGGCTCTGACGTACTTGTTGGCCACCTGCCAGCCGTCATACGCTCGTGCGTCATAGGCTCTGACGCACTTGTTGGCCTCCTGCCAGCCGTCTTACGTCATACGCTTGTGCGTCATAGGCTCTGACGCAATAGTTGGCCTCCTGCCAGCCGTCTTACGTCATACGCTCGTGCGTCATAGGCTCTGACGTACTTGTTGGCCTCCTGCCAGCCGTCTTAGGTCATATGCTCGTGCGTCATAGGCTCTGACGTACTTGTTGGCCTCCTGCCAGCCGTCTTATGTCATACGCTCGTGCGTCATAGGCTCTGACGTAATGGCCCGCCGGTCGCTTGTGTTCTGACGTGATCTGAGGGAAAGGGTGAATCAAGGGAACAAATTTTTCCCGTTTCAGTTTATGTGCCAAAGCAAAGACATGAAAATGTCAAAAAAATGTGTAAATAGGTACCTAAGCCCAACTGTAATGTCAATTTTCTGACAATGAGTTTTCGACTATAGTTTTCATACCTTTTTACTTAAGTACTTATTGCAATTTGAGACTGATAATGAGCTGTTTGCAAATAAATGTAGTAAATTTTCTGGAAAAGAGATATTTCTGTCTACAAAGAACTGTTTAAATTTATTAAGAATTGTACCTAATATACTTATTTAAATAATCTATTACCTTCCATTATTGTGGCTGCATACAACAACGTAATGCCAATAAAAAATAAAATAAAACTAGGTCAAAAAACACAGTTTTGAGACATTCGAGTTTGAAGTTGTTCTGATTTTAGAAGTCGGATTGCTTTGGCTCGGAAATAGCTAGAGAAACATAATTTGAGCTAGTGGTCCTTCATGATGTTTTATTTATACCACGACATATCTGAATCATGTAAGATGTACTAAATGTAGTAAACATAGCCGGTTCTATGATCTTTATCGACATAGTTACTTTAATTTGTTGGTGGGTCTTCAAGCGTAGTTGTTATAATCTTAGTTACACAGCTTCTTAGCGCAGTATACATGTAAGTACTACACGAGGCCTGCGTGATATTTAAAGTTACTCGAATATTAGGCCATTCATGTTTCATCAACCAACCGTTATTGTACAATTTCCAATTTCCTGTACAATTTCTGTAGTACAAAATTTATCAGTCATTTCCAATTTCCTGTACAATTTCTGCAGTACAACATTTATCGCTCATTGCCTTGCGAAACGTTTTGCAAAGCAATGAGTGATAAATGTTGTGGCATTTCGTATTCGTGTTTCTGATCATGTTTCATCTCTGAGATAGAATCATTGCTCCATGTGGCCTTTGATTTGACGACAGTAAGGATCCTATTGGACGAATCATTGTATTCAAGTGAAATTGGGGGCTTTCATCAACAGTAATTTTGGCGAATAGACCACCGGCGGCCTCTGCTAGTTATCTGCCCTTAGCAAGTGTGGTTCGTCAAAAATTTGCTGTACTTCCAGAACGCGGAAAGTCACTTAGTTAATTTCTCCAGTATAAATTCGACAAAAAATGATCTCATAACGTGTTTTCCATGGAAACGGATACCCAGAGACGAAAACCAACGACGCCATTCAAAAGAGCATGAAAAATTAATGTAGGTAGCATAATATTATTATTATTAATCCGAATTTCGCCAAAAATTGTCTTAATGAGTCTATATGCCGACGATATTGCGTTATCAATGTATGATTAATCATCAGAGTTAAATGGTCAGCCGCTCGTTCGTTCGCAGTTGCCAAGCAACTTAAAGAAACATGCCCCAAACCATAGATCACATACACATAGATTAGTTGGACGGAGAGAACCCGTCTAATACCTTTAGTGGACACATAAATGAAGTTGACGGGGCTGTTATGATTACCGGCGGTCACGGGAGGTTTTTGGATCGCCTTATTTAAACGAACTATGTCGTCATCGGATCCCAGTGACGTCATAGTATCTATCTCAAACTCTGGAATGAAGGATCTGTTTCCTACTGCAGTTGCATTTATCCTGTGCAACACACGGTCGTCCAGCGAGTTGTAAATATATTGGTCTGTGTTAAGTAGTTGAAATTTCAGGGCCGCATAACTTTTTCGACAGCATTCGAAAATTAATTTCGTTTTTTTTTAAATTGTGAATTTTGTTATTTTTACAGGTATCTTTACACTCATAATACGCATCCAAAATTATTAACATTGAACTACTGACAGCAGCCTAGAAATCGTCTGAAAACATGATCGTCTACAAATCTTCCAATAAAAAAACTGACGTCGCTTTTTTTTCGAAAAAGGGCCAACCATGCAGCATGAACCAATAAGAGAATTTTCAAAGTCATGCCTCAAAATTTTAAAACCAAGTGCTGCTCGAATCAGCTGGGCCAGTATGAAAGTTGACCCGACAAGCTGCCTCACGATTCACTCTCATGTTGACGGCTTTTGATCTGCCCCAACTTTGAGCCCTCATTGTGAACGAGCTTAAAAAATTTTTTAAAGTAAACTCTATCTAAATTTGAACTAAAAACTATACCGTTTTATTTGAATTTTTCGAGTTTTGACATTTTAAAAATTCGTTTTGAACCCCTTCTCGTTGACGTAGGGTTATTAATTTGGCCCAGTCGGAAAAAATTGAAAATACCGTAGTTGAATGCAGAATAAAAAAATAGGAAACACGGGGCTTTCAGTTTTTTCTAAATCCTTCAAAATAAAGAATTAAAATTCATATCCACTAGTTAAGGACCACCCTGTATATTATAATACATATTATGACATAATATGTACATTGTATGATACATTGTATCATATCCCAACTTTTATGATGTAGTTTTTAAATGTGAAGTTGCCTCCTCTTTTTCCGAGGAGGGGCTTTTTTCTCAAGCGGGTTTAATTTTGAAATTTCTTAGAAATCGCATCTCTGAAGAAATGGCTGTAAAACTGCTATTTTTGCGTTTGGCCACCAATAAATATTCGGAATACAAAATTGTTTGAGTTTTGCTCAATCAGTTTTCTAATTTGAATTTGTACATTTTTCATGTTTACTTTCTTAAAATAAGAACAAAAATTACCCCAAACAATGGACAGTTAGGTACTTAAGTACCTACTCCACAGTAGGTAAGGCGTTTTCGGGGAAAACGTCGATGTTTTTATACGATGTTTCAAACATCGATGTTTTTCCAACCGATACCCATCCCTAGTAATAACGTGGAGTTTATTTTGAATCAGCACATAATTCCATATAAGAGTAGGCGATAAAATAAATTTGTCCGATGAACCAAATTTGTTCCATTTGTTCCATTTGTATTCCATCGCGTTTCCTGCCTTCCAAGTAGTGACGTTCCGATATTACCGATATTAGTAATATCGATACATTTGTTTCAATACTTCCGATATTTTTATCGATATCAAGAATTCGATAATATCGGGATATCGAATGAAGCTTTACAGTATCGAATCGAAATATCGAATCCAGACAACATCGGAAGGAGGTTTAACAAAATAGGTATGTTTAACAAATATGTTTAAAAAAATTACAAACCCCACTCTTCAGAAGTAAAGGTCGCCAAAAACAACAATCTGTCCAAATGTTCCGGTGAAACGAACATAATAATATCATGTTATGTACATAATACATATTATGTATATTCGTCTTTCACCGGAACATTTGGACAGATTGTTGTTTTTGGCGAACTTTACTTCTGAAGAGTGGGGTTTGTAATTTTTTTTAAACATTCGCCACAATATATTTTCCACTCTTTGTACTTTTTGATATAGATAACAATAAAAACTTCAAAATCTACCCAAGGGTTTATTATTTCCACTCCTATAGTATGTACCAAAACTGATCATGATGCTGATCATTGTAGGCCTAAACACGATTTATTTTTTGAATGGAATTACAGAATTTGAGGATAATAATATTGCAAAAAAGTACTAATTATCTATATCAAATGATACTTTCAATATCGATATTTCCTTTCGATAATATCGGAGTATCGATGCCGTGCTTTCGATATTGATTTGATACCAAATATCGGATCGAAAGGAGTATCGGAACGTCACTACTTCCAAGTTGAGGAGCAAAACTGAAAGTACGAACGTCTAAAAAACGCCGTGAGGGATCGGCTATCTCGATGGCCGGCGACCGGCATTTCACCTCGACTTTCATTTGGGTTATGCAAGACGAGACTGACCGCGTAGGTTTCGTAGTATATTATATGGGCCGTCATTCGTCAAGAAATTCTTGGGAATCGATTCCAGTAGAAATCCGTGCGCGAGGAATCATATCGGTCAGACCGTAATAACGACGTACTCGTTAAATACTTCCTATTTGAAAGTGAAGACTTCTATGAGATCGTACGTATTTTGGTTTTGCATCAGACATTGATATTCGGCTCATTTGAAGAGCCACGGGAAAAACTTGTTAAGTCAATCGCTCAAAATCACAGTCAATCGCAGTCTCTTCAAAATGGAGACTTTAAATCGCTTAACGTATCGTCTGTTATAAGGTAAAAGTCACCAAGTGCAGTTTTTAGCGAAAATGATTTTTATTACCACCGAGATGTTCATCCTATTGTTGATTTGTATCCATGGTATGAACGCCGTAACCACCATAATTTTCTAAACGAAGTTACACAGAAGTAAAAATCATCAAGTGCAGTAAGAAGAAAAAAATGGAGAGGTAAAACTCACCAGGTTACTTGATGAGTGCAATGAGAAAAAAACAGTAGAAGGTAAAAGTCACCAAGTGTGAGAATTTCTTAACAAAAAGGCTTTCTCTCGACTGAAAACTCTTTTAATGAGGTCCTATTGGTCAGTAGTGTTTTTAATCAGGTGAACTCCATGGTTACAACTAAATTCCTATCAGCTGTCGCAAACCTGTTTTGTTTGAGTATTCGTTTATCGGCAGCGGCAATCCTATTATTGTTGTTTATTAACAGGTACCTGCTCTTTTACTGTCGTACTTTTAAGTCGGTTGCTGAGCCACTGCTCGAAAAATGATCGGGCAACGTGGGAGAGAGTTAAGGGCGGTATTCATAGTTTTCATACATCTCTGCAGTTGTAACAGATCCGATAGGTTTCATAAGCACTTGTGGATTGTGTGAAATATGAAAAAGAAATGAATAGTGTTTGGAGAGGGCGAAAGAGCGAAGGTGAGGCAGCTCGTAATAGAGATGAAAGAAATTATTTTCTTTCATCTCTACATGATGTACAATTATTGTTCATAGTAAGAAGAGTGACCTGGTGACAGTGGACAAAGAAGACTCGGGCATGGGAGGAAAAACTCAAAATAATAATCATACCCGTTGGAAATAATCCATGGTGGTACGCACACAATGATGGTGAACACAATTGAGTAACTGCTCAAGTGTCCTCCCCAGGTACCTCGAGATTTTGTTACTTTCGAGTAGTGCTCAGAACCCAACTCAACGCCGAGTTTGGTCTAAGAATACCACGCTTAGTGACGTTCCGATACTACCGATATAAGTAGGTATCGATACTATTGTTTCGATACTTCTGGCACCTATCGTATTGGTATCGAATCATCCGATATTATACTCGAATCGAAAGAAAATCCGCAATATCGAATGACTAGTTCCTTTCTAGATTAACATAATTTTAAATTTTCGTAAGGTCTATTTTTCAACAATATTGGAACTCCAAGTACTCAGTTTTGTCAATAGAGAAGTTACAAGACGCAACACCTACGGTTGGTGGTGGGTCTAGGGACCCACTGAAACTGAAACTTTTGAGCCAGTGATCTATCCTTGTATTTATAAACCTGTTAGTGTGCTACCAAGGAATATAGGACCAAAAAAAATGACTTAAAATGGAATTAAAACCCGTTTATCATAGGAAGTAGTATGTACAAAAAAGTTTAAATGTTCATTTCTGATGAGAAGGGTGGAACTCTTTCTGGCCATCAAGTATTTTCCTGAAGTTTGGAGAGTATGTTGTAACCGCCATTCTGATACAGTTATCCAAATGTTCATCGGTCAGTCCGTTCCTTTATTTGTTTTTTATGAATTTCATGCTTGAAAATGATGTTTCACACAAGTGTGTAGAACTGAACATTGCTTTCAATCTCAATGCAACTTGAACCACTATCGGATACTTTTCTTTGGGGACTAGAGGCCAGATATTTCCGGTGGTAGAGAGGGATCTTACAGACAGGTCATTTTGAAAATCAACTACTTCTATTTCAACTTCTAGGGTCTGATACATCCTAAGTAACTTTGTATCTCTCGAGCCCAGTCAGTCCTTTGAAATCAAACCCGCTCGATGTCTGAGAGGAATCGAAGAGCGTTTTCCCATCGTTGTTCAAAGAGGAACCTAGTGACCATGGGGGCGTCAGTGCCCTGTGAAAGGCTTTTTTCTAAAGCTGGATCCACCATCAACCAGCTATGAAATTGCCTCTCTTCCAAATAATATTTGATATTATTATATATTTACATTATTATTTAATAAGATATTATCTCGACAAACTGATCTTTCTGGGCAGCGTTGGTGACAGAGAGTGGTTTTAGTTAAATACATGAAAAATATAATTATTATCTTTGCACTTTGTATTTATAATAAAGCTTTTGTGTGATTACAAACGTCCGGTTTTGTCTAGGATTTTTTGCTTTCGAGTCTACCAAGATATTTTAGCTTGTATCAATACTGTGCACGTACTCATTTGATACTACTCATATCGATACTTTTCTTTCAATACTGTATCGATATCGATACCAATGATTCGATACTTATTCGATACGAAATATCGGAATGTCCCTGGTATCGGAGTGGTCCACACTCGGGGGAAATGCTCGACGTCCCGAGTAACTACTGTAGATGACTGTGGATGACGCTGAGCACGCGACGTAGGAAATGTACCAGCCTCCGATCATGAAAATGCTGAACCGGAACACGAGGAAGAGAAGTAAAAAAGGTCGAGTCAGTTCGTTTTGCGACGACCAATCGTTCGTGCGTTGTCATGCAAATTTGTTTAAAAAAGGCGCTAATAATTTTATTAACCTTCGTATTGTAAATTTCTGGATTATTTTGTTATAAGTATGATATTCTCAAATTTTCTAGAAGTATACCTACTAGTTATTAGTCGTTACCAATAAATCTATAGGGACTGTCATTGGACACACGTCCCATAGTGCCCAGGCACACATTAGTTATATCATTACAATTAATAGTAATATTGAGTGTGTGTGGTTTTGTTGACCACACATGTGGCACATAAATCAATTTTCATTTGACCGACCCTCGACATCCCTCAACATCAATAGTAATATTGTAATAGTGTAATACAAAAGTCGAATAAAAGTTGAACCAAATAAATAAATAAATAATTTTTTGAACTAACCAAACTTGGGGTATCTATCTACCTGTTTTTTTGTATCCAGTTTTATCATGCATTTAGCAATGTTATTGTGAATAAAACATTTTTATCCCTTAAAACATCTATTGCTGGAAGGGTTTAGAAGAAATTTATATTAATTTAATTAAATGAATTGTACAAGGCTCTTTGTCATATGGTGAAGCAATGATCTTGTGCTTATTTAGCGTTTGTTAGTGAGATTCTGATTTTGAACAAGTGTATTGAGGTTTTTTGGCTCTCCTGAAAAATTACAAAATTTCACTTGGTGACTTTTACCTTCAGACAGACGGCATGTGACTAAGCCCCCCCCCCCCCCCCCACAAACTCCAATTCTACGCGTTCATATGACACTAGAAATGTCAATGCATTGGCTCCTCTACCGTGTATTTCAAGTGTGGCACGTAACTCGGTGGTTGGCAGTACTATAAAATTTTCATCGTGAAAAACTCTGGTAAAAATATTAAAACCTGCAGAAAATTTCGTAAATATAAACTTATTTCCGTTTGACTTTGTTGAGTGTTTAGATAACATTAGAGAGGAAAAATTTGAAAAGCTAAAATATACTTATTATTAAATAACGCGCTCCTGACCGAAGAATATTTTCAAGTGACAAAATAATTCAGATCTCAGGCTTTTCTGTGTCAACTTGTACAGAATGGGGAAGGTCGAAGCCCCATCGTGCCGCAGCTGCCAGGATGTGGAAAGATGATGTGCACCACGTGTTCTTTAGATAAACCAAATGGAAAGGACTTGGCCACAAGAAGCACTGGGCATATCGACACCCAATAAGAAACCAAAAGTATAAGTTGTTGAGATGTGCAGAACAGGACCCACACGTCAAAATATGCGGAGAGGGTCGTGAGGGGAAAGAAGCTCCTCGAACGGGACCGACAAAGGGAAGAAGATTGACGAGGACTCAGCCCTAAGTGACGTGTTGTTAACTGCTGTAACTGTAACTACAGTCCCAAGCTGAGTTCCAAAGAGGGTTTCCACAAAAGTAGGTGTGGTTGTTAGTGAGGTCTACACCTGTAGGTGCGGTCCGTTCCAGGTACCTTACGAGCTCCAAGATTTTCAACAAACATCGGCAACAACGATAAAGTAAACTCGTTTCGGCCCATGTCTGCTTTCTGCCACCAACCTCGTTTCGACCCATTAGAATGTTATATTAATAACTTACTAATTAACTTACTTGCAGCTAATAAAGGCGCTGAGGGATGGCAAATTATAACTATATCTGTAAGGCCTCTCGCCCACTGAGAAAGGAAAGCTGCGAAAAGTTGCGAAATCAGTTCGTCAGAATTCGCCCGAAAACGCACGAACGATCCAAACATGTGACTTAGTATGTGGCCGCCTCCACTGGGCCCGTATCATTCGTCAGTTTTCGGACGAACAGGCGCGAAGTGCGAAGAGATTTCTTATTAAATAAATTTTCTTTATTGAACGGGACAAGCCCAATATACATTATACAAGCAAAATATAACATTCTAAGTAAGTCCAGGGAGAAAAATACAAAGCAAATAAAAAGCAATAACATGAATAGAAAAAAAACTATTCCTAGGAGTAAGAGATCGCATTCTGCTGGGATTTTTCGGATGAACAAGTGCGAAAGAAGGTGAAAACACCGGTTTATTATCTTCTTTGTGCAGAAACTAATGATAGAGATGATGAATTATTTACAAATAAAATGTACCGATATAATTCCGGAGTTTTTAATTCCACCTACCTACGTCGGCAATAATTTGTCTATAAAAGAAGAAGAATCTACCAAAAAACATTCTAAATTACCTTCTTACCGTAGCACGAAAAGTACCTCAAAACAAAAAATCTACATCCCAAAAACCAGAGTTGGGATTATTCTAAAAACGAATTAGTTTCTAGTTTCGAAATTGAAACTAAAATCTTATTTAGTGTTTAGTTCGACTTTCGAAACTAATTTAGTTCCAAAAGTTGGTTTCGAAGTTGCGAATAAAAACTAAAGCAGTTTCATCTTTTATTCGTAGTTTCGGAACTAAAACTGAAACTAAATTTTTTTTTCTCGCGTTTTTCACTAATTTGAAGCTTTGAAGGGGATGCGTTCGGAAGTAAAATTAATAATCTCATGACTGAATCGTAAAATTAATAATTTCATGACTGAAAACTTTGATTATGACGGGACCAATCCTCACAAAAATGAAATCAAGTAAAATAAAATAAATGAACACCTTGGTTGACGAGAGCGGAAGACCTGTTTTGAGTTTATAAAACATCTTTTCATTATGTCGTTTTCCATTGTCTCAGGACTCTTCTGTTCTGTATTCCAGTTTTTGAACAGTTTTGTCAATCCAATAAAATATTCATTTTTTTCCCTCCAGACGTAATGAACGACTCATCACCCTCAATTCTTCGATATGTTTCTGAAAACGTTTGATGTTCCACTCAAAAAGGTCGGGAGGGGACAAAACTTGAATCTATTCTTCTACAACCCTGAAAAAAAAGAACTTGTTCGCACCCAGCAGTTTCGTTGAAACACACACAAACACACATCCCCTGCGAATCAGTAAAAAACGCGAGGAAAATAAATTGGTTTCATTTTTAGTTCCAAAACTACCAATAAAAGATGAAACTACTTTAGTTTTTATTCGCAACTTCGAAAATAAAACTAATAGTTTCAGTTTTTAGTTCCAGTTCGGAACTAATTTAGTTTTAGTTTTTAGTTTTAGTTTTAGTTCTTAATATGAAAATTGGCCAGTATTTAAACGGTTGAATTCAACCGTTTGATTCACGATCGTGTTGACAAGTTAATATCGGGTCAACCTTTGAGCACTTATTGTGTCCGAACGGCTGGTCGTACGAAGCTACGGATGGTCTAAAAGAAATCTAAAAAATAAACTTTAAGTAAATGTGAAATAAAAATTATACTGTTCTATTATACTGTATTATACTGTTGGATTTTTCTAGATATGAAATTCGTTTTGAACCCCTTCCCTTTTGATCTAGGCTTATGAAAAGTTTTGAGGATCATTGTGGGATTGGACCAAACGTTAAAAATTCATTGTCAGGATCATCGGAAAAACCGCTCCGAAGAGCCATGTGGTCTACGCGTTCGCACGAATTCGTTGCTTTGCAGTTAGCAGCTTTCCGCTCCCAGACCTAAATTTTAAATATTGTAGGTCTGCCGAAAAAATCAGTTGGATATTGATGGCAGACCATGTCACAAAGTTTCTCCTTACACGGTAGTATCATGTGCCAAAATTTGAATCATCCTAAAGAAGATGAATTTTTACCATAAAATGGTCAATTTAAGTTTTTCCACGTTTGAGTTCAGTCTCCCACCAGAAGGCAGCGGAATATTGATGGCAGACTGCGCCACAATGTTTACACTAACACCACATGCCAAAATTACAACTTTTCCAAAATACATTCATTTTGACCTTGAAAATTGCAATTTTTCAATTTCAGTCTGCCTAACTTAAGCAGCGGGTTACTGAAGGCAGATCACTATTTTTGAGTCTTATTGCAGGAGAACAATGTTGAGCAAAAATTTGAAGCATCCTAAAATCACAAAATTTTGATCAGTAATTTGGCAATATTTGAATTTCAGTCTGCCGGTAGATTACAGCTGGCTAGACACGTCAGACCTCTATTGTTCTTATACCACAGGTACTTGAACTTATTGAAATTTGAATCCTCCTAAAACTGACGAAATTTATCACCAAATTTGGCAATTTTTCAATTTAAGTCTGCAATTACTTTTCAACTGCTTAGGATTGGCCTACAAGTCTCAAACTCCTTATATAATCATGTGTAAAAATTTGAAGGTCCCAAATACTGTAAATTTTACATCCAATAATGCGATGTTAGGAATTGAGTCTGCCAGGCATTATTAACCACTTGAAAGTGGCAGACTGGTGAAAACATCCATGTTTGGTCATAATCTATAAAAGTTCCATCTATCCTACAGATGGTCATGTTTGTGCCATCACCTCTTGAATGGCTGCCATTTTTGAAAGCAACCGCTTTGAAATTGCAGACTTAGATTTTCTTACTCAGAACTAGATTTTCATAATTTGAAATGAAACCTTGTCCTAAAATGAACACCCATTTTCGGCCTCGACTGTTAAGGGGAAAGTGGACGACAAGTGTGCGAGAGAGAGAGAAGACACCAAAAGTTTATGCAAAATATTTCAACAGCCGGTTGAGCGATTTTCAATCTGAAAAAAGTTATGTTCATAGTTTTCCTAAACAAAATGCTGCATCAAAAAAAAATTTGAAAAAAATTTCAAATTCAAATTTTAGAAAAAGAATTTTGGACAATTTTAAATTTAAAAAAAAAACTTGGTTCCAGCCCCATTTTTGAGAATTTCCTGATTTCAAATTGCCAAGAACCAAAATTCTGCGATGAATAGCACGATCGTAAAACGAAAAATAAGAGTCAGTGATAGCAGCTTTCATCTCCCCTTTTAGACTGTGAATCTGCTGCGTCAATCATTCATAGGAAAGGTGATGAGTCCGAGATTTGACAGGTAGCACTTCTGACTGTAATGAAGGTGAGTGAGCTGAATCTATTCCCATTCGTCCAACATTGCAGACATTTCCAATGGAACCTTTGAGGTAGAGGAGACTGTTATTAGAACAGTCAAATCTTACACAAAAGAGGCACCATACCATATTCTCACCGTACTCATACCATATCATACGAATTTCTTTCCTATCATACCATATTGTACTATACCAAATCATACATACAATAATATACCATACCATATTCATACCATGTCATACAAACCGAGTGAATATTGAAATGTCATCCATTTCTGACCTATATTTAAAATTTCAAGTATCTAGCTCATCATCAAAATTTAATTTGTTTAAACAAATAGGTATTATTTAAACAATTTTACAGACAAGAAACCGAGTGAATATTGCATTGTGATCCAGTTCTGAACTATTTTTAAAATTTCAAGTCAATAGCTCATCATCAAAATTTAATTTGTATTATTACAAAAAGGTATTATTTAAACAATTTTACAGATGAGAAACCGAGTGAATATTGCAATGTGGTCTATCCCCGACTCACGGTTAAAATTTCTAGACTGTAGTTTACCGGGAAGATGAAAAAAGGTAGTTTTATTCTGGGCGTCTGGCGGTTGACCCACATGACGACCGTTTTCGACGCGAAAGTTTAGTGTTTTTCCTAGACCTTTGCGCGCTGACTGTGAACGAACGGCTGGTCGCACAAAAATCCAATTGGTCTTAAAAGATTCGTAATTTTTCAGGTCATTCAAAAGTGAACTAAAAATTACACGGTTCAGTTGAATATTTTGAGATATGACATCGTCGAAATTTTAAATTTCGTTTTGAACCCCTTCCCCTTGACCTAGGGTTATGAAAAGTTTCGAGGATCATTGTGGGGCTGGTCCAAACCCAGAAACCAAATTTCGTAATTTTAACTCAACGCTAACTGGGCAAAGTGGCACGGACGGCGGACGGACGGATTTTTTTTTATTCGATTTTCTGAATCTACGTATCTTGAAACGTAAACCAACAAATTTTGAGGGGGGGGGGGTTAAAAATTTTTTTCTTTGGGCGATTCCAATGGTTCATTATCGAAGATAATAAACCAAAAATAGAATGTAGAAAGCGAATAATAATAATAATAAACGAATGTAGAAATAAAAAATTTTTTTCTTTGGGCGATTCCAATGGTTCATTATCGAAGATAATAAACCAAAAACTCTGCAAATTCTTGACACAACGGTTTATTATCTTCCTTGTGCAGATCATCCTTCTGTCTATACCAGACTGTATTGCAAATCGGCACCATACCATATTCTCACCGTACTCATACCATACCATACGAATTTCTTTCCTATCATACCATACTGTATTATACCAAATCATACATACAATAATATACCATACCGTACTCATACCATGTCACACAAACCGAGTGAATAATGAAATGTCATCCATTTCAGACCTATATTTAAAATTTCAAGTATCTAGCTCATCATCAACATTTAATTTGTTTAAACAAATAGGTATTATTTAAACAATTTTACAGACAAGAAACCGAGTGAATATTGCATTGTTATCCAGTTCTAACCTATTTTTAAAATTTCAAGTCAATAGCTCATCATCAAAATTTAATTTGTATTATTACAAAAAGGTATTATTTAAACAATTTTACAGATGAGAAACCGAGTAAATATTGCAATGTGGTCTATCCCCGACTCACGGTTAAAATTTCTAGACTGTAGTTTACCGGGAAGATGAAAAAAGGTAGTTATATTCTGGGCGTCTGGTGGTTGGGTCACATAACGGCCGTTTTCGGCGCGAAAGTTTAGTGTTTTTCCTAAACCTTTGCGCGCCCACTGTGAACGAACAGCTGGTCGCACAAAAATCCAATTGGTCTTAAAAGATTCGTAATTTTTCAGGTCATTCAAAAGTGAACTAAACATTACACGGTTCAGTTAAATATTTGGAGATATGACATTGTCGAAATTTTAAATTTCGTTTTGAACCCCTTCCCCTTGACCTAGGGTTATGAAAAGTTTCGAGGATCATTGTGGGGCTGGTCCAAACCCAGAAACCAAATTTCGTAATTTTAGCTCAACGCTAACTGGGCAAAACGGCGTGGACGGCGGACGGCGGACGGCGTACGGCGTACGGGGGACGGCGTACGGCGTACGGTGTACGGCGTACGGCGGACGGACGGATTTTTTTTTATTCGATTTTCTGAATCTACGTGTCTTGAAACGTAAACCAACAAATTTTGAGGGGGGGTTAAAAAAATTTTTTCTTTGGGCGATTCCAATGGTTCATTATCGAAGATAATAAACCAAAATGAGGCGCTAGTACGAGCGATGCAAGCTGAAATGAATGTATGAGCAAGCCTACCGAAGATCGGAGATAAGAGGTTCGAGACCGCGAAGGGTGGGGGGCGACTTAATGTACATACGCGAGGACTTTGCCCATTTGATGCTATTGTAGGGTTATCGTTTCCACGAAGAGAGACGGATGGAGAGAGGAGTGGTTCAAGAGAACGGATTGACACAATGGCTACCGAGGAAAGCGAGCGTGGTGACCTTGAGCGCCGAATTGGGGTCTGCAGCCATTCTTTTTTCCTTCAAAACCAACATTACCATTTTTCGTTTTACGTCTTGTATATTTACGCAATCATTGAAATGATGCTCTCAAAACCCATCCAGCCATATTGGGAAGGGGGCTTGCACCGGCTTTTTCCAAATTTCAACCTCTAAACCTAAAAATTTTCAAATTTTCCAATTTTAAATTTGTATAAAAATTAAATGAATTGATGCAGCAACTTGTAGGGGCGTATGAAGGCAAACTGCGTTTCCCAAACTGTTATAAATTGGATGGTTCCAAAATGAGATTGCAAAAACTTTTGATGCGTCAGTAACGCCATCTCTTATCCCAGAATCATACTAAGGGCCCGTCCACTTCCCCCTTAAGTTGCATCCGTGAAAACAGGCGCCTGAAATGTTTATGGACGATAGACAGAGAAGCTATCGCTTCTACCCTCAAAAGGAAGGCGGTCGAGGAATTGTCAATAAACCAAACAAATTGATTTGGCGAAAACTTAATGAATAACTGGGCTACGAAAACGGAAGTAAGAGTTTTCACTTCAATTTTCATTTCTTTTTTCAACTCGTTTCGAGTTCCTCTTGCAAAAACTTCCTTGGTCGAAACAGATCTAGGGACGTGGGACACCAACTCTCCAGGGGCACGTGAGGACGTAAACCAAATTTCAACTCTCGGGGTATAGCTGTTTTAAAATCACTATTTTCCACGTTTTTCGTGTTCTTCTCGTTCTCGTTGTTGTTGTCGTTGGAAAAGAGTAATTTGCAGGAATTTCAAATGGTCATAACTTCTTCAAAATTGGAGCTATTTCAGATTTTCTTTTCTAGTTTTATTCTGCTTACTAAACACTATTTGAAATAGAAATTAGCTTCCTAAGAAGAAAAACGAAAGAGTTATGATGGTTTTTCTATTTTCAATGATAACTGCCGTCAAAATTGATGGAAATTGGTGCGGTTGGTCCTAAAATGTCTGTTGGGATGTCCTGTATACGGTCAATGAGTTTTAACTAAATCTCAATCGATTTGGCTAATCCACAGCCAAAAATACGTGAATGAATCCAACATCTACTAATTTCCGAAAACATCAAAGTTGAACTGTTGTTTTACCAGGTCCATATTTCGAAACGCGACACGCTCGATAAACTTCCTCGGGCCCTACGAGTTCATCCTCTGAGCTGCAGTCGCATCATCGAAATAATTTATCAACAAAACATTTATTAATTGGTGAATATTCCAAAAGTGACCAAAGTGGCGAAATCCGAACTCACCTGAAGCAGCTACTTCGCCTACGGGTTTCTGCTGCTCGTGCGCCATGAAACCGACCACTGAAAATATGACGAATCCCGCGAACATACTCGTTCCTGAATTGACACAGCAAACGATTAGGGCATCTCTGAAACCAACGTAAAGATTATTCTACAGTAAAAATCACGCCATTTGTCTTACTTCACTTGAAAACAGCTCCTTACTTGTAAACGTTGTTGGTGAATTTGTTGTAGCTGCCCAAAGCTACGAGCGTCCCCAGACCGAGACCGTACGAGAAGAAAATCTGCGTCACAGCATCGATCCAAACCTAAACCAAAGTATAAGCGTATAAATTATGTGGTGGTTGGTTCATATAAATTATAGTTTCCGGTTGATTTCATTCACAGCTTCAACACAATGAACTATTTATACAATATAAACAATTTGGAAGGGTAATAATTTGTAAAATGTAAAATTGTTTGATGCTAATGGAAGCCACAAACTTACAAGCAGAGGAAATATAACAAATAGTAACTATAAATTAAGCATAAATATAAGTTGGATGAAATATGTCTGTGCGAGACTTAACTCCCCCTAACGGCTGTATAGCCATGGGGTACACTGTATTGAAACAACATTTGCATCTACAACATATTGTAATTATTTTCCCCCTATCACTATGCAATGATCTAAACGGAAAAGAGATCATCTCAGGTTGATTTTAGGACCACGATCGTACCAAAATTACGATTTTGTTCGTACAATATACGAAAATATATAAATATTATAAGGTTGAGGGATGTCGAGGGTCGGTCCTAAAATCAGTTTCAGAGTATACAATTAATAGAAGTTATCGTTATAGTTATTTTTATACCTAGGTGTTTTTACAACCAGGAATATACTAAGTATGTAATATATACAGCGCAGAAAAATGAACTTTAAGAAAAATTGTTGACAGACGAATTTTGATTGTGAAATTTGATTCAACTTCATTCAACTTTTACATTGTGAAACTTCAAGAAATCAAAATTCGTCTGTCAACAATTTTTCTTTAAGTTCATTTTTCTGTGCTTTATATGTTATATACTTAGTAGGTATATTCCCGGTTGTAAAAACACCTAGGTATAAAAATAACTATATCGATAACTTCTATTAATTTTATACATATTCTGAAACTAGATGAAGAAATAAATTCTTCAAAACGTTGGCACATAAAACATCTCTCATTTGACCGACCCTCGACATCCCTCAACCTTATTCTTACTGACGGTCAACAAATCACACACACTTATAAATATTATAAATATATTATATTTGACAATCGACTATTAACGGTTGACTGGGGGAGGTGGCGCTCCTTTGTAATCCGGCTACACGGAGGTCAGATGACGTGGACGAATGCTATAAGCGGTTAGTACAGCAGATTCGCAATACTAATTGGATTATCCGCAGCATTGAATTTCATAAGGGAGATGAGATACGCATAGAGATAAATGAGTAGCTAACTCCGCCTTTGTAATAACTGTCTACTCGGGCACCCAGCAGTTGACAGTCCGCGCGTTATCTGTGTCGTATCTCACACCTGTGGAGTTCCATGACTACCGCTAAGCCCGGACAGTTATCTGTTTTTTTTTCTTTTTTTTCTTTGTTTTTGGTTTATTATCTTTGATAATGAACCATTGGAATCGCTCAAAGAAATTTTTTTTAACCTCATGTCAAAATTTGTTGGTTTACGTTTCAAGATAGGTACTACGCAGATTCAGAAAATTGAATTAAAAAAAATTTTTTCTTTGGGCGATTCCAATGGTTCATTATCGAAGATAATAAACCAAAACACTGCAAATTCTTGACGCAACGGTTTATTATCTTCTCTGTACAGAATGATAGATTAATTATTATTATGAGTTATCATTAATTATTAATAATAATCAAGTAGTGCAAATTATTAATATTTATTGTTGGTTATTTTGGTTTATTATCTTCGATAATGAACCATTGGAATCGCCCAAAGAAAAAAAATTTTAACCCCCCCTCAAAATTTGTTGGTTTACGTTTCAAGACACGTAGATTCAGAAAATCGAATAAAAAAAAATCCGTCCGTCCGCCGTACGCCGTCCCCCGTACGCCGTACGCCGTCCGCGCCACTTTGCCCAGTTAGCGTTGAGTTAAAATTACGAAATTCGGTTTCTGGGTTTGGACCAGCCCCACAATGGTCCTCGAAACTTTTCATAACCCCAGGTCAAGGGGAAGGGGTTCAAAACGAAATTTAAAATTTCGACAATGTCATATCTCAAAATATTCAACTGAAACGTGTAATTTTCAGTTCACTTTTGAATGACCTGAAAAATTACGAATCTTTTAAGACCAATTGGATTTTTGTGCGACCAGCCGTTCGTTCACAGTGAGCGCGCAAAGGTTTAGGAAAAACACTAATCTTTCGCGTCGAAAACGGCCGTTATGTGACCCAACCCTCAGACGCCCAGAATAAAACTACCTTTTGTCATCTTCCCGGTAAACTACAGTCTAGAAATTTTAACCGTGAGTCGGGGATAGACCACATTGCAATATTTACTCGGTTTCTCATCTGTAAAATTGTTTAAATAATACCTTTTTGTAATAATACAAATTAAATTTTGATGATGAGCTATTGACTTGAAATTTTAAATATAGGTCAGAAATGGATCACAATGCAATATTCACTCGGTTTCTTGTCTGTAAAATTGTTTAAATAATACCCATTTGTTTAAACAAATTAAATTTTGATGATGAGCTAGATACTTACTTGAAATTTTAAATATAGGTCAGAAATGGATGACATTTCAATATTCACTCGGTTTGTATGACATGGTATGAGTATGGTATGGTATATTATTGTATGTATGATTTGGTATAATACAGTATGGTATGATAGGAAAGAAATTCGTATGGTATGGTATGAGTACGGTGAGAATATGGTATGGTGCCGATTTGCAATACAGTCTGGTTTAGACAGAAGGGTGATCTGCACAAGGAAGATAATAAACCGTTGTGTCAAGAATTTGCAGAGTTTTTAATTTTTATGCTTCTTTATTAATAATTATTATTAAATATTATTCATTAACTCGATATTTGAAAACCATGTGCTGTTTGAATCAGCTGGGCCAGTTTGAAAATGGACCCGACAGGCTGCCTTACGATTCACTCTCATGTTGACGATGTTCGATCTGCTCCAACTTTGAGCCGTCATTGTGAACGAACGGCTGATCGTACAAAGCTGTGGGTGGTCTTGAAAAACTCTAAAAAATAAACTCTATCTAAATATGAAATAAAAAACATACCGTTTAATGGGAATATTTCGAGTTTTGGAATTTTCAAAATTTCAAAATTCGTTTTGAACCTCTTCCCCTTGACCTAGGGTTATGAAAAGTTTCGAGGTCCATTGAGGGGTTGGTCGGAACCCATAAAAAAATTTCGTAATTTTAACTCAACGCTGCCGCGGACGGCGTACGGCGGACGGCGGACGGACGGATTTTTTTTTATTCGATTTTCTGAATCTACGTATCTTGACACGTAAACCAACAAATTTTTACATGGGGTTAAACAATTTTTTTCTTTGGGCGATTCCAATGGTTCATTATCGAAGATAATAAACCAAAATCTATCAATTGAGGTGTTACTCGGGAAAAAAGGAGACAAAATTTGTTATAAATCCAATAAAATGGTGAAATTTTACATTAAACCGGCGATTTCTTAGAAAATTCGCACTTATAGCCATGCTGCATGACTGTGGATTTTTTTAAATTGTTAATTGGACGCGAATATCACAACATTACATAGTCGTATAATACAAAACAGGGTACCTAGAAATAAACGACTTACAAAATCAATTTGACCGTACAAAAAACGGTCTAGTTATGAGCAAATATGCCAAATCGGCCAATACGAAGCGTTAGTCATTTTGATTAGAATATTACGACACCAAATTCGGAAATCCACTCAGCATTGCATAACCAATACTTGGATTTGAACCGAAACATTAAAAAAAAAAAAAAAAAATTTGGCCCATAAAATAGCTACCCTTCAGATCCCTAAAACACACGGAAATATAGTTCAAATTTTAAATCTAATCTTGTTCAATCAAGTTTCTAATCCACTTTCTGGGCCCAACGAGACCTCTTCAACTTCAAAATTCGCTCATGATAACCAAAATCGACTAAATAATATGTCTACTGGTCATAATGGTCCATACTATTCCAAACTATTTCTCTAAAATTCGTTGGTAATGGAAATTTGGTCTGGATTTCAGCAAAAAGACGCCAAAAACATGCATTTCCAGTAGTTTCTTACGATCTGAGGATCAAGCGCTATTCAAGTTGGCGCATTTGCGAACAAATGTACCGATTGGATTTTGATGTAATTCACCGTGCAGAGAGCAACCCATAAACCGCCCAAAATTGTATGAAAAATGGACCAATCGACAAGAGGTTATCCACGCTACTAGGATTTCACAGTCACCGAATCGAATAGGTTTTGGAAGATATAAAATGCAAGGCGCTCGTGAAAATTTCATGAGATGATGACTCCAATCTCACCTCTGAATCTCCCAGTTTCGACAGGTTCGGGCTGACGTAGAAATAGATGCCTTCAGCTGCACCGGGCAGCGTGATGCCTCTGATCAGCAAAACCGTCAGCAGGAAGTATGGGAAGAGTGCGGTGAAATACACGACCTGCGAATAATAAAAGATACAGTGAGATATAATTGCAGTAGGTACAAACTAAATAAAATCTAGAGAAAGTGAGATCGACTCGTGTCAATTATGAACCTGAATTATATAAATACGTTTGCCGACAAAGTTGCCCTACTTGTACCTGTCGAACTCATTTGCCCCTTCAAGATGAATTGTACAAGGATTCAGCTCAAATATTCCTCAACATGTTTTTATTCCAACCCAAAAAAAGCGCCAGGCTACGACTGCATAACAGGACAAATCTTAAAACACCTTCCGCGCAAAACCATTGTCAAGATTACAAAGATCATGAATGCATGCATCAAACTACGTTATGTACCACAGCTGTGGAAAATAGGCGAAGTTATCATGATACAAAAACCTGGGAAACCAGCTGAAAAACTTACATCCTATCGGCCCATCTCACTGCTGCCAGTCTTCTCCAAATTGTTCGAAAAACTAATAAATAAGAGACTCTTGAAGATCATAGAAGAACGCAAACTGATTCCGAAACATCAGTATGGTTTCAGAAAACATCGCTCAAATATTGATCAAGTTCACAGAATCACAAGCATAATCGAGAGAGCGCTGGAAGAAAGAAAAGTCTGCTCCGCCGTTTTTCTGGATGTCACCCAGGCGTTCGACAAAGTGTGGCATGAAGGGCTAGTTTATAAGCTTCGTAAAATGCTACCTACAAGCTATGCAGCACTTCTTGGGTCATATCTTGCTGATCGATACTTTCGAGTTAAACACGATGACGCCTTTTCAGAACCCAAAAAAATCCAGGCAGGTGTGCCTCAAGGCAGCGTATTGGGACCCCTACTTTACCTGCTATATACCAGCGACTTGCCAGAAATTGAAGAAAACACAACTGCCACTTTTGCGGATGATACTGCAGTCCTGGCAATCGGGGAAACCAATAACGAATCAGTAAATAAACTAAACCGATCCATCTCTCGCATTCACTCCTGGACAACTAAATGGAGAATCAGACTAAATGAGGCAAAATCAGTGCACGTTGACTTCACTAATAAGAAATGCAACTATGTGCCTGCTTACCTCAATGGACAGGCAATCCCACATGCTAACGAAGCAAAATATCTTGGAATGACACTTGATGCCAAACTGAGATGGAAAGAGCATGTAAAAAAGAAAAAAACCGAGCTCACAGTAAAATTCAGAAAAATGTACTGGCTTATGGGTAGGCGGTCAAAAATGTCTATTCATAACAAGCTCATTCTGTACAAACAAGTCCTGAGACCCGTATGGACTTATGGTGCACAATTGTGGGGATGCACCGCACCTAGCAATCGCAACATTATTCAGCGCTTCCAGAATAATGTTCTGCGTTCATGCACAGATGCATACAGATACTTTCGTAACGACCGATTACACTACGAGCTTCAAGTGGAATCGGTCAATGAGGTCATACGCAACCAAGCCATCAACCACTTAATGAGGCTACAAGATCACGTCAACGACGATGTTGTCCGACTCCTAGACACAGATGATCTACTCCGAAGATTGAAACGTACCAAACCGCATGAGCTTGTTCAACTAATGTGAAAACGACAGAACAATATAAGACTAAGTGATGTACTTTAGTTTTGAACATTTAATTTAAAATTCAACATACGAATATTGCTTATAAGTTTACTTGTATATACTTGGCGCAATAAAATATATTAAAGAGAGAAAAAAAAAAATGTTTTTATTCATTTACTTATTTTGTTAATAATAATAATTTATTGTAGTTGATTTATACCTGTATTATTTATTTCTTTTAAATACACATTTATGTAGTTATTGCATGAATACAATCTCGGAAAATCCTTTTTCAATGAGATAATAATGAGCATTGGCGAGATTGAAGATTGAATAAAAGCGAAAGTACTTATTGGTTTGGTTCCAAAAATTGGAAGAGATGTGAAAAAAACTGCAAATTCTTGGCACAACGGTTTATTATTATTATTTTTTTTTTTTTTTGCAGATCACCCTTCTGTCTAGATCACTAAATGATTGAATAATAATTACATAATATGAATAATCAATAACTGTTTAACCCTTAAGACACGTAGATTCAGAAATCAAATTTTTAAAAATCCGTCCGTCCGCCGTCCTTGCCAATTTGTCAATTTTGTCAACATACAGCCACGCACACTGAATCATCACATTATGGTCATGTATATAAATCAATAATCAAAATACCTTCTTATACAATAAAGAATTCAATTAAAATGAAAACTTATTAGATAAAGAAATCAAACTGATAATTTTAAATTAACAAAAAACTCTTGTACTAAATGAAAAACACCAATGTCCGACAAAATTTGCCAATAATGGAAAGGTAAATCTAGTGTGATCACAAATTTGTCATACATTGGATCTTTATAGGAATCAGATTTGTAATGGCGGACCCCCTTCAATGACTGGCAACCGGCGAGAGTGCACTACACAAATGTACAGCTCAATAGTCACCAGCTATTGGAAGGCGTTATGCGACCAGAGCGACAACATAGTCGACATGATGTTTTGGTATCGTTGGATTCGTCCACACGAACCGAGCAAACGAACAGGGTTCTGTTTGGCCCTGTCAAAACGATGACCCCTGTCTTATTATTGTTCTTATATTATTATTCTCTTCTACCTATTCTACAGCTACAAATCATTCTGTAAAACGACAAAAGTCCATGCCAAAGTTTTTATGCCAAATTAACGTAGATTTGTGAATATCCGGGCCATCATTACCCGGATCAAAATTCCGGATTTTTAAATAATACAAATTTGTTAACTTTCAAAAAGCGCTTGTACGAGTACTACGAATTTTCAGCTACCTACAGGATTTTCCGAGGTTCATTAAGAGGTTTCTATGTTCGCAAAACTTCTCAAGGATTTTAATCATGTTCCTGAGTGATTGAGGGTTATCAGCGAGCAGGACCCAATCATTTGCATACATCAACATCTTGACCTCTCCCTCCCCGAAATGAACACCCCCGCCCATCAGGTCCACAATCTCATCAACGTACAATGAAAATAGGAGAAGACTAAGGAGACCGCCCTGCTTCACGCCCTTTTCACACCTAAAGACGAAAATGCACTCAGTTATATTACGCAGGTTGCAGCCAGGTGACAATAATTGTCAATAATTATGGTGAAAATGGTGAAAATTGGCCATTAATGGTGAAAATTGGCACTTCGGTCAAACTTTCTCGTTTTTGTTTTCTTCGCTCAACAATCCAAAAGCGTGTGGTTTGATAAAAAACTGGACATAGTTCATCAAAATCCGGCCCAAAATGAACTTTCTATGCGGCACTGTTCTTTGACATAAAAACAGATGTAAGTGATTTTCCGTTCACCATAACACCGTGGATATGTGTCAACCCCCTAAGATTAGCATGTCAACAACTGCGAGGAGATTGACATGTATCGGACGTTTAAAACATATCGGAGTAACCAATTACTCATCTCAAACCCTGTACTGCCATCTCGAATGTCACGATTGCTGCTGCATCTATCACACAAATTAGTTAACTTTGAGTTGCAACGTATGAAATGCGAAAGAAATGTTACCTTTCCAGTCCATTTGACGCCCTTCCAGATACAGAAGTAGCACATGACCCAGACCAGCAGCAATGTCCCAGCCAACTCCCACCTGATGTTTCCAATGTTCTGAACGCCGGAAGATATCTGCAGTACTCGCCGCCTGAAACGTCAAATACAGAAAACTCAGGCGAAACCGGTCACTACATGACATCAATATTAACTCAAAGCTGACGCAAAAACACACCATGCATCATTATCAACGGTACTGTACGTTTGAGACTGAGCATTTTTGGGCGAATTTCCGAATGAAATACGCTATTTTGATCTAGTACGAGTATTTTATGTGAGAGTGAGAATTTTTGACATTGTTTCCAGTTATAAATTGTTTTAGCGTTAAATCCCTGGAATTATCCACTTTTTGTTGTTGTTGTGTATGCACTTTGTATGCACATTGTATACACAGTTTTTAAGCGAAACAAGGGCTTCGTAGAAATTCTTATTGGACAAATAGGTCAACAATTTTTCGGTGTAATCAGATTTGTCCACCATATTAGCCCAATTCAACAGAGGGAGCAATGGCACGGGGTCTCCTTCATCCCTCACACAATATCCTTTGATCGTGAGTAGGATGCCTACTATATTTACCGTGAATATATTTACCTCAAAAGTTCAAATCATCCAATTGATTAATCAAGACACCACTTATACCGTTTACTAAGGAACCCTGTGCCGCAACAAAAGTGAATTCCCCACCAACATCAGATAAGGAACTTGCTTACTCCCAGAATTCCTTCACGGGGTCCGTCAGTTCTTTGCTCGACACGTTCATGTTGCTGTTCAATTGGCAGTATGTGCTGAAGGACGTCTCGTTCACGTATTTCTTCCAGCATCGAAGTTGATTCCGCTCGTAAGTATTTACGCAGTACTTAGTGTTCCAGTAATTGCTACAAGTTCTCCACGGAACGTCTGAAACATTCGGAAAACCGAGTCAAGCTCCGAAATAAGTGGGAATTGTTGAAAAATTGTTTAAAGATATATTTTATAAATAATTTTTTCCTACTGATTTCACATTGCTACAGCTTCTATCGAGTAAAGCTGGATATTTTTGTATTGCAATAGTAGTTAAACACCTTCTGTCTTGTAGGGGGACTCACTGTTATCATTTTGGTTTATTATCTTAACCATTGGAATTGACCAATTGGTGAGTTTACCCTTCCACAAACTTGGAATCCGATTATCCAATACTCAGTCCGCCAGCCAAACGCCATTTAAAATAAGTTGAAAATTATGAAATTCGAGATGCGATCTCGGACCAGGCCGAGGATGATCCTTGAAAATGTTCAACCCTGAGTCAATAGGATGGGCGAAAAACAGGGTTTGAAATGTTCATAATCTCGGAAATGTCATATGAATCGGTATAGTGGTTTTTATGAGACTTTTTAAAGACTAACCGGAGCATATTACGACCAGCCGTTCTTTCACACTGAGGGCCCAAAGGTAGAAGGAAATGCAAGACTCCGTCCGCTGACAACATTTGCGACAGGCCTAGCCAAATTCTAAGGGAGCTTATCAATGAGGGAAACGTGAATTTACTGAAGGTACATAGTGTGTATACGTTCATTATACATAAATGTCTAGTACAGGGTGGGCCACGGGAACCGGACGTTTTTGAAATGAGCAGTACGCATTCAATTTTTGTGTTACAAGCATTTTATTTACACCAAAAAGTAGCTTCAATTATGCAATTTTATGTGTGGTAAGTCACATCGTTCATATGCCGACCATCTTGTTCAAAACAAGATGCAAGACGGCTAAGAAAGTTCTGATGCACTCTCTGCAACAAGTCTTCGTCAAGCGATGAAGCTCATTTCCACTTAAATGGCTTCGTCAATCGACAAAATTGTCGTTACTGGGCTGCAGTTAACCCTCAGGCTCTTCATGAACGGCCTTTGCACTCACCAAAAGTAACAGTTTGGTGTGCTGTTTCAAAAGTTGGCGTTATTGGTCCGTATTTTTTTGAGGAAGGTGGGAACACTGTAACAGTCAATTCAGATCGCTACATCCTTATGTTGAATACCTTCTTGAAACCCCAACTGCAAAGATTAAGAAGACGGTATCCTCCACAACGTGTTTACTTTCAACAAGATGGAGCCACAGCACATACCGCTCGAAACACAATGCAGGTTGTTCGAGAAATGTTCCCAGGGCATGTCATTTCTCGGTTCGGCGATATCCCATGGCCCCCTAGGTCGCCAGATCTAACTTCGTGTGACTTTTTCCTTTGGGGCCATCTGAAGAGTAATGTCTATGCAAACAAGCCGAGAACACTTGAAGAACTCAAGACGTCAATTCGCCGCGAAATTCAATCGATTGACGAAGACTTGTTGCAGAGAGTGCATCAGAACTTTCTTAGCCGTCTTGCATCTTGTTTTGAACAAGATGGTCGGCATATGGACGCTGTGATTTACCACACTTAAAATCTTTGTCTGTTTGGAGGGTTGTAGGAGGCGGTAAGAAAAGAAGAAGTTTTTCCGAGCTTTCGGCTTTAATAAGCCATCTTCAGGGGTAGGTAGGTATTGTTTCCTCAACTCGGTCACTAAACATGTAGTTTATTCTGAACGAAAGAGACCGAGTTGAGGAAACAACACCTACCTACCCCTGAAGATGGCTTATTAAAGCCGAAAGCTCGGAAAAACTTCTTCTTTTCTTACCGCCTCCTACAACCCTCCAAACAGACAAAGGTTTTTCAACCAAAGGAGATAATGAACAATACAGAAAATGATCACACTTAAAATTGCATAATTGAAGCTACTTTTTGGTGTAAATAAAATGCTTGTAACACAAAAATTGACTGCGTACTGCTCATTTCAAAATAGTCCAGTTCCCGTGGCCCACCCTGTAGTACGTGCTTGAGTTCCAAATAAACACTTCCTAACATGAATGTACATCCTTGCAGACGAGCGACTTGCGTTCATCCTGTCAAAGTCCTGTCAAGTGGACGTGGTTGCGGAATAAAAACATCCCCCAATCAACTGATTAGTACCATATAGATTAGTTAAACATATAGATCAAGTGGACGGGGTACATAAATAAAAACATACTCTTAATAAAATTTGGTGGAATGAACTACTACTTTTAACTGGTTCCTTGGTCACAGTGAACGAGTTGAGGAGATTACGAGTATGAGTGCATCCCGCGCGCAATTTACACTGGGGTTCATCGAAGGGGCGCAAGACACTCTGCCACCGATCTATTGTGACGAGGTGTTTAGCGACTTCTACATTCTGCCACCTGTGTGAACGTGACATTCTGCCACCTCCCTGGAAACAGTGACAGCGACTCACTTTGCTCAGTAACTGGCAGCTCGACATGGCGGAACAATTGAGAGTTGTGACCTCACGCGTAGATTCGCAAATACTGTGCTTCGAGTGTTTTCGCTGCACGAAGCATAGAACCTATAAAAATGGGAACATTTTTTGGAGGTATTCGTTTACCCGCAACGGTGTCAGGAGCTGCGATAGTGCTCTGACTACCAATTGTTCTACGTCTGCAGTCATCAGGGTATCGAAAACTGAACATTGCCATGATCGCCCAAGTCAACAAGAAAGAGAGCTTGAAGACGTAAGTGCCACCTTTGGTTTATAGAAGGACTTGATTATTCCCCCCATCAACTGATTAGTACCATATGGATTAGTTGAACATATAGATTAAGTGGACGTGGTTGCGGAATAAAAACATCCCCCAATCAACTGATTAGTACCATATAGATTAGTTAAACATATAGATCAAGTGGACGGGGTACATAAATAAAAACATACTCTTAATAAAATTTGGTGGAATGAACTACTACTTTTAACTGGTTCCTTGGTCACAGTGAACGAGTTGAGGAGATTACGAGTATGAGTGCATCCCGCGCGCAATTTACACTGGGGTTCATCGAAGGATGGGGCAGGTAGGAAGTTAAGGAAGGAATATTAAGTTAAATAGTAGGAATGAGCCACATCGATTTCACGACCCCCGTATATTAGCCCGTAAAAATGCTAGTGACAACCAAATTGCTGTTTACACGTCCAAACTGCCGACTTCTGAAACAACAGCCAATTTTATGTTGGCCGTTTCTAATGTCTTTGCACAATTTGTGGGACAGTGATTTGAGACAGGTACTGTTGAGAACGCCTAGGTAACGCGTACTTAGCAACGCAAAGACAATGTGATTTTTGAATTTAACTTTTCCTTGTGCTCAATTTTTTTGTTGCTTCCGAATAAATTCAGTTTTGTATACCTTTTATGGTTGTCACCTGTCATTTTAATTCAACCCGTAATAACAGGTACCAAGTCTTGATTTTAACGCTGCAATGTATTATTGTGATCACTAGAAAATACACATTAGCTAACATTGAAGCTCACTGTCTACACTGTCTACTTCCACCTTCCTGTACAAGCGCGGGCGGGACGGAATTTATACTTTTCTCAATCCGCACTGGGTTGCTAATGAGGGTTTGGGACGGAGTCTTGGCCCTTCCGTCAGGTCGGTATTGTATAAGCTTCAACCATTTTGTACAAAATTTGTACGCTATATTCCTGCCAATAAAATTATTCCTGATTCTTGATTCACGTGGTTCGACCCTGCGGTCTCGGGTTCGAATCGAAGGGGATTCGATTATTTTTCCCACTCTTATCCATTTGATTCGGTCTCAAACTTTGGATCTACTTCGCGAAAAGACGAATACGTATATATTTTGCTGCTTCTAACTACTCTTGCGCGTTTAATTGTATAAATATCATCTGGTTGAAATTTGGAAACTACTCGTATTTACCGGATCCATTGGTTGAGTCGGCTTTTCGTGTTGCAAGAAAAATATGAGTTCGATACTGAGAAATTTCTCATTTCATTTCTTTATTTCCACAGAAGTTTCGTAACTGGTTTCGGCACCATGTACGTAGTCTCGGGATTAGTCAACGAAACAATTGCGTCGGTAAATCGTTAGTTTTATTGGAAAATACAACTGAAAAGGAAGTTTGGGAGCACGAAGTTATACTGGTAAAGCGATTAGACTGACTGAGAAACAGGTGTTCGGGTGGGGAGACAAGATGGCGGTCACATCACGACCTTAATATTCATTAGTATCCATAAGGTAATTCATCTGTGGCCCTTTCTCTCAGCATGTTACCCCAACTGGCATTTATAATTCGGTAAATAATAATCGGAAATTATTGTGTGTCGGGGAAATCGTGTAATTGTCTTTATTCGGTAAATATTGGCAAGTGAAGGTACGTGTTGTGGAGTCGGTGTGTAGGAATTTCGGTATGGAGGAAGTTGTGTGGAGTGAGCTGAAGAAACTGGAAAGACGCTAGTAGCGGGAATAATGGGAACTAGGGCTGAGGTCTCCAGAGGTGAGCTCTGGGGCCGAACATCCTCCCCCCCCCCCCCAAGGGAGGACCCCGGGGGCGAAAGGTGGCAGTGGGAATGTAGGAAGGTATAGGAAGACATAGCAATCGATAGGGGAAAAGGACATTTACTGTAATGAATCGGGAGCGAGGCAAAACAACCTTATTGGTGTGGTGTGTGTCTGTATAATGGAAACTGAGGTGTCGCGGGAAAAAGTTTACATGCCGTTCTGGGAAGGGTAGCATGGCTTGAGAGATAACAGGTGGGCTTACGTGACGATGCGAGGCAGGCGCTGAATTCCGAGTCGGTTTGGATGGCGTCCGTTGTTGAGTAGGCTGGGAGTACTGTGTAGGTTTCATCGGTTTGCGTGGTAGGAAGGAGGGGGAAACTGGTTGCTCACGTGGGGCTGATTGGGGCGAGGAACGAGCGAATCGAGATGGGTTAGAGGTAGGGACAGGGGAGGAAGCGGGAGAGCGGTATGATACAGCTTTGTCAACGACGTCAAATAATTCATCCCACACTTGAGAAAATGGGGTCCCATTTGAGATGTGCGGCGTAATCCATCGTTGTAGGGAAGGTCCCAATTTTTGTAGTAGGGTTCTGAGTTTGTTGACGTCGGGAAGATCGAGTGTTTCATCCAGAGAATCCTCAAACGTCGCCCTTGCGTCTTCGAACCGGAAAGTCACGTATCTCCGAACGGCCCTCGAAAATACGACGTGTTGAAAATGCTCGTAGAAAGCAAGGGAATGAAACTTATTGATCACATCATCGAGTCGGGCAATTGATTTTTCAAGTTGTTGAAAAGATGGTCGACACATGGCCGCCGCAGATATAGAATCTATCGTGATGAGGGTTGATACCACAGACTTGAGCATCGAGTAAGCTGATTTCGGAATTTTGTCAGATCCCAAATGCTCCATCACCCATCGGGCGTTATTGGCAAACGTTTCTGTACTCACATCGAGGCGAAGCTTCTGGCAAATCAACTGGGCATCGGTAGACAAAGAACCCGCGTCGGGCATTTTGGGTTGGGAAACTGGTTCCATGACGGCAATCGCGGAAATTCACGCACAATTACCGTATAAAGGGTTTCGGCACCATGAACAGTAGTCTCGGGATTATTCAGAAAACTATTTGCGTCGGTAAATCGGTAGTTTTATTGAAAAATATAACTGGAAAATATAGGAAATTGGGGAACACGAAATAACACTGGTAAGGCGATTAGACTGAATGCATGGACGTTCGGAGGGGAGACAAGATGGCGGTCACATCATGACCTTAATATTCATTAGTATCCATAAGGTAATTCATCTGTGGCCCTTTCTCTCAGCATGTTACCCCAACTGGCATTTATAATTCGGTAAATAATAATCGGAAATTATTGTGTGTCGGGGAAATCGTGTAATTGTCTTTATTCGGTAAATATTGGCAAGTGAAGGTACGTGTTATGGAGTCGGTGTGTAGGAATTTCGGTATGGAGGAAGTTGTGTGGAGTGAGCTGAAGAAACTGGAAAGACGCTAGTAGCGGGAATAATGGGAACTAGGGCTGAGGTCTCCAGAGTTGAGCTCTGGGGCCGAACAATGACATAACATTATAAGACATTGTGGATAAATCCTCCATATGGGCAAGCCCAAAAATCAATGAAAACACATGAAATCAACATTACATCGGTCCAACTGATTAAATTACTAGAAGAGGAGAAGAAAAAAAAAGAAAAAAAACTTATTAAATTACTACAACAGTAATAAAAATAAGAGAAATAATAGGTTCTTCTGGTGAAACTAACAACCAGCTCCCAGGAGCCATCATACAAAATACATAATCAAGAGCCACCTTGTATTCTCAAGAGATGCCTCTTACCGTAATCATCCCACCACAAACCTCACTCCATGTCTCTACCCTCCATCATCCCTCATTTTTGTTAAACCTGTAGGGCCGTCAGGCCGGTATTGTATAAGCCTCAAACACCCTGTACAAACTTTGTACGCTTTATTTCTGCAATAAAATTATTCTTGATTCTTGAAGACATGCCTCTTGAGGACAGCATTCACAGTGCTTTTTTTTGTCAAATAAAAAACTTTTGAGCAGCTGTACTGCGCTGCATGGGTATGACCATGAAATTTCCCTGCCCGAATCAGGTTTGAACCGAATGAGATGGAAGGGAAAAACCAGTCATTTTAATAAGTTGTTCGACAGCCTTCTCTTATATAGGTTACTAAGGTCAAGTAATCGCAGCTGAGTAAAAATGGGGCGTGTATGGGATTGAAAACGGACTTTGGATATTATTCTGATGAAGTACTTTTGCGTTATCACAATTTTGTTCAGGACCGTTTGGTAAGCACTACCCCAGAAGGGCAATCCATACAGCAGTAGAGGCTGGACCAGTGCACAATAGATTTGTCTCAGTAGGGGAGTGGAACTATACCTTGTCAATGATCGTGTTGTCGAAATGTTTAGTGTGTTGTTTTTTAAAATTCGACCTATTTTAGTTCTTTTACATACTGATGATGGTCGCAGCTCTTTCAACGGCTGGTTCCCCAAATATAAACCCGACAAAATGATCTTGAATCTCGAATATACCTACGACAAATTCTCTCATATCCCAGAAATCATCAACGTAATTCATATAGAAATCAAATCATATATTTTAATTAATGACTCCATTGACACTCACCGTATCTAATGGACATGAAGAAATAAAATATCGCCCAAGCGAGGATCACAATGTAGTAAATATTCATCCAGCAGGACATGACTGCTGCCGCGTAGCCGATCCCTGTAAAATCAAAATGGTATGTACTTGTACGGTATTCACATAAAACGTATCTCTAGTGATGTTACTACATACATTTCAAGATTACTTTTTTCATTAATATAAAGAATTGCATCGATGACGAGATCGCAACATACCAATATTGCTTGCATCTTTGCATTCAATCTATGATATACAGAAATTCTGAGGTTTGTTATCTACATGAATTGAAACGATCCTAACCGCTTATCGCAAGAACATCGTCTGCATTCAATGATAGGATATAGATGGAGAGCTTATGACAACAACATAAAAGCGCTCTTGATTTAGTTATTAATGCAAACTATAGCAAATGACGGAGTGATATTTGTATGTAAACATGTAAAACAAAAAATGGTACAAAACAATAACTTGGGAAACCAAAAACTTGGGACTCTCAGAAATGGCGAGTATCAGTGAGAAATTGGGTTACAGCCCCGGGCCAAGGGGTTGTAAGTCAAAAGCTGTAGCAACAGTGCAGAACCGGTCGTTCTGATTTTTTGATATATTGTTCAGACGTCAACCAGTAGTAATACCTAATCCAGATTTCCAACTTTCTAAGACCTCGGGAAATGGCCGTTATGCCCGAAAAACCATGGCATTTTCTCACTTTTTTCGGCTTTCGCTCCATATCTTCATGAAAAATTGGTCTGACGGGTATGGTCACCTATTAACTTTTAAAGAAGACTAAATGTGCTACGATTTGGTACCAGACTGAGGTTTCTAATATTCATCGTTCTCAAGATACATCCTTTAAAAAAAAGGCCTTTTTTCCAAAAAGTGAAAAATTCTCAAAAACGGTCACTAATGTTATGGAATATCTTCTAAAATACCTGTTAAATATTATAAGAAATGAAGTTGTAGTTAATTTAATTAGCTTTCATTTAAGACCAGAACGGAACCTAATTGTAGTCCTAGCCATTCTCTGAAAAACGGCAGGCAACGACAGCCATTAATGGGTTTTGAGGGCAAGAAGAGTAGGGCAGGCAAGCTGGTCGGAGTGTGTGGAGCAGGGTGAGATCGGCAATGCACCGACGCCTCTCAAGTAGCAGCATGCGGCATAAACCCAGCAGGAGAGCGTAATTCACGTCACCTGAGGGAATACCAAGTTTGTATGCAACGTACCGCAGAAATTCTACAGCATAAGTAGGGAGACCAAACTGGGGAGGCGTACTCAAGCAAGGGGAGGACCAGAGCCGTGTACAAAATTGACAAGGTCAGCACGTTGCTAAAACCCTGTGTGTTTCTTTTGAGGAATCCCAAAGCCCTCAACGCCCTGCCTGTGATGTATCGTAAAGAACCCCGAGATCCATCAACTCACCACTCCTCCGAAGTTCGATACCGCACAGAGTGTAATTATAGGTGATAGGTTGAGCTGATCTATGGAAAGTGAAAACCGCTGATCTGTGGAGCGAAAACCGCAAAAAGGTCGACAATTTCATGGTTTTTCGGCCATAACGGTCATTTCCCGAGGTCTTACGAAGTTGGAAATCTGGACTATTACTACTGGTTGACGTCCGAACAACATATCAAAACATCAGAACGACAGGTTTTCTTGCAAGCACGACCCCCTTTTCATGTCGGTACATCTTGACTGGACTATTATCCGTCTGGCTCTGGGCTAAAGTAAATCCTGCCTACTGCAACTGATTGTATCTAATTTTATGACGTGCGACGATCCCACATGGCGATTTATTTATTCGGCAGCAGTAAGTAATGAAATCTTGAGGGTACGTACCTTTGAATATTGGAGCGATTTTGAAAACTCCGAGCCCTCCTATCGTCAGCATCTGACCGAGCGCCAGCTCGAGGAAGAACATCGGGATACCGGCTAATAGAAGCGTGAGGAAATACGGGATGAGAAAAGCGCCGCCTCCATTCTTGTAACACAGGTATGGAAACCTCCATACGTTTCCTAGACCTATGGCGAGTCCTACGACGGATAGTATGAAATCGAGTTTGTTCCCCCAGGACCCTCGTTCCGGGAGTTGGTCTTCGCTAACTTCCAACTCCTGTTTCCCGGTTTCCTCGTCCCCCGTGTCATCACTCATCTTCGCTTCTCTGATGGTCATCCCTCGTCAATGCAGTTCTGCAACATCAGACAAGAACACTGATTTAGGAAAATATTAATGAAACTAGCAAGAGAGTTCGTACGCTGAAGTCTAGATCTTCGATCTAGAAAACATACGAGATCCAGAGAGCATCAGCTACGGAATGAAGGTAATTTCGAATATTTGTTGGTAGCCTTCTTTTATAGAAAAATTATTGCCGAAAATTTATTCATTAATTCATCATCTCTATCATTCAGGTTCTGCACAAAGGAACCCAGTCGATTCCAACAGCCGGATATCGTATTAATTAATCATAATTAATAATTGTTATTATTAATACCTAATAAATACAAATTATTAAGAACTAACAATAAATTATAATAATTTTCACTAGGTACTTGATAAAATTATTAATAATTAGTGATAATTCATAATAATAATTAATTAGGATCTATACATTTAGGAATTTAATAACATTTAGGATCTATACATTTAGACCTAGTGATCTAGACAGAAGGGTCATCTGTACAAAGAAGATAATGAACCGTTGTGTCAAGAATTTGCAGAGTTTTTGTATTTTAATATTGTCTTTGAATCATTGTCAGGACTCCACCAGGGAACACAAGTTCAACTGAACTTAAACCTTGGTGGGCAAAGAATTTAATCTTGGAAAATTTTATTTTCATTTGTACTTATTTGAATTGCCAATAAATAATAAAATAAAAAATAAATCTTGATTGAAAAATGGTGTTCAGTGTTCATGAGAAGGGATTTTAATGGAGACTGACAAAAATTTGATAATATCAACTTGAAAATATTATAATATCAACTTGAAAATATGTATTTTTGAAAATATTATTTTCAAAAAGACAAGATCATCCAATGATAGAGGGAGAAGACGGTGAGTGCTGCCATTGGTCTTTACATTCCGTGTCGACCCCGAAGAGCTCTAGCCAAACGAGAAACCAATTTTAAATAAAAAACTGACCGACATTCAGGGTTGGTTGGAATTGGTCCCCCCCCCCTCCACCGAGTACCATTCTTTGTACACCGACCAGCAGAGAAGCAATGCTGTAGAAGACGACATAGAAGGGTTTGACGGAGAGCTGGAACATTGTTGTAGAAGATGCAGAAGACGCGCAAGATTTCGAAGAGAAGACTGAGCGACTACATTTTCCTAAGATGTTTTTCTCTATTAAATAGAGGATTTTGCACTTGAGAAAAATGTTCTTTGTTTAAGAGAGAAAAAATCTTCAGAAAATGCAGTCGCTCTACTCTTCAAACAAATGTTTTCTATTCTCTATTCAGGAATGACTTCAGATCTGTTATATGTCATTTTGATAAAATTTGTGAAGACAATCAAAATTTTAGTGGGACTTTTATTATTATCACTTTCTTGTTTGGCACCGACGTACTTACGTTCGGAAATTTTCGAGGGCTCAGTGTGCAAGAGAATCCCCATCCAGATCGTGCTTCATGCACCAAAGATGAAAATTCAAGAATTATTATTTTGTCATAATCAGACAAAATATTATTTATATTCGTAAGTTTGATCTGCACAAACCGGCCAGGCGCCTGCGATTGGCCGGCTTGTGCTAATTTCTCCGCTTGGCCGGGTTGTACAAAATACGTTAGCTGATATTTTCGTTTTGCACAAACCAGCTATCCGCTATAACTAAAAAAATATTGAAGTTTCTCTTATTTTGACTTTACCATTCGATTCTGCGCACCAAGAAACTCAGAGGGCAGAGTTTTCATCGTTTTAATCAACACTGGAGAGGCTGGGTAGAAGGAAAACCCGAAAAATCTCTGATCGTCCAACTGAAATGGAACGGAATGAAAACAGTAACTCACGGTTGCCAACCTTTTTCCCTCCAACCCCCCTGACCTGTACGAAAAAACCCTGAAAAAACCCTGACTAGGAAAAAATAACCCTAGAGAAAACCCCTATACATTCCTTCCCTCCAAAAAATCCCTGTCAGACGAAAAAAACCCTAAATCTAGGGGGTAAATCCCTGACTTGGCAACCGTGCAGTAACTACGTTTATACCACATAGAAAACAAAAAGTGTTGAGAATGAGGGGCAGTTGAAAAGAGGGGTAAATGGCGAGCGGTGGGGGACATACTCGTGGACTGGAGAAATGTCCGGCCTGTGTCTTGCCCTGTGTGCGCATATGTGCAGGACGGGACGGCGGCAGACGCGGTCTAGACGTCAATAGACGCGGTCTAGACGTCAATAGACGCCGATAGACGTCAATAGACGCCAATAGACGCCGATAGACGCCCATTACGCGCCTATAGACGCCGTCTAGACGTCAATAGACGTCGCATGTTCATCTAGTCCAGTGGTTCGCAACCTTCTTTGAGTCACGGCACCCCTTTTCGTGACGGCTTCACCCTGTGGCACCACCCCACCATACAAACACAAAATTTCGCAGTGCAATAAGTTCGGAATAGAAACAAGTTTTTAGTAAAGAGCACAAAAACTTCAACTAATAATTAATAGGTAGGTAGGTAAGTAAAATGTTAAGACTTTTCTTTATTTGTAGGTACACTGTAATGATAATCGGAATGACGATTACTATTTCCGATTGCAAGTAATGGTAATTGAAAAAACTTACTTGTAATCGGAAAAGGTAATCGTCATACCGATTACCACTACAGTAATTGGAATGGTAATCGAGATTACATTTCTAGGGTCTCACGGCAACTTCCCACATCGTCATTTGGGTGACTTCAGCAGAGCCAAAAAACCATCTGCCAATGACTATGTTTACTGAGTAATTCAGTACAATAAATCTTGAGATTTAGTGTTACCTAATTTAGGTACCTAACTTATACTTAGTTAGATCGATCCGCCGGGGGAAGACGCTTCGAATGGTATGCATAACTCATTTTGGCCAAAAGTGACGATGTGGGGTGTTGCCGTGAGACCCTCGATTTCTTCATAAGTAATTGGAATTCGTAATGGGTAATCGAATTACTTTTCTAACAGCTCTGCTTTAGAACGTTGCAGAAAGTAAACAATGTCGTTTGATCCCTCATATTAGTCGAAACTGGGCCTCTGAACGATCCCCTCTGTACCATCATCTGGTACCTGTCAAATCCGTGTCGAGTGTTCTAAAAAAAAATATTTTCGGTTTTTTTTGTCCTCTCTTATCTATTTTATCAAGAAAAACGGATATCACACCACAAGGTAAGTCTACACTTTTCTCAAGTAGCCATTTTCATGCATTTTGAATCTATTCTGTTTGAAAACAGATCCCCAAAAAATGTTCCAGTTGGTTTCGTGATAAAAACGTTTTCAGAGGCTTTCTGCAACCCAAAACAATCAATTTCAACTACGTTTTCGTCCCCTTCTTGTCCCCATTCGAATGATATGGCATTTTAATTACGATTTTTGGTGTTTTTAAGGTCACCGGTGGCTCCCAATGAAAAGGAGAGACCTTTTTGAATTCTTGAGGAATTTTGATTGAACTAACAGGAGCCATTCTTCCAGTGCCTTCACAACCTGGGAAAATATCCTACAGGGATCACGTTAAAAAAATTAAGGGTCAAATTTAGAAAATTAAGGGTCAAAATCACTTCAAAGAGTTTTTTTTTTTAAATTTGTTTAGTGAGAACTACTATCTGAAGTATACCTAAGTGCCAGAATCTTTGAGAGAGCAGTGCGGTTTCTGGTTCGAGTCCTAAAAATGAATAATGATCGTTGGCCTAAAATATGTTTACTTGAACTCGCCAGGCTCCATGTGACCCGAGCTCCAAACTCGCAATTTAACTGGGTGTCAAAGCTGAGACGTCTTGTCGTCGCGTCTGGGGGAAGGATTGATCAGGGTAACGTACTCGTATGTACAGTATGAGGAGCTGAGGGCTTCACTGAACGGCTTGGTGGAATCGTGCAGAAATCATCTTCACGGTCTGGATGTGGAACGAGTCATGAACTCGAAGTACAACACACATTTCCGATTAAGCCTGGATTTTGGTAGCCGCCAGCTACACCTCGGAAAATGTGGAACGATACACGCCGAAAGAATTAGTGGCCCAGTTGCGAATGGCCCCCAGGTCTGAAGATGTAAAAGTAGTATTTTTCTATCATAAAAGTGAATCGTATTCACTTCGGACCTCGGAAATTTGCACGATCCGCCACATTGAGAACGAGAGCCTTTGCCACTTCCTCCTCGTTTGCCTCCTCTACACTCCTCTTCGTGATCACCACCCGTCTCCTCTCTGCTTGATTTGGACCAAGACTTCCATAGGATTACAGACATTTACAACTACACGACCAAGTCGCTGAAAATCAGAGAACTATTTGTTCAGTGAGCGTGCATCAACTAGGAAAAACGACTATTCAAATAAAGTGGTGATCACCTTTTTATTTCATTGTAAAAAATTGAACTTTTGTTTGAACACTTTGTCGTACCTATGTAAAAATTTGAACTCTTGTAACAACCATTTTTGGTTAGTACTCGTACAATAAAAAATCATTTCATTTCATTTCTATCGTAAGTGTATTCGTAATCAGCGCAAAATGTCTTATAAAAACGTCCCACCAATCATAAAAAATTGAATAGATCATCTAAAGACATCTAAATTTAATCTACGACGTCTACGCCAACCTATAGACAAGCTGCAGACGAAAGATTGACATCTATAGAACGTTTACTGAAAGATGTAGACGAAGAAGGTGAAGTTTATACAAAATATAGACGTCTATATTGGTAAAAATCATGTCTATAGACGAATGAAGGCCACGTAGAACACAGATGATCAGAAAGATCTAGTAGACGTCTATTTTATGTGCACATGTGGGTAAATGAACATGAAGAAAAACATGGTAATTGGTTTTTGAAGTTATACGAGTATAACTCGGTTCCCTATAGACCTACCGACTTGAAACCTTCAGAGCTTCGATATATTATCCACACCGAGAAGATCAACACCAAAATTCAAGTTGATCGGCTGTTGACCCGTCAAAGTGACCGAAATCAGCCTAAATTTAGGTTTTTTGTTCCTAAAATTTTCTTGGGTTGAGATAATGGGTTAAATATTTCAAATGGCACTGGGTCATGTAACGAGAAAGGCCTGTGCAAAATTTCCAGTCGATTGGTCCTGTAACCTAGGCTGTAGACTCGTCAAACTGGACAATATTAGCCTAAAATTTCTGTTCTGCAGAAGGACACCTAGCAAGGACCCATAAAACTTTCTAAACTACCATTTGCGTCTGTCTGTCTACTTTTCTGACCTGGATGCTAGACTATAAGCGATTTCCGCCATTTTCACATTCTCAAGGTCGTTGGTTAGGCATCGTAGTACCATGTTCTGAAAGCCTTGTAACAATCTGCCTGTTTGAGAGAGCCGTACAGCCCCACAGTTAGGCCCCGTAGACCCACAAAGGCCCAAGTACTTGAGTGTAAAGAAGTAGTTTATTTTAAGCGACATCGTTGATCTCCGGCCAATGAGTCGGTACATTTTCCTGAATTTTACGTGTTCTTTCCATTATTACATATTATTATATTATACATTATTATGAACTATTTTTCTCGTGAATATAATTTAAAAAAAACTATATTCACGAGAAAAATAATTTATAGCAATAATATAGTAAACTTTTTTTTGTTTTGTTATTTATTTACAGAGACCATTGTATGTACAATATTCCTCATTGGCAATGTAACCTCACACACTTATTATTTCACTGTATTTGTTCGGGATGTCAGCATGGAGGCATTCCGTTTTAGTGGAAAGCAACAAAAATGTGTTGATCATATCTAGGATGTGGCGCGGGCGGATGAGTCGTCTGTACGTCGGGGGCTGTAGGCTTTGTGCTACTAATGAATTTGAGTGACTAGCATTTCTTCGTTCAAACTTGGACATTTCTCCAATTAGGATTTCTGAAGGTGATTCCAGCCGAAGGTCGTGTAGTAGGGTTTCGTTCCGAACGAATGGAGGAGCGTGAGCTAAGTATATTCTTCTGAAGCGTTTTGTTCTGCTGCTGCTCGATTCTTCGGAACTGGGACTTTGAGCAAGTGCCCCATATGCTGACAGCGTACGTCCAGATGGGCCTGATCAGCGTTTTGAATATGATTATTTCATTTTGCAATGAGACATTGTTGTTATTGAGAAGGGAATTTAGTTGTTTGATCCGGTTTCTTAAGCGGGTGAGTATTTCTGTGACGTGATGCTGAAAAGTGAGACGCCGATCAAAGACGACTCCAAGGTACCTGTGGTGGGTTTTATTGGGGATCAACTGTTGTGAGAAGTGCATGGTAGGTGTTGAGAAGTTTCTTTGATGTGTGTAGGTCACTATGCATGATTTGTTTGGATTGATTTTCACGCGCCACTTGGTGCACCATCGACCGAGACATTCCAGATGTTCCTGGAGTCGTTGAGCGGCAGTTTCTGATTCTGAGGAAGATACGGCGTATACTAAATCATCTGCATATAATCCTGAGAACTCGGCTAGATCTTCTGGGAGTGGCATATCAAAGCAAAATATGTTGTTCAAATATGGGGCCCAGACACTCCCCTGGGGAACTCTGGCAGTTATTGGCCGAGGTGTTTATATTTCGCCTTGGACTGTCACTACAAACGTTCGATTGTTCGGGTAGTGTGAGATTAGTGAGAATAGATTGTTGGGAAGGTGATTTCTTAGTTTGCGAAGGAGGCCATAATGCCAGGTTCGGTCAAATGCCTGTTCGACATCAAAATACGCTGCGTGGCACACCTCTTTCCGGTGAAACGTGTCTTTTATGAATTTGGTGAAACGTTGCAGCTGTAATGGGCAGGAGTGGTTCTCTCGAAAGCCGAATTGCTGATTTGGCACCAAATGAGCAGTGAAACGTAGCAAATGTGGCAATATTAGACGTTCGAATACCTTGCTTAGAGTGGACAGTAAGCTTATAGGCCTATATGAAGAGGGATAGTAATCCGGTTTATTTGGTTTGGGAATCGCTGCATATTTCCACCTTTTTGGAAAATAGCCAAGCTGTACTGATAGTAAGCTTACGTAGACACGTTAATACAGTAGACCGAGCGGGAACACCGAGCGAGGTTGATAGGTTCAGGAACTGAGATAGCTGGTGTTATCAAATCCGCTATTTGATTGAAATCTGTTGGTTGTTTCTGAAATTTCGCCTCCTCAGTCGATTCGCCGTGATAAATCGATTCAGAAATCATCGAAACCCGAAAATGGCTAAAAATTGAGACAGACTGTGTTGTTACCACGGTTTGCCCATCTTCTACTGTAGACCCTTCACCCGAGAGCTCCGATATTTGCACGACAGTCAAGTTATGCGGGAATGGATGGACGGCGATTTCATAAGTGAGGCGCCAGGGAAAGATTCTAGTAATCCAAAATAGCTGTCTGTCGATATTATTATTTCTTTCGTAATTACTAGCATTTTGGCAGAACAACTTGTTTTGCAGAATATTAATATGAAGCAAATGAGCGGATGGATTTCTTCTTCGCCCACATCTAAGTACAAGTTAATGTATCAAACATCGGTTGCATAATACCTGAATCACGAGAAAATATTGATATCAAAGAATATGATGTAGTGGGCTGCGCAAATTAAAAAAATTCAAACCCTCCAGAACCGCATTTTGCGCATAATTACACATGCCCCTTGGTATGTGCGCAATGCAACGCTTCACACGGATCTAAATATTCCCTACGTGCAACATATGCTTAACGAATGCTACAATAATCTAGCCTACCGCATGAGCCTCCACAGAAATCCTCTAGTCAACTCCATGCTGAACGAACCCCGACCACCCAGAAATCGACGTCGACTAAAACGTAAATGGCACAGTGATCTACTAATTAGCTGACCCAAACATTTCTCACATTTATCTTCTATTTTTCTTCTCTTTTGCCTTTGTTTATGTTATTGTTTCGCTACTTAAATTTGTTGCTAAAGTCATTCCACATGTACCTGTTAATTTAAATTTTCATGTTGAGATCCAAAATTCTATTAGCTCGCCGATGGGTGAGAAATAATACTGCAAGTGACATGTGATTTGTATATATAATATGTTAGCTCACTTGATAGTGGCTCCCACAATAAAGTTACTATATTTAAAAAAAAAAAAAAAAAAAAACAGAACACAGTCCCCATTGCATATGCCAACTCGAAGTGATCTATAAAATCCGCCCACTACATCATAATATGAAGCATATTATGCTTCGGTATCAATATTTTCTCGAGATTCAGGTATTAAACAACCGATGTTTGATACATTAACCTGTACTTAGATGTGGGCGAAGAATAAATTCATCCACTCATTTGCTTCATATTAATATTCTGCAAAACAAGTTGTTCTGCCAAAATGCTAGTAATTACGAAAGAAATAATAATATCGAAAGACAGCTATTTTGGATTTGCAAGAAATGTGTGAAATGTGAGTTTTTGTGAGTAAAATATTTTCAATTACAGATGTTTACGAGTTTTATATGTCTCCTTCAAGTCGGGACAGGGTAGGGTTGGCACAGTTGCTCATACCCGCCACCACCAGCCATTTCTTGATTTTGACCCACCTGAGTGATTTTTGGGCAACTTTTTGAGGTTTTTGAAGACGTTCCTACAGTGTTTTTTCCACCCGAATCGGGCCAATCTTCAACATCAACATCCTCAAGTAACTCCATTATGATTTCCTCTTTGAAATTACTTTGGTGATGAGTAAACTAACATTCTTGTCTATTCGTGTTTGGGGAAGGCTTGGGACACTCAGATGAGGGAGGGTTGGGACATGTTACATTCCTAGCAACTACCTATGAGTGAGATTCTGACATTATGAATGGCTAATTTAAATGAAGTTCCTATTCCTTGTCACATTTAATTTTAAGGGTCCTATTTTTCGTTATAATTGCATTTCATATTCTGTTTCTTGCTAATTTTAAGTGACTTTTCTATTTCTTGTCCACCCCAGAAGACACGGTGCACTTTTTGGCAATTTGCCCAGTGCTATCTGAATTCCGCGCACGCCATCTCGGTAGTGGAGACCTAACCTATCAACAATTGCTGTGTGTATTGAATGGAGAGAATTGGGAGGGTCTACATAATTTTATAAGATGTGCAAGCGTGTACAGAAAATGCCTTTTAAACGAATTTAATTACTTCTAACCATTAATTACTACTAACTACCTACATATAAATTGATATACTATTTAAACATATTTAATTATTGTTGTGTTTATTGCTGTTATGACGTTGATTACTGATAAATGTGAACAAGAATGACCAGCCTGGCAGACGGTCTTACCATTGCCTAAGATGTTAAAGATGTAACCTGTATTTTTTTGTTTGCTTAATAAACATCTTGATTCATTCATTCATTCATTCTATTTCTTGTCATGTATGTAAATTGCAATTCCAATTTCTTGCTAATTTAAAGTGCACTCGCACACATCAAAATTCTAATTACATTATACACACATTTATAAGTACATAAGTGCACATACATAGGTTATAAGTACGTTTAAAGTTATAGTTATGACTTTCCCCTAATACGTTCAGGAGCCAGTTCAGACGTTATGTGCCCATGGCTGAAAAATGAAGGATGTGTTTGAAAGATTCGGAAAAGTGTTCTAATTTGAAGATTTGTGTTTCAAAAATGTTTAATTGTTTTGGTGATTCTCAGTACATTTGGGACTTTGAATTAACAGAGTTTATTGTATGTACCTATACCAAAACTGAATCACTCGTTATTATTGGTTCATAAATTGGTTCACCAAATTTCTAATTGTTAGTACAAATCATGAAACGTAAACCCACCAGTTTTGAGGGGGGATATTTTATTCCTGGTCGATTCGAATGGTTCGTCACTGAAAATAATAAACCGAAAATTAGGTACCGGCCCACAACCTCTTTCATATCAATGCTACGGAGATTTGAGTCACAATGAGCGTAGGATTAGGATGTGGTCGGAAGGTCCAGATGGATGTGACCTGAATCCATTGAACACGCGTCTCCCAGGAGAGCAGACCATCATTCGGCCCCTCGAAATGATTGAGACGTCCGTCTGAAGGCCGTTGCGGACTTGTGTAAAACGACGAGGTATTTTAACGCGGAATCCACGTACCAGAATGACCGTTCATCATATTTCTCCAAAGTCAGGAAGGTTAAATGGAGGAGACAAACGACAATCCCATTTCACAATTAGCCAAACTTACGGAACTGCTGTCAATTGTAAAGTCGTTTGCTGCTGTATTCAAGCACCAAGGAGGTAAGAAGGCAATACAAATACCACTTAGTTCTTTGCTCTGGTTACACGCGGTATTATTTATTATAGAACTTTGAGTGAGGTCACTCAGACAATCAGTAACTTGAGCTACAAGCGCTCTTTTGGTTTATTATCTTCGATAATGAACCATTGGAATCGCCCAAAGAAAAATTTTTTTTAACCCCCCCTCAAAATTTGTTGGTTTACGTTTCAAGATACGTAGATTCAGAAAATCGAATAAAAAAACTCTGCAAATTCTTGACACAACGGTTCATTATCTTCTTTGTACAGATCACCCTTCTGTATAGATCACTAGGTCTAAATGTCTAGATCGTAAATGTTAGATTAATTATTATTATCAATTATCACTAATTATTAACAATTTTATCAAGTACCTAGTGAAAATGATTATAATTTATTTTTAGGTATTAATAATTCGTAATTATTATTAATAATAATTATTATTAATTATGATTAATTAATACGATATAATTCTGGGGTTTTTAATACTACGTCGGTAATAATTTTTCTATAAAAGAAGTACCTACCAACAAACATTCGAAATTACCTTCATTTCCGTAGCACGAAACGAACCTCAGAACAACAAACTCGACATCACTTAAGCCATATGATGTTCCAAAGACCTTGTTAGTATGAAAATGGACCTGTATTTCAGCAGTTTGAGTCACGATCGTGTTGTGAGGCACAATCTTTGAGCCGTCATTGTGAACGAACGGCTGGTCGTACACAGCTGCGGATGGTCTTAAAAAATTCTACGGAACAAACTCTATCTAAATATGAAATAAAAAACATACCGTTCTATATGAATTTTTCGAGATATGAGATTTTCAAATTTTCAAAATTCGTTTTGAACCCCTTCCCCTTGACCTAGGGTTATGAAAAGTTTCGAGGATCATTGTGGGGCTGGTCCAAACCCAGAAACCAAATTTCGTAATTTTAGCTCAACGTTAACTGGGCAAAGTGGCGCGGACGGCGGACGGCGTACGGCGTACGGCGGACGGCGTACGGCGTACGGCGTACGGCGTACGGCGTACGGCGTACGGCGGACGGACGGATTTTTTTTTATTCGATTTTCTGAATCTACGTATCTTGAAACGTAAACCAACAAATTTTGAGGGGGGGTTAAAAAAAATTTTTCTTTGGGCGATTCCAATGGTTCATTATCGAAGATAATAAACCAAAAAATCCGTCCGTCACCCGTACGCCGTACGCCGTACGCCGTCCCCCGTACGCCGTCCGTGCCACTTTGCCCAGTTAGCGTTGAGCTAAAATTACAAAATTTGGTTTCTGGGTTTGGACCAGCCCCACAATGATCCTCGAAACTTTTCATAACCCTAGGTCAAGGGGAAAGGGTTCAAAACGAACTTTGAAATTTCGACAATGTCATACGAGTATCTCTAAAAATTCTCATGAAACGGTGTACTTTTTAGTTCACTTATGAATGACCTGAAAAATTACGAATCTTTTAAGACCAATTGGATTTTTTTGCGACCAGCCGTTCGTTCACAGTGACCGCGGAAAGGTTTAGGAAAAACACTAAACTTTCGCGTCGAAAACGGCCGTTATGTGACCCAACCCTCAGACGCCCAGAATAAAACTACCTTTTTTCATCTTCCCGGCAAACTACAGTCTAGAAAGTTTAACCGTGAGTCGGGGATAGACCACATTGCAATATTCACTCGGTTTCTCATCTGTAAAATTGTTTAAATAATACCTATTTGTTTAAACAAATTAAATTTTGATGATGAGCTAGATACTTGAAATTTTAAATATAGGTCAGAAATGGATGACATTTCAATATTCACTCGGTTTGTATGACATGGTATGAGTATGGTATGGTATATTATTGATGTATGATTTGGTATAATACAGTATGGTATGATAGGAAAGAAATTCGTATGGTATGGTATGACTACGGTGAGAATATGGTATGGTGCCGATTTGCAATACAGTCTGGTATAGACAGAAGGGTGATCTGCACAAGGAAGATAATAAACCGTTGTGTCAAGAATTTGCAGAGTTTTTAAAATTCATTCACTACAAGATGTAGGACGGTCGCTGGATCGAACCCTACTATATATAGACCTACTATATTAAATTTAGCGAAATTGTAATGTTATATTAATTACAATAAAGTTTTCATTTAAAAAAAAAATTCTATTACAAAATCCACGTTCCCATACAAACTGCCCAACTTAGCGTATTTCTACAGTTTGAAGAGCGTTTCAATAACCCAAAATCCATGAAAAACGACGACACGATGTGGGGACCTGTGAGTGTGCCCTCGACATTTCTGGTCTCTAGACAGACACATTCTGTGTAACTGCATTGGCACAAATCCACACTTCGTTCATGTGATTACGTTCAATAGCCAATAGTATATTTGTTTCGATGACTAAATTTAGTTTAGGATTATGTAACTACTCAAACAGGACCTGGATAAATATACTCACTCCCTATCCGAACAATCCCGAAAACTCAAACTGAGTGGGAGAATCTTGGCGGATTGCTGCCCTCAGCTTTCCTGAAAAAAAAAGAAAAAAAAAAAGATAAGCGAAAATAATTAAATAAATAATGAATAATATTATAAATAAATAATCGATTCTTCAAGTCAACCACACTGGCTATCTCTCTATTTCCAAATAAAATCTCACAGTTATTCCAATGCATTTAGGCCGCGACTTGGACGAGTTACCGCCTGGGAATCGAACTTGGGAGCCCCCGCGGACCCGAGCGAGAAAATGGTGGGTGACGGAAACGGAAGATCCTGACAGTCCCACAATTCAAATTCAAATTCAAAAATATTTTATTGATATGAGGGTATATACATTGATTATTTAACAGTATGAGGATGAACAATATCGGCCTGCCGGCCTTAAATGTCTTTTGGTCTTGAGTGGTAATGTAGTGTATTAACTTAGGGGTGGAAGAGTGAATTTTGTAAGAGAAAGGGAAACAATGTAAAACTCTTAGCGTGAAGGTGGGGTCTTAAAACTAGGGCTATTTACATATTTACGAATTTAAAATTCTAAAGGCTATTTATATATTTACAGATTATGGATTATTTACAAAGATATACACAGAGTTGGCTTGGGGGTTGGCATGCATGAAATGACTACAATCTGCATCCGTGTGTTTTGTCCCCATCGGGGTTTGTGAGTTATGTTTATGTGGTGGAGGAGGGCGTTTGAGTGTGTTCTTAGTTTGTCTATTTGGTGATGAAGGTGTCAAGTGTTCCTATACCAAATTTCTTGTGTAATGTTTCGAGTCCCACAGTCGCAATAGGACTTTCACACGCATTTTCACATCTTAGACCTTTCAATAAGCTGCAACTCGCATATCTATAAAGTTGTAGAACTATGGTCGTTACAATATGAAATAATTTGAATAATTAAAATGACTGAGCAGTGGTTTAGAGGTGATGTGGGGATTGGATGAGTGTGTAGATTGGGATTATTACCGTTACAAATGGTCATATTGAGTCGGTACGTTACTTTGAAAATTTGCTTGTAAATTCATGCTGCATAGCTGGAACTTTTGGTTCATTATCTTTAATAATGAACTATTGGAATCGCCAAAGAGAAAAAAATGGAGGGACACCTCCAGACCTCTGGATTATTACAGTTTAGATCAAGGATCAGATCAAGGAAGCAGGGAACATGTTTTCGAATAGGTAGTACATAATAACAGAGGAAACCCACTATTGGAAGGAAACTTGACACTCACAAGTGAACAACCTCTGTCGCGACCGAAGGCGGTATCGTGAGTCTACCTGTTAACTTGATACTGTTGGTTATACGTATATGATTGATTGATTGATCATTTTATTTAAACAACCAGGGTGGAGTTAGGGCCAAGTGCCCCCCCCCCCCTCCCACAAACAACAGTTGATACATCCTCGATAGAATCGATCTTTTAAAATACGAAAAATAATAACTGACACTTCCCAATAATGTTCGTGTAACTAAATAAATCAAAATAAATAAATCTCATTGTGTTCCTATGCATTACATCATCAGTCATTGTACAGTTCCTACAATTTCTTTTTATAATTATTCTTAAATTCCTTCACAGAGCATTCTAGTTTAAAACTTTCTTTTTCCTAATTCGCCACTCGTATCCCTTGCACTATAAATGTTGCAGTTCGATGTTTTGGTACTTGAATTAATGTTTCTGCATTCCTCGCTTCCCTCATGTACATTAGTCATGTAGTTCATCTTTTCATATAAATAGGATGACCTTTTGAATTTAAGAAACTTGAACATCATGACCGCTATCGCCAGTTTTTTCTTCTCAGCAAACTTGAGGATTCCTAACTTCCTGTAATATGGAGTGATGTGTTCTTCCGGCCGAACTCTAAAGATGAATCTTACTGCTGCATTTTGAGCTACCTGTATTCTTTCTGTCAGCTCTCCATTCAGGTCACTGAAAGCCAAAATCGAATAATCGATTGTCGGAAGCAGAAGCGTTTGCACCAACTTTCTGGACATGTGCTGCGGGAAATCAACTGACATTCTTCTCAGCTGGTGTAGCCCCCTAAACATCTTGTTACTCATGGCAGTTACTTGAGATTCCCGCGTTAGCGTATTCTGAATCAGAATTCCCAAGTTCTTGACTTCCCTCTCGTACGTGATTGGAACCGAGTCAATCACTACATTTGATATCTGCTGTTTCAGCTTATCCAGGAGCTTACTGTACCCTAGGATAATTGCTTTACTTATGAATCATACATGCCAGTCTCTCCCCTTTTGGATTATACATACTCCTTATACCTGTGGCATACCACACATGCCCTACACGACCAATGCATATACATTACTTATGTCAAATCTATACCATACATGCACATACGATACCTGTGGCATATCTATACCTATACTATACGGTACCTGTGGCAATCTATACCTATACATCGGCGCATCGGCGGGGAAACCTCATGGAAGAGGTATCAATGCCTATTTCAAGTATTAATTCGTTTTAAATCGTTCTCTTGTACCTATTGACAGCTACATTACATTCATCCAGCCACCCTAAACTTGAACTGAAATTTCAAAATCCGTTTTGAACCCCTTCCCCATAAAAATTATTATAAAGTATTATTACCTAGGTACTTATTAACTCGATATCTCAACACCAACGTGCTATTTGAATCAGCCGGGCCAGTATCATCTGTATAAACGTTTCTTTAGTGATCTAGACAGGAGGGTGATCTGCACAAAGAACATAATAAACCGGTGTATCAAGAATTTTCAGTGTTTTTTGGGGATTGCACTCTGGAGCCTAAATGTGCGCACAAGTGTCTCGCGTAGATGTGCGCACAAGTGAAGGCCACATTGGCCTCGAAGAAATGTTCAGTAAACTATTGATTTTCATCCAAATGCGCATTTTTTTTTGTCATCAAATATAAATTCATCGAAATCCAATCAAGTTGGTCCGCGTGGGTCGAAGGGTCTCTCATTCCTCATACAAAATCCTTCACGTGATGACTGGACGCCGTTGGGTCGAAGGACGAGGAAACGATTTCACGAGTCAGCTGAGCTGTCATCAAGGGGTTTCTACACATTCACCGCATATAAGCCCCTCACCCTCCTCCAGCATCCTTCAAGTCCCCCGCTACCAAAATACCATTTTTCTCCCCTCGTTAACGGAATTCACGATTCTGCTCTTTTGCATTTCGACAAGTGAGCGTCTTTCAGCTTTTATCTGACATCTCCTGAAATTACTCAAGCTGCCGACCCCGAACCCCCGATGTATGGCTGGTCTATGAATGAATAGACGACCCGATTACGATCGATGAAAGCTTCATCATGCTCCATCATTCTGGGCATATCCGAACAGCCATCTGCAGCAGTACTTTCGGTGTTGTGTATATCACTGTCAACGTTGTACCTAGTTAGTGAAACATTTACTAACCAAGTCGATTGCAACTTCAAAGAATACGCAAAACTATTGAATTCATTTCATCCCGTTCTGGGACATTTGAATTTATCCTTAGGTTTATATGTGTATTAGTACTTCACATGTATTCACATTGTGTGTTATTGCCGGCATACAGACCAAACGACCGTTGAGTGTCCCTGTTCTTTTCTATATGACTAGGCATATTACAATACGCCGGATGCGTCTCAGGCCTATAGGAAATAACGTCTACGCATCAAATGAATTTCTACATAATATAGATTAGGTAGTTGGACATAATATTATTATTAATCTACAAGGTACTAATCAGTTGATTGGGGGATGTTAGCGAATTTTTGAAGAAAATGAAGCTATTGTTCTCGTTCCAAATGTTTTAAAACTCGAATTTCCGAAACATTTTTATACGAAAATCCGTTTCAGACCATCCTGAATTCACTGCCAAAAGACACCAAAAATCATATGAATAGATATACATCTATTTTATAATATTTTTTATATGTTCATTTATGTGTCATTCCAGACGATAACTCTTGTTAGAATTGAGATAAAAAGTTCACATTTGGACAAAAAATTCTGTCTTGGCAATCAAAAGGCTAAGTTCGATGATGGGCCACTTTAGGAGGGGTTTAGGGGAATTACCCATAAATTCCAAAAATGAAACAGTCTGACAAGTGTCACCTCAGTTTAAAAGTTTTTTCCACACAGAACTCGATGGAGAAGTAAGAACTGCAATATCGTATTCCGTCCTCAAATTGGAGCACTTTGAAGATGAAGAAATGTGGTTGTTACTTGAGATGTTCTTCATAGTTAATCTGCTCTAATCTGATAACGGAATGAGATATTAACCAATTAAATAGAGCCATTTTACATAAAACCAGTCGAAATTCGCTCTTATAGTCATGCTGCATGACTAAGTATTTTTGTTTATTCCTCAAACCCGTCTCCGTAAGGCCACCCTACTTAATGTCATACCTAACGAACAATACAATTATTGATGCTCGTTACGTTTATGTGATTTCCTATATACTGGAGACGCATCTGGCACATTATTATACGCCCGGCGTATTGTAATAAGACCTGGGAAAGTCGGCATCATGTTGTCTATATGCCGGCATATTACGAGTACAATACGCCTAGTCTTATCACAATACGCCTGAAATTTCTATATGCCTACGACAAGTTCGAAGGTCGGCAAATTATGGACATCAATCAGTAGTACGAATTTGAGTTTTCGAGTGTGAAAAATGGCTGAAAATATTTCATTGGTTTGGTGGTTCCGAAGGAAATGACTCGATGAAGACTAGTCACTCGTGATGACTAGATGACTAGAGGTCTTCACGACATTATGACTTGGGATTATAGGACTTGGGATTATAGGACTTGGGTGCCTCGGCCGTATGGTAGTAACAGAGAATCCACGAATAACAGAATACCTACCACCGTTTCTTCGGTCTTATAACTTGGAAGTATTGAAAGTATTGAATGGGGAAAAAAACATCGAGGAAGCCACAGGTATTGGGCTGTCATCAAACTGTCAAGGTGAATATCCGAATCCCATATCAGGGCAGTCTCGAGATTTTCCCCAAATCTATTTGTATAAGTACGAATTAAATTTGACTCAAAAAATCAGTGTTAACATTTACCGAGGTCCAGAGACTTACAGGCGGTACCTCTCCGACGTATGAAGCTCGAATCAGCCGTTTTTAATGCTTGTAGAACGGTACCAATCAAGTACTTATTTAGATCCACCACTTGGTTATAACACGCACTTCACCAATTGTGGAGCCAATAATATCAAGTCTATTCACAGGATTTTTAACGTTAAACAGCGTATACCTACTAAGTACGAGAATAAGTAGCTCTATAAGTTCAATAATTCAAGATTTACCACTAGGAAGTAATGAGGGTTGTGGATTAACCAAAGAATATGGTCAAAGAAATGGAGGTATAAACGATAGCTGTAAAACGCCCAAAATGTCGCCTAATTAGGAGACATGTGCCGATTCTTGTATAAGGCAACAGAAAGATAGGAGAGGTCTGACATACGGACGCCACCAATCAAAGAGAAATGCACCATGCGCTACAAGCGCTAAAGAAGAAAATGCCATATTTTTGCGAGGTACATCGAGGAACAGACCGCAACTGGTGCGGCTGTGAAAAACCACAACTTCAAACATTGCTCCGTCTCTCAACAGGAACATGAAAATGGCATTATGATCAAGTTGAGTTCCACAAAATCACCACTTTACGATTTAATAGCAGGTAAAATCCTGTACGAATTACCCGCAAAAGGTGTCATAAAGTTGGAACCACCAAGTTCGATCAAAGGCAGCGGAGTAACGACATAAAGTCCAGACCGTCCAGTCTGTCTTCTGCCGACAATCTCTAGGCTATTTGGGGAAGCTCCTCTTGAAAAGACTTGACCCAATCAACGAAGGAATACTTTTTTATGAAATGTATTCAAATAAGGAATCTTTTTGTGTCTCTGTAGAAGCCATTTAGAAAAATTGTACATTTAGAAAAATTGTACAATATTTTAAAATTGGATTTTTACGGTTTCAGGGATGATTTGTTACTTGAAAGGCAGTTGAAATATTGTGCAAATTATTTCACACCCACCTGCCATCGTACATCTTCCTTCATTACACTCACTGAAGTTTAAAATTTGCGTATAAATATTGAAGAATAGCAGTGGACACGCGCTTTAAAAGACATAATCGGCTACAGTGCTTAGAGGACGATTTGAAAGAAGTATTCTTGTCCAATTTTGAGAGGTTTTGTTGGGCGATAGTTCCAACTTGTACAAAACGAGCACGAATGTCTTGAATGAAGTTGTACATTGAAGAATTTGAATTAAAGCTCAGTTGTTTTTGGTGGGAGAGACAGTCTCACTGGTGGTTTCCTGGATTGGAAGTGATTGAACATGGTATCGTTGCAGTAGTCTGTTTATCGTGTGATGATTGTTTGAAGCGCGTTAATTCTGTGACTCAGTTAAGACAGATGGTTTCTTGTTTATTCTCAGAGGGTAGGGGCAATATGGATGACAATAATGTTCCTGTATGTACATGCAATTTATGGGAAGTACCTTTGATGAACTCAGCAGGTGTTGGGTGAACTTGTGTGGTGTGCATCACAAGCGACAGGCAGTCTGGTGTGGATTGCACGGTAGGGGGCGGCCTCTAGAGGATTGGAAGGGGTAATAGATATCAGGGCCTGGTTGGGCGGAGAGTCGAGTGCCGGATATGAGGTATAGTTGGCCTGGGAAGGTATCGCCCCTTCGGACTGCGTACCCGAGAAATAAACTGTACCTGTGTCAGGACAATGACAGCTAGCGGAGCGGGGGAAGGGGGAGACAGGAAGATCTGAGTGAGAATGATTCGTGGACTAGCGACGTCATTGGAGGGTAGTAAGTGACAGCTTAGTAAGTAATGACCAAGAACGGGAGAGGGAATCCGACATGTGCGACCCAGGTGGCGGAAAAAGGCATCACGGCTCATGGAAGGTTCAACTCGCGAAATATTCTAACGGGAAATTAAAGGGCGGATGGGGAACAGCAATATCCTCTATTGAGCTTGTTAGTAAGAGTGGGCGATCGTATGATAGGACTCGTACGGGTATCCTCACTTCATGAAAATGAAGCGGTTTAAAATTGGCTCGTCACCCTATAGACATACGTCATGCGACCAAAGAATTACGCAAGTCACACAAGAGTAACTCACCGTAGAGTGCAATAACGACAATTATTCCGAAATGTATTTCAAAATCCGCGAAATTCTGATTGAAAAGAAGCACCAGGTACGAGTAGTTTAGTTGATAGAATGATAGAATGATATAGCCAATCATTGCATCATTACTTCCACTAAGCTCACCAATGCAAGACCTGTTGTAGGTTGTACAAGTACTCGATCCAATCACTTACGAATAAGGCCGGTGAAATTCCAAATAAATCTTTTGATTTGAAAGAGAGAACATTTTCGGTCGCGCAGTATGACTTTTCGGGCGAATTCCCAGAATAACCTACGAACTATCGGGCGACTGATACCGAAAGTCTGTTACATTGATGTGTCTGTACGAACGTACAGGCCAAGAGCTGTGGACAACGATACCAAATACGTACTGTTTTACAGGCTCTTCAACTTGACGAAAAACGAAAGCTCCCCCTTCCAAAACGATCTTTTTTCTAGCTCCATATCCAACTCGACATATTTTATAAAGTTTAATTGATCAGCGTTCCAAACTGCATAAAGAACGGTACCATACACTCACTTTCTGTTAGGCCTCACCAATGACGCATTTGTGGCGCCAAAAATGTATTTTTTTTACTCTTCAAACTGTAAGTCCTATATGAATACGTCTAATACATTTAAGTTTTATAGCGGTTACCGTAACCTTCCTGGCGGTAAAAGCTATACGGCGAATATGAAGGGTCTTTTGAGTGACCCACAGAATATCGTCTCAGGACCCGTTCGTTGGATCGAGTTCCGCGCAGAATCGACGAAAACATTGACGTGTCTTTAGAACTAATTTAATGCGTCAAAATTCATAATGACGAAAAACCTGAGTTTGAACTCATCGCTTCTGTAGTGACGAAAATTGGGATTTTTCGTCATGTAGCTACAAGTAGCAGAAATCGTATGGAATGACACTAATATTTAGACCATGTAAGGATGGATATATTTATACGATATAGAGTTTCAAAGCGGATTTGTGATGGAATATGTTTAGGAAAAAAATTATCCACAGGTTTTGAAACGAGCGATTGTGTATTTTTATCACGAAAATGGGTAAGTATATGATGTGATAGTGTTGATACTCCGTCGTGTTGGTGGAATTGTCTGATTAGCCGCGAAAAATGCTAACAGGACCGAAGGCTGGATATATATTTGTATCTGAAAGGAAGTCGGATATATATATTTGATATATGAATAAGTCTGGAAGTCGGATGTCTGAATAAGTACCTATTTGTGATACCTACAGGGCGGGATTGTATTCGAATGAGTAGAAAACATTCGACTCTACTTGACAACAATTGATGTCATGAGATGAGGATTATTGGAGAATAAATGAATTCAGTTGCAAACCAAATTTATAAATTGATATTACAAATAAATTTGATAAAAATTTCTCAAAAACGATTACAATTTTGAGTGAAATTCTGGAATAAGTTGAATTTTTTGTTGGCTCAAAGGCTTTTGTCTTAACCCTGAGACACGTTGAAACGTGTATATTTGACCTTTTGGATGCTAGGGATGATTAAATGTTGGCATGACATTGAGGACCATTAACGTGTATGCATGTCCATATGTGTAAGTATATGATTATATGAGGGTGTTACACGCTGTTTGAAGTTTAAAAATAAATAATAATGCGCCAAAATGTCTAAGGCAGTTTTAATTGAATTTCCAAAACATGCCAAAAAGCTTGAAAACTCTGTACTTGCTGCAAGTAAAGGAGGACGAGTGCATGTGTACAATGTTATAATTGGTAATTCAAGCTTCATGGCTAACATTAAGGGCAAGTGCCCAAGGAAGAACCAAATAGTACTGACTAGTACAGGAAAAAAAGTTCAAGTTTGACTTTCATGTGTTTTCAAACTGGTTAAAATGTTCAAATTGACTCTGTTATGATAATATTGTTGACAGTTCAGAAAACGCGTGGAATTTGGACAAATTTTACATAATTTTGACATTTTCTCTTGGGAATATGAGTGGAATTTTCATCTGAATGATAAAATTTTAAACTTGACTTCCATCGTTACCACCAAAAAGTGGGGTACGGGTATATTAACGAGTGGCAATACTTTTTATTGAAGAATCATGTCATACTTACAGCTGATAGGGCCACAGATGTCAAAATCCCTCAAGCTGTTTATATGAATATCATCAGATTATTAAATATGGATTTTATGTAATGTTACGTATGTTTTGGAGAGATGAAATTCGTGGGAGATTTAAAATTGGTATTCTCACCTTAGTTTGTACGATCCATAACAGCAATAATGTGATAACGATGACACTAAATTCGATTCACAAAATAACGACCGAACGGTGTCAACATGTAATCCAAGGCAACTAACGAAATCACTTTCGAGTCGATGGCGGCAAATATATGAGATATCACTGTTGTTGTTGAGCTCGAAACTAAACTGTACAACTGGTGGACAACTGAGTAGATAGATGGCCGTTGACTGGAAGCTGCCCCACGTTCCGCCACTCCTAATATGCCCCACGTTCCCCCACTACCGCCGCCTCCCGCTCCACATCACACCAACCCCCATCAGTTTGTTAATAAATTATCATCAAGACTTTGAGGGCCGACGAAGGATATCCCGCGAAGGGTTCCTTCGTCTTGGACGTCCTCCGGGTCATTTTGGTCGTCGCCGGGGGCGGAGTGTCATCCGCCTCTTGAGGGCGGAGAGATGGCGATGGGATGGAACCGGAAGCAAAGCCTCAGAATGAAAGCGGTACACGCCCACTTGTCGATCAACGAGCTCATGACTCATCAAACGAGTTTGGACACGCCGATCCTCACTATTAGCGAATTTTCGAAGGAACAGAAGCTATTGTTCACGGTCCAAAATTTTTGAAAAATGTTTATACCAAAATCCGTATAAGACCATCCTTAATTCACTGCCTAAAGACACCAGAAGTCATATGTATACAGGGTGATCCTCTCGTAGATGCAAGAAACATTTTGTGTAAAACAACATAAAACTCGGCCCTCCTCCTTTCGTTTTGAGCCTTACAGCTAAATTTCTATAAGCATAACATGTGTTAACCAGTCAGCTGATCCAGGGCCTGGACAACCTCAAGTTGAAGTCCTAATGAGGCTACTTGCCAAATTACAGCTTCACTGTCAATAGCATAGAAATTACCTTTAGGAGCCACTCAGCTGATCCTGGGCCTATGTTGTTTAAAGTGTAAGTCCTTAGGAGGTTACATGACAAATTACAGCTTCATAGAGTGAATAATACAGAAATTAGCTGTAGGCGCTACTCAGCTGATCTGGGGCCTGGGCAGCCTCAAGTTGAAGTTCTAAGGAGGCTTCATACCAAATTGCAGCTTCATACAGTAAATAGCGTAGAAATTAGCTTTAGGAGCCACTCAGCTGATCCGGGGCCTGGGCAACCTCAAGTTAAAGTCCTAAGGAGGCAACTTGCCAAATTACAACTTCATAGTGTGAATAGCATAGAAATAGATTAGGAAACGGAATTCATAGTCATGAATCGAGTTGGAGGTCGGCCTCAAGGAGGCCTGCTCTCCTCGAGTTATTCATAGTCGTCAAGGTCAGGGGCAGTTTTGGTCCTCGAGTCGAGGAGTGGCTCGAGGAAGCTTTAGGCCTTCTCCAGCTGTCGGGCCCGTCGCTTACGGGCAGAACTCGGGGTGTGTCCATCTACCTCTGTTACCTGTCCTGGACGGGCAGAAATCGGGATGGATCCATCTGCCACTCTTACCTGTTGTTTTACGGATTATACCTCTTACATGTCCCTTTACAAACCCTTATAATCTTAAATACCAAAAATAATATTCATCTGTCTCACAGGAAGGAAGAATTTAAGACTTTTATATTTCGGCTTCCCTATAAACCCCCACCCCTATGCATCGGATCCGGAAGTGAACCCCTCTATGTCCTTCCCCGATCACGGAAACATTAAAATACGGGAGAAGACAGAAAGACACCAAATTCAAAATCGGCATGGTTCGACTCCATCTCGCGCGAAACCAATACAGTTACTGTAGTGAAATTTTTCGATAATACCTAAGGAACACGAAAATCGTCTCTAAATTTAGTTATATAGATTACTTAAATGTCAAGAATCACCTTGCATAGGATCTGTGGATGCAAGAAGTGTCCTTATTCTCCACAACCAAACTTCTCAATCATCTCATCTGTTCCTCAGTAAACATTACTCTCTTTTCGCCTTCCATCTATAAAACACTATACGCACTGAAACCACAAACCGACGGTGAAGACAAGAACCCTCGTATCTCCAAAATCCCAACTTTTCAGGAGACTAAAAAAACTGGTTTTTGGTCACTATGACGCATTGGGTAACCAGACAGCTCTTCACTTGATTTTCACGCTTTCAACTAACTTATTCACCTCTACAAGCGCTAAAATCGGTGCTTTTACATAGCAGGGCTACCAATTCTTCCTCGAGTCGTGGATTGTGCTGAAGTCGGCCTCCAAGTGTGTTCTGATTGTCTATGAATAGCACCGCTCATCCCTGAGTGGAGCAACGGCTCGGGTCGAGCGGATGAAATTGGCTCCGTCGGAACGACTATGAATTCTGGCCTAAAACATGTTCTATGTTAAAATGGAGTGAAATGCCGCCAACTGCATATTTTTTTTTATCTTAATTCGTTCTCTAGATATGATTTTTTAAATGTTTTTTTTTTTTTTTTTTTTTTTTTTTCAGAAAACCATGCCTTTTCTCTTTTAAGCTCAAATTTCTCCACTTTATTTTATTCAATTTTAACTTTTCAACACATTTTCGGAATGAACGTTAAATTTGCTAGGTATAATCTTAGTGCACCTTGATTCTGAAGTGCCATCTAATAATCATAACAGCAGATCAAACATAAGTTCCAGTTCCTTTTGTTAAATTTGGTGAATTTAGTTTCATCCAAGCGTAAATGAACTGTCCTATTACTAAATTAGCTGAATCAACATGGAGCTCCGCAGAAGAAAGTCTCAGCTCAACACTAAATTCAACAAAACGCCGGAACATGTTTGGTGCATGGATTTTGCTTATTATTTTTGTTCCTCCAAAAATTTTCAGTCGGATGATCAGTTTTTTGGCAAGTTTTGCTCAGGATTGGTTATCCTAATACTGATTTTTTTTTGCATCTTCTGTTCGAGTAGAAAACGTCTTCGCTAGTGCAGGAGGTATCAACGTCTTCAATGATTTTGACTTTAAGCTCTGCGGAGGTTGCAAGTTTTTCCCTAATTACTAATGCTACGCGAAAATTGTCGAAGCTTTGCGATAAACTGTGAAGCATCACAATAATGAGCAATTCTTCGTTAATTTCTATTTAGAGTCGAGAAACAAATTTACATGGTCACGAATGTAATCTTTTAGCGAATTTTCGAAGAAAATGTAGGTAGGTATTGTTCTCGGTCCAAAAATTTTAAAACTCGAATTTTCGAAAACTTTTCATACCAAAATCCGTTTTAGAACATCCTGAATCCACTGCCAGAAGACACCAAAAATTATTACATACAAAAATATATGGAAGCGTTGAATCATAATACAAAAATATATAAAAGAAGAAAATTTTAATTTATTGACAAATATGCAAGGGATTATACATTAAAATAGAATTAAGATTTTTTTTAAGTGACATTATGAGATACCTACATTGTCAATAGTTGAATATTGATAGAAAATATAGATACCTAACGAAATTGAAATTATATTGAAAGAATTGGAATAAAATCACGATTTTGTTATTATTTCAATTTGATTCACCAAAGGCAATTATCAGTAGCCTTGAGGAAAATCAGCTTATTGACGATCTCAGATGTTAACCGGTTTCTTTGGTCCCTGAGAACAAAGCCGGCCAACAAACCTTCGAGAACATACATTTCACAAATTGAATCAATTCAACATTTCAATGACACACAAACATATCGTTGGGTTGGTGGTAAAAGTGATGAAGTGCAGTTTTTTCACAAAATGAGGTTTTTGTTTATGAAGATGCTACAGTGTATTATATATAGCTGGAAATAAAATAAAGTTATTTAATAAAGTTTTTTCAATGCAATTCCATCAACTTTGTGATATTCATTAACTGCAGGGTTGAGAATACTTAAGTTGTTTCAGGTAATCATGATGAAATGTTTTAGCGGAGATAGTGAAACTATCCGATAGATGTTTATTGATATTTTGTTCACCCTTGGGGAACACCATAAAATGTTTTAGACCTAAAAATCTTCATTTATTAGCTCTAATTTAGTAATTCGTTTTAGATTTAATTCATTCATACAGAGGTCTACAGGTCAACGTAGATACCTATGAACCGTAGAATACGAGTGCACAGGTACGGGGAATGTATCTGAACGATCACACTATTTTCTACAATACGGAAGATAACATCATTAACAAAGATCGTCAAACTTGAGGCCGATCCGACCGGATTTTAATAAAATGTTATTTAGACGAAATCGGGGTAAAAGTACATAAAAAAATATCCTACGATTCCCGGTCAATTAGAAATTGAAAACGGTATCGCAAAGATCTGACCATGTAATCAAGTAATTTTCTACCCCAGCTTCCTTCTCCTCCTAAGGTTAGAACGTAAAATTGTGATACGTTCGAGCTTTGATTTAAAATCAAATTAGTTTTAAATACTTTTAACAACTATTCTAGTAAAACTGGATTAAACTGAAAAAACAGGATTAAACTGGTTGAACTGGAAAAAAAATGCCCTTCGGGAAACCTTCAAGAATAAACATAAATTAGGGCAGTTATTGTAATTTTAGTGAGTTAAGGTCGAAAACACAAAAACTATCTTTAGAAGTAACAAAAAATTCGGATTTTCAGCGGAGTTAAAAAAAGAAATGTTATGGGACGAAAGCTGTTGCAAATTAGTTGTAGAATCGGTCCCCGAAGTTTGGACCATTCATTCTGGGACACCCTGCATAAGTATCGATAGGTACTCGATATTGATAAATAGGTACCGATTTTTTGCTCGGACGATTTTGTATCGTGTGACTATCGATACCAACCTTTCGATACAGTATTGATACAAAATATCGATACTTGAACAACGATACCCATCCCTCATTTATTCTGTAAATGTCGAGTTATCAAGGGCTCCCGCAAAGGTGCCCTTTGGCGACGAGTGACTTTAGCGCATATTTGGAGTGAGTGCAAGGTCGCTCTCCTCGACTGTTTTGCTATTTAAAACGCTTGGGGAGTTTTACAATTTATCGGCCTACTGATGAAGCAGGGATTATTTGCTCTGGGTGAAATTCTCGAGTAAGCCGATTAATTAAGAAAATAAATACATGTGAGTAGGTTGAAAAAGGACTTCAGTTCCACAATGTTTGTACTTTAAATCCCTATATATATTTCAGGCACTTTATGCCCATCATCAGGTGTTATTATTATAGTTCTTAAAACAGTTGAAACACCAGAATAAAAGATCGAAAGGGGTCTTCCTTTCGATCTTTTATTCTGGTGTTTCAACTGTTTTAAGAACTATAATAATAACACCTGATGATGGGCATAAAGTGCCTGAAATATATATAGTGATTTAAAGTACAAACATTGTGGAACTGAAGTCCTTTTTCAACCTACTCACATGATACCTAATGGAGTTCCACAAACTCAGCGCTTCCACCATAAAAACTATCAAAAATAAATACGTTTTACGGGGTAGTTTGAATTATGTTGACTGCATTTTTTACTGTATTACTTGAAGGTTGAAGTTATTTCATGACAATATTTATGCTATTGTTGATATTGTATTGATATTTATGATACTATGATATAGGTTTTATTTTATGATATTAAATATATTCTATGTACGGTTTAATTTGGAAGGTTCAAGTAGTTCCTATGTATGATAATCTTGACGTACTGGCATTTCAACTCAAGTTCTTTCTTTTATTTTGGTTTTACAGAATTCGCTATGAAAAACTTGACTCACGTATGTCACCTGACTTATTCGCCAACCTTGTGATGCCTATGGCATATTCAAATAAACACAAATGAAGTGAAGCCGTTTAATGAGTTGAAAGTCTAAATTTTCCAGATATGAGGAAGGGTTTATTTCCACGAATTTATGTCTGGCAGTTGTGATGGTAGCTTCTGGAATATCAAAATTGACTCCCTTCCGCATCCGTCAAAGAGAATCCTATCCCGACATGGCTGAGTGAGATAACCCACGGAATAGGCAGATGTTTATCGCAAGGTGGCTCTCTCGGTTCAACTTCACCTTTCAAAATGATTCGTTCGTATCGATTTCCGAAGATTGTCCCCTGTTCCACAATCGCAGTTTCGACGAATCGACTTCCCTCGACTGTTTCAAGCGTCGGAAGTGATTTTCTCGAGGTCGATGAGGAGAAGACACTTGTGTGCGATCTTTTCAACCGGGTTCGAAACAATTTCCGATCACGACGCGTCCGTTCCTGAGAATCACGGCTCGTAATACGCTCGACTGCCAGGCATCCATTCGAAAGGCGTTTTGTGCTCGTATCCAACGTACGAGTTCCATCTTGAGGTCTATGAAAACCTATTGTTCCTCTCCTCAAACTGAAAATATTCTTCAATAATCGCAAGAGCTTTTGACGCCTGGCGCTGGAAGAAAGGAATGCGGGGTTAAAAGCCCTTAAATACGCTACTCGGAATATCTACACGTTTTTTTGACTGCCAACTTCCTTATCTTGACAGCAACTCCTTCCTACGCGAATTATTGAAACAAAGATACCTTGAAACAGCGTCAAAATTTTTATAAATACGCGTATATTATATGTACCTATTCATAGAATATCGTTCCAAACCATAATGTCGTAGCTACAAGCTGGAATTATGAGATTTTGACCAGAAAGTGATAATTGCAAGATAATGCATGTGATGAAAGGTGTTCGATTTTGGAGAACAATATAAGGGCCTGTTTCACCAACGTTTTTGAATGACATTTAAACAAGTTTAAATATAAAACGGTCGCAAAGCGTCGCTGTCGGGGTTCACGAAACTCGTTTAAGCTAAAACGCCCCCAATAATCGCTTTAGAAACTAATCGCCGATTTTTAGGGTTTAAAGACTCCTAATCGAGATTAATCAGTGTATTTACCTATCGATCAACTTGTTGATGACGATTGCTTTTGGCTTTTTCGTTCACTGCTGTGTAAAATCGTATAGTGAGTACGATTGGTTTGGTGAGGGCTTTGACCTTGGCGTTTGATGGTGATGAAGAACAACACTTTACAATTCGCCGCTTGCGATGGATCGAGGAGAGGACGGACGATTTTGACAAACGATACCTAGTCGCGAAGTACTAAATCGTTTGTCAAAATCGTCCGTCATATCAGTCCTGGAGCTTATTGAAAGGAAATTCGAGTAGGTACACCAGTGACAGGTAAGTTCAGATGGTTTTTTTTTCAACTTTTCAGTTGAAGTAGAGATGGTAGCTACCTAGCCTTGCTATAATCATTTATGGAAGGAATAGAAAGGGAGAATAGGGGAACAGGGGAATAGGGGAATAGGGTAACTGGCTCTACTTACACATGTATTTCTACTTTTCTCTTCCAGGAACTACAGCGTATCGCCAATCAAACCAAAAGTTCGCCTATCAAACCAAAAGTTCTCGCTCGCTCGGCTCGAAGGCCGGGTTCCGTTTTTTCCCATCATCAGCCATCGTATTTCAACAACAATAATAACATCTAAGTCAATAGGTACTAGGTACTAGGTACTAAGTCAATAGGTACTAATACAATAGGTACTAGGCACCAAACAAAAACACGAACTCAAGGAAGAGAGCTATTATCGATGTTATCACTAAAAGCTGGGGACCAATGCCTTCTTGATACCGGTTAAATCAGAGTTTAGATTGCGATTTGGCCGTCAACTCGTTTAGCGCTAAACTCGCTAGGGTGGAAACGAGTTTAGCGTCGTGAAACCCATTCGTCGTTAATCAAGATTAGTGATCTAGTATAGAATTTATCTAAGAACGAGGTATAGCTTAGTGCGATAAGGTAGTGACTTTATTAAGCACATAGTACACGGCATAAAAAAAGTAAAAATGCTTTTGCCACAAGTGTTTCATTTAGTATAATCCAATTGATACTCTAAGTAACTACCTTATCGCACTAAGCTATACCTTGCACTGATCGAGATTAGAGTATTTTGGTGAAACAGGCCCTAAGTCGGTCATATTTGAGTTTAGAAAAACACTCATGTTTACTGTCGAGGAGCCCACAAGAAACGACGGTACATTTTGAGGCCCCCAGACCCCTTACACATAACACGTGTAAGTCTAACAATGATATACCACACGTGTTAGCCTATACCACACAGGGTCATAAAGAACGATACGTCACGCTGTTAGGTACCTATCGTTTTTTATGGTCCTCTGGACACTTAACCGATGTCCAAACTTCATAAAATATGTCCACTTGGTTAGGGCGCCGGTTTAGCTCTGACAACACGATTAAACTCCGGAGAAATAAATAAAAATAGGGGAATCTGACGGTTCTACGTTCGATCCCTCATCGTGAATCTACAGTTGATCGTAAACGTCGTAAAACTTCCCGGTGGTCGTAGAACAATCTCTGAATTTAACACTATTCCAATTCTTACCAAAAAATGTACCGTTACATTTAAAGTTTCCGATCTTATCATTCTTATAGTTCTTATATTGGCGAATTTTCGAGGAAAATGAAGCTATTGTTCTCGGTCCAAAATGTTTAAAACTCGTGTTTCCGAAAATTTTTTATACCAAAATCCGCTTCAGACTATCCTGAATCCACTGCCAAAAGACACCAAAAATCATATTTATATATTTATGTATGTGTCACTCCGGACGAACTCTTGACAAACTAGTGATAAAAAGTTCAAATTCCCACAGTAAATCCGTCCTGGCAATCGAAAGGCTTAGTTTACAAATGGGCAGAATCGGGCCACTGCAAAGGGGGGGGGGGGGTTACCCATAACTTCCCAAAATGAAACATTCTGACAAGTGATCCCTCATTTTAAAGGTTTTTTTAAATGCTGAACACGATGGTGAAGTCAGAATTACGTTCTAAAACTGGTGCACTTCGAAGTTGAAGAAACGTGGTTGATACTTGAGATGATCTTCATGGTTAATCTGATAACGGAATGTGATATCGCAATTCTGACTTCACCATCGTGTTCAGCGTTGGAAAATCTATCAGCTGAAGGAGGTTTGGGTGGCGGGCGGAGGGGAGGGGGTTTTTGAGTAATAACCCATAAATCCTCAAAATGTCTGACAAGCGACACCTCATTTCAAAGCGTTTTTACGCTGAACACGATGGTGAAATCAGAAATGAAATATCCTAATGCGTTCTCAAACTGGAGCACTTAAAAGATGAAGAAACGTGGTTGTTACTTGAGATGTCCTTCATGGTTAGTCTTCGTTAATCTGAAAACGGAATGAGATATCGCAATTCTGACTTCAACATCGTGTTCAGCGTTGAAACATCTATAAGCTGAAAGGGGTTTGGGGGGGGGGGGGTATTAGGAGGGGGGATTACCAATAAATTCCGAAAATTTCGTTCTCAATCTTGATAACTTTGAAGATGAAGAAACATAGTTGATACTTGAGATGTTCTTCATGGACATCAAGTTCTTCAATGGAAACATTTTACACAAAACCAGTTATTTCTTCAAACATTTGCTCTTATAGCCATGCTGCATGACTGGATTTTTTTTTTCTTGTTATAAAATTAAAAATTACAAATCAAATAACAGGAAAATTACATTACAAAATACAAATCAGTTCGGGAAACTCGAACCAAAAAAAAAAAAAAAAACCTCATTTTCCCAGTCGTTGTTCTTCATCAGTCGTTTTCATCGTTGCCACAGTCGGTGTTGCTTCGGGCAGTTGCTTCTAGTAGGTCCTCCTGTAAACCCGCCGCTCTTTTCCTCGTGGAAAATTCATACAGTTATAATATTATCTTGTGAACCCGTTTACACCGCTCGTCCATAAGTAAAATTCATTTGAATCCCGCAGTCCCCAAAGTCAAGCAGTCTTTCGTTTTAAATCAAATAATTAATTCATATAACGCCAATTCGGCAACCCCTCCAACATACGTCTGCTTTCAATCTGTCACCCTTCACCGCCAGCTTCAGGATTTGCAGCCCGACTCTGGATCTCCACCCCCGGCCGGGGAACTAAGTCCATCCTCGAGCGAAATCGGTGAGTCAATTTTGATCGCAGACAAATTCATTCCTCAACAACTAAAGAAATACAGTCCACTACATACAATAATAATAAACCATATTATTTTCACATTGACGATAAGTCTCAGCGGGTCCTTGGACAATTTGAATCAGCTAATTTTATATATCCGAATCGCTAGTCATTTTCAGCTGGCGCATACACTTCTTTTCAGTCGGCCATGAAGAAGGTGGTTGAAAGATTGGCGAAACTTTTCAGGGATACACTGTGAAGGTTTCTTCACATCATCAATTTTTCTTTGCTTAAATGGTAACATTCCGGCTGGATAGGTTCCCTCGCTTGGGAGTGATGGTGGTTCTCCTCTCGGTGCTTTGTTACGAAGATAGAAAGTGTGCTACTGTAGTCCCTCAATTGTTGTGTGAGCGAATAGGTATCCAAGATATTCGGAGTTTTACGAACACTGAGAGAAGGACTGAAGGCCAGATCGAACTTTTTGAGCATTAGGAGCCCCTTTCTCCCTAGTGGAGTTTTTGTGTACCAAGAAGGCTCTTGTACCGGTTCTTGTAATCTTGTGTGTCACATGTTTCAACTTTTTTTTACGGCGAATTTGCGAATGTTACTACCACAGTTAATGATTCTCATGAAGATCTGTTTGAAGGTGTAGAGCCGATCCAACCGCGCGCGCGCCAGTGATCGTTTAATCTGGCTGAAGTCTCGATCACAAGGTCGGAAGCTGTCCTCAAACTGGATACTACTGTTTGATTTTCTTGAATCTTCCTCTTTCAGCAGGGGAGGAACGCTGTAATTTACAAAGAAATGGCATCAGTCCGGACTGATGCCCTTTCATTGTAAATTGATGCAACGTTCGTCTCAGACCTAGAAATGAGAAAAAAAAGTTAAAATTACAGCGCGATATGACGTATGTAACCCCATTATGCCGGACTTTGTTAAAATTTGGAAAACATTCAGGAACACCCTTGCACAATTTTTTTTAAATACAGAATATTTATGTTAGTTCTTACTGAAGTTCTGAACTATTACAATATAGTTGAAAGAAAAAAAAAATTTCCCCAATATGAGTAAGTGCCCGTGTTAGGGGGAAGAGCTACTCTATTGGAAATTCAAAAAAAAAATGTATATTTATATAGTTATTAAATAAATGAATCATAATACTAATTAAAAAATACACAACTCGGATAACACCGTGTTCTATATCAAAGCAGGTTTAAGCGTTCCTATAAGGCAGGGATGGCCAACTGGCGGTTATGTTTTATGCGGCCCCCGAACAACTTTTTAAAAGTATTACGGTAGATATTTTCTAAGTATTTAGGTAGAGTCATTCAATAAACGATTTTTGAATTTTAATGAACTGAGACCACATCTCTTCTTATTCAACAATCCCATGACATGTGACATTTCCCAGCAAGATGACGACCTACAGTTGAAGCTCTGTGATTTGCAAAGTGACCCAGTTTTCCAGAAAAGACCAGAAACTGGTGTCGAATTCTGGAGTAGGCTGCCTGAGGACAAATATACCAAACTACGTGATTTTGGTAAAAAAATTGTTTCAATGTTTGGAAGCACCTACATTTGTGAGAGCACTTTTTCCTCGATGAAATTTATAAAATCAACTCTCCGTAACAGACTTACAGACAACCATCTTCAAGATTTGCTTAAAGTGGCCACCACCTCGACAAGAATTGATTTTGACAAACTTGTGAACGATTGTGCCCGCCCTCAGTGTTCTCACTAGTGGTTTTTTTCAGTAAAATTGTTGATTTTGTTCTGCTCAACTCTTGTATGATTAGTATATATTATTTCAACATTAAAGTATGTTCAATATCCATAGCATTTGTTTATACATTAATTTATATAGCCTAAATTTCCCTTTAAGTTCTTGTGCGGCCCCTGCTTTTAGCGAAAGTATGGAAGTGGCCCTTTGGGCAAAAGAAGTTGGCCATCCCTGCTATAAGGCAAGGAAATAGTCTTTCAAAACTTTACTAACATTTTTACAAGTGCTCAGAAGGAGAGATGTTCTTGTTTCTTTTGGCAATGCATTTACGTCCAGAATACTACGGTATACATATACTTGTTGCGTCAACGTTGTCTTCACTAATGGCACAGCCATCAAATCATACTATGACCTTCAACTTCATAGTATGATCGAAACAAAGGACATGCGATTCTTTGAAGAATTGATTCTTTTAGTGTATTCTCGATGAAAAGGAAGCAACTTGTTCAAATCTACCGTTCGGCCCTTTATAGAGCTATAGCTCTTCGCAAGGTCCCTCTAGCTTTTGCACGAGAATGTTCCTCTAAACCGCAAAAGAATTCATAGGATTTTCGGAGTGGATGGGTACGTCACGAAACCTTGATCGGATGTTCAAATAAAGCTTTCAATAAATCTCCCCTCATCGTTTAGCATGTAACACGATTCGCAGCGGGCTTGTTTAATCGGTAAACTAGAGGCCGGAACGCGACGACGAGAGGGACGCTAGAGCGAACCGAAGGTAGAGCGGACATCCTCCTACTTACTACCCATCATGTGGATGGCAGTCATTAAATGAAGATATATGTGTTGTAGAATAGGGTGGGCTCATGAACCGGTTGTCGTTGATCCTAAATGGTCGTCTGCGCATGCGCTTATGAACGCCGATGCTTCTCCTTAACACATTACAGGTGGTAATGTACGAGTATTAAGGAATTTCACTAGAATTTCAGTGGAAAACGGAGTCGTCGATGGGCAGAAACGGGACACTCTAAGGGGGGGTTTGGGGGAGTTTTGGAGAGGGGAGGGGGGATTACCCATAAATTCCCAAAATGAAACAGTGTGACAAGTGACACCTCATTTTAAAGGATTCTTTACGTTCAACACAATGGTGAAATCAGAATTGCGATATCTTGACCCCTTCTCAAACTGGAGAACTTTCAAGATGAAGAAACGTGGTTGATACTTGAGATGATCTTCATGGTTAATCTGATAACGGAATGAGGTATCGCAATGCTGACTTCACCATCGTGTTCAGCGGTGAAAAATCTACGACTGAGGTAATACTCGGCAATAAAAGGAGATAAAAATGGTTATAAAACCAGTAAAATGGAGACATTTCACATAAAACCAGTTATTTATTCGAAAATTCGCTCTTATAGCCATGCTGCATGACTGCGGATTTTTAAAATGTTATTATAAAATGACATTTCAAAAATTAACGTCGGACACGTAGAGGATAACGCCCATTCATCAACTTGTAATATTGATGAAATCACTCCAGGACTTACATTCTGGCTAGATTTCAAGATTCAGATTCATTCAAGATTCAGAGAACGTCGAGAACATCCATATCTAAATCTCACTTTCGACATGTTTGTTGTGTGGAGAAAGTTGATAGTGATAGTAACACACTAAATAATGTGGAACTTAGAAGTTTTGAAAATTCACGCAAGGAATTCGTTATAAAGGAAAATGATGACTATGTTATTGTCATCCCCTCATTTTTCCCTTAAAAAAGAAGAATGATTTTCAGATTTATGTGTGATATTGACATTCAAACGCTGTGATGATTGAAATTTAAGAGCTGTGATTATACCCTACTTAGATATTATGAAAAAAGATTACAATTATCATCCACTATTTCAAAAGTGTTCTCAAAAAGTAACGAAAATTATTATGATAGGTGAGGAGTTTATAATTTCAAATGTGGTATTGAAAAACTCGAAAGTGCCTTTATGACTATTTGCAATACGACATGGATTTCATTTTCATTTTCACTTTCATTTTTGGTTCAAGTATATTTTTTCTTTGAAGACTGAGCAATCGGCTTGGGAGTAGTTTGATAGTTGATCAAGTTACCTACTTACTACGGCAATTATAAAACACTGATGGTGTTCCTGAACGTCTTTTTCAAGCGGTGCAACACAAGTAATACATCAAATTGTCTGCTAAAAATATATCGTTCTAAAATATTTAAATACGTTTGCTTTTTTTTAAATGATTTATTTGGCAATACATACATTTTGCATACAGCCACATATCGCTCCTTTGCTGCAATAGTGTCATATCTCAAAATTAGATGCTTCGGGGTAATCGAAAAAACCATTTCAACGAATTTCACGAAGCCAGATTATAAAGCTCGGAAATGAGAGCTTTGAAACTTTGCTTCGTGAAATTCGTAACGGAATATTTCAAAGTTGAAATGGTTTTTTTCTCGATTACCCCGAAGCATCTAATTTTGAGATATGACACTATTGCAGCAAAGGGGCGATATAATATAAAACATTGTTCAGTTATTTAATTAGTTACGTTCAGACTGAGATGTTGCGCTTAGATAAAAACTTAAATATTTCTTTGAAGACCACATTGCTTGATGACAAAAGAGAAAAATAGTCAAAACTGACATTCACAACCGCCTTAATGGATTCTGTTGGTCCCGTATTCGGGGCATTACATAATTAAGTGTTCTAGTTTTCCACCTCGATTTCCGCATCTCTGACATTGTGGTGACTCCCTAAGGCCGATTTTGTGGAGTAAATAGTGACATGTCGGTCGGCGCGTTGCCTCCTCCAACCCTTCCTTCATACTCATGTTGGTTGTCAACTTGCATGTTGGAGTGAATGTTGACCGTCTGTGGGGCGGTTGATGGGCGGAGTTTCAGGTTGACAATAATGTTGAAAAAGATCAAACCACTTTTGATATTTGGTGGGCGAAGCCTCATGTTGGCAACCATGTTGTAGTGTCTGTGGACAGGTTGACGACAAGGTTGACAACATCAGTTGTTCTTCGAGCTCTGAACGCATCTTTCCGTCGTATTTTGCGGCGATATGGCAGTAAGAAACTTTAGGCCCTCAAAACTTTGCCCACTAGCCAAAAACCGCAATGTTGCTGAAAGCCGTCCATTGGCAGTGATTGCAGACCTCATAAAAGTGTCCTTATTCTCAATGTAAGGTCGCACTTTATCAAGCAATTCATCATAGGTTTTCTTGTCCATCCGCAAGAAGTTCTTAACATTTTCGGGTGCGCTGATTTTAAGTTCACTCAACAAATTGGAGTGAGAAAACTCAGTACGTTGCTGGTACCACTCCTTGGACGACACTATTCTCTTTTTTCTTGGAGGATACTCCTGCAGATTGTCACAAAACAACTCGCACAAAATCACAAACGTCGCTAAATCGCTGCTCATTTTGATATACAAGGATTCAGCAACTAGGAAGCCTAAGAAGTGACTGATGTTGACAACCCACGTTAACAACCTGGTATATCGTCTATGGTAAGCCTCAACATAGTGTTGACAACCCAGGTTGTCAACCAGTTTGATCGTCTATGAACCGCTTAATACCACGGTACATGCGGCGAGTACGGTTGAATGTGTTTGTACGCTCTACCGTTCGGTGACTCTACGAATTGGTCCTTCCATTTCCCGTAGTAATTCTTCTTTAATATTGGTGCAAATTCTTTCACCAACGCTAGATGGTCTAGAGTGGCTCCCGAAATCGATCCCTCCCTAGCCAAATGGTCCGCTCGCTCATTCGGGATGAGTCCCACATGAGCTTTCACCCAAATGAATACAATTTCCTGGTAGTTGAAGTAGTCGCACTATCAACCCGTTCCTCACCCTTTGAATCCCACTGGACCTGAGAACGTGTGAGCACTCAGGGAGTTAGTGCATACTTACCTCGTATTAGGTAAGTTCTGTTGGTAGAGTTCCCCAATATATGTATACTAATGCTTTCAAAATTGCAAACACTTCGGCATTAAAGGATGATGGTGTGTGCGGTAGCTTAAATCCCCCCAAAAAACACTCCGTGTAAAAATCACCCCGCCTCGCAAATATCATTCTTCAGAGGCCGGAAAAAGTTATGATATCCACTTTCCCCGCCCGCCCTTTTCCTCATTAAGGAGCTAAGTATAATGAAAAGCTTAACCACTTCACAAGCACCGTACCCCTTTCGAAATCTCCCCTTGGCGCTATTGCGAGACGTTTTTATTACTTCCACAAGCAACTAATACTTGTATAAAACGTGAACCACCATGATTTTTACACGGAGTGTTTTTTGGGGGGATATCACATCTTTTTGTTGTTGAAGTGGGTCATTTTATAAAGAAGGTCTATGCAAAATTTCAAGTCGATTGGTCCGGTTACCCAGGCTGTAGACTCGTCAAAGTTGCCAAAATTAGCCTAAATTTCAGTTTTTTGTTTCTAAAAGTTTTTGGGTTGAGATAATGGGTTAAACCTTTCAAAAGGCACTGTCTGATGTTGAAACGAAGCTCTGTGCAAAATTTCAAGTCAATCCGTGAAGGTGGAAATGCCTAACTGATTAAGGAGAAGAAGAACAGGTAAGGGTGAAAAACCGGGTTTTTGAAGTTATATAACTCGGCTCCCTTTAAAGATATCGACTTGAATCTTTCAAAAGGCACTTGCTACACTTGAAACGAAGCTCCGTGCAAAATCTCAAGTCAATCGGCGAAGGTGGAGAGGCTGTAGCCTTGACCGACTGAAAAAAGTATAAAAACATGGTAATTGGTTTTTGAAGTTATATAACTCGGCTCCCTTTAGACCTAGCGACTTGAAACTTTCAGGGCTTTCTATTATCCACACCAAAAAGATCCATACCAAATTTCAAGTTGATCGGTCTACTAGGAGCCAAGATATGGCCATAATTAGCCTAAATTACCCTAAATTTCAGTTTTTTTGTCCCTAATTTTTTTTTGGGTTGAGATAATTGCTTATTTCGTTCAAATGACACTGAGCCATGCTATAAAGAAGGTATGTAAAAAAATTCAAGTCGATTGGTCCTTTTACCCAGGCTGTAGACTCGTCAAAGTGGACAGAATTTTCCTAAGGTTTCTGTTCTTTTGTTTCTAAAACTTTTTTGGGTTGAGATAATGGGTTAAATCTTCTCGTTAATGTTCATCTCTTCTCGGAGTTCATACGTAAAGAGCTTAACTTTTACGGGCAACATCAACTCTTCATAGGTCAACAAGGACGGGCTTGGTTTACTGACGCAGTCAAGCTTTGTCAAATTCAGGTTTTCTTGCGTGAAGCTGTTTTCTTGCGTAAAGGTAGCAGAGGTACCTTCATCCGCATTCTTGACGTCAGCAATTTGGATTCTTGACGCTGGTTTGGATGCTCAATTCACCAATGTCCCGAACCATATGGCTGTTATGTGCGCTTATCTTCATATGGTATAGGTTACAAAGCATCTGAAAGCGGAGTTTTAGAGTATATTCTCCCGATTCAGCTGATCGAGTGGCGTTGATCGAAGCAATCCCATACATTGGCGGATGCATTTATATTGCAGTCTCAATATTTTGAGGAGATTTGAATCTTGCATTTCCATAAAAAAATTGCACCATATTCAATAATGGCTCTGACGTTTGCTTTACTCACTCCATAGGTGGTAATCCACTCCCTAGATTTCCTTATTTTTAAACAACATTATTTCAGCACTATCCAATGATTATGTGCGCTCACTTCACTCGACATTAAGGGCGGCGTGTACCAAATGTCTCGAGTTTAAGCCACGTGTAAGCTAAATACGGAAGTACGTACTCCAGAAGTAAATTACTCTGGTAGTATATTTATATGAGAGTCCATTCAGTGAGCACCTAGAAAATTTACTTCGGTAGTTCGTACTCTCGTAGTAAATGTCCGAAAAGCTGGTTTATTAAAGAAGAGTAAATTTAAATTATTTCTCGCGGCTTCTGCAGTTATTTGATCAGCTGTGGAGTTCATTTCAGGAGCCACAGACGTTGACAACGCGGCAAAGAGGGTGCTGTCATGTAAATGTACTCTCGGAAATTTCGTACATCCCCCAACGGCATACTACAGTTAATTATTTATGACGTTTTACTTCTGCAACGTAGCAGGAGTAAAATTTGCGGCTTTAATCTCAAACTTACTTCTCAACTTCGAGATTATTTTTAGTGCTCTCCGATTAGATTTCCTCCAAGAGTAATCCAAACTTTACTCCACTTCTGGATTATATTACATCTGGATTAACTTTCTCCCTAACTGGAACTCGCCGAATTTCGGAGTAAATGGTATTTTCTTCCAAAGTTTCCTCTACTACGAAAGTAAACAGGGTTTTTGACCGCTCTTGCCAAAAAAGGTATTTTTTTCAAAATGGAAATAAAATGTTTCTGAATGACTCCCTCAACAGAAAAGCGGATAAAGAACAACGAGTGGCCAATGAAATTCGCTGGAAAAAATCCTAAATCTCATTAAAATGATGTTGAAGTGAGAGCTTCGGTGACGTGTCTTCCCTCGCCTACTAACAGTCTATTTCAGAAATCATTTTTTGCGACATTTTATGTTTTGGGACGGAATTCCGCTTTGTTATCGTTAAGTAGACCCAAAGGCGTCCAATCAAACACAGAAGTACTTTTGAAAAGGGAAAGATCCCCGAAAAAATAATATTTGAATGATGGCTTCGTGACCGCCACTTTGGAATATGTTTATTGAGATTTCTTCCGTATCCACATTTATGGGTCGGAGATGGTTTACGAGGACCACTAGCACATCTGTAACACATTTCTGAAAGCAGACGCCGCGCTTAGCAGCGCTCCTTGGAAGCTACAGAGGTACTAATCGAACGTTATGTTTATGGTCTTACAATGCAGTGTAACGTTCGTTCGGTGCGGTGGAATCCTCTACTTGTGAGTCCCCTAAACTGTGTATAATCTGATTAAATTGGTTGAAGTCATACTGCTATCTCACCAAAACTAGGGTTTTTATAATGAGTTGCAGTCAACTTACATCAAAGGTTTCAATGAAGGGAATCGATGCTTAAAGAAATGCTTGCATACGAGTCTGCAACACATTGGGACATTTTATGTAAATATTAATAATATCCAATCTTAATAAACCGTTCAGTAACAAATTTATTTTCTATCACATTGATATGGTCGTTTCCGTGGTCACCGGGGTATGTCTGTGCTTTGTACGCTGATTTCTTCAAGAGCAGTTGCGTCCGCGTGTTGATGCGAATGACAGGACGGTGCTCCGACCCAAGCCTCCAGCTGTGTCAATGCGCATCTAACCATGAGTATAACTTTACACTTTGAGGGAACTTTGAGGGTTAGAGGCAGAAGGATCAACAGCGAGCTGTGAAGCTCCGAGCATCCTATATAAGTGGCTGGCGGGCAAAATGGATATCATTCCTTTTTTGCGGCTGAGGAGCTTTTTGGCGGGCCAGTTTTTACAACGGAGTTGTGTTTTGGGGGATACATTATTACGTCATATTAGGTATGGATACTAACTACACTACATACACCTTTGGGTAATTTTCCAACAATTTTTTGGTGGGCAAGTTTCATAGGGGTCACTGCGGTACCTAGTGATGGTCGAGCAACGGCGATAGGTCTATAAGTACGTAAAATGTCAAAACATTGACATTTGACATTGACATTGACAAATGTTGGAGATTTTTCAACTCTCAGATTGATGCTCTACAAATTTTAGGGCGAGGGGTTGGCGATTGGATTTGTTGTTATAGCAGTACAGCAGATTGAAAATCGAGTAGTGTCAGTTTTTGCAAAACTTGGAAAAAATTGCCATTTTTTAATCGATCGTAAAACATTTCCTGTTCGGCCGATTTCGAACTGCCTTTTTTTAACCGACGCGAAATTCTATCAACTTTAGTTTTATATATAGTGACTTTTGGCTTAAAAGTGACAGTTTTGAATGTATAAGCCAAAAACCGAAAAAAGTCAGAACATTTCGAGGTTTTATGGCTACCAAAAGTTTTGCCGTTCGCAATTTCGTGTGCAAACTCTAAATTCATGTTATTGGGTCCCACACAGATCGATTCAAACAAGTAAATCTTAAATCTTTTACACCACCTTTTGCAAGATAAATTTCTCCACCGACTGGACGGAGTTAGTACACACCGTCAAAAAATTAGTTTCAAACGATTTTGGGACAAAAAGTTACTTTGTTGAAATTGTACCCAAATTTTGAAATGACCCATTTACTTACTTGTCATCTTTAATTCTGCAGCTATTTTTAAAACCCTTTCGTGAGAACCCGAAAGTTACTAAATAAATTGGTTGTTACAAATTTTGTACACCGACGTCGGCTCTTTATGTAAGACTTTATCACTTGATTTAACCAATCAACATCAACGTTACTTTAACCAATCAGTGAAAGTTTTATTTAATGTGCATATAAGAATATGTGAGGCGTTCAGGATCAAAAGCGGATAACTCCAATATTTGAAACATTGATTTTTTTTCACAGTTTGGACACGTTCAGTGAAGCCTTATTAATAATAATTAATCGTTATATTTATAATAATTTATATTGAGTGTGGTGGTTTAGGTAAATTAACAATTTATATTGTTAATTATTGTAAATATAAATAAATATTAATTATTATTAATAAGGCTTTACTGAATTTGCCAAAACTGTGAACAAATAAACTTTTGACATTTATCCTGGAGTTATCCTCTTTTAATCCTGAACACCTCATGTAATTGGAAGGAGTCTCGTTGAGACTCGTCCCCCCCCCCCTCACCCCTCTCTTACCGGGATTGTAACAACAACCTTGGTCAGAGAACATTGACTCAAGTCATCTCCCCCCCCCTCACCCCTCCAATCAGAACTTCCACCCCCCTCGCGACCAACTGACGTCATCTAGATTTACAACACACCTGACCCCCCCCCCCCCCCCTCCCCGCATGATCACCTTCAACTCCCCACCCACTACCTCCGCATCGTTCAGTTCTACGTCATCCCCCCCCCCCCTGTCGAAGGGCGTACCAACACACTTTTCAATTACTTTTTGATTGGATTCCCCCCTCCTCTCTTTGAACACTCCCCCCCCCCACCCCAGATCACCACCTCACTCCCTCATCTAAACTTCCACCCCCCTCATCATCACTATCCATCACCACACCCGACCCCCCGCTCACCTCTTTCCTGCTACTCATCCCCCTCTGACGTCAGCCACCTCACGAACATCCACCCCCCCCCCCCCCTCCACCGCATGTTCAATACCTCTTCACCGTGGACGCTATAACGTCAGTGGTGCAGAATCATAGAAATAGTTTGCTTTATTCTTCACTTTATCAACCTAAAATCATTGACTCCATTTATTGATGGAGTGTGGTTTCTTCGCATTACAAAGAGAAAAGTTTTTTGATTTTCTGATTGGTCGAGTGCCATCACCATTCGGGTATGGTTGTATAACCTTTGTTAGAAATCGTACACACTTATACAAAAACTCGACAAGTGTATTAAACACGATTCACTAAACGGATACTTGTTTTCCTCAAAAGTTACGTCCCTACTTATCAGAATCTTCTTTCCTTCAAGATCCCACAATCTGTAACCTTTGGAAACTCCCGCGTAACCAATCATTATGCAATCTCTGGTCTTACTATCCAGTTTTCTTCTGAGTACATTAGGGATGTGAGCATGGGCCTTACACCCGAAAGGTCTAAGATGTTGTACATTTAGTTTTCTACCCGTCCACCTCTCCTCCGGAATCCGACAGTCAACCGACGAGGGGCATCGGTTACGCACGTAGGTTGCTGTGCTCACAGCTTCAGCCCAGAAACTCTTGGGTAAATTTGCAGCAATCAACATGGATCTTGAAAGGTCAAGGACAGTTCTATTGTAACGTTCAGCAATTCCATTCTGCTGGGGACTATAGGGTACGGTCAGTATGTTCTTTAATACTTACCTATCTAATTCACTACTTATTTGTTTATGATAAAAAAAGACCAATAATATCGTTTAATAAATATCGATATTCCGATATTATCAAGGGATAATGATCGGTAGTGAAATATCGGATATAAGTATATTTTTTTAATTTGAAAACTTCATTGTAAGACAAATTAAATAGTCTCCCGAGTCTCCTTTGCAAAGCACCTGCAAAATATGCCATGAATTGTGTCTGGGGTAATGCGTTCAGGAACCCGGTTGTTCCTCTCCAGGCGAAGCTCCAAGTTTTCAACGCGATAGTAAGGGCTATATCCCCCCAAAAAACACTCCGTGTAAAAATCACCCCGCCTCGCAAATATCATTCTTCAGAGGCCGGAAAAAGTTATGATATCCACTTTCCCCGCCCGCCCTTTTCCTCATTAAGGAGCTAAGTATAATGAAAAGCTTAACCACTTCACAAGCACCGTACCCCTTTCGAAATCTCCCCTTGGCGCTATTGCGAGACGTTTTTATTACTTCCACAAGCAACTAATACTTGATGGTGGTTAACGTTTTATACAAGTATTAGTTGCTTGTGGAAGTAATAAAAACGTCTCGCAATAGCGCCAAGGGGAGATTTCGAAAGGGGTACGGTGCTTGTGAAGTGGTTAAGCTTTTCATTATACTTAGCTCCTTAATGAGGAAAAGGGCGGGCGGGGAAAGTGGATATCATAACTTTTTCCGGCCTCTGAAGAATGATATTTGCGAGGCGGGGTGATTTTTACACGGAGTGTTTTTTGGGGGGATATCACATCTTTTTGTTGTTGAAGTGGGTCATTTTATAAAGAAGGTCTATGCAAAATTTCAAGTCGATTGGTCCGGTTACCCAGACTCGTCAAAGTTGCCAAAATTAGCCTAAATTTCAGTTTTTTGTTTCTAAAAGTTTTTGGGTTGAGATAATGGGTTAAACCTTTCAAAAGGCACTGGCTGATGTTGAAACGAAGCTCTGTGCAGAATTTCAAGTCAATCCGTGAAGGTGGAAATGCCTAACTGATTAAGGAGAAGAAGAACAGGTAAGGGTAAAAAACCGGATTTTTGAAGTTATATAACTCGGCTCCCTTTAAAGATATCGACTTGAATCTTTCAAAAGGCACTTGCTACACTTGAAACGAAGCTCCGTGCAAAATTTCAAGTCAATCGGCGAAGGTGGAGAGGCTGTAGCCTTGACCGACTGAAAAAAGTAGAAAAACATGGTAATTGGTTTTTGAAGTTATATAACTCGGCTCCCTTTAGACCTAGCGACTTGAAACTTTCAGGGCTTTCTACTATCCACACCAAAAAGATCCATACCAAATTTCAAGTTGATCGGTCTACTAGGAGCCGAGATATGGCCATAATTAGCCTAAATTACCCTACATTTCAGTGTTTTTGTCCCTAATTTTTTTTTGGGTTGAGATAATGGGTTATTTCGTTCAAATGGCACTGAGTCATGCTATAAAGAAGGTATGTAAAAAAATTCAAGTCGATTGGTCCTTTTACCCAGGCTGTAGACTCGTCAAAGTGGACAGAATTTTCCTAAGGTTTCTGTTTTTTTGTTTCTAAAACTTTTTTGGGTTGAGATAATGGGTTAAATCTTATAAAAGGCTCTGTCTCAAGGTTAAATGAAGCTCTGTGCAAAATTTCAAGTCAATCGGTGAACGTGGAGAGGCTCCAGCCTTGCCTGTCTGAACAAGGAGAAGGAGAAGGAGAAGAACAATCTAAGGCCGAAAAACCGGGTTTTTGAAGTTATGTAGCTCGGCTCCCTTTAGACCTATCGATTTGAAACTTTCAGGGCTTTCTAATATCCACTCAAGGAAGACCCACACTAATTTTCAAGTTGATCGGTCAAATAGGAGCCGAGATATGGATACCTCGAAAACGCGTTTCGTGACGTCCGGTAAACATACACTCGGCAGCGTTCGTTTTCTCAACTTCTTTGCTTGGCGGGGCGGAACGCTACCGCGTTCCTAGATTTAATGTTAGGGTGCGCAGCTTTGGGGTTACTTAGAGTAGTACTTAGTACTTAGAGTAGGCCTGGCTCTCTTTCTCCTGTCATAGTTTTTCTTGTTTCTTCTTTTTCCTCATCAGAAAGATCGAATGTTTCCAACAAATCTTCACCCTCGTCCCCCAAACAATATAGAAGCATGCTTACCTGCTGACTGTCGCATTTCTTACTTAATTCCGAAGCTTGTCAAAACCTTTCGAACTATAATGTTGACATCGGAAATTTTTGTGGAGACTAGAAAACGGGTTTTCACTTTGAGCTGACGAAGAATTTGATATACACAAATAAGTATGGGAGGCAAAAACTGAGGGAGCGCTATTTATCTGTCAGCTGGAGAGTGAACCTTCGGTTTTCAGTTATTTTTAGTTTCTGCAACACATATGCGTTGTATTTTCAGATAATTACCCCATCTAACCTACAGCCAAATCCATATTTTTTCACTTTTTCTCCCAATGTATCAACACCATCACTGAGCTTGACCGACAAACTCCCCTCACTTCAACCAGAATGAATATCGTCTGGGTGGACGATTCGCTATTGGCGTTATTTCCTTTGGGTTGGTTAGCAGTAAGTACATCGAGGACAGCAGCATCCAGGTTCCTAGTGCCTCTAGCCAGTATGAACACGGACTATGGGTTCCGGAGGTGAACAACGAGGTACTGCACAAGGACAGGCGATTGGTGATGGACACCGCAGGACAGTGCCTTCACCACCTAATGGGTCGAAGTAGCCATTGCCCTCTGATGCAAAGATAAAACTTTAGCATAATGGTTGCAAAGGGGCCAGAATTATTCCATTTCCGAATTGACGTCTGGAGGTGATTCCATTTCTTCAGTGTTTCTGCCAAGATTTCTCCAGTTGTTCCCGCCAAGGAAAATCCCTAAAATTTGGCTGCGACTGAGTGACAGAAAGAGTCGGTGGGTGAAAAGCGGAAGTTTCAACGTCCTTGGCAGTCACTCAGGCGAAATGCTGGGGAAACTTCCCAATGGAGGGGAGGGAACCTTCCCAATAGTGAATGAGGCTTCAAGGCACTAGAAAGCCAATACATAATAACAAGTCAAATCCATCAGCCAAAATAATCAAACTACACGATTCTGCAAACCTCCAGATCGATAGAATAAAAGGATGATCAAGATGTCAATTCACTGACTTGAACAACCGTCAAATTTGTTTGTAATTAACCCATTCGAGACGAAGCCCGCATTTTCCCGCAAATGCGCGGAGAGCTCAGAAAACGGGGCCCGCCTTTTCCCAAACTGATCCTCCATTCTCCTGCGATCTTCTGGAACTTTTTCAAACTATTTTTCAGTTTCTCGGAGACTTGCTAGAGACGGCTAGACACGTTTCAGACACACCCCCCCCCCCCCCCCCCCATCATGAACCCTCACTAGGGATGGCAATCATACATCATGTTTTTGAAACATCCATGTTTTTGCGGGAAACATCGATGTTTTCTGTGTCGATGTTTTTGGAACATCGATGACGGGGTTTCGATGCATCTCGTTATATTTATCTCGTAATTTATATTTTTTCTTATCAGTACTATATACCTAGTTAGGTTTCAGTTTCTATTTCGTACATTAGTAGTACCTAGGTTTAGGAGTGTATATAGGTTCAGTGTGTACGTTTTCGATAATTTTTTTCGGCTCTGACCTGGCGATTTCAGTGTCAGTGAATTTTAGGAGTGATGAAATTAGGGAACAGTAACAATGGTATACTTGGTAAAATAATGAAACGGTAATTGTTTTTGAAAAATGAGGTAATAATAAGGGAAATTATGAAAACAATAAACTATTGATGGACGCGAGTTTATGAGAATATAATAATGACAAAAAGGTAAAATCCCTTCAAACCCAATACATTTACGTCCATAATATATTCCTGAACAACATGCAAAAAGAATAACGTTAAAAAATATAATAATAGTGGAGATACGAGAAAAACTATAAGAGAACGGCGAGCGTCACAGTCTCAAAATTTGATATTTAATATTTCTCCGTCTCGGGGGGAGTTGTAGGTAATAAAGGCTCCGTCTTATAGGGTCAGGGCTTCGTCCCGAATGGGTTAATAAATCCACTACTTCAGAATCATTCATCAAACCAACATGGAGGTCATGTTAGAATACACCCTTGTTAAATTTACTTGAAGAATCTAATACAAATTTGAAGTCATACCAGGATTGGGTACTCTTCTAAAATCGTATGAATAGTAGGGAATACTCGGGAGTAACAGGCCAGAAAAAACTAGATTGAAATAGGTAAGCCAATTTATTAACTTCAAACGAAAAATATGTCATTTTATCAATTGCTGCAGTGTTTCCCAACTGCATTAAAGCATTACATCAGCAGAAAAATTAGAATTACCAAAACTATTACTATAATGTACCTAACCATAAAATTGAACGACTCAAGACGAAGAAAAAAAATATGAACACAAAGGAAGTTCTTCGTCAGTCATAGTTAGCTTGGCAATTTTCATTTCTCCCTGAAACAACAGAAGATACAAGACATTAGTAAAGAGACAGAAAACCAAATAGTGGGGACATTGACACACATGTAGGTCTGAAAGTATTATTTTCTGCTCCAGTCTGTGTAATGAACGCCCTATTATTTTGAGAGATAGCGAAAAATCATCGAAGTGACGTCCCCTTGTTTTATACAAAGAATTCAACAATCACACTTTCGGCTACGCATGCCAACGTTGTTTTTTTTTTTTTTTTTTTTCAAATGGAACCCCCCCCCCCCTTTTGATCGCAGTTTCGGATTCTACGTCAAATTTAATTTTTACAACCTTTGTTTTTGGCGCGAGAAAACTTTCACGAAAAGTCGCACTTTTGCCTCGGACTACCCCCAGTGTGGCCCATGAAATTTCATTATTTTTCGTGGTGATATCAATTTTTTATTAGCCTGAAACATGGCCGTTTTTAGGAAAAATCACCTTATCCTGGCTCTTGATAAATTTAGTTTTAGTTAGATGAGTTTGTAGGGAGGTAGAATAGTTTTTAGCCAGGTCATTTATTTTTGCAACCCAGGCTAGGGACCGGCTAATTTAAAAATAAATCCTACTCCTCGATAATTTTTCTCTTGAAATAACACAAACAAAAAAGTTCCTTCTCTGCCATCAAAAACTTTGGAGGGATAAAAGAGATAAAAAAGAAATGAAAGAGAAAAAATGAAGCAGATAAATTTTTCACAGCAGTCGTTCAAATTGACCACCACTGTCTGCCAAAATTTATTTTCAAGCCCCCCTTAGCCGGTCCCAAGCCCGGGTTGCGAAAGGACGGGGAAAATAAATGACATGGCCTTAACAAGATAATTTAGAAACCTACCCAACTGCCTAAAATTTAGAAACCTACCCATCTAACTAAAACTAAAATTATCAAGAGCCGGGAAAAGGTGATTTTTCTTAAAAACGACCATGTTTCAAGCTGTAACCCCGGTTTAATCAAGTCCAATAGAGAAACTGATATCACCACGTGATTGAGTGCCAAAAAATAATGACATTTCATGTGCCACACTGGGGGTTTTCCGTCTTATCGAAATTACCTACAAACGCGGTTTGTCCGACTTTGGGCGCTTTTGGGTAGGGATGCAACATCGGAACCAAATAATCGATTATAACAACAAATGATTAATCGTAAGCTAATAATACCTATAGAAAAAAGAGGGGTTTTTGGACATCTTGTAAAAATAAAAGTTTTGAGAGGATATCACCCTCACAGCGTTCAAAAAACATCAATGTCTCAAATCACATTGTCAACAACTTTCATTTGAAATGGTAGATTATAATCGTAAAATCTAGACTCCCCCCCACCACCATAGAAGGGGTAGGGGGTAGGTACCTGGGGTTGAAGGCAAATCGTTGTTGTTATTGTTACTACCCCCATGAATGAAGGATGCCTCTTTCTCCATGGCTGAAGGATACCTCTTTCTCTATGGCTGAAGGATACCTTTTTCTCCATGGCTGAAGGATACCTCTTTCTCTATGGCTGAAGGATACCTCTTTCTCTATGGCTGAAGGATACCTCTTTCTCCATGGCTGAAGGATACCTCTTTCTCTATGGCTGAAGGATACCTCTTTCTCTATGGCTGAAGGATACCTTTTTCTCCATGGCTGAAGGATACCTCTTTCTCTATGGCTGAAGGATACCTCTTTCTCTATGGCTGAAGGATACCTCTTTCTCTATGGCTGAAAGATACCTCTTTCTCTATGGCTGAAGGATACCTTTTTCTCCATGGCTGAAGGATACCTCTTTCTCTATGGCTGAAGGATACCTCTTTCTCCATGGCTGAAGGATACCTCTTTCTCCATGGCTGAAGGATACCTCTTTCTTTATGGCTGAAGGATACCTTTTTCTCCATGGCTGAAGGATACCTCTTTCTCTATGGCTGAAGGATACCTCTTTCTCCATGGCTGAAGGATACCTCTTTCTCCATGGCTGAAGGATACCTCTTTCTCCATGGCTGAAGGATACTTCTTTCTCTATGGCTGAAGGATACCTCTTTCCTTCATTCATGGAGGTAGTAACAATAACAGTTCGTCTTAATTTCGTCCCCTTCCAGCCAGAAGGGCGTAAACAGCATCGCTTAAATTTTAGGGAAATCGCATTTTTTTCTAGCGAATATCAATTCTATACCAACTATCATGTTTTTGGTACTAAAAAAAACAATATTTATTGCAGATTCTATTAATATACTTACATTCATTCTAACACCAACTGAAAATAAGTTATGCCTCGAAAACCAAGTTTCAGTGTCATATTCGCCCTTTTGCTATGCACTGTGCTCAAAACCACTAGTCAGATTCGCCCTTTCGCTGTTACATCGCGCCATTTTAAAGTCTTATTCGCCCTTCTGCCTGAAATGTTATTTATTGTCCTGAACCCCTGTTCCCCGTCCCACAGACCCCTCTCAATGAAAAAAGCGATTTCAATATTAATTTAGTTTACCTGCTCAAAGCTGGAAAGTTCTAGAACAAACTTGGAAATCCTCAAGTTTTAACTGATAGGTAGGTACTAGTACTACCGAACTGTAAGTCAGCGATTCATAGCTAGGCTGAGCTTCAAAGCACCTAGTACATAGATAATGTTTGAAAAGAAGGTAGGTACCACCATTCATAGAGAAGATCCACATTCATGCTGATGCTAATCGTTGAAAATGTAGCCCAGACAGGATTACTATGTCGAAGGGAGGTTTAAAGAAAAATTAACTTTTCGTTGAAACTTTTAATCAAAAATAAACTCACTGTTGAAACTCACATTAAGCAGAACAGTCTAGATAACAGCCAACGGTTTTACTCTTTAAAGGATTTGTAAGCAAGCTTCAGTCTTCATTTGAAAGTATCTAATCACAGTAGAATATTTGGTAACACACAATTCACAGCAATTTTAATATCGTACCAATGTAATTAATAACTATTTAATTAACTAGTAACTCGTACCTATGTGATTCACTGGTAACTCACGTGACTAAAATTAATTTTTGCTCTCGCTCAGTAAAGGAAAAAAAGTTCTCATTTATCATCCTCATCTTCTAGGTCTGTTTCTGGGAGAGCATCTGGTGTTCCATTGGAGAAAGGAAGAGAAAGATATTCGTTTTTGTACATTCGTGGAATCACGCACTGTTCGCACAACTTCTTTAAATCCTTGTATTTGGTGGCAGAAATAGGCAGTAGAGCTTTATAAAGCGGAAGAGGACGAACAGGCTGTACAGGACTTAGTGAAGAGGATGACTGAAGGGCATCCTCGACAATTTTTCTCTTCCTCATAGTTTTACGAATTTGAGGGCTTTCAGAGGTCACGCCAGGAAGTTCTGCAGTACTTCTTTTCTTCGAATTCCTACGAGGTCGAAGCCACTCTGTAGAAGACATTATTTTTACCATGCTTGTTGGATCTTCCGGGTTGTATGTGTACGATAATGTTATCAGTTCTGATCCCTTCGAAAAAATCGCTTTTTTTAGCTTGCTGATTTTGACTGGTTGTCCCTTTGAGTCTTTTAGTTTATTCAGATTGACTCCGAAATCGGACCAGTTTTGAAAAAAGGTGTGGTCAACACTCTTCACTTGGTATGGCTCACCTTTTGCTCTAGCTTCCCTCATAATTTTTGGCCACTGTGATGGCGCTAGAATTAGCTTGCCTTTGACAGCATTATCAATTGCCGAATGCATCGAGTCAACGGGCATGTATGTGTGTCCTGGCAACAAGTATGTTATTGAAAGCTTCTCAATGGTTTTGGCCATATCATTCATGTAAAAAAATAACATTAGCAGCATCGTGGAATTTCGATTTTGACCACCACAGCTGTCGCAGTATAGGGCGACTTCTTTAACATTTTCCCTGCTTCTTTCAACCGTTTGCAAATAGTCGAAGACTATGGAAGCGATTTCATTGCACCCCCGCTTGCCCTCAGTTTCTTTCCACAAATAGCAAAAACCAAGTTTTGTACCGCTTTCGTAAAATGTCTCATTGTACACAGCTAGTTTCCGGCTGTAATACAAAAGCATGCTTTCTCCATGTGGAGTGTTCAGGACTTTTTCTAGATCAAAACTGGCACAAATAAACGAAGTATCAGGCGTTTCAGCAGTTGGACACGCTCTTTTTTGATCCAGTTGGAAAGCACGGTATGCGTCGTTCTTCTCCTTCAAATGTGATGAAAAATGTTCGGAGGGTTCCGATTCCGCTTCGTTTTTGAGACAGGTTGTGCATTTGTCCTTCTTTGGTTTGTGGAAGCCTATGTTATTATACTCGGAGTTGAACAAGTGACGAAAGACGCGGCTGCTTACAGAGGATTCATTTTTTTCAGAACAATGAGCTTTGTAAATTCGATACAACTTGGACAAATTTCCTATCTCACTCGGCAAGTATTTTCGGGTGGTCGAAGCACGACAGTAGTGAGAAGGGACTGCAGGTAATTGTTCAATGAAATTTCGCGCAAATGAAAGCTGGTCTTCATGCGTCTTATTGTGAGGACGGTGTCTTCCTCTGCGATCTTCTTGACTCAGGTTTATCTCGGATTTATGCTCTTCTGTGTATCGGAGAAACTTTTCCGAAATGCCGAGGGTCCCAAGAAAGAACTTCCTGCAGACTCTGATTTTTCGGCAGTTCATTGGCAAAAAATAATGTCGGTTCGAATTTTTCCTGCTGTCACTTCCTGGTTTTACTCTCCTTTTGATGTCAACTCTGACTGAGTTAGCGAGAACGAATTCGCGCCTGATCGCATCGCCAGAGAGCCAAAACTTTTTGAAAATTGTCTTCCTTTCATCGTGGGAAAATTCTCCACACCTTCTGTTCATTTTCGCGCAGTTCTCAGGTAAGCAAGGAGTCAAATTCATATTCTTTGCAGGTCTTTCAACTCCTCCCTTCTGAGACCTGTACGCTTTCCCTTGAGCTTTCAGAGATTTATTGAGAGTGGTTTTATTGACTTTTTTGGCGCGCCTACCTCCTTTCCCAACAACTAAATCTTCAGGCAGTTCAGCAGCTTGAGGAGAAGACAGCTCAGCACAACGATCATCAGTAATAGATGATGATGGGAGTTGAGCAAATAATGGGCTTCCAGGAATTTGAGCTTCTGCTACTGCTACTTCTTGTTCTTCGAGATCACCGATGTTGTGCAAGACGTCGTCAACAGCATATCCCAATTGCGAAGAAGTTATCGAGTCATTAATTTCATCGGTTTCAGAAACAGCCACTGCAGGATAAAGGAAAAGAAAAACAATAAATTATTGAAGTTTTTCGACCATAACTGTCATGACAAGAACTTATTGACTTGATGGAAGATTATGGCTTCAGTTCCGGGCTCATTCCCTTTACAAGACAAGAACTATTGTTATCTTCACTTTTTAAAGATGTAAGCATAGACACTAAAACTAGAGTTTAATAATTGTCGGTAGATAGATCTGAGATTAAAGCAAACAAAAATATAATCAAAGTTGGCCACAAACCTTGAAGATTGGGGTCAAGCTGTGGAAACTCTCGCACAAGACACCCCTCGACGATGTCATAGAACTCAACCACTTCCTCTTCATCCATATTTGTAAACACAAAAAGAAAACTAATAAAAAATAATGCAAAGCACCAAAGAATGGGGGCGAAAACACACCAATGAGGGGCATAAAATACGAAATTGAAGAGAAAACTGGAGACTAGAACGCTGGAGACTGAACGCTAAAACTGTAGCCAGTAAAATAATAACCTTCTCACAATGTGAGAAGGTTATTCCTCTTCTCTTTCCAGATAGTGTTGAGAATGTTTCACTTTTTCGACTGCCTGGGCTACAAAATAATAGCTGACATAGGCAACTTGAGTGGTCTTCTTTACCCGCATTTCTGTTCTATTCGCCCTTCTGGCTGTCAATGTGTCGTATTCGCCCCAAACTTTTTTTCTTTGAAGTCAAATAGCTTCTACCTGATTGGTTGAATCTTCGCGCGCTTTTTTTAATCGAATAGAGAAGAAAAAAACGAAAAAATCTGTATCAAATACTCAAAAAGTGAATTTCTGCTATATTCGCCCTTCTGGCTGGAACGAGACGATTTGTATTAAACGATTATTATTACTAATTAATCGGTTTATGAATACATCTGGATTTCAAAAGCAGTTTTTCAAGCATATTAGAATGCATCAAATCCTGATGTATTCGAAAACCGATTAATCAGTCATAATAATCAATTAATAAAAAGAATCGGCAGCTAAACATCGATTAAAATTGATCGATTACTCGGGGTCAACTAATCAATTATTCATTTGCATCTCTACTTCTGGACGCTCTGAGATGGCCTTTAGACTGACAGCTAGACTAATCCTAGCCCCAACCTGGGATTCTGAATATAACCAAGTGAATTCAAAAGATGCCAGCTTGACAATTTAAAAAAACTCTCGCACAAAAAGGGACTATGAGCCTCACGTCAAGTAACAACAAACAGAGAAACCTAATGAAAAAGGTCTAACATGATTTCCCTTGAAGGGAACACAAGTGATAACCAATTAAATGTAGGCACTACCTCCAATCATCAGTTGGAGTACCATGACCATGACATGAGGTCATATTGTGTCCCAAATATTATCACAATATCCAAGTGTATGTTCCGAGCCAATCTCCCAACACCGCCATATTTGGTACTGCCTACATATTTAACAGAATATTCTGTATAAGCACAAAATTCTTCTACAAGCTTGGATTTTGATTGAAACCACCCGGTTATGATGAGTATACCAAAACACGACGTACCCACTGATCGGTTTCTCTGTTAGAGATGCGCATGATCGGTTTCTCTGAGCGCACAGCGCAATAAGAACGCCTCAGCATTGTTGGATCAGCTCCGAGTCAGGAGCCATAAGGGAGTTCAAGAATTCATCCACTCCTGCGTCCAAGAAAACTTTTGGTTGGTTGCTTGATGTCAAACTCCGGAGAGCCATCAATCCCCACTTCCTCATCTGAAATGAAATGAATATTAGCGGATAAAGCTTATGATTTTTAATAGTTTTATAGTTTTTGGGGTTACGAAGCAGACCTTCCTTATCCCTTCTTCTACTGAACCCAGCTAACAATCGAAATAAGATTAGTGCTACTCCTTTTAAACTCATCGTCAGTTGATTATTATCTCTCAAACTGCAGCATATTCCATACATGACACTGTATACACAAGTCCGATCTCCCACCCCAGCGGCTAAACTCCAGCTTTTCACGAGGGAAGCTAAACAGAGCACTTGACTTAAATTATGCGCTCACTAAAAGTAATTGACAAGTCCTCTCTGTCAAACTAATCCATATGTATATGATCTGTAGTTTGGGGTTGCTTGGCAACTGCGAGCGAGTGAGCTTTTAACTCTGATGATTGATCATTTATTATTAAACAACAAGTCCACTTCGCACGAACTGGCTTATTGAACAACGTAACACAGGTCAAGCCAATCAAGTGTTCTGATAGCTTGATGATAGTAAAATTATTTATGATCTCTCGGCTATTGTTTCATAATAAAGAGCTCTGTATTAAAGAAGGGACACTGCTTACTATATTTTCATCAATTGTGCGAACGATTAGGGGAATCAGTGATGTCAAACCATTCCTGCGATCTTCATTGCGGCCGAGGGACGCCATCAGTTTTGCTACGTGCAATAGGATCACCTAGAACACATATTTTGTGCCAGTCATAACATAATGTCAGGAGATCGAGATACTCAGTTCTGAGCAGTTGAATCATTGAGCTACATAAAAGTGGTTACTTAGTGGTAATGGTCAGAAATCTGAGTTGAAAGTCAAGTCATAGATTAGGATGTATGACGAGGTGGATTTTAAAAATGATCCTTTGTAGTTCAATACAGAAATAACAAAATTTGACACCAATGAAGGTTTAAACAGTTGATAGATTGATATCACATTGAAGCACAAATATATAGGTACGCTCAGCTGCTGAACCTCACATATCATCCACATTAGAAACTGGCTGGAATGGCTGGGAAGACTTGTGTTCAGAGTTGCTTTAGGTTCTTATAGTAGCAAGCTTGACTACTTAGTACTGACTATTTCGGCTTCTGGCTGGAGTTTCTTAGGTTGTGCCTAGCGCATGTTTGCTTACATTTGTCAAAAGGGCACCTATTTTCATAGAGAAATGATCAACACTATTAACCATATGGAGCCAACGCCTCTTTATCACAATGAGTATAACTAGAAGATGAATCAATTATATAAACGATTTGCAACCGGACAAATTAGTCAACTTTAAAGAGAAGAATACGTCATAATTTACTTGATGGTTCCTGAATCCGTCCATTATGCTGTGTATTATAAGGTTGGGTCCTCCTTGTAGAGAACAGCCACTAGTTCGTTAGAAACAACCATGGCTGCAACAGCCTGTAGCATGGCGCCAGTTCTGTAACTGTTGTGCTTCACTAAAAAAAATCGAAAATACAAAAAAGCTGGATTAATAACAGATGGATGGATAGCAGAACATTGAAACAAATACCAGTCATGCAGCATAAATAATAATAAATAATTCCAGTAATCCACCTTCTCAATTTTAGTCATTATACAACGTATTTCCCTTGTTATAAATATGGAGATCATAATTAATTGCCCTCTGAACGTATTTTTTGGTTATTACAGAGGTTAGGCGAATTCCCAACCGACACCAAAAGCGAGAACTTGATTTGACCGCAACACCGGCGTCGAGCCAAATTTGGGTTCAAACGAGAAGAAAAGAAGACTAAAAATTCCGATGAGGAAAACGTAAACGGAGAAATTATACATACCTGTGAATCCAATTGCGTGATGGAAGACTCAATCGCTTCTTCAAATTCCATGTTGAACTCTCTCATAGTCTTGAACACGAGCTCGTTAAATTGACTTTGCTCCACTCTTTGAGTCATGATGAAAATTAACTTCTCTGAAATGAAATGCATATTAGCGGATAAACTAACACTTTTCTTAGTAGACCAAAATAAGAATATTGCTTATAAAAAGTTCTCAATCAATATCCACAGACGTAGGATGGCACTAGGTCCGTGTTTTTCTGAAAAAGCAGTTCCCGAGCATGAAAGTTGGCTCAGGTTCAAATATATGAGTCAGTCATGCTGTTTTCTCGGTACTATCACGGAGCCCTCAATATCTGGTCTACAGGTGGTTTTCAAAATTTCTATGAATCAAAATCTATTGCATTTGTATTGAAAACTATACTCTCAGTCAAACTTTACAAATGTACTTAGTGTACAGATGTACCTTCATTTTGACTTAGTGTTATGAAAAGTTTCGACAATCATCCTCCGCCTGGTCTAAGCCCACATTCCATTTTAAAGCTAGTTACAAGCTTCCCTCACACTACTCACTCAATAAGTACCATTATTATTTTCTTCCATTATTCCAACAGTTTGTCAAGCATGATAATGTGAACTAGAGCACATCCTGGCCGCCTCCGGGGTGAATCTGGCAAATTGCTATAAGCATATTGTGGATTTTCTTCAGGCCTGCAAATATTTTCATTTTGATGTCCTCCGTGGATGAAGGATGCCTCTTTCCTTCATTCATGGAGGTAGTAACAATAACAGTTTGTCTTAATTTGTATTAATCGATTATTATTACTAATTAATCGGTTTATGAATACATCTGGATTTCAAAAACAGTTGTTCAAGCATATTAGAATGCATCATAAAATCCTGATGCATTCGAAAACCGATTAATCAGTAATGATAATCGATTAATAAAAACAACCAGCAGCTAAACATCAATTAAAACTAATCGATTAATCAGGGTCAACTAATCGATTATTTATTTGCATCTCTACTTCTGGACGCTCTGAGATGGGCTTTAGACTGACAGCTAGACTAAACCTAGCCACAACCTGGGATTCTGAATCTAACCAAGTGAATTCAAAAGATTCCAGCTTGACAATTTAAAAAAACTCTCGCACAAAAAGGGACTATGAGCCTCACGTCAAGTAACAACAAACAGAGAAACCTAATGAAAAAGGTCTAACATGATTTCCCTTGAAGGGAACACAAGTGATAACCAATTAAATGTAGGCACAACCTCCAATCATCAGTTGGAGGTAGTACCATGATATGAGGTCAAAGTGTGTCCCAAATATCATCACAATATCCAAGTGTACGTTCAGAGCCAATCTCCCAACACCGCCTTATTTGGTACTGCCTACATATTTAAAGAATATTCTGGATAAGCGAAAAATTCTTCTACAAGTTTGGATTCTGATTAAAACCACCCGGTTATGATGAGTATACCAAAACACGACGTACCCACTGATCGGTTTCTCTGTTAGAGATGCGCATGATCGGTTTCTCTGAGCGCACAGCGCAATAAGAACGCCTCTGCATTGTTGGGTCAGCTCCGAGTCAGGAGTCATTAGGGAGGCGACGAATTCATCCACTCCTGCGTCCAAGAAAACTTTTGGTTGGTTGCTGCCTGATGCCAAACTCCGGAGAGCCATCAATCCCCACTTCCTCAACTGAAATGAAATGAATATTAGTGGATAAAGCTTATGATAAAACTAACACTTTTCTTAGTAGACCAAAATAAGAATATTGCTTATAAAAAGTTCTCAATCAATATCCACAGACGTAGGATGGCACTTGGTGCGTGTTTTTCTGAAAAAGCAGTTCCTGAGCATGAAAGTTGGCTCAGGTTCAAATATATGAGTCAGTCATGCTGTTTTCTCGGTACTATCACGGAGCCCTCAATATCTGGTCTACAGGTGGTTTTCAAAATTTCTATGAATCAAAATCTATTGCATTTGTATTGAAAACTATACTCTCATTCAAACTTTACAAATGTACTTAGTGTACAGATGTACCTTCATTTTGACTTAGTGTTATGAAAAGTTTCGACAATCATCCTCCGCCTGGTCTAAGCCCACATTCCATTTTAAAGCTAGTTACAAGCTTCCCTCACACTACTCACTCAATAAGTACCAAGCATACATTTGTCAAAAGGGCACCTATTTTCATAGAGAAATGATCAACACTATTAACCATATGGAGCCAACGCCTCTTTATCACAATGAGTATAACTAGAAGATGAATCAATTATATAAACGATTTGCAACCGGACAAATTAGTCAACTTTAAAGAGAAGAATACGTCAATACGTCATAATTTGCTTGATGGTTCCTGAATCTGTCCATTATGCTGTGTATTATAAGGTTGGGTCCTCCTTGTAGAGAACAGCCACTAGTTCGTTAGAAACAACCATGGCTGCAACAGCCTGTAGCATGGCGCCAGTTCTGTAACTGTTGTGCTTCACTAAAAAAAATCGAAAATACAAAAAAGCTGGATTAATAACAGATGGATGGATAGCAGAACATTGAAACAAATACCAGTCATGCAGCATAAATAATAATAAATAATTCCAGTAATCCACCTTCTCAATTTTAGTCATTATACAACGTATTTCCCTTGTTATAAATATGGAGATCATAATTAATTGCCCTCTGAACGTATTTTTTGGTTATTACAGAGGTTAGGCGAATTCCCAACCGACACCAAAAGCGAGAACTTGATTTGACCGCAACACCGGCGTCGAGCCAAATTTGGGTTCAAACGAGAAGAAAAGAAGACTAAAAATTCCGATGAGGAAAACGTAAACGGAGAAATTATACATACCTGTGAATCCAATTGCGTGATGGAAGACTCAATCGCTTCTTCAAATTCCATGTTGAACTCTCTCATAGTCTTGAACACGAGCTCGTTAAATTGACTTTGCTCCACTCTTTGAGTCATGATGAAAATTAACTTCTCTGAAATGAAATGCATATTAGCGGATAAACTAACACTTTTCTTAGTAGACCAAAATAAGAATATTGCTTATAAAAAGTTCTCAATCAATATCCACAGACGTAGGATGGCACTAGGTCCGTGTTTTTCTGAAAAAGCAGTTCCCGAGCATGAAAGTTGGCTCAGGTTCAAATATATGAGTCAGTCATGCTGTTTTCTCGGTACTATCACGGAGCCCTCAATATCTGGTCTACAGGTGGTTTTCAAAATTTCTATGAATCAAAATCTATTGCATTTGTATTGAAAACTATACTCTCAGTCAAACTTTACAAATGTACTTAGTGTACAGATGTACCTTCATTTTGACTTAGTGTTATGAAAAGTTTCGACAATCATCCTCCGCCTGGTCTAAGCCCACATTCCATTTTAAAGCTAGTTACAAGCTTCCCTCACACTACTCACTCAATAAGTACCATTATTATTTTCTTCTATTATTCCAACAGTTTGTCAAGCATGATAATGTGAACTAGAGCACATCCTGGCCGCCTCCGGGGTGAATCTGGCAAATTGCTATAAGCATATTGTGGATTTTCTTCAGGCCTGCAAATATTTTCATTTTGATGTCCTCCGTGGATGAAGGATGCCTCTTTCCTTCATTCATGGAGGTAGTAACAATAACAGTTTGTCTTAATTTGTATTAATCGATTATTATTACTAATTAATCGGTTTATGAATACATCTGGATTTCAAAAACAGTTGTTCAAGCATATTAGAATGCATCATAAAATCCTGATGCATTCGAAAACCGATTAATCAGTAATGATAATCGATTAATAAAAACAACCAGCAGCTAAACATCGATTAAAACTAATCGATTAATCAGGGTCAACTAATCGATTATTTATTTGCATCTCTACTTCTGGACGCTCTGAGATGGGCTTTAGACTGACAGCTAGACTAAACCTAGCCACAACCTGGGATTCTGAATCTAACCAAGTGAATTCAAAAGATTCCAGCTTGACAATTTAAAAAAACTCTCGCACAAAAAGGGACTATGAGCCTCACGTCAAGTAACAACAAACAGAGAAACCTAATGAAAAAGGTCTAACATGATTTCCCTTGAAGGGAACACAAGTGATAACCAATTAAATGTAGGCACAACCTCCAATCATCAGTTGGAGGTAGTACCATGATATGAGGTCAAAGTGTGTCCCAAATATCATCACAATATCCAAGTGTACGTTCAGAGCCAATCTCCCAACACCGCCTTATTTGGTACTGCCTACATATTTAAAGAATATTCTGGATAAGCGAAAAATTCTTCTACAAGTTTGGATTCTGATTAAAACCACCCGGTTATGATGAGTATACCAAAACACGACGTACCCACTGATCGGTTTCTCTGTTAGAGATGCGCATGATCGGTTTCTCTGAGCGCACAGCGCAATAAGAACGCCTCTGCATTGTTGGGTCAGCTCCGAGTCAGGAGTCATTAGGGAGGCGACGAATTCATCCACTCCTGCGTCCAAGAAAACTTTTGGTTGGTTGCTGCCTGATGCCAAACTCCGGAGAGCCATCAATCCCCACTTCCTCAACTGAAATGAAATGAATATTAGTGGATAAAGCTTATGATAAAACTAACACTTTTCTTAGTAGACCAAAATAAGAATATTGCTTATAAAAAGTTCTCAATCAATATCCACAGACGTAGGATGGCACTTGGTGCGTGTTTTTCTGAAAAAGCCGTTCCCGAGCATGAAAGTTGGCTCAGGTTCAAATATATGAGTCAGTCATGCTGTTTTCTCGGTACTATCACGGAGCCCTCAATATCTGGTCTACAGGTGGTTTTCAAAATTTCTATGAATCAAAATCTATTGCATTTGTATTGAAAACTATACTCTCATTCAAACTTTACAAATGTACTTAGTGTACAGATGTACCTTCATTTTGACTTAGTGTTATGAAAAGTTTCGACAATCATCCTCCGCCTGGTCTAAGCCCACATTCCATTTTAAAGCTAGTTACAAGCTTCCCTCACACTACTCACTCAATAAGTACCAAGCATACATTTGTCAAAAGGGCACCTATTTTCATAGAGAAATGATCAACACTATTAACCATATGGAGCCAACGCCTCTTTATCACAATGAGTATAACTAGAAGATGAATCAATTATATAAACGATTTGCAACCGGACAAATTAGTCAACTTTAAAGAGAAGAATACGTCATAATTTACTTGATGGTTCCTGAATCCGTCCATTATGCTGTGTATTATAAGGTTGGGTCCTCCTTGTAGAGAACAGCCACTAGTTCGTTAGAAACAACCATGGCTGCAACAGCCTGTAGCATGGCGCCAGTTCTGTAACTGTTGTGCTTCACTAAAAAAAATCGAAAATACAAAAAAGCTGGATTAATAACAGATGGATGGATAGCAGAACATTGAAACAAATACCAGTCATGCAGCATAAATAATAATAAATAAATCCAGTAATCCACCTTCTCAATTTTAGTCATTATACAACGTATTTCCCTTTTTATAAATATGGAGATCATAATTAATTGCCCTCTGAACGTATTTTTTGGTTATTACAGAGGTTAGGCGAATTCCCAACCGATACCAAAAGCGAGAACTTGATTTGACCGCAACACCGGCGTCGAGCCAAATATGGGTTCAAACGAGAAGAAAAGAAGACTAAAAATTCCGATGAGGAAAACGTAAACGGACAAATTATACATACCTGTGAATCCAATTGCGTGATGGAAGACTCAATCGCTTCTTCAAATTCCATGTTGAACTCTCTCATAGTCTTGAACACGAGCTCGTTAAATTGACTTTGCTCCACTCTTTGAGTCATGATGAAAATTAACTTCTCTGAAATGAAATGAATATTAGCGGATAAAGCTTATGATTTTCAAACTAAAACTTTTCTTAGTAGACCAAAATAAGAATATTGCTTATAAAAAGTTCTCAATCAATATCCACAGACGTAGGATGGCACTTGGTGCGTGTTTTTCTGAAAAAGCAGTTCCCGAGCATGAAAGTTGGCTCAGGTTCAGATATATGAGACAGTCATGCTATTTTCTCGGTACTATCACGGAGCCCTCAATATCTGGTCTACAGGTGGTTTTCAAAATTTCTATGAATCAAAATCTATTGCATTTGTATTGAAAACTATACTCTCATTCAAACTTTACAAATGTACTTAGTGTACAGATGTACCTTCATTTTGACTTAGTGTTATGAAAAGTTTCGACAATCATCCTCCGCCTGGTCTAAGCCCACATTCCATTTTAAAGCTAGTTACAAGCTTCCCTCACACTACTCACTCAATAAGTACCATTATTATTTTCTTCTATTATTCCAACAGTTTGTCAAGCATGATAATGTGAACTAGAGCACATCCTGGCCGCCTCCGGGGTGAATCTGGTAAATTGCTATAAGCATATTGTGGATTTTCTTCAGGCCTGCAAATATTTTCATTTTGATGTCCTCCGTGGATGAAGGATGCCTCTTTCCTTCATTCATGGAGGTAGTAACAATAACAGTTTGTCTTAATTTGTATTAATCGATTATTATTACTAATTAATCGGTTTATGAATACATCTGGATTTCAAAAACAGTTGTTCAAGCATATTAGAATGCATCATAAAATCCTGATGCATTCGAAAACCGATTAATCAGTAATGATAATCGATTAATAAAAACAACCAGCAGCTAAACATCGATTAAAACTAATCGATTAATCAGGGTCAACTAATCGATTATTTATTTGCATCTCTACTTCTGGACGCTCTGAGATGGGCTTTAGACTGACAGCTAGACTAAACCTAGCCACAACCTGGGATTCTGAATCTAACCAAGTGAATTCAAAAGATTCCAGCTTGACAATTTAAAAAAACTCTCGCACAAAAAGGGACTATGAGCCTCACGTCAAGTAACAACAAACAGAGAAACCTAATGAAAAAGGTCTAACATGATTTCCCTTGAAGGGAACACAAGTGATAACCAATTAAATGTAGGCACAACCTCCAATCATCAGTTGGAGGTAGTACCATGATATGAGGTCAAAGTGTGTCCCAAATATTATCATAATATCCAAGTGTAAGTTCAGAGCCAATCTCCCAACACCGCCTTATTTGGTACTGCCTACATATTTAAAGAATATTCTGGATAAGCGAAAAATTCTTCTACAAGTTTGGATTCTGATTAAAACCACCCGGTTATGATGAGTATACCAAAACACGACGTACCCACTGATCGGTTTCTCTGTTAGAGATGCGCATGATCGGTTTCTCTGAGCGCACAGCGCAATAAGAACGCCTCTGCATTGTTGGGTCAGCTCCGAGTCAGGAGTCATTAGGGAGGCGACGAATTCATCCACTCCTGCGTCCAAGAAAACTTTTGGTTGGTTGCTGCCTGATGCCAAACTCCGGAGAGCCATCAATCCCCACTTCCTCAACTGAAATGAAATGAATATTAGTGGATAAAGCTTATGATAAAACTAACACTTTTCTTAGTAGACCAAAATAAGAATATTGCTTATAAAAAGTTCTCAATCAATATCCACAGACGTAGGATGGCACTTGGTGCGTGTTTTTCTGAAAAAGCAGTTCCCGAGCATGAAAGTTGGCTCAGGTTCAAATATATGAGTCAGTCATGCTGTTTTCTCGGTACTATCACGGAGCCCTCAATATCTGGTCTACAGGTGGTTTTCAAAATTTCTATGAATCAAAATCTATTGCATTTGTATTGAAAACTATACTCTCATTCAAACTTTACAAATGTACTTAGTGTACAGATGTACCTTCATTTTGACTTAGTGTTATGAAAAGTTTCGACAATCATCCTCCGCCTGGTCTAAGCCCACATTCCATTTTAAAGCTAGTTACAAGCTTCCCTCACACTACTCACTCAATAAGTACCAAGCATACATTTGTCAAAAGGGCACCTATTTTCATAGAGAAATGATCAACACTATTAACCATATGGAGCCAACGCCTCTTTATCACAATGAGTATAACTAGAAGATGAATCAATTATATAAACGATTTGCAACCGGACAAATTAGTCAACTTTAAAGAGAAGAATACGTCATAATTTACTTGATGGTTCCTGAATCCGTCCATTATGCTGTGTATTATAAGGTTGGGTCCTCCTTGTAGAGAACAGCCACTAGTTCGTTAGAAACAACCATGGCTGCAACAGCCTGTAGCATGGCGCCAGTTCTGTAACTGTTGTGCTTCACTAAAAAAAATCGAAAATACAAAAAAGCTGGATTAATAACAGATGGATGGATAGCAGAACATTGAAACAAATACCAGTCATGCAGCATAAATAATAATAAATAAATCCAGTAATCCACCTTCTCAATTTTAGTCATTATACAACGTATTTCCCTTTTTATAAATATGGAGATCATAATTAATTGCCCTCTGAACGTATTTTTTGGTTATTACAGAGGTTAGGCGAATTCCCAACCGATACCAAAAGCGAGAACTTGATTTGACCGCAACACCGGCGTCGAGCCAAATATGGGTTCAAACGAGAAGAAAAGAAGACTAAAAATTCCGATGAGGAAAACGTAAACGGACAAATTATACATACCTGTGAATCCAATTGCGTGATGGAAGACTCAATCGCTTCTTCAAATTCCATGTTGAACTCTCTCATAGTCTTGAACACGAGCTCGTTAAATTGACTTTGCTCCACTCTTTGAGTCATGATGAAAATTAACTTCTCTGAAATGAAATGCATATTAGCGGATAAACTAACACTTTTCTTAGTAGACCAAAATAAGAATATTGCTTATAAAAAGTTCTCAATCAAAATCCACAGACGTAGGATGGCACTAGGTCCGTGTTTTTCTGAAAAAGCAGTTCCCGAGCATGAAAGTTGGCTCAGGTTCAAATATATGAGTCAGTCATGCTGTTTTCTCGGTACTATCACGGAGCCCTCAATATCTGGTCTACAGGTGGTTTTCAAAATTTCTATGAATCAAAATCTATTGCATTTGTATTGAAAACTATACTCTCATTCAAACTTTACAAATGTACTTAGTGTACAGATGTACCTTCATTTTGACTTAGTGTTATGAAAAGTTTCGACAATCATCCTCCGCCTGGTCTAAGCCCACATTCCATTTTAAAGCTAGTTACAAGCTTCCCTCACACTACTCACTCAATAAGTACCATTATTATTTTCTTCTATTATTCCAACAGTTTGTCAAGCATGATAATGTGAACTAGAGCACATCCTGGCCGCCTCCGGGGTGAATCTGGTAAATTGCTATAAGCATATTGTGGATTTTCTTCAGGCCTGCAAATATTTTCATTTTGATGTCCTCCGTGGATGAAGGATGCCTCTTTCCTTCATTCATGGAGGTAGTAACAATAACAGTTTGTCTTAATTTGTATTAATCGATTATTATTACTAATTAATCGGTTTATGAATACATCTGGATTTCAAAAACAGTTGTTCAAGCATATTAGAATGCATCATAAAATCCTGATGCATTCGAAAACCGATTAATCAGTAATGATAATCGATTAATAAAAACAACCAGCAGCTAAACATCGATTAAAACTAATCGATTAATCAGGGTCAACTAATCGATTATTTATTTGCATCTCTACTTCTGGACGCTCTGAGATGGGCTTTAGACTGACAGCTAGACTAAACCTAGCCACAACCTGGGATTCTGAATCTAACCAAGTGAATTCAAAAGATTCCAGCTTGACAATTTAAAAAAACTCTCGCACAAAAAGGGACTATGAGCCTCACGTCAAGTAACAACAAACAGAGAAACCTAATGAAAAAGGTCTAACATGATTTCCCTTGAAGGGAACACAAGTGATAACCAATTAAATGTAGGCACAACCTCCAATCATCAGTTGGAGGTAGTACCATGATATGAGGTCAAAGTGTGTCCCAAATATTATCATAATATCCAAGTGTAAGTTCAGAGCCAATCTCCCAACACCGCCTTATTTGGTACTGCCTACATATTTAAAGAATATTCTGGATAAGCGAAAAATTCTTCTACAAGTTTGGATTCTGATTAAAACCACCCGGTTATGATGAGTATACCAAAACACGACGTACCCACTGATCGGTTTCTCTGTTAGAGATGCGCATGATCGGTTTCTCTGAGCGCACAGCGCAATAAGAACGCCTCTGCATTGTTGGGTCAGCTCCGAGTCAGGAGTCATTAGGGAGGCGACGAATTCATCCACTCCTGCGTCCAAGAAAACTTTTGGTTGGTTGCTGCCTGATGCCAAACTCCGGAGAGCCATCAATCCCCACTTCCTCAACTGAAATGAAATGAATATTAGTGGATAAAGCTTATGATAAAACTAACACTTTTCTTAGTAGACCAAAATAAGAATATTGCTTATAAAAAGTTCTCAATCAATATCCACAGACGTAGGATGGCACTTGGTGCGTGTTTTTCTGAAAAAGCAGTTCCCGAGCATGAAAGTTGGCTCAGGTTCAAATATATGAGTCAGTCATGCTGTTTTCTCGGTACTATCACGGAGCCCTCAATATCTGGTCTACAGGTGGTTTTCAAAATTTCTATGAATCAAAATCTATTGCATTTGTATTGAAAACTATACTCTCATTCAAACTTTACAAATGTACTTAGTGTACAGATGTACCTTCATTTTGACTTAGTGTTATGAAAAGTTTCGACAATCATCCTCCGCCTGGTCTAAGCCCACATTCCATTTTAAAGCTAGTTACAAGCTTCCCTCACACTACTCACTCAATAAGTACCAAGCATACATTTGTCAAAAGGGCACCTATTTTCATAGAGAAATGATCAACACTATTAAACATATGGAGCCAACGCCTCTTTATCACAATGAGTATAACTAGAAGATGAATCAATTATATAAACGATTTGCAACCGGACAAATTAGTCAACTTTAAAGAGAAGAATACGTCATAATTTACTTGATGGTTCCTGAATCCGTCCATTATGCTGTGTATTATAAGGTTGGGTCCTCCTTGTAGAGAACAGCCACTAGTTCGTTAGAAACAACCATGGCTGCAACAGCCTGTAGCATGGCGCCAGTTCTGTAACTGTTGTGCTTCACTAAAAAAAATCGAAAATACAAAAAAGCTGGATTAATAACAGATGGATGGATAGCAGAACATTGAAACAAATACCAGTCATGCAGCATAAATAATAATAAATAATTCCAGTAATCCACCTTCTCAATTTTAGTCATTATACAACGTATTTCCCTTGTTATAAATATGGAGATCATAATTAATTGCCCTCTGAACGTATTTTTTGGTTATTACAGAGGTTAGGCGAATTCCCAACCGACACCAAAAGCGAGAACTTGATTTGACCGCAACACCGGCGTCGAGCCAAATTTGGGTTCAAACGAGAAGAAAAGAAGACTAAAAATTCCGATGAGGAAAACGTAAACGGAGAAATTATACATACCTGTGAATCCAATTGCGTGATGGAAGACTCAATCGCTTCTTCAAATTCCATGTTGAACTCTCTCATAGTCTTGAACACGAGCTCGTTAAATTGACTTTGCTCCACTCTTTGAGTCATGATGAAAATTAACTTCTCTGAAATGAAATGCATATTAGCGGATAAACTAACACTTTTCTTAGTAGACCAAAATAAGAATATTGCTTATAAAAAGTTCTCAATCAAAATCCACAGACGTAGGATGGCACTAGGTCCGTGTTTTTCTGAAAAAGCAGTTCCCGAGCATGAAAGTTGGCTCAGGTTCAAATATATGAGTCAGTCATGCTGTTTTCTCGGTACTATCACGGAGCCCTCAATATCTGGTCTACAGGTGGTTTTCAAAATTTCTATGAATCAAAATCTATTGCATTTGTATTGAAAACTATACTCTCAGTCAAACTTTACAAATGTACTTAGTGTACAGATGTACCTTCATTTTGACTTAGTGTTATGAAAAGTTTCGACAATCATCCTCCGCCTGGTCTAAGCCCACATTCCATTTTAAAGCTAGTTACAAGCTTCCCTCACACTACTCACTCAATAAGTACCATTATTATTTTCTTCCATTATTCCAACAGTTTGTCAAGCATGATAATGTGAACTAGAGCACATCCTGGCCGCCTCCGGGGTGAATCTGGCAAATTGCTATAAGCATATTGTGGATTTTCTTCAGGCCTGCAAATATTTTCATTTTGATGTCCTCCGTGGATGAAGGATGCCTCTTTCCTTCATTCATGGAGGTAGTAACAATAACAGTTTGTCTTAATTTGTATTAATCGATTATTATTACTAATTAATCGGTTTATGAATACATCTGGATTTCAAAAACAGTTGTTCAAGCATATTAGAATGCATCATAAAATCCTGATGCATTCGAAAACCGATTAATCAGTAATGATAATCGATTAATAAAAACAACCAGCAGCTAAACATCGATTAAAACTAATCGATTAATCAGGGTCAACTAATCGATTATTTATTTGCATCTCTACTTCTGGACGCTCTGAGATGGGCTTTAGACTGACAGCTAGACTAAACCTGCCACAACCTGGGATTCTGAATCTAACCAAGTGAATTCAAAAGATTCCAGCTTGACAATTTAAAAAAACTCTCGCACAAAAAGGGACTATGAGCCTCACGTCAAGTAACAACAAACAGAGAAACCTAATGAAAAAGGTCTAACATGATTTCCCTTGAAGGGAACACAAGTGATAACCAATTAAATGTAGGCACAACCTCCAATCATCAGTTGGAGGTAGTACCATGATATGAGGTCAAAGTGTGTCCCAAATATCATCACAATATCCAAGTGTAAGTTCAGAGCCAATCTCCCAACACCGCCTTATTTGGTACTGCCTACATATTTAAAGAATATTCTGGATAAGCGAAAAATTCTTCTACAAGTTTGGATTCTGATTAAAACCACCCGGTTATGATGAGTATACCAAAACACGACGTACCCACTGATCGGTTTCTCTGTTAGAGATGCGCATGATCGGTTTCTCTGAGCGCACAGCGCAATAAGAACGCCTCTGCATTGTTGGGTCAGCTCCGAGTCAGGAGTCATTAGGGAGGCGACGAATTCATCCACTCCTGCGTCCAAGAAAACTTTTGGTTGGTTGCTGCCTGATGCCAAACTCCGGAGAGCCATCAATCCCCACTTCCTCAACTGAAATGAAATGAATGTTAGTGGATAAAGCTTATGATAAAACTAACACTTTTCTTAGTAGACCAAAATAAGAATATTGCTTATAAAAAGTTCTCAATCAATATCCACAGACGTAGGATGGCACTTGGTGCGTGTTTTTCTGAAAAAGCAGTTCCCGAGCATGAAAGTTGGCTCAGGTTCAAATATATGAGTCAGTCATGCTGTTTTCTCGGTACTATCACGGAGCCCTCAATATCTGGTCTACAGGTGGTTTTCAAAATTTCTATGAATCAAAATCTATTGCATTTGTATTGAAAACTATACTCTCATTCAAACTTTACAAATGTACTTAGTGTACAGATGTACCTTCATTTTGACTTAGTGTTATGAAAAGTTTCGACAATCATCCTCCGCCTGGTCTAAGCCCACATTCCATTTTAAAGCTAGTTACAAGCTTCCCTCACACTACTCACTCAATAAGTACCAAGCATACATTTGTCAAAAGGGCACCTATTTTCATAGAGAAATGATCAACACTATTAACCATATGGAGCCAACGCCTCTTTATCACAATGAGTATAACTAGAAGATGAATCAATTATATAAACGATTTGCAACCGGACAAATTAGTCAACTTTAAAGAGAAGAATACGTCATAATTTACTTGATGGTTCCTGAATCCGTCCATTATGCTGTGTATTATAAGGTTGGGTCCTCCTTGTAGAGAACAGCCACTAGTTCGTTAGAAACAACCATGGCTGCAACAGCCTGTAGCATGGCGCCAGTTCTGTAACTGTTGTGCTTCACTAAAAAAAATCGAAAATACAAAAAAGCTGGATTAATAACAGATGGATGGATAGCAGAACATTGAAACAAATACCAGTCATGCAGCATAAATAATAATAAATAAATCCAGTAATCCACCTTCTCAATTTTAGTCATTATACAACGTATTTCCCTTTTTATAAATATGGAGATCATAATTAATTGCCCTCTGAACGTATTTTTTGGTTATTACAGAGGTTAGGCGAATTCCCAACCGATACCAAAAGCGAGAACTTGATTTGACCGCAACACCGGCGTCGAGCCAAATATGGGTTCAAACGAGAAGAAAAGAAGACTAAAAATTCCGATGAGGAAAACGTAAACGGACAAATTATACATACCTGTGAATCCAATTGCGTGATGGAAGACTCAATCGCTTCTTCAAATTCCATGTTGAACTCTCTCATAGTCTTGAACACGAGCTCGTTAAATTGACTTTGCTCCACTCTTTGAGTCATGATGAAAATTAACTTCTCTGAAATGAAATGAATATTAGCGGATAAAGCTTATGATTTTCAAACTAAAACTTTTCTTAGTAGACCAAAATAAGAATATTGCTTATAAAAAGTTCTCAATCAATATCCACAGACGTAGGATGGCACTTGGTGCGTGTTTTTCTGAAAAAGCAGTTCCCGAGCATGAAAGTTGGCTCAGGTTCAGATATATGAGACAGTCATGCTATTTTCTCGGTACTATCACGGAGCCCTCAATATCTGGTCTACAGGTGGTTTTCAAAATTTCTATGAATCAAAATCTATTGCATTTGTATTGAAAACTATACTCTCATTCAAACTTTACAAATGTACTTAGTGTACAGATGTACCTTCATTTTGACTTAGTGTTATGAAAAGTTTCGACAATCATCCTCCGCCTGGTCTAAGCCCACATTCCATTTTAAAGCTAGTTACAAGCTTCCCTCACACTACTCACTCAATAAGTACCATTATTATTTTCTTCTATTATTCCAACAGTTTGTCAAGCATGATAATGTGAACTAGAGCACATCCTGGCCGCCTCCGGGGTGAATCTGGTAAATTGCTATAAGCATATTGTGGATTTTCTTCAGGCCTGCAAATATTTTCATTTTGATGTCCTCCGTGGATGAAGGATGCCTCTTTCCTTCATTCATGGAGGTAGTAACAATAACAGTTTGTCTTAATTTGTATTAATCGATTATTATTACTAATTAATCGGTTTATGAATACATCTGGATTTCAAAAACAGTTGTTCAAGCATATTAGAATGCATCATAAAATCCTGATGCATTCGAAAACCGATTAATCAGTAATGATAATCGATTAATAAAAACAACCAGCAGCTAAACATCGATTAAAACTAATCGATTAATCAGGGTCAACTAATCGATTATTTATTTGCATCTCTACTTCTGGACGCTCTGAGATGGGCTTTAGACTGACAGCTAGACTAAACCTGCCACAACCTGGGATTCTGAATCTAACCAAGTGAATTCAAAAGATTCCAGCTTGACAATTTAAAAAAACTCTCGCACAAAAAGGGACTATGAGCCTCACGTCAAGTAACAACAAACAGAGAAACCTAATGAAAAAGGTCTAACATGATTTCCCTTGAAGGGAACACAAGTGATAACCAATTAAATGTAGGCACAACCTCCAATCATCAGTTGGAGGTAGTACCATGATATGAGGTCAAAGTGTGTCCCAAATATCATCACAATATCCAAGTGTAAGTTCAGAGCCAATCTCCCAACACCGCCTTATTTGGTACTGCCTACATATTTAAAGAATATTCTGGATAAGCGAAAAATTCTTCTACAAGTTTGGATTCTGATTAAAACCACCCGGTTATGATGAGTATACCAAAACACGACGTACCCACTGATCGGTTTCTCTGTTAGAGATGCGCATGATCGGTTTCTCTGAGCGCACAGCGCAATAAGAACGCCTCTGCATTGTTGGGTCAGCTCCGAGTCAGGAGTCATTAGGGAGGCGACGAATTCATCCACTCCTGCGTCCAAGAAAACTTTTGGTTGGTTGCTGCCTGATGCCAAACTCCGGAGAGCCATCAATCCCCACTTCCTCAACTGAAATGAAATGAATGTTAGTGGATAAAGCTTATGATAAAACTAACACTTTTCTTAGTAGACCAAAATAAGAATATTGCTTATAAAAAGTTCTCAATCAATATCCACAGACGTAGGATGGCACTTGGTGCGTGTTTTTCTGAAAAAGCAGTTCCCGAGCATGAAAGTTGGCTCAGGTTCAAATATATGAGTCAGTCATGCTGTTTTCTCGGTACTATCACGGAGCCCTCAATATCTGGTCTACAGGTGGTTTTCAAAATTTCTATGAATCAAAATCTATTGCATTTGTATTGAAAACTATACTCTCATTCAAACTTTACAAATGTACTTAGTGTACAGATGTACCTTCATTTTGACTTAGTGTTATGAAAAGTTTCGACAATCATCCTCCGCCTGGTCTAAGCCCACATTCCATTTTAAAGCTAGTTACAAGCTTCCCTCACACTACTCACTCAATAAGTACCAAGCATACATTTGTCAAAAGGGCACCTATTTTCATAGAGAAATGATCAACACTATTAACCATATGGAGCCAACGCCTCTTTATCACAATGAGTATAACTAGAAGATGAATCAATTATATAAACGATTTGCAACCGGACAAATTAGTCAACTTTAAAGAGAAGAATACGTCATAATTTACTTGATGGTTCCTGAATCCGTCCATTATGCTGTGTATTATAAGGTTGGGTCCTCCTTGTAGAGAACAGCCACTAGTTCGTTAGAAACAACCATGGCTGCAACAGCCTGTAGCATGGCGCCAGTTCTGTAACTGTTGTGCTTCACTAAAAAAAATCGAAAATACAAAAAAGCTGGATTAATAACAGATGGATGGATAGCAGAACATTGAAACAAATACCAGTCATGCAGCATAAATAATAATAAATAAATCCAGTAATCCACCTTCTCAATTTTAGTCATTATACAACGTATTTCCCTTTTTATAAATATGGAGATCATAATTAATTGCCCTCTGAACGTATTTTTTGGTTATTACAGAGGTTAGGCGAATTCCCAACCGATACCAAAAGCGAGAACTTGATTTGACCGCAACACCGGCGTCGAGCCAAATATGGGTTCAAACGAGAAGAAAAGAAGACTAAAAATTCCGATGAGGAAAACGTAAACGGACAAATTATACATACCTGTGAATCCAATTGCGTGATGGAAGACTCAATCGCTTCTTCAAATTCCATGTTGAACTCTCTCATAGTCTTGAACACGAGCTCGTTAAATTGACTTTGCTCCACTCTTTGAGTCATGATGAAAATTAACTTCTCTGAAATGAAATGAATATTAGCGGATAAAGCTTATGATTTTCAAACTAAAACTTTTCTTAGTAGACCAAAATAAGAATATTGCTTATAAAAAGTTCTCAATCAATATCCACAGACGTAGGATGGCACTTGGTGCGTGTTTTTCTGAAAAAGCAGTTCCCGAGCATGAAAGTTGGCTCAGGTTCAGATATATGAGACAGTCATGCTATTTTCTCGGTACTATCACGGAGCCCTCAATATCTGGTCTACAGGTGGTTTTCAAAATTTCTATGAATCAAAATCTATTGCATTTGTATTGAAAACTATACTCTCATTCAAACTTTACAAATGTACTTAGTGTACAGATGTACCTTCATTTTGACTTAGTGTTATGAAAAGTTTCGACAATCATCCTCCGCCTGGTCTAAGCCCACATTCCATTTTAAAGCTAGTTACAAGCTTCCCTCACACTACTCACTCAATAAGTACCATTATTATTTTCTTCTATTATTCCAACAGTTTGTCAAGCATGATAATGTGAACTAGAGCACATCCTGGCCGCCTCCGGGGTGAATCTGGTAAATTGCTATAAGCATATTGTGGATTTTCTTCAGGCCTGCAAATATTTTCATTTTGATGTCCTCCGTGGATGAAGGATGCCTCTTTCCTTCATTCATGGAGGTAGTAACAATAACAGTTTGTCTTAATTTGTATTAATCGATTATTATTACTAATTAATCGGTTTATGAATACATCTGGATTTCAAAAACAGTTGTTCAAGCATATTAGAATGCATCATAAAATCCTGATGCATTCGAAAACCGATTAATCAGTAATGATAATCGATTAATAAAAACAACCAGCAGCTAAACATCGATTAAAACTAATCGATTAATCAGGGTCAACTAATCGATTATTTATTTGCATCTCTACTTCTGGACGCTCTGAGATGGGCTTTAGACTGACAGCTAGACTAAACCTGCCACAACCTGGGATTCTGAATCTAACCAAGTGAATTCAAAAGATTCCAGCTTGACAATTTAAAAAAACTCTCGCACAAAAAGGGACTATGAGCCTCACGTCAAGTAACAACAAACAGAGAAACCTAATGAAAAAGGTCTAACATGATTTCCCTTGAAGGGAACACAAGTGATAACCAATTAAATGTAGGCACAACCTCCAATCATCAGTTGGAGGTAGTACCATGATATGAGGTCAAAGTGTGTCCCAAATATCATCACAATATCCAAGTGTAAGTTCAGAGCCAATCTCCCAACACCGCCTTATTTGGTACTGCCTACATATTTAAAGAATATTCTGGATAAGCGAAAAATTCTTCTACAAGTTTGGATTCTGATTAAAACCACCCGGTTATGATGAGTATACCAAAACACGACGTACCCACTGATCGGTTTCTCTGTTAGAGATGCGCATGATCGGTTTCTCTGAGCGCACAGCGCAATAAGAACGCCTCTGCATTGTTGGGTCAGCTCCGAGTCAGGAGTCATTAGGGAGGCGACGAATTCATCCACTCCTGCGTCCAAGAAAACTTTTGGTTGGTTGCTGCCTGATGCCAAACTCCGGAGAGCCATCAATCCCCACTTCCTCAACTGAAATGAAATGAATGTTAGTGGATAAAGCTTATGATAAAACTAACACTTTTCTTAGTAGACCAAAATAAGAATATTGCTTATAAAAAGTTCTCAATCAATATCCACAGACGTAGGATGGCACTTGGTGCGTGTTTTTCTGAAAAAGCAGTTCCCGAGCATGAAAGTTGGCTCAGGTTCAAATATATGAGTCAGTCATGCTGTTTTCTCGGTACTATCACGGAGCCCTCAATATCTGGTCTACAGGTGGTTTTCAAAATTTCTATGAATCAAAATCTATTGCATTTGTATTGAAAACTATACTCTCATTCAAACTTTACAAATGTACTTAGTGTACAGATGTACCTTCATTTTGACTTAGTGTTATGAAAAGTTTCGACAATCATCCTCCGCCTGGTCTAAGCCCACATTCCATTTTAAAGCTAGTTACAAGCTTCCCTCACACTACTCACTCAATAAGTACCAAGCATACATTTGTCAAAAGGGCACCTATTTTCATAGAGAAATGATCAACACTATTAACCATATGGAGCCAACGCCTCTTTATCACAATGAGTATAACTAGAAGATGAATCAATTATATAAACGATTTGCAACCGGACAAATTAGTCAACTTTAAAAAGAAGAATACGTCATAATTTACTTGATGGTTCCTGAATCCGTCCATTATGCTGTGTATTATAAGGTTGGGTCCTCCTTGTAGAGAACAGCCACTAGTTCGTTAGAAACAACCATGGCTGCAACAGCCTGTAGCATGGCGCCAGTTCTGTAACTGTTGTGCTTCACTAAAAAAAATCGAAAATACAAAAAAGCTGGATTAATAACAGATGGATGGATAGCAGAACATTGAAACAAATACCAGTCATGCAGCATAAATAATAATAAATAAATCCAGTAATCCACCTTCTCAATTTTAGTCATTATACAACGTATTTCCCTTTTTATAAATATGGAGATCATAATTAATTGCCCTCTGAACGTATTTTTTGGTTATTACAGAGGTTAGGCGAATTCCCAACCGATACCAAAAGCGAGAACTTGATTTGACCGCAACACCGGCGTCGAGCCAAATTTGGGTTCAAACGAGAAGAAAAGAAGACTAAAAATTCCGATGAGGAAAACGTAAACGGAGAAATTATACATACCTGTGAATCCAATTGCGTGATGGAAGACTCAATCGCTTCTTCAAATTCCATGTTGAACTCTCTCATAGTCTTGAACACGAGCTCGTTAAATTGACTTTGCTCCACTCTTTGAGTCATGATGAAAATTAACTTCTCTGAAATGAAATGAATATTAGCGGATAAACTAACACTTTTCTTAGTAGACCAAAATAAGAATATTGCTTATAAAAAGTTCTCAATCAATATCCACAGACGTAGGATGGCACTAGGTCCGTGTTTTTCTGAAAAAGCAGTTCCCGAGCATGAAAGTTGGCTCAGGTTCAAATATATGAGTCAGTCATGCTGTTTTCTCGGTACTATCACGGAGCCCTCAATATCTGGTCTACAGGTGGTTTTCAAAATTTCTATGAATCAAAATCTATTGCATTTGTATTGAAAACTATACTCTCATTCAAACTTAACAAATGTACTTAGTGTACAGATGTACCTTCATTTTGACTTAGTGTTATGAAAAGTTTCGACAATCATCCTCCGCCTGGTCTAAGCCCACATTCCATTTTAAAGCTAGTTACAAGCTTCCCTCACACTACTCACTCAATAAGTACCATTATTATTTTCTTCCATTATTCCAACAGTTTGTCAAGCATGATAATGTGAACTAGAGCACATCCTGGCCGCCTCCGGGGTGAATCTGGCAAATTGCTATAAGCATATTGTGGATTTTCTTCAGGCCTGCAAATATTTTCATTTTGATGTCGCTCGAAACGAGCGCAGAAATGCAGTTTATGTAGTCAGTCAACTGAGTGACGTCGAACGGTTCGCCTTTTTTTAAGTCACAGTAATTGATGGAGAATTTCGTAATAGGATCCTCTCCGCGGATAACGTCAGAATCCCTTAGTAACATACTTGTTACCACTCCCTGAAATCATCCAATTGATATTGATATTCACAAGACAACAACAAACTTATAACTGAATCCATTCAGTATGAGCCCAAAGCCTCTTCTTTACTCTGCCATCAAGCAGGAGGAAATGGAACTAACATCAGCACAGAAGCAGATACTTCTCGTCATTATACTCACGTCTCATCATTCATGGACTTCACATAAATAAAATAGGTATTGCATTCTTTGCCCACACGCTTTCCTTGATTATCCTTGATTATACTATATTTTCATCAATTGTGCGAACGATTAGGGGAATCAGTGATGTCAAACCATTCCTGCGATCTTCATTGCGGCCGAGGGACGCCATCAGTTTTGCTACGTGCAATAGGATCACCTAGAACACATATTTTGTGCCAGTCATAACATAATGTCAGGAGATCGAGATACTCAGTTCTGAGCAGTTGAATCATTGAGCTACATAAAAGTGGTTACTTAGTGGTAATGGTCAGAAATCTGAGTTGAAAGTCAAGTCATAGATTAGGATGTATGACGAGGTGGATTTTAAAAATGATCCTTTGTAGTTCAATACAGAAATAACAAAATTTGACACCAATGAAGGTTTAAACAGTTGATAGATTGATATCACATTGAAGCACAAATATATAGGTACGCTCAGCTGCTGAACCTCACATATCATCCACATTAGAAACTGGCTGGAATGGCTGGGAAGACTTGTGTTCAGAGTTGCTTTAGGTTCTTATAGTAGCAAGCTTGACTACTTAGTACTGACTATTTCGGCTTCTGGCTGGAGTTTCTTAGGTTGTGCCTAGCGCATGTTTGCTTACATTTGTCAAAAGGGCACCTATTTTCATAGAGAAATGATCAACACTATTAACCATATGGAGCCAACGCCTCTTTATCACAATGAGTATAACTAGAAGATGAATCAATTATATAAACGATTTGCAACCGGACAAATTAGTCAACTTTAAAGAGAAGAATACGTCATAATTTACTTGATGGTTCCTGAATCCGTCCATTATGCTGTGTATTATAAGGTTGGGTCCTCCTTGTAGAGAACAGCCACTAGTTCGTTAGAAACAACCATGGCTGCAACAGCCTGTAGCATGGCGCCAGTTCTGTAACTGTTGTGCTTCACTAAAAAAAATCGAAAATACAAAAAAGCTGGATTAATAACAGATGGATGGATAGCAGAACATTGAAACAAATACCAGTCATGCAGCATAAATAATAATAAATAAATCCAGTAATCCACCTTCTCAATTTTAGTCATTATACAACGTATTTCCCTTTTTATAAATATGGAGATCATAATTAATTGCCCTCTGAACGTATTTTTTGGTTATTACAGAGGTTAGGCGAATTCCCAACCGATACCAAAAGCGAGAACTTGATTTGACCGCAACACCGGCGTCGAGCCAAATTCGGGTTCAAACGAGAAGAAAAGAAGACTAAAAATTCCGATGAGGAAAACGTAAACGGAGAAATTATAGATACCTGTGAATCCAATTGCGTGATGGAAGACTCAATCGCTTCTTCAAATTCCATGTTGAACTCTCTCATAGTCTTGAACACGAGCTCGTTAAATTGACTTTGCTCCACTCTTTGAGTCATGATGAAAATTAACTTCTCTGAAATGAAATGAATATTAGCGGATAAAGCTTATGATTTTCAAACTAACACTTTGCTTAGTAGACCAAAATAAGAATATTGCTTATAAAAAGTTCTCAATCAATATCCACAGACGTAGGATGGCACTAGGTCCGTGTTTTTCTGAAAAAGCAGTTCCCGAGCATGAAAGTTGGCTCAGGTTCAAATATATGAGTCAGTCATGCTGTTTTCTCGGTACTATCACGGAGCCCTCAATATCTGGTCTACAGGTGGTTTTCAAAATTTCTATGAATCAAAATCTATTGCATTTGTATTGAAAACTATACTCTCATTCAAACTAAACTCTCATTCAAACACCAATGCAGGTTTAAACAGTTGATAGATTGATATCACATTGAAGCACAAATATATAGGTACGCTCAGTTGCTGAACCTCACATATCATCCACATTAGAAACTGGCTGGAATGACGCGAACGTCCTCCTAACTGTCATAAGAACCTAAAGCAACTCTGAACACAAGTCTTGTGTTCAGAGTTGCTTTAGGTTCTTATAGTAGCAAGCTTGACTACTTACTAAACTAGTGGCAATATAAAGTGGGAGATTCGTCCCACTTGACTGTTTCAAGCGGTCGTGTGACTATGGCATCTTTAACTCAACAAAAACGACGGTGAAGTGGTGAATCCTTGTATCTCCACGTTCTAAGACCGAAAAGCTTCACCGTCGAAACGAGCGCAGCACGTGAGGGCTAAAGGGTGGAACACTTTAGGGCCAAGGGTACTTCTGAATAACTACTCGCCAGGGCCACAAGTTAATAAATATAAAATTAAATAAAGTTATTATATTATGAATGCGATCTGTGGTGTGGAGGTAAGTATGTTTCTTTTAATTTTTTTATTATCCAGCGAGCATGGCAACCTTTTTGTTCTGTTTGGTGCTCAGTGGTTTGTTATTGTCAAATAGATTTCCCGACTATTGAAAAATCCAGTCATGAAGCATGGCTATAAGAGCGAATTTTCGAAGAAATAACTGGTTTTATGTAAAATGTCTCTATTGAAGGACTTTGATGTCCATGAAGAACATCTCAAGCTTTTTTCCACAGTTACTGTCACCACGCTAAACCCTTCTTGCATGCTTCACCTGATCAAAACCCTCGATATACAAACCTTGCAGTAGCTTAGATCCTACTTCCCTTGCCCATGAATCCACTACCTCCTTCAGTCAGTGAGTTAGATGATTATTTCTGAGGTTGTGATTGTGGTTTTTTCTTCGTCGTTTAAATGAAATTTTCAACAGTGAATCAGAATTAGAAGTCGCCCGGAGAAAAGACAGAAAGTGTGTAACGCGTGTTTCACGTCAACCCGACTGGTGACCGACGCCGCCACGGAAGTTGGGTCTTTTTCACATTTACTTGGCTGCCGCGTGACCAACATCAGACCTACTTTCGGTGCCTGCGAGTAGAAGTGGTAAATTGACTTGAGCCGTGGCACTGCTGAGCTTCGGTCTAGAGGTTAGGCGAATTCCCAACCGATACCAAAAGCGAGAACTTGATTTGACCGCAACACCGGCGTCGAGCCAAATTCGGGTTCAAACGAGAAGAAAAGAAGACTAAATAAAAATTCCGATGAGGAAAACGTAAACGGAGAAATTATACATACCTACCTGTGAATCCAACTGCGTGATGGAAGACTCAATCGCTTCGTCGAATTCCATGTTGAACTCTCTCATAGTCTCGAACACAAGCTCGTTAAATTTACTTTGCTCCACTCTTGAAATTAACTTCAGAACAAACCAAAAGCGTCTAACGTCTCAACTCACGAGCAAATTACGGGGTTCCACAGCGAAAAGACAGGAGGGAGCTCAGATTGAACTTGGAGTTTCAGATTGAACGTAGTATAGTAGGGTTTTCTGTGACTTGGAGACTCCATTTCAATCTGAGCTCCCTCCTGTCTTTTGTTGTTGGAGTCTCGATGCGAAATGCAAGATGGCGTAGTATAGTAGGGTTTTCTGTGGCGAGCTTTTCGTCTGATGGCCGATGCGCAGTGTTGCCAGACCCGTGCTTCTGAAAGTCGCCACCACATGGCAAATAAGTTGCACAAATTCGCACGCCCTCAAATCCCACAAAAAATAGCCGCGACTTTTTCGTTGTGAGAAAATGGCCCTTGTCATGATTTTGTACAGATATAGCGGAAATAAGTAAAGTTGGGTTGGGTCGTTCCTAAAAAAATTCCGGAACTGTTCCGAGGGCTTCAGGACCGGTATTAAATTTTAATATTCTCGTCGTGGATGGAGGTTCTGTTTTCTGTGCATGGCGGTTTCGGCTTAGTCTACGTTTTTCAGTGGTAGCCAAGTACCTACCACCTTATGAATTCTTTCAGTTTGGGTGACTGAAATTATCTGTGTGTGACAAAAAAATCTGTGTGTGAGCCAACACAAGTGTTCCGGCAAGAACGGATTATTTGCACAAGTTGTCACTGTTCCGTTCCGTTTCTGGGGTGGAAAGGTTCGGCGGAAGTGTTCCAGTTGGAACGACCCGTCACTAATTTTAATCGATGTTTAGCTGCCCGATTATTTTAATTAATCGATAATTATTACTGATTAATCGACATCCTTACTGATTAATCGGTTTTCGAATACATCAGGATTTGATGCATTCTGATATGCTTAAAAAATACCTTCCTGGCTACTTTCATGGAACCCCCCCCCCTCTCCATCTCTGAATTCCTCACTGAATGAACGGATCAAATTGTGTAGGAAAACGGAAAAAACTCGAATTAATTAAAATTAAAAGACAGGTAGTGCCGGTAAAATTTCATTTTGGATTATGAACCATTCGAATCGCCCATAGAAAACATTTTTTTAACCCCATGTCAAAATTTGTTGGTTTACGTTTCAAGATACGTAGATCCATAAAATCGAATTTGAAAAAATCCGTCCGTACGCCGTCCGCGTTGAGCTAAAAATTACATGGTCCTTGACATTTTTCATAACCCTAGGTCAAGGGGAACGGGTTCAAAACGAATTTTGAAATTTTGAAAATTTCAAAACTCGAAAAATTCAAATGGAACGGTATAGTTTTTAGTTCATATTTAGATAGAGTTTATATTTTAGAATTTTTCAAGGGCATCCACAGCTTTGTACGACTAACTGTTCGTTCACAATGACGGCTCAAAGTTGGAGGAGATTGAAAATCAATAACATGAGAGTGAATCATGAGGCCGCCGGTCGGTTCAATATTCATACTGGCCCAGCTGATTCGAACAGCACATGGTTTCAGACGTCGAGTTAATTATTCATAATAATAATTATTAATTAACTATAATAAGTAAAAAGTATTAATAACGAACAATAATAATTATTATTAATAATTTTCACTACTTGATAAAATGATTAAAAGTAATAATTAATCTATCATTCAGTGATCTAGACAGAAAGGTGATCTGCATAAAGAAGATAATAAACCGTTGTGTCAAGAATTTGCAGAGTTTTTGAACCTTACTTGGGAGAAATCTCCTTTGAACCTTCCAAAAAACCCAGGATTTCAGAGTATGGGAACTCCAAGTTACGTTTTTTGGGGAATCCCGACCTTCTCCTAGTTCTCTCTCTCTTCTTATTCTCGCTGCCTCTCTTTTCTAGGCCCGAAATTTCCCAAATTTTCCAAGTCAAAAAAGCTGGGGAGAGCCCCCCCCCCCCCCACAATGGCGACGGCCCTGCTCGGAGATCACGTATACACCACTAAAGCTTGCCATAGTAGCATCTGGGATAGAGTACTGAAGGTCGGAAATATTTCCGGAAAAATTGGCAATATTTCAGAAATATTTCCGAGGCCTAATATTGGAAAGATTGTTGAGATTGCTTTAAACGCTCTAACTTGGCTCGCTGCGAAGTTTGGAGACCATGCGCTGCCTTTCTTCTCTTGCCTTCTGGCAGCGCACAGTGGTCGGAAAACCGATTTTATGGGAGCGAAATTTTCTGAATACGGATTCTTTTAGAAAATTTTATGCTGAACAAAAAAGTTCTATAAACATGGGGTCTAAAATCGACCCCATAATATTCATCCATAATGAATCAATCAGAATTTAATTAAAAGGTGCTCCTTGTTGGCAATGCAAGAGGTAGATGCAAACAAATGTTATTGCTGTTGCAAATAATGTAATATGCTTGGTAATGCGACATTAAATATATAGTTCAGCAGTGTAATTACGGAATAGGTGAAACACCGTTTTGCAGCACTGAAACAGTTGCAGGTAGTAGGAGCTGATTTTGGTTTTAATCCTCTACAGGAACATTAGGTACTGAAGAGATCCATAAAAGGATCTTGTTCGCTTTTGGCAGACTTTGAAAGTTTCGTAGGGTGCCTATGGAAAAAAAATTGTCTCCATCGTATCATTTTTCTAAATACCTACGATCAAATGTTTAAAAAATATTTTATTGCATGAAATATGTTTGTTATGTACCTATTTGGGGAGTATCCATTGTAGGCAGCACTAGAAACAACACTACTCCTCTCCTACGGTTCCCGCTACCACCGCGCACGACGCTCGGTGTTTAATAAATTTGCAATGCTTTTTGCTCTAAAATGATATATTATCTACTTTATTATCCTACGTCCTCAAAATATCTCTCCAAGTTCATATGATCATAACAGTCCGTTAAATGTTTTTATTGAGCTCCTCATGTTCAATTTCTGTAAAAAACGACAATCTTTCCAATTTTTCCAATCTTTCGGAAATATTTCCACGATTTTATCTTTCCGGAAAAATGAGTAAGTACTCTAATCTGGGATCACGTCTTACTCGCCCAGTAAAGTACTCCATCGTTGTATAGTGCTCCAGTCCATGCCAAATGCCTCTCTCGGAAATGTCTAGCGATGGAGAGTTTTCTAGTCTTCATTACTATCATTACTATCACACAGGCATCAAGCATACGTTACCTGGGTGTGGAGATCGATGAATGCCTCAAATGGGATCTGCAAATTAATCATATGTTGAGCCGTCTAAGGAAAATCATGTACGTCTGTAGAGAAGTTAGAAATTTTCTTTCATTGGAAGTGAAGAGACAATTTTATTTTGCCTTGGCCCAGGCGGTGTTGATTTATGGTGTCACTGGGTGGGGTAGTTGTGGTAAAGAATTGCTGAACTCGTTATTTGCTGCCCAAAAAAGAATTATAAAAATTTTCCTTAAAAGAAGTAATAGATACTCCACGGTGGCCCTATTCAGAGAGTTTAGAGTACCAACCGTGCATGAACTCGTGGAAAGGGCGACGCTAATTAAAATTCAACGGGAGAAAATAGCGGGTAACCTGCAAATGATAACAAATACGGGGACCAGATCAAGTTACCTAAACAAAGTTAAATTGCCATTCCGTGCAACCAGCTGGGGACAGAGGTGTTTTGATTATAGGGGGGCGTTGTCTTTCAACAATTTACCCAGTGATCTAAGAGAGATGGGTTCCTTGGACCCCTTCAAAAAGGCGTTGAAGGGGCGTTTCTCCGGATCACCACTGTGAGTTGGATGGGTCGCGGTTGGTTCATAGTTATGTATATACATTGTAAATATTATTATCAATTCTAGAAGTATCAATAGCAAATCAATCTCTTTTATTTTGGAAATTAGTATTTATTTTTGATGATTTGTATTTATTTTTGAAAATTTGTATTTATTTTTGAAAATTTGTATTTATTTTTGAAGATTTGTATTTGTTTTTGAAGGTTTGTATTTATTTTTGAAAATTTGTATTTATTGTTTCATTCATATTTGTCTGCGAGGATTCGACTCCTCCCCTCAGCACAAGCTCTGCTTAAAGAGGGGAGTAGCATTAAGTAGCACTAAGCAGTATGTATTTTATGTATTGTATTTTTGGAATAAATGCATTTAAAAAAAAAAAAAAAAAAAAAAATGCCTCTCTCGGAAATGTCTAGCGATGGAGAGTTTTCTAGTCTTCATTGCATGCAATGACTTAGGTAGATACGACCGTTTTGGTTTATTATCTTCGATAATTATCATGAACCATTCATTATAATGAACCATTGGAATCGCCCAAAGAAAAAAATTTTTTAACCCCCCCTCAAAATGTGTTGGTTTACGTTTCAAGATACGTAGATTCAGAAAATTGAATAAAAAAAAATCCGTCCGTCCGCCGTACGCCGTCCCCCGTACGCCGTACGCCGTCCCCCGTCCGCCGTCCGCGCCACTTTGCCCAGTTAGCGTTGAGCTAAAATTACGAAATTTGGTTTCTGGGTTTGGACCAGCCCCACAATGATCCTCGAAACTTTTCATAACCCTAGGTCAAGGGGAAGGGGTTCAAAACGAACTTTGAAATTTCGACAATGTCATATCTCTAAAAGTTCTCAAGAAACGGTGTAATGTTTAGTTCACTTTTGAATGACCTGAAAAATTACGAATCTTTTAAGACCAATTGGATTTTTGTGCGACCAGCCGTTCGTTCACAGTGAGCGCGCAAAGGTTTAGGAAAAAACACTAAACTTCGCGTCGAAAACGGCCGTTAGGTGGGTCCCGGGTAGCCGCCCAGAATAAAACTGCCTTTTTTCATCTTCCAGGTAAACTACAGTCTAGAAATTTTAACCGTCAGTCGGGGATAGACCACATTGCAATATTCACTCGGTTTCTCATCTGTAAAATTGTTTAAATAATACCTTTTTGTAATAATACATATTAAATTTTGATGATGAGCTATGGACTTGAAATTTTAAAAATAGTTCAGAACCGGATCACAATGCAATATTCACTCGGTTTCTTGTCTGTAAACTTGTTTAAATAATACCTATTTGTTTAAACAAATTAAATTTTGATGATGAGCTAGATACTTGAAATTTTAAATATAAGTCAGAAATGGATGACATTTCAATATTCACTCGGTTTTTTTCTCATTGCAAACCTGTTCATTGTGTACCCAAGATCCTTCCCTAAAAGACCTGGCAGCGGGAAATATTATTCAACATGGTTTGAAAAGGGAAAACAAGTTTTGTAAAAAATCCCAATGCTCTAGGTAGTAGTCGATACCAGTGACCAACATTTTCTTCAGTAGTCGACATGGTTTTGCACTAGTAGTCGACCTACATGTGTTAGAAGTCGACAGTATCACTTGAGTCAGTAGTTGACCGGTTTCGTCATTCCATCGTTTTCGAATTTTACGACATCTAAATAAAACACATTCAACTGTGAATCGGAACTTGAAAATAGATTAATAAGATGTAATAAAGTAGTTATCAGACTTTTTATTTGCAAACAGCTCATTATCAGTCTCAAATTGCAATAAGTACTTAAGTAAAAAGGTATGAAAACTATAGTCGAAAACTCATTGTCAGAAAATTGACATTACAGTTGGTTTTAGGTACCTATTTACATATTTTTTTGACATTTTCATGTCTTTGCTTTGGCACATAAACTGAAACGGGAAAAATTTGTTCCCTTGATTCACCCTTTCCCTCAGATCACGTCAGAACACAAGCGACCGGCGGGCCATTACGTCAGAGCCTATGACGCACGAGCGTATGACGTAAGACGGCTGGCAGGAGGCCAACTAGTACGTCAGAGCCTATGACGCACGAGCGTATGACGTAAGACGGCTGGCAGGAGGCCAACAAGTACGTCAGAGCCTATGACGCACGAGCGTATGACGTAAGACGGCTGGCAGGAGGCCAACAAGTACGTCAGAGCCTATGACGCACGAGCATATGACGTAAGACGGCTGGCAGGAGGCCAACAAGTACGTCAGAGCCTATGACGCACGAGCGTATGACGTAAGACGGCTGGCAGGTGGCCAACAAGTACGTCAGAGCCTGTGCCATACGAGCGTATGACGTAAGACGGCTGGCAGGAGGCCAACAAGTACGTCAGAGCCTATGACGCACGAGCGTATGACGTAAGACGGCTGGCAGGAGGCCAACAAGTACGTCAGGGCCTATGACGCACGAGCGTATGACGTAAGACGTCTGGCAGGTGGCCAACAAGTACGTCAGAGCCTATGACGCACGAGCGTATGACGTAAGACGGCTGGCAGGTGGCCAACAAGTACGTCAGAGCCTATGACGCACGAGCGTATGACGTAAGACGGCTGGCAGGAGGCCAACAAGTACGTCAGAGCCTATGACGCACGAGCGTATGACGTAAGACGGCTGGCAGGAGGCCAACAAGTACGTCAGAGCCTATGACGCACGAGCGTATGACGTAAGACGGCTGGCAGGAGGCCAACAAGTACGTCAGAGCCTATGACGCACGAGCGTATGACGTAAGACGGCTGGCAGGAGGCCAACAAGTACGTCAGAGCCTATGAGAGAGAGAGAGAGAGACTTTATTCATTGAAAAATAGAGTGATAATACATAGAAGATAAATTATATGTATGAATAATATTATTCGGCATTAGGCTAAAAGCCCGTGTCGCCGACATAAGAGTTGCTTGCCTCTTCTGAATTAAATTGTCTCTTCCAAATTAAACTATTTCCTATTTAGATAGAAAAGAAAAAATAATAAATAAACGCACTGAACTTATACTACGTAATCAACATTAAAAGTACTTCGCAGATTTTCCTATTGCTTATATATACTCATTATAAAGGAATCACATTCCATTCCATTTTGAATAAGCCATGTATATATAAGTTTTTTGTACACATTCCTCGAGCTAGTTGTTGGGTTTTTCATTGTTGCATCGATTCGATTATATAGCAGATGAATTATATATTTGGGACTTCTAGTGGTAAGAAACAAGTTTGTTCTAGGAAGCGCCACATTTTTTTCCAAAACAAATCTTGTTTGGTATTTATGTTCTCTAGAACAATTTATAATGTCAGGGTGTTTGTGGAAGTAAAGCAATAAACTTTTTAAGAACAATTGTCTAATACTAAATACTTTGGATTCACTATAAATCAACTTGGAAGGGTAGCGTTGCGGTTTTCCCAGCATTACTTTCAATATCCTTTTTTGGATTATGTTGAGTTTATCCAATAGGCTGGAGTAAGCACCCCCCCAAGTCAAAATTCCATACTGCAGAGTGGACTGTACAAGTGATATATATACTTGTTTCATTCTATCCTTATGGAGAAGATATCTTACATTGTAAAACATGGCTACAAATTTCCTCAATTTAGAGTGTACATAATCAATATGATTCTTCCATGTTAAATTATTGTCAATAATAACACCCAAATATTTGTAACATGATACTCTTTCAAGTTGGTCGCATGAACAATTGCTAATAGGAGATGATGAACCACATGAGTGAATTATGAGACTGAGACTTGGTGACATATTTACTTGACTACCTATCAGCATATATTTTGTCTTACTTTGGTTAATCGTTAAGACGCTATCTGCCATCCATTTACTAATTAAATTCATCGTACATTGCATCTGCTGGTAAACGCTTGACCACTCTGAACCCTTCACCAAAATTGCTGTATCGTCCGCAAAAAGAAAGACCTGGCAAGAATCAACCACCAAGGGCAACATGTTCGCATAAATTAAATATAAAATTCGACCTAAAGTGCTTCCTTGAATTACTCCATAGTTAATTTCGTTCACATCACTAAACTGTTTACCCACTTCCACAACTTGTTTGCGGCACTCCAAGTAACTTGAAAACCATAACTGACTTGAGCCAACAATGCCAACATCTTGCATTCGGTACATGAGTAAATTTCGATCTATGGAATCAAAGCATTTACTTAAATCTAAAAACGTGATGATACCCTTCAATTTTTGGTCGCGTATTTTATATAATTCCTCCGTGATGTCAAACAATGCGTCCTCAGTTCCCAATCCCCGCCGAAATCCATATTGGGTTGAACTCAATAAATTATTACTTTCTAGATGACGAACTAAATTTATCTTTACCCATTTTTCCAGCAATTTAGATATGGTACTGAGCATTGATATGGGTCGACAATTTCCTGGGTCAAGTTTATCTCCTCCTTTATACAGTGGCACTACTTTCGCGGTTTTAAAAATGTCCGGAAATTTAGAGGCGGAAATACTATTATTAATTATATGGATAAGAGGAACTTTTAAGTAAGTAAGATATTTTTTAACAAATTTGGACGGAATTTCGTCCAATCCAGCTGCTGAGTTTCCTCGAAGCTGATTACAAATGCTGTTCAAATCTGTTTCTGTTATTTGTGGAATTACGAATATATTATTCAAGTCTGAAGCGGGGCGTATACGAGTTATTCCGCCAGAACTACCACAACTATTTCGACCCTCTTGCAATTTTTCCGCTAGCAACTTCCCCACATTTGAGAAATAGTTATTTAGTACTTCGGATGCTTCCTGACGAGCTGTTTCTATTTTCATTTTGAAAGTCTTACTGATTGCCGCCGCCATCGGGCACTCTGCAGTTTGTTTTCTATTTCGGTTTAACACTTCATTCAATACATCCCATTCTTTTTTTGGATCACCTTCAACTTTTTTAAATTTATCATCGAAGTAATCTCTTTTTGTTTTCCGGATCAAATTCTTCAAATAGTTACGATATTTAGTGTAGTAAGTTTTCAGTGATTTCGCACGAGCATATGACGTAAGACGGCTGGCAGGAGGCCAACAAGTACGTCAGAGCCTATGACGCACGAGCGTATGACGTAAGATGACTGGCAGGTGGCCAACAAGTACGTCAGAGCCTGTGACATACGAGCGTATGACGTAAGACGGCTGGCAGGAGGCCAACAAGTACGTCAGAGCCTATGAAGCACGAGCGTATGACGTAAGACGGCTGGCAGGTGGCCAACAAGTACGTCAGAGCCTATGACGCACGAGCGTATGACGTAAGACGGCTGGCAGGAGGCCAACAAGTACGTCAGAGTCTATGACGCACGAGCGTATGACGTAAGACGGCTGGCAGGAGGCCAACAAGTACGTCAGAGCCTATGACGCACGAGCGTATGACGTAAGACGGCTGGCAGGAGGCCAACTAGTGCGTCAGAGCCTATGACGCACGAGCGTATGACGTAAGACGGCTGGCAGGAGGCTAACTAGTGCGTCAGAGCCTATGACGCACGAGCGTATGACGTAAGACGGCTGGCAGGTGGCCAACAAGTACGTCGGAGCCTGTGACATACGAGCGTATGACGTAAGACAGCTGGCAGGAGGCCAACAAGTACGTCAGAGCCTATGACGCACGAGCGTATGACGTAATACGGCTGGCAGAAGGCCAACTAGTGCGTCATACGACGAGACCTTTTATGTCTCTGCGCCCCCTCCCACACCCACACCGCGTACCTCGTACTTCATTTTGGTTTATTAACTTCGATAATGAACCATTGGAATAGCCCAAAGAAAAAAAAAATTTAACCCCCCCTCAAAATTTGTTGGTTTACGTTTCAAGATACGTAGATTCAGAAAATCGTATAAAAAAAAATCCGTCCGTCCGCCGTACGCCGTACGCCGTCCGCCGTACGCCGTCCGCCGTTTTTTATTTCATATTGGAACTAATTGGAGTGTTTCTTTTATAAACATATAATTAATGTTCATTTTTTGTATTATTCATTTATTTTTGGGAATAAATAGAATTCATTCATTCATTCATATTTAGATAGAGTTTGTTCCGTAGAATTTTTTAAGACCATCCGCAGCTTTGTACGACCAGCCGTTCGTTTACAATGACGGCTCAAAGATTGTGCCTCACAACACGACCGTGAATCAAACTGTTGAAATACAGGTCCATTTTCATACTAACAAGCTCTTTGGAACATCATATGGCTTAAGTGATGTCGAGTTTGTTGTTCTGAGGTGCGTTTTGTGCTACGGAAATGAAGGTAATTTCGAATGTTTGTTGGTAGGTACTTCTTTTATAGAAAAATTATTACCGACGTAGTATTGAAAACCCCAGAATTATATCGTATTAATTAATCATAATTAATAATAATAATTATTAATAGTAAATACTAATTATTAATACCTTACAATAAATTATAATAATTTTCACTAGGTACTTGATAAAATTGTTAATAATTAGTGATAATTGATAGTAATAATTAATCTAACATTTAGGATCTAGAAATTTAGACCTAGTGATCTAGACAGAAGGGTGATCTGTACAAAGAAGATAATGAACCGTTGTGTCAAGAATTTGCAGAGTTTTTTATTTTACCAGCGTGGATTGCTGTATCTCGATTTTTTGCACGAGCGAAGGACGATTAATGCGGCCTACTACTGCGACGTTGTGAGTGAGGTCCGACTTGCATATCGCAGCAAAAGACGAGACCTATCGATCAAATCAAATCAAAAATTCTTTATTGCTTAAAGATTCTATACAATGCATGGGCATTACCCACAAAAATAAAATTAAACAACTTAAAGGGATTGAACAGTGAGTGCGGTAAGTATAAATCAATAAGAAATTTCCTAGCATCACATTGTGTCGACACACTCCGTCGGCAATGGGGGGGGGGAGTCAACAATTTACATGTCCTAGCGATTATAACAGGTCCAGGCCCACTTCTTCTAAAAATCTTTTCTTAAATTTGCTAATGCACAAAAACGAGAGGAAAAAAGAACATAATATGATATTATCATCTTTGTTTCGGCGTCACTTTTGCCTGATGATAAATTTCTACTGAAATGGTCAACACTCAGCCTTCTAAAAACCGAAACACTTGAGTCTAAGATGGGACAATACCGACAATTCACAGAAAATATGAGAGATGGTTTCCAACCTGCTACTGTTACACAAAACGCATAATTTCTTCTGGTTGATTTCATATTTTTCCCCCTGGGTCCATCCTCTGACAACGTTGCAATTCGACAATCTAAATACAAGGATACGCTACAAGGATACGCTTCGCATGCAGAGGGACTCCAGAGTTGAGGTAGATTTTTAAGTGGGAACCTGGGGGCGTCAGTTTACAGTACAATGTACTGTAGGAGGAGTGGTACATTCTTCCCAAATCCTCGTAAAGATATTTCATTCTTAAACTATTCACCATATCATTCCTGTACATTCGTAACCCCTGACAATCAAGTTTCTCCCAGACACCACCATAGCCGATACCACTCATGCTTCCTTTAATCTGTGCCGCCCAGTTGAACCTGTTAAAGCTGGAACCTCCATGAACAGTTCTGATCAGTTGATCCAAGCAAATACGCGGATATCTACAACTGAAACCCCCTGTTCATCATAATAAAAGAAAAAGAATTCTCCACTCAACATAAGGAAAAATACGTTGAACAATTTTTCAACGTTGAACAAGCATTCATTTAACTTTCAAATTTCTCATAGGTGGATCGGTCAGTATGGACCCGTCCGGTGGCCCCCGCGCAGTCCTGACCTCACTCTGATGGACTATTACATTACCTCTGGGGGAATCTCAAAGCAAAAGTGTACGACGTCAGGATTGAGTCGAGAGATCATCTCATTCAAAGACCAAATCAAAGACCATCTCATTGCGGAGACCAAATCTGCCGTAAAAAGGAAGAACGCCTTATCTCACAAAATTACAATTTTTCAGGAGAGCGCTTCAAAGATTTGCACTGCTACTCTGTCCTAACTTCACTCCTATTTGTGATAAATTCAAAATTCCTTCGCACCACGGTTAATCGATGTTTAGTGATTACCTTGATACCATAATCTCGATAAAATAATCGATTCTAGTCGTTGAAAACTGCTCATGAGGCGTTTTATTAGATTTCGACGGAGTTTTCGCCGCGGGAGTTCGAGGGAAAACGCCTTAAGGCGTTTTTCCTTTGAACCATCTCTTAGGATACTAATGCCAGTTGAGTCAAGAACGCCTTCTAAATACCACATTTGAATGTAATTTTTAAATTTTTCGTTTGTAAACAGAAATTTTAACCCCTTTTTTTAACCTATTTCATTATACTATCTCTTATTTATATAATTGATAGTTTAATGACCTTCCTTTTTTTATTCAATGTTCATTGTCAATCGAAGTTGCAAAATAGTTTAAAGACTTAGGGACCTAATTTAATTACCTATAATTTTTTTTTTTTTTTTTTTTTTTTTTTTTACTATTAACACAAACCTTTATTTTAATTTAAATGAGAACAGATGGAGGTGGTTAGGAGGCAAAGATGGGATGGTCCCTTGTTCACGTATTGTTCTATTATAAGGGCATCAGGGCGCCATCTTCTAGCCCGAGGCACCTCACTCTTCTTCTTGAGCCTCTTACCCTTAAGGACACCGCTCTTACGACGGCAATTTGTGTCTACCTATAATTATTGTTGATCAAGTTTTTTCTACCAAGTCTGAAAAATTATATTTCGACTTATTATTAATTGTGAACTTTGGAAACTTGTCATTGTTAGGACCAGAATTCCTTACGAACTGCTTGAAAAAAAGGTGAAAATAACTTCAGATATAAATTTATTGCCACTGAATAGGAACAAAAGTAAGGTTGAAAAACTGACAGAACGCGACCTATTTTAGATTAACCTTGGATATCTGATGAAACACAATTGTTCGTTCCTTCATCATCAGCATTATAAATTAAATCCACTGGAGGTTGAGTGACATGAACTTCTAGGACCGGAAGAATTTTTTGGTTATCGAGATTCATAACTTCCTGGGAGCCATCATTGCTTATGGTGAACTCTTCATCCGCATGTAGAGAGGGAGAATTAAGTGGTGCAACATCCATGGGAGGCAAGGGAAAACAAGGATCGACGACAAATGAAGAAGCTGTAGGATACAACATACGCGCTTCTTCAAACAACGAAGTTTTCTTCTCGAGAGCGAGTAATTTTGCGCTCCGTGATGACATTTCTTTTGGCACGTTACACGTGTAAGCGTCGATTAGGGAAAACAAAATGGAAAAAAAAATGTATATCCTTAAACAACTTTACAAAACACTACAACTCCGGAGAAAAGATTCGGTAAATCACTCGGAAATATTATTCACGACAGAAAACAGACGAAACTGTTTCAGCTTTCACAACAATGAAGAAAATTGTGAGCAGAACGCCTTATGTGTGCTCAGCTGTTATAACAATCGGAGGAAGAACGCCTCGTGCAATTGGATGAAAATGCCTCAACCCAATAATGAGGCCAGCGTGTCCAAGGTAAAACGCCTTATCTCGATTTTCACAGAGTTGAGGTGTTTATCCTCAGAATGTAAAGTATGATTAAATGAGATGAGTCGTTTTTGAAGCCGCACATGAGGCGTTTATCCTTTGATCTGTTTGAGATGAGGCGTTCTACCTTGGAACACCACAATTTTTGATTTTTCCGATTGGAAATTTCACCATTTTCCAATATGAATTTTGAAATTTTGACTTCACCACTGGAAAGAGCGCATGAAAATTAGGGGGGGTATGAAAAAAAAACGATTTTCGAAAATTTTCGAGATAAGGCGTTCTTCCTTTTTACGGCAGAAATGAAACAAAACCGAAGAGAGCTTCGAGGTGCTGTTGATGCAATGTGCAAAAGGACACATTTGTGCATTCAACAAAATGGAGGCCTTTATGAACATTTACTGTAATTACGTATTAAAACATGCTTGCACAAATTTAAAACTGCACCTTAGAAGATAAAAGAGATTAATTTTGTTCGTAAAAATGCCTACTTATTTGAAACCCATTACCGAGCGTCAAAAACCTCGACTTGCTTCGCTGTTTTTTGCATTCAAACGAGGTTTTCTCGACCAAATAAAATAGTAAAAAGTTTTTTTGATATACCATTCGAAAGCCGACCTTTTGGCGCATTTTTTAAGCTACAGGCACCTGATCAAATGCAGATTAGAGTGGAGTAATGAACGTTTTAAAATTTAAAAACCGTCTTTTTTCAAATTTTCTTGAAGTTTGCTTTGTAGAGTGATTTTTCGCCAACTTGATGTGAGCAGAAAAAAATTGGTTTGGCGCTTGAAAGATAGGAAATTTAACGCACTTTCCAACGGTTTCCTCAAATTTTACTTTACATAATACTGTAAGTGAGTTATAGCCGTTTTGCTGAGACAAGGTCGAAAACACGAAAAAAATCTTAGAAGTGAATTAACTCAAAAAATAAGCGAGATACAAAAAATTGCTAAGAGGCACTTATTGTTGGAAATTGGTTGTAGAATACGTGGGTGAAGTACTGCGCACCTTGTCTGATACACCCTGTATAATAGGACGGATTCCACTAATGCGACACATTGGCTCCCAGTTTTGGCACCTACCCCTGACCAGAATCTGTCTGGCCGCATCCCAAGCCGATAGGGCTTTTGACCTGAAAAGCTGAGCCGCCTTGACAAAAACTCCCGATGAGCTGAAGGGTATATATACCAAGGTAGACGTATTCGCTCGACATCGTCCCCCACCTCATATTCCTGGCTCACATGCAAACCACCTCTCTTGGGAAAACACACCACCTTGGTCTTAGAGGGGTTAATCGCGAGGCCCATAGACTCTGAGAACTCCAACAACGCCCGTAACTTGTGTTGAATGTCAACCCTCGAAAAACCCAATATGCAGAGATCATCGGCAAAACAAAGTGTCGGAATTTCATGTAGTCCACCCACATTTACGCCGCTAAAGCCTCTCCCCCTTATGTATTCCTCGAGACCGGCAAGGAACAGTGAAAATAACAAGGGGCTACAAGAATCACATCAAAAAATTCGGTTGTGCCTTCCGTGGTCCTAATCGCCACCTTTGCTGCCTCATACAACCCCACCAAAACGTCGAGTATGTTGCCTCTGATCCCCATTCGAGAAAGAACACACCATATAATCTCGTGCGGGAGGGAGCCAAAAGCATTTCGGTAGTCTACAAACGCACAGAACAGTTTACCCTTAGGAAACTGCAATCTGAAACAAATCAAGGCGTACAGGACAAAAATATTGTCTCTGCAGCCTCTACCACGTCTAAATCCTGCCTGTGCCTCTGGGATGACACCATTCTCCTCAGCCCATTCAGACAACCTCTCACACACCTATCGATCAGGGAAGTGGTTCTTCTCCATGACTAGGTACTTGAAGGGTGATCTGTACAAAGGAGATAATGAACCGTTGTTTTATTTCATATTTAGATAGAGTTTATTCCTTAAATTTTTTTTAAGACCATCCACAGCTTTGTACGACCAGCCATTTGTTCACAATGGCGGCTCAAATTTGGAGCAGATCAAAAATCGTCAACATGAGAGTGAATCGTAAGGCAGCCTGTCGGGTCCATTTTCAAACTGGCCCAGCTGATTCAAACAGCACATGGTTTTCAAATATCGAGTTGATGAATAATATTTAATAATAATTAATAATGAAGCATACAAATTATTAATAACCAACAATAAATATTAATAATTTACACTACTTGACAATAATTATTGATAGTTAATGATAATTCATAATAATAAATACTCTATCATTCAGTAATCGAGACAGAAGGGTGATCTGTGCAAAGAAGATAATAAATAAACCGTTGTCAAGAATTTGCAGATTTTTTTTTATGCACTAAAAATGTAACGTACTTACTAAATAATTCGTTAACTCACTTACAATTATTTCATTCGGTTTACGAGTTTCTAGTGGGCAAATGAAGTTCCTAAACTTCAAAATAGAACTGTGTTATTAGATTGAGTAGAATGTGCTTTTTTTTTTTAACCAAAATTTCTCCAACATTATAGCCCGATCATTGAGGATTTTATAAGAAAAGTCGTGATTGGTTCGTAAAGAGTCAAACTTGCATTGAATTTCGTCTCCATTAGGTTTAAGCAATTAAGCAGGCAACTTCATCGTGCAGCAGCTCTAAGCATAAGCTTGTGTTATGTCCTTAATCATTGTTCATCAACAAGTACTTACTATATTTCCGTTAGAAAAAATGGGGAATGAACTTCATTAGTGGATTAGAAAGCTACAAATTGATATCAATTGGAAGGTAACGTTTCAAAATATTTGAGATAGTGTTCGGGTATGAAAGTAAAAAATCAAAATATCTTCGAAATTTGACCTAACGTTAACCCCCTCCCACCATTCTCCCTACCCCCCTTAAAAAACTGCAAATGTTTGACACAACAGTTTATTATCTTCTATGGTCGTGTATTCTCATAAATAACTGATTAAGGAGAAGAAGAACAGGTAAGGGTGAAAAACCGGGTTTTTGAAGTTATATAACTCGGCTTCATTTAAAGATATCGACTTGAATCATTCAAAAGGCACTTGCTTCACTTGAAACGAAGCTCCGTGCAAAATTTCAAGTCAATCGGCGAAGGTGGAGAGGCTGTAGCCTTGACCGACTGAAAAAAGTAGAAAAACATGGTAATTGGTTTTTGAAGTTATATAACTCGGCTCCCTTTAGACCTAGCGACTTGAAACTTTCAGGGCTTTCTATTATTCACACCAAAAAGATGCATACCAAATTTCAAGTTGATCGGTCTACTAGGAGCCGAGATATGGCCATAATTAGCCTAAATTACCCTAAATTTCAGTTTTTTTGTCCCTAATTTTTTTTGGGTTGAGATAATGGCTTATTTCGCTCAAATGACACTTAGCCATGCTATAAAGAAGGTATGTAAAAAAATTCAAGTCGATTGGTCCTTTTACCCAGGCTGTAGACTCGTCAAAGTGGACAGAGTTTGCCTAAAGTTTTTGTTTTTTTTTCTAAAACTTTTTTGGGTTGAGATAATGGGTTAAATCTTATATAAGGCTCTGTCTCAAGGTTAAATGAAGCTCTGTGCAAAATTTCAAGTCAATCGGTTAACGTGGAGAGGCCTGTCTGAACAAGGAGAAGAAGGAGAAGGAGAAGAAGGAGAAGAACAATCTAAGGCCGAAAAACCGGGTTTTTGAAGCTATGTAGCTCGGCTCCCTTTCGACCTATCGATTTGAAACTTTCAGGGCTTTCTAATATCCACTCCAAGAAGACCCATACTAATTTTCAAGTTGATCGGTCACATAGGAGCCGAGATATGGATACCTCGAAAACGCGTTTCGTGACGTCCGGTAAACATACACTCGGCACCGTTCGTTTTCTCAACTTCTTTGCTTGGCGGGGCGGAACGCTACCGCGTTCCTAGAAATGGGATTGAACTTGAGTTCATGAACAATATAAAGTAACAGAAAATATGTATTTCCAGAAACATGTATCATAACATATACCTAACATGAAAATAACCTAATAGCCTTGAATAAAAAGCCTTGACTATTTAACACAATTTCAAAGAGATCAGTCTCAATATGCCAATGTACTCGTACTCCTATTCTAAAATCGAAATTTGACCTAACGTTGTCGTACTCGAAAGTGATCACGAATCAAAGCCATACTAGCTCTTCCATGAAATCAAATCGCTGCATTTCCCCCCCATTGAAATACTTAAGTAAAACATAAAGCATTTGAGGCGCCCACAGCTACTAGATGATCAAAAATTGCCATAGGCCATCTTCTAGTTCTTGTTGATATTGAAAATCTTGTTGTCAGTCTTGTTACAAAATTGTACCCGAAAAGTTTATTTTGTTGATTTTGCTCGTAAACAATTTACAATTGGGTAAAAATGTAATTTTTATAGAAACTAAAAATACAATCAGCAACCATTACTTGTGCTTAAATTATGGAAAAATCCCAAAAATGTCAAAATAACAGTTAATAGTGCAAAAATGGAATCTCGATAAAAATCACGCATTTCACTGCGTTTTATTTATTTATACCACCTATTTTTTTTTAAACCAGAAATCAGTTGGGTTCTCTTTGACTAGGTACCAGTGAATGAAAAAATTGAAGTTTCGAAGTGATTTGAAAATATTCAATTTGGGGTTTTTTTCCGCCTCTGCCCCACTGGGCGGCGTGGCAAAGTTCAGCGCCCTAAAAAAACATATTTCTTTTTTTTTCTCCATCGAGTGTGTTGCAATTTTGTTCTTGTTGGTTGGGTTTGTGCTGGAAGGCGCGCTGCCTGCAGTCTTCTCTTGGGGGTTGAGCTTGGTTTTTATTTTATAGAGTTGTATCAGATAATGGAGGTGGTGGTGACGCGCGGATCGGTCTGGAGGGAGATCGTTCTTCAGGGCGGGCAAACACGTTCCCGCGCCAATTGCGCGGATCTCGCCATGGGAACTATTAGCGCCAACAGGGACCCTACCTACGGGAGAGGATGTCAGTCTGAAGGAAGCTTACTATTAGCCAGCAATTAGCACCAGTACAGAATCATCTCTCTCCCCCCTCCTCTCATCACTCTCATATCGCTCTGGTTGTGAGGGAGGGATGATATAATAAAACACAAGCCTTCCAACACACCTATCAAGACAATCTGAAGCAGCGGTCTCCAACAGGTGGGCCGCAAACTGGTCTCTAGTGGTCCACGCCAGTTGAGTCCAAATATCGACCTTAAAGCCCCGTTTACACGCTGTCTTGGGGCCGATTTCACCAAAAACTCACTAATCTTGATTAGGTAAATCAAGGTTTGAGCAAACCGAACATCGTAATCGTGGTTAACGTCGTTTGGATTTCACTATGCTGATCGTGATTCCCGCTAATCAAGGTTACACAAATCACAATCAGCTTCCCTAACATTACTATCGTTGGCAATCAGGTCAATGTAGTATGTTAACGTCCACCCCCCTCCCACCATCGCAATTAAACAACCAGCCTCCTCATAGTAACACTAGGTTCCAAACATCATTAATTTAGGCTACGGTTACTATGAATGCGTGTACACGCATTCGTCAGAACGTTCTGACGAGTTCGCTTGAACAAGCAAACGCCTGTTTTCCAATGAAAGTGGTTACCATGGGAGAAATGGTTACCATCGTCAGAATACGCACGACGTCGTCAGAACGATTTGAGCGGTCAAACTAGTTTGAAATTTTCGTCAGAATTCGTCCGATTCGTCCTACCTTTTGCCACCTGTAGTTGGTTTTTGAGAACTTTTCGATATTTTTGGTTTATTATCTTCGATAATGAACCATTGGAATCGCCCAAAGGAAAAAATTTTTCAACCCCCCCTCAAAATTTGTTGGTTTACGTTTCAAGATACGTAGATTCAGAAAATCGAATAAAAAAAAATCCGTCCGTCCGCCGTACGCCGTCCCCCGTCCGCCGTACGCCGTCCCCCGTCCGCCGTCCGCCGTCCGTGGCACTTTGCCCAGTTAGCGTTGAGCTAAAATTACGAAATTTGGTTTCTGGGTTTGGACCAGCCCCACAATGATCCTCGAAACTTTTCATAACCCTAGGTCAAGGGGAAGGGGTTCAAAACGAAATTTAAAATTTCGACAATGTCATATCTCCAAATATTTAACTGAACCGTTTAATTTTTAGTTTACTTTCGAATGACCTGAAAAATTACAAATCTTTTAAGACCAATTGGATTTTTGTGCGACCAGCCGTTCGTTCACAGTGACCGCGCAAAGGTTTAGGAAAAACACTAAACTTTCGCGTCAAAAACGGCCGTTATGTGACCCAACTCCCAGACGCCCAGAATGAAACTACCTTTTTTCATCTTCCCGGTAAACTACAGTCTAGAAAGTTTAACCGTGAGTCAGGGATAGACCACATTGCAATATTTACTCGGTTTCTCATCTGTAAAATTGTTTAAATAATACCTTTTAGTAATAATACAAATTAAATTTTGATGATGAGCTATTGACTTGAAATTTTAAAAATAGGTCAGAACTGGATAACAATGCAATGTTCACTCGGTTTCTTGTCTGTAAAATTGTTTAAATAATACCTATTTGTTTAAACTAATTAAATTTTGATGATGAGCTAGATACTTGAAATTTTAAATATAGGTCAGAATTGGATGACATTTCAATATCCACTCGGTTTGTATGACATGGTATGAGTATGGTAAGGTATATTATTGTATGTATGATTTAGTACAGTATGATAAGACAGAAAAGAAATTCGTATGGTATGGTATGAGTACGGTGAGAATATGGTATGGTGCCGATTTGCAACACAGTCTGGTATAGACAGAAGGGTGATCTGCACAAGGAAGATAATAAACCGTTGTGTCAAGAATTTGCAGAGTTTTTCTACTCCCTTCAGTATGCATTCGAATGTTCCAGGGGTCATCCTGAAATACTCGAGGAACTTGGTTGGTCCCTTAATTCTTCAAGTAACAAATTGAACTCTCCTAGGAGAAAGCTTTCTCGTCTCTACAGCCAAATAGCTGGTTCACGTGCTACGACTTTTCACTATTTAAAAGTATTAACTTTAACAACGGATTTTCAAGCAGGTACAACTCATCATGTTCGTCCATATTTGGCGAGTGGTAGAAACGTACTGACGATCAGAATAAAAGGAAACGCTGCAGTGGAACCACCCTTGTTCTGACGAGGATTTCGTCAGAACTCGTCAGAATACATTTTCGTCAGAAAACGCATGCATAGTAACCGTAGCCTGAGGCTATGAAATTTCAGATCATTTGAAAAAGTTAAGTGGATGACATTCATTTAAAACTCGTAAAGACACAAGTATTAACTGGTGAACTGGATAAAAACAATTTCACACAACTTGATTGAACAAGAAAACTGAAGAAAAAGAAAACATGAAAAATCGTGTTTTCGCATCAAAATCAGCTCATTCCAACTTAATTAATGAAATTACGCCCAAGTTAATGCACCTGCAATGAAAATGAAAAACGAATCAAATTCTAGGGTAATGTCAGTTTCCAGTTAGGCGAGAAATTAAATGTTTAGGGTTATTTATTGACAAATCGTTAACATGGAAATGTCATGTAGACCACATCCTAGCCAAGAGTGAAAAATATCTTAACGTATTGAGAATGATTATACAGGATGTCTAGTGTAACTATGTGACAAACTCAGGGAATCGATTCTACAGGTAATTTGCAATAAAAAATGCCTCGTAGAGTTTTTTTCTTACTCAACTAAAAATCCGACTTTTTTCACTTTTAAGATTTTTTTCGTCTTCTCGACCTTGTTGCTGTAAAACGGACCGAAATCCCTTGAATTATTATGTAAAATGAAATCTGAGGGTACCGTTGGAAAGAGCGTTAAATTTCCTATCTCTTTGATACAAAATTCGATTTTTTTAGTCTGGCCTAACTGGTAAAAAAATGGCGAAATTTAAAAATTTGAAGATTTTCTTAAAATCACCGTTTTTTCGTTAGTAGTTCGCTTTGTTATTATGAAGGTCATTGGGCGGGCACTCATTGAGAAAAACTTGCCCAGAATCTCAGCTTTCCAACGGTATAAGAAGAAAAACTTTTCACAGTCGAATTTGGCGGAGAAAATGACGTTTGAGTCCTGAAAAACGTGGGGTTTTAGGTGAAAATCAACGTTTTCCACCAAAAGCCGACTTGCTCCATAAAAATTAGTTTGATATCGCAATTCATGCACACTTTTACGCTGAATCGAATGGTAACCCTCTCAGATCATTTACAACCGTCCCATATCTCAGAAAACAGTAGTGGACTATGTTCATTTCGCCAATAAATGAAATACCAAAAAATGAGTTTTTTCCTACTTGGGGAGGCATGAGTTTGTTACCATTCGATTCAGCGTAAAAGTGTGCATAAATTGCAGTTAGACCAGACTAAAAATTTTGTATCAAAGAGATAGGAAATTTAACGCTCTTTCCAACGGTATCCTCAGATTTTATTTTACATAATAATTTAAGGGATTTCGGCCCGTTTTACAGCGACAAGGTCGAGAAGACGAAAAAAATCTTAAAAGTGAAAAAATTCGGATTTTTAGTTGAGTAAGAAAACAACTTTACGAGGCATTTTTTGTTGCAAATTACATGTAGAATCGATTCCTTGAGTTTGTCACATAGTTACACTAGACACCCTGTATAATATACATATTATGTATAGGCACAGGGGTCCGAGTCGGGTGAATACCGCTTCACTTAAGAAGGGGAATCCTTGCGGACCGTTATATGTTACGCCTGCAAAGTACCCAATCTGTACTGTTGAATGATGTGGTGTATCTGAGTTCTGAGGTGCTTACAGCATGGCGGTGGAGAGACAAAGTCTTCACCCCTTCAACACCATTCGCTTCCCCCACTCCTTCCCACCCTTAGTTCGACCATATAAATAGGGACAGCCTGATATGTCTTCCTCACCTTTGAATAATTCAAGATTCATCCCATCTTCAATTGAGCTCGTATTTAGCCATGAAAGACCTTTACCATTGGAGCCTCTACTGCACTTAACCCGCTACCGCATACTCCGTATCAAGAGTACCGTCCCAGCAATCATATCAGTGAGTCACTTGACCCGAGTCAATTAATCTCCTTGTGACGCGGTGCATACGAAAAATCAACTTTCCACAAGTCTTATGAACTCAACAAGGGTTAAGGTAACTCACCACTGAGACCTACCAGATCTGTACATCCACAGTCATTTCAAACCAGAGTTAACCCTATTTTGGGTTATCTTTTGTTATTAGTATTTCATGTTTTGTCGCAGTTTATAGTCCTATGAAATAAATAACCTTTCTAAATTCCAAACAACAAATGTTCAGTGGAAACCTCTAACCTACTGGTAAACGTTTCCACGAATCTCTAACGCCTTTTCTCCTTGTATATTTCGAATATCTTTAAAAAGATTGAGAGTAGGCTTATAGGACGATAGCTGGTAGGGTCCTTCGCTGGTTTATTGCGTTTCTGGATCATTATGATCACAGCATGCTTCCAACGTGCAGGAATGTGTGTAATGCGTAGGATCGCATTATATATATTGGTAAGTAGGACCAGCGTCTTTCTTGGTAGGTTTTTTAGAAGAGGCTGCGTGATGTGATCTGGACCAGGCGACTTTTTGGTTGGTGATCTTGATATTGCATTCCTCACTTGAGCAGGGGTGAATTCCAGCGGTTCGGTAATGACATCTTCCACGTGACGATGGAAATCGGGTAGTTCGCTCGGGTTAGGCATAAACTGTTTGGCCAATTGATTTGAAATCAAAAAAGCTTTTTCCTCAGACGTGGAGTGCCATCTGTTGTTATACCTGAGTGGGGGAATGTTATTAGCCTGTTTCGTTAGAGCTTTCGCTTTATGCCATAGATGTCGCGTTGGAAAACTTTCCTAGCGTGGTAGAAAACATATAACAAAGTTCTCAGTTTTCGATGAACTATTTCAATATGCTTTCTCCACGACAGGTCAGCCATAACAACGATAGCTCTGGACCCTCGCTAGTGGCTGACACGTAGAACTTGAAGGATCGTTACAAATGTGCGACACCAATTTGTAATCTGAAGTAGTCAAACTATCTTTTTGCGACCCTACCAGTAAATATTTAGTTTTGTTGGAATTCAGAGTAAGTTGACTGGTAGAAAACTAATTACAACTCAAGAAAGAAAAGAAGATAATTGCAATTAACCATGCAAAAGTTACCAGAGCGCAGGATGAATTGACGTGCCAAATCCCTAAAAGCAATACCAGTTTCTTTCATCGACAGTATAATTCTACAGGCTGTAGATTTTTCAATACCTACTTTTCCTACTAGTCTCAGGCAATCTGTGGTTCAGGTTAATTGGAAGTCTCTAATCACTAGCTATCTCATTTCAAACAATGTTCAGCTCCACTAATTTACTACAACTGATGTAACTAACAATTTAAAAAAAAGAAAAATCCACTGTTTTTTCTTCTAGCATTATTATTAGGCATCAACATATTGTTCTTTCCCCTATCTTCCAACAAACTTAATTGAACTTTTTTACTATATTATACTACTAATTTTTTTCTTTTTTTTGCTATTTTTTATTTTATTTTTTGAACAAACAAGAGGCAGAGTTTACCTGGATTTGTATTGTGTTCTTAACCTTTGAGAGAGAGAGTAATTTTTCCAGTCTACAATATGATATAGGGTAGGTGGGGGCAAAGACCCGCATGGGGCAAAGACACGCAGGGGGGTTTTGGATAGAATTATCGTAGCTGATATGTTGGCCACCAGGTAGCAGATTCGTCTTGATTGCCCTCTGTTGCACACCAAAACTCGAGGTGATAGCAGTAACGTTCGCCGAGAAAATGCGGTAAGTTTATTTTTCTCTGTTTTCATGTAATATTTCTACAAGGTCTAAGTCAATTATTTCTAAGATAGGTTGAGCTATTGTCGAAGTCAAACTTGCAGTGATGAGCCTTGTTGTTAAGCTGCACATTCCTGTTTCAAATCCCTTCTTACCAGTCGTTTACATTGTTGGGGGAATAGCCATTTTGGAAGTGTGAAAATGGGGCAAAGCCACGCACTCTTAAAGGGGCAAGTCCACGCACCCCTAAAAGTGCGGGGACTTGCCCCTATTGCAGCGGTAACAGACAACATCAGTTAAATAAAGGTCTAAATAGCTTGTATTGATTTACAAACTAACTCATCAACATAAATTACATTATTTTGTTGTTTCATTTCGGTACTAATCAACGAATGTTATTTCTTCCACAGGAACGACAAGAGGAAAACAACATACCAGCCAATGACTGACGACCAATTAAATAGAGCTCGCCATTTGATATCTGAAGGATTGTCCATCCGAAAAGCAGCACTCGAGATAGGTTTTCATGAATCCACTTTGAGAGCAAGATTGAAGAGCAATAATAGTGGTGATGGAAAAGCACCAGGGATTCTTGGACGCTTCAAACCAACGTTTACTCCCGAGCATGAACAAGAACTTGTAAACCATTGTGTCGAATTGGACAAAAGGTATTTTGGAGTAACTCTAAAATCCCTCAGATTCCTTATTTGCCAATTTGCGCAGAAAAACAATATTCCTAATCAATTCAATGAAAACACAAAACTTGCAGGGAGGGACTTCACACGCCAATTCATGCGCAAGCACCGGCTGTCATTGCGCGTCCCAAGAAAGACGAGTGTTGCTCGCACAATGGGGTTTAATAGGGCTCAAGTTTCCCTCTATTTTGAGAATTTACATAATGTTTTCATATTTTTATATTTATATATTTTCTATGATCCTATGTCATTTACAAGTCAGACTAATTAGCTAGTAAGCTCGTAATTGACCTACTAAGTCTTTACTTGAATTCCTAATTATATTCTTGTCTTTGTGCTCTTCTCCTACCTACCAAGGAAAGCCGGAGGGAGATTAGTTTTATAAGAGATCCCTGAAACTTCAAAGGGAAAATAATTTTAAAAGTCTGAATGTGGGTTACCCACCTCTTAGTTGTAGGGTACCTACCGATTATTTTAAGTAAGGAAGTGAGCCAAGACTGTGATTTTGCAAAATATAGTTGACTTGAGAAGTTCACTGATGCGTTTCATTATATTTTTCCCCAAAATCTTACATTGGGGCAAAGCCACGCGCTGCGGGGATTTGCCCCATTTTTTGGGGCAAAGCCCCGCATTTATTTTTTCCACAAAAACTTGAATTTCCGACTACGTTTTGCTTCAATCTGGTTGCTAGTATCATGGGCATTTAGCTAACACCCATATCTGACTAGTCCATGCGTGAGCTGAGTAAAATAAGCTTTTCCCTTCCCTCAAAAAATGTAAAACCGAAAAATGCGGGTCTTTGCCCCCACCTACCCTAAGCGTACATTTATGTTTGAAATATGATTTATTTTATTATTTTAATTATTTTGTATTAAAAAAAAAAAAAAAAAAAAAAAAAATCGTGCAGATTGGTTCCAAAGGGTCAGGGATTTTTCTCTGACTCGACATATGCGAGTGACAGACGCCGTGACAGTCAACTGAACCGTTGCAGAACCAAACAGCTGCGGCGAATAGGTATGCGATGGCGCGGTGGGGGAACACGCGAAGAAGGGGCCGGCCCAGCGAAGAGGTGATAACGCGTTCGGGGAAACCCGGAAGTAATCGGGCGATATCGTCTCAACTCGAGGTCAACTTGCCGGTCGTCCGACAGCGGATCTCGGCCCGTCAAACGAAGAATGTTTGGCTATGGTTCGCCCGATTTATAAGGACGGAGACAAGGAGGATCCTGGGAATTTCCGCCCTATTTCGATGTTGAGTTGTGTCGGGAAAATATTGGAAAAATGGGTGAAAGCATGTTTGACAATATTCCTTCAAATATATTTTGTGGTAATTTCTTACTAAACGGCTTTATACAAAAATAAATAAATAAAATCAAATGCATTGTTATGCAAGGAGCAATATGGGTTCCGATCGAGTAGGGGCGTTTACCAAGCGCTGTTTGAATTGACAGGGGACTTGCATCAGCTTAGGGACAACAAGAAAGGTATCCTATTATTTTGTGATTTGTCAAAATGTTTTGACACAATTATCAGACAAATCCTATTGAGACGAATGGAGAAGGTATACGGATACGGAGCAAGGCCCTCGTTTGGTTTGCGAGTTATCTATCGCAGTGGTTCCCAACCTTTTTCCCTCGAGGACCACAAGATCTATAAGAAAACGTCTGCGGGGCACATGATTTTATAACTAGGTAAATTAAATTGAGAACTAGAGAAATATATTTTAAATCCTTTAATATACATTGATTTAATATTAAGAGTAAGTAATTAGAAGAAAAAACATAGTTATAGTCTTAATATAGTTATAGAAACATTATAAATCTATTGTAAAACGCTTACAAAATATGACACTAAGTCTCTCAGTGACTTCCTTGGTTTTGCATTTTACTGGCAAGATCTTCGATATTTGGCTTCAAAGAGGTCAAACTCAACCTGAATGGAGCATCCAATTTCAACAAACTGTTACGATGCTTATTCTTAATAACATTTAGTGTTGAAAATGCTGTTTCACAAAGATATGTAGAATTGAAAGGAAGTAGAATTTTCAAGGCTTTTTGGCTGAGGGTTTGGTACTCATCGAGTAACTTGATCCAAAAGCTTGCAATATTGTCACATTGTATTTTGACAACTTCAAGCTGAGATCAGAAGATATCTCAATAAGTTCTTCCTGTTCATTAAGTGTAAGATCAATATCCTTGAGTGGTAAAAAAGGATTTGCCACCCACAAGTTTTTAGAACTGACGTCAGAACTGGCAGGGAAATAGTTGTCAAAATACCCTTGAAGCGATGCTATGTAAGCCTTTACCAAAGATGACAGCTGCTCTTTATTTATATTCATACCTTCCGTTTCTATTATAAACTCAGAAAACAGATTAAACATAGCAAAAGATCCTTTCTCTACTTCAGTTTGTCATAACTTTAACTTTTGTTAATCAGAAATAAAAACAGCATTACTCATGTGGCATACTTTCATAACAAACGTATCTCCGAGGATGAATGTCTCATTATATAGCCAGTAAAAACATTGTTATACTCGTATTGATGAAGAAAACCGTGAATTATAAGACGTACTCTGAAACAGCCCGCGGACCACACGTAAACTCGGCGCGGACCACAAGTGGTCCGCGGACCACGGGTTGGGAACCACTGATCTATTGGACAGAAAGCAGGTTGTCTCAATTGGGGAATTCACCAGTGAAGTGAAGGGAGTTGATTATGGTGTGATTCAGGGGGGAACCTTATATTCTGTCCAAACCCGGAGCGGCTCTGGGCTACCTGTGGTCCCTGCACTTCTTGACAACGTTGGGCTCCAGAGCCCCTTAACCTACTACGCGCTCTGACTATTTCACCACTTTCTCAATGGGGTTGAGTCATAACGCCCTATTGGAATGTAAAACTTTTAAATTTCTGCATTAACAGTTTTTTCATTGACGAATTTGAATTCCTCAGAGAGATTTGAAAAAAATGAGTATAAACACTATGTAAAAATTCCAGTTAGGTAAATAATATTAAATGCTGTGATTGAAGTTGAATTTACGAGGTAATCATAATTTATTCAAAATCTATAGAATAAATACACGACAATAAATGAAGAAAAATACATTCTAACTACCATCCATTGGTACATAAGAAGAGTAATCATTTTCATCCATTAGTTCATCACTTATAAGTGCAACATTCTTTTTGATATACTCGTACATCAATGCGTTACCCTTCAATCTACCTAATCACAAAACCTATTTATTCGCTGATGACTCGGCAGCTTAAGTCACTAACGACACATGGGATGGAGCATTTGATGAAGCGCAGCATGCCTTGAATGTGGTGGGTGATTGGTTTTCTGTCAGTCAACTTACTCTGAATTCCAACAAAACTAAATATTTACTGGTAGGGTCGCAAAAAGATAGTTTGACTACTTCAGATTACAAATTGGTGTCGCACATTTGTAACGATCCTTCAAGTTCTACGTGTCAGCCACTAGCGAGGGTCCAGAGCTATCGTTGTTATGGAGGATGACCTGTCGTGGAGAAAGCATATTGAAATAGTTCATCGAAAACTGACAAGTTTGTTATATGTTTTCTACCACGCTAGGAAAGTTTTCCAACGCGACAAGCTTAGGTTATTATACATGGGGCTGGTCCAATCGATCTTGCAATTCGGCGTTGTAGTATACTACATACTACATATATGGGGAGGCACACACACGAGGCACTTGGATAAAATAAATGTTATACAGCGTGATATTATAAAGGTCAACCACGTCTGTACCCAAGTGTGAGGCTGTATGAGGAATTCAAAGTCCTCACCCCGCGTCAAATATTTATTAAACAGTTGTTGCTGATACTCCACCGTAACCTGGAAATAGTAACTAACAGTTCAAGTCACGAATATTTGGGAAATGTCGTTCCAACTAGACCCGCTTTATCAGCTACTACGAGAAGCCCACAATATATGGGACGGGACGGGTGAAGGCGAGGGGTCTCTACACTTTTAGAAATTGCTGGTTCGCGCAAGTAACTTAGCATTTTTTTCAAGTATTGGCCTTCCTAAAGATGTTGTTAACAATTAAATTCGGAATAATTGCTTTTTGGCAACACCGTAGGCCCATAAAAAAAAGTTACCTGTAGTTAAAAAGTCCAGTTACCAGAAACCAGAATATGTTAACTCCAGTTAACATGGTAAGATTCAGAATACGAATCACAAAGGTGTACGACGTAGTATAAATTAAATTCCTACTGTTATTTTCTCAAAACAATCAACTTTATTTATACAATCTAAAAAAAAAAATCGTATTTCTTGTCCCTTAGGGTAAGGTACTTCTAATCACAAAATATTGGGCCTTTTGGTTTCATCACAAAAATCAGTCTTATCCTTACTAAAACAGTCTAATTTCTAATAGAACAAGAAATACTCTAGTAAACGTAAAATCTCAAATCGAAAACACTTATGAACTGAAAAGTAGGAACTATAAATTATTCACCCTGAGGGTTTCCAGTAACTGCTTCTTGGAGCACGTCAAAGACTTGGGCAATCCCAAAAACCCTCAGGGTGAATAATTTATAGTTGAATAACGCTTTTGTTCAGTTCCTACTAGGAACTGTTCCTAGTAGGAACTAAACAAAAGCGTTTGGTACAAGAGCTACACATTATTGTAGTTCTATTGTATGAGCAGAGACGGCATCTTCCTTTGGTTGAGCATACAGGGAGGTGCTGATACTGTAGCTCAATAGGTAGGCTGTCCAGTGGTGGTGGTGATTTGGACTTGGAGGAACTAGAGCGCTGAGTGCCTCTTTTTCTACAGTTGGAATATCTGATTAGTTGCTCTGCCACTGCTGCTCGGAATTCTTTCAGCGGCATAACTTTAACTTTCTCTTCATTAAGTATAAAATTCCTCTTCTTTCTCGCAGACCCATCCTGACTAGATTTTTTCTTGGAATCTTGCACAGTACCATCAATCACAATGCCATCTTGTACGGCTTGCTGCAGAACCTCGTCATTAGAACCACATCCATTAGAACCACATCCAACAGTATTTCTTCTCGTGGCTGTTCAACCAAAATTCTTTCTTCTGAACCATCCAATTTTTGAACAGGCTTTTTTCGACAAACTGAGGATGGGTTGATCCTCAAGTTCCTGCTGGTCCACATCTTCATTGGGTGGCGGGTCGTCATCAAATTCGTCGTCTGACTGAACCCCAGGTTTAGGGACAAGGGATAATATTCTCTCCGCTCGACTTCTGAAGTGGTACATGGCTAGAATCTGGAAAAGGGCAAAGTGGGAGTAAAATCTAGGTTCTACGGCGTTTTTTAGCCTATGGTATGTACCATTAAATTTACTACAGGTACGCTGGATCAACAGAGGATCATTTTAGTGGGGGTTAGGTACTTTTATTTTTTTTTTAGTGCGAAATAATCCAAAAAAAAAAACACCTTGTATATTTCTAGGGGCCTGGTCAGTGGGCCAACTAAACGCCAATAACCACATCCCGACATCACTAGAAACTGGTCGTGTAAACTACAGTCAACATCCCGACGATATTGGAAACTGGACGTGATAACTTCGGTTAACATCCAAATTTTTGTGACAAATGGTTTTGTTAACTATGGTTAACAGATTTTCAAACTAGTTTCCTGCACTTAATTATTACTTATCCTAACGTTTCTTAGCACTAAATCAACTACCAACATCTAAATATCAATAACTAATCACCCAAAACGGGGTGAAAAAGGACTGAATAGTTGAAATCCTTGGTTGAACTCACCTCAAGTAGCCTCCATGGTCCTGGTGACAGCACCTCTTGACAGGCCGGCTTCACAAGTCCAAAACACTCGCTTTTCTGCGAGAAATAAGGCTCCAGTGGTGCCAACATGATGAATAAACTCCTGCACATTCGAAAGTAAGAACGTTCGTGGAGGAAACCACGGACGTGACGTCACAGTCGAAGACGAAAAATCGCGTTAACCTCAGTTAGCATGGCCAGATAAGGGTTATCTGGCAATGCTAACTGAGGTTAACGTGTAATCGACCGTTGAAAACCGGGTGCAGTAGAACGACGAAGGGACGGGTGAAGGCGAGGGGTCTCATTGTCACCCTCCTCCACATCCACCCACAATTTCAATTTAAGCACGGGGACGGAGAGGGCGTGAGGATTACAGACAACCCCCTCCCCTCCCCCATTAAACCACCTACTTCCCACCCACCCGCTCCCCCTTTTCCTCTTTCTCGCCCACCGCCACTTCCCACCCACCGCCACTTCCCACCCACTAATTCAATTAGGGCCCGTTCGAGTTTACCAAGACCTAAGCCCGGAGTAAGGAGTACGGGTAAACCCCAAGCCCGGAGTAAGGAGTACGGAAACCCAACTAAGTGCTCAAGTCTCAAGTGCTCAAGTCTCCTTCCACCGAGTATTGAAGCCGGTCCTCTATGACTACACGTTGTGTGGTGCTGTCCTGTAGAGGCGATCGGATATGGCGGATCTGGGGGTTGTATATCGATACCTTACTTCACAAAGGGAATATGTCCTAATTAATTTATTATGGACATATTCCCTTTGTGAAGTAAGGTATCGATATGATGAGATGATGACATTCTCCAACCACATAGGGCTTACTGTGGGGCGGGCGTTGCGGGCCCTGGGTTTCCTCAAAAGGAACACCCGCGAATTTACCAACTGTCAGGCCATTGTTACCTTGTACAAAGCCCTAGTACTACCGGTGCTGGAGTACGCTTCCCCCGTATGGTCGCCTTATTACGCAGTCAACAGGTAGAATTTGGAGAGAGTTCAGAACAAGTTCCTTCGGTACATCGCCTTCAAGTTGAGGATCCCATCAAGTGAGGTTGACTATAGCCACATTCGCGGAGTGTGTAGGCTTCCCACCCTTTTGAAGGGTCGTAATACGGCGGATTTGGTGTTGTTTTACAAAATCATCAACAGCCATCTCTCCTGTCCCGCCCTGCTCTCCTGCATAGCTCTGATGACCCCTCGCCCATCCTCGCGTAGTCGCAATCTGTTTGGAGTGCCATTTTCTCCAACAACTTACCAATACCACCGGCCTCTCCATCGTCTTCCTCGCGCAGCCAACCATCTCCTTAGTGTCTGCCCAGATTTTGATTTTTTTTTCGGACTCTCTTTTCAAACTTAAGTTGGTATGTGGCAGTATTTAATTATTGTTTCCCAGCTAAATTTGTCAGTTTATTCAAAGCGTTTGAAGTGTATAATTTTCTTTCCTATTTTACTTTTATTCTTTTTGAAGTCTTCTGATCTGTGTGCTGACTCAAAATTGTAACTCTGTGTAATTGGGCTTGCCCGTAATAAATAAATAAATAAATAAATAAATCCCGGAGCATCGAATTATACGTACTGGAATGCTCTCTAGATGGGCCGGGGGGGGGGGGGGGGGGGGAATTGAATTGAATTGAATATCGTTTTATTTACAATCTCGCAAATTTTGGTCATAAATGACCACTCTTACAATTAACGAGATGAAATATATAACTTATAATAACCTGTCTACACCCTACACAAAAATATTTAAATCAATACAGTTCCTTTTTTATAAAAAACACAAAAAAAAAAAAACACTTATATAGGTATAAATTTCATCATTAGGTCAGTAAACTTTGCTATATGCGCTACAATTACAAATAGAAAAAATAAATAAACCCGCGATAACTTAAATACATACTTCATTATTATTATCTCCTCTTTTTTCATATCAATATGTTTCCAACAACATATTTTTCAATTTCTTCTTGAAGCTCATGTAAGTTTCGATCGATTTAAGATCACTCGAAAGCCCATTATACAACTTAATGCTATTAGTCAAAAACGAATTGTGATATACGGTTGTACGACAACTGGGTAACCTAAATGTTGTATTCCTATTTCGTGTATTAATTATTTGGCCTATTGCAGCAAATGTCTGGTATTTCTCAAATAAATACAGCGGTTTTTTATTCAACAGTATCCTGAACGTGGTAGTAACAATTGCGTACTGTATATGTTCATTAATTTTCAACATTCGCAGCTGCTTGAATTTATCATATATCCTGTCATCATACTGCAGATTCATTATACATCTTACACTTTCATTTAATTCTCTTTGCAGTGCCATACATCCTTCATAGTTCAAATCACACATGACTGGTAAGCTATACAACAGGTGTGGAATCACTAATGCTTGATATAATCTTTTCTTAACATCCACAGTCTTCAGCTTCAATAGTTTTTTAAAAGAATAGTGATATGAATGAAATTTGCTGACAATGACATTAATCTGTTCAGTCCAAGACAAATTGTCTCGTATGATAATCCCAAGGCATTTTACACTGCGAGAATACTCTACAATGACTCCATTCACTGCAATTCTAGAACAATCAGTCACCTGAATACTTGACAATAACCTTGAATGTCCCATAACCATGCTTGTACACTTCTTAGGATTTATCACTAAACCATGTCTCTTTAACCATATAGATAAATCCCGTAGATCTTCATTAACCTTCTGAATATTATTTTCTAAATCCTGTTTGTTTGTTCTAAGATACAAATTCACATCGTCCGCATAAATACTTCTTTTACAAAACTTTATTGCACCCGATAGTTCATTTATATATATAGCAATATAGAGAGAGAGAAAGGAAGCGGTCTCGTGCGAACCGGCCTTCCCCCACTCCCGTGGGACGGCCACCCGACAGGCGGTGTGTTTCCATTGCATTCTTTAGTTTCGAATTCCAGTAATTTCACGACTTCCACTACGACCACCCGAGTGAATCGTGTTGGGGCACTCCTGAATATTTTGACAAAACTTTTAATATATGAGTCTAATGAATATATTTATAGCTGATCAACTCCAGTTTCCAAATAGATCATATAATCAGGTGTATTCATTGGTAATGACAATAACATAATGACAATAATAATGACAATAATGACAATGAAGAATTTCTGTAACTTTTCAACGATTTCGTAATGTTCATTTCCCCAACACTGGCAACCATAACAAACTATCGCTCGACTCACTGACTCAAATATTTTATATTTAGCTGACACGGGTACAAGGGAATTCCCAATGAGATTTGACCATACAGTATCAAGTCCAACTTTCGCCTGTTTTAATTTCTTTGCAAGATGAGGTTTCATATTAAGCTCTGGCGTTAGTGCAATCCCCAAGTAGTCATATGTTTTAACAACCTCAATAGGATCACCATTTAGCTTCCAATTTTCTTTTCTGGATAATTTTCCTCCTTTTCTAAATACCATTATTTTAGTCTTGGTTAAATTCACCGTTAACTGGTTCACCGTTAACTGGTTCATCCGCGATCAGCACAAGATCATCTGCGAAATTAAGTCCATTGATTCGAGTATTATTCATTATTATTCCTCCTCCGATTTCATCTGAAAGATCATTCAAAAATATGATAAAGAGGTACGAAGATAATTTATCACCCTGTCGCACCCCTCTGAACGTACTAAATTCCTTCGATAAGCCACCTTTGTTGCAAACTTTAGCTCTAGTATTCGTGTACAAACTTTCAACTGCTCTAACAAACCTTCCAGATACTCCCATTGAATAGAGTTTGTAATACAATTCAGATCTAACCAAAACATCAAAAGCAGATTCAAGATCAGTGAAACACACATAATATGTCTACATATGGAAGGAAGCTAAACGGAAAAAAAGATAATATTATTATCTTTTTTTCCGTTTAGCTTCCTTCCAACACTTAACAATATTCCAAAGAATGAAAATATTGTCAGTGGTCGATCTTCCTGTCCTTCAAACATTAATTCTTTTCCTTCCTTTAAGTTTGTCCGTCAACATACCAGTGTATATTTTAATTCCAGCGTCCATGAAAGACAAACCTCGACAGCTAGACGGCAACGTAGGATCTCCTTTCTTGAAAAGGGGATAGATGATAGATTCCCCGAAATTCAAGGGCACTCTTCCGGTCTCATAATAACCATTGAAAAGCTTCAGGATAACAGACAAGTAATCAGAACCATGTTGATAAATTCGTATGGGATCCCGCCCGAACCGGATGCTTTTCCCTCTTTCTATGTCCCTCAAGACTCGTTTTAAATCGGCCATCTCAAATGGTCTATCCATCTCATTTTCGACTCCTGAACCTACGAAGAGTGTACACTCGATGCTAGGATCAAGGGCATACATATTTTGCTTTGTATTTTTCTCCCTAGACTTACTTAGAATGATATATTTTGCTTTTATAATGTACTAGCTGTACCCGCGCTTCGCAACGGTAGGACAGACACCCCCTTTATGTATCTTGATATGCCTGTATCCCTGATACGCCCTTCATGTATTTTGATATGCCTGTATCCCCCCCTCCTCAACAGGTCAGAAACCTTCCCAATGTTCACACAACACAATTTCAATGTTTCACTCCAATTCGTCAAGTAGTTTTTGGATTGCCGGTAGCCCCCCCCCCCCCCCCCCCCCACAAACAACCTGTACCCCCCCCCCCTCCTAAATTGGTCAGAAACCTAATGTTCACTCAACATATGCCCGAAGTTTCATTCAGATCGGTCAAGTAGTTTTGAAATCCCGGTAATACCCCCTCCCCTAACTGCCTTTAACCCCCCCCCACCATACTATTGACCCACCCTACCTGTTTAGAAACATTCCTCAATGTTCACACAACAAATTCCCAAAGTTGCACTCCAACTGGTCAAGTAGTTTTGAATGCCTGTAGACCCCCCCCCCCCACTCGCAACCTGCACCCCACCCCTCCCACTAACATCCTGATTGAAGTACCACTTGAAAGTACTCGTCGAGCTGAATCCAGAGACTACTTACAATCGGATTTACGTTCAACCGTTCAAAAGTTATAAACGTCCTCATAGAAGTGATTATAACACGTTTTTTAGTAGTATTTCATTCATAGCGTTTCAACGGATGGACAGATGCAAACGCGGATTTTTCATAAACCTTCCCAGATAAATTCTGCGTCAAATGGTACCAGCCGCAACTTTCTACGTTCAGCCGTTCTCAATTGATGATGAGACAAACAGACAGACAGACACGATTTTATTATATAGTATAGATATTGGGCTTGTCCCGTTCAATAAAGAAATGAGAAATAAGAAATAAGAAATAAGAAATGCTCAGTCCATTCTTAATTTCTTACCTTATTCAATGGGGCTGATATCGTTTTAAACACAAATTGCTTTACTAACTGCCATGTTTTGGTATTTCGAGCGTGCACATAATATATATTATATAATCCGATTTAACAATTTACGAGGAAGTTTGCTTATATAACTTTAGCAAACGAAACATTCTGTCCCTCTGTCTCCTACAACTGTAATCGAACCACGGCTTGCACCCTGCGTCCGATTTTGGTCAGGAACACAATTCCGAATCGCCAGTCGAACACAGCTGAAATCCTGTTCTCCCAATTGCCCCAACTTTTCATCGACATCGCGTTGGTAGATTTTTTTTATCTAGTTTTCCCCAGCGTAACCTGATACGCCTATCGCAGCTCTCATCGCACACTTCTCCATTCCGTAGGTCTTCCAACTCCACCACGATCGGCATATGGTCAGAATGAGACTGCCCATCCACCATAAACGAACTGACAACTCCCGTCAGTGGAGCCGAGACAGCGCACAGATCAATCACAGAACTTCCGTGCACTCCGAGGTCTGTGAAATCCCCCCCCCCCCCCAGTCCTGCAGAGACCTTCCGTTCATAATCAGTAAACCATAATCTTCGAACAGTTTCAACAATTTCCTCCCTCGTGAATCCGTAATTTTATCCATTGATACTCGATCCTGTGCTAGTAATTCGTTTCCAAGCTCTATTTCTCTATCAAGACATTGTTGCTCTCCTGTTGTCGAATTTAAATCGCCAATTAAAATTATGTTCTCAGCTCGCAGATTGCCAATTACATCTTCCAAACGCTTTTAACATAAATTAACATAAATATATCGAAACAAACGAATAAAGTCGACTTCATATCGAATCGAGGTGTTTATTTGAATTCGAATGGACCTTCAAGAAGAGTAATTGTATACTCAAATACGTCGAAACAAACGAAAAATAGTACTATGCTTTCTTGAAGTTACAAGATCTAAATGGAGCGAAATCTTCCGTCCAAACGTGTTTTGACATTTTATGTCTTTACTATGGCACATAACTCAAATGTGTAGAAACACTGAGATCTTGTTAAAATGTTGTAGGTCTCCCACGCTGACTATACCCACTTGCTGACGAGAGTTTTTAATTAATCCTTAAAACGGTTCCTCTGTGGCCTTAAACTTGGAAGGTAATCACTGCAATCAGAGATTCGCGATTCTTCTTCTTAAATGATTTGGCTTCAAACATGCCAGTCATAGCCAATGGATTCGTGATTCAAAGCAACCATAAAGTGTACGCAACCACGAGGGACATTTTATGCCTTTGCGCCCCCTCCCACACCCACACCACGTACCAGGTACTTCATTTTTTTTTTTTTTAATTCAAAAATTGTTATATAAATTATTGAGAATGATCAGCTGTGTGTAAACAATAATTTAAACAATCACGCTCATACCGCAGCTTGTCGGCCACGTACTCCGCAGTGGTTAACGTAATATGGTTAGGTAAATCGAGAGCTATCCAACGAGTGGCGAACGATTTTTGTACGATGATAACTGGCGAAGTTGAAGATCCGTAGCAGCGAATCGGTTGTACGTGAAAATCATTATAAATTTTTCATAACGCTTTCTTCGTCACACCGTCACCGTCACAATGTCACACTTTTTGAGTTATGTGTCATAGTAAAGACATAAAATGTCAAAAGGTACTATAAATATCCGTTCTCCATTTGCATATAACCTACCTAATTGTATCAATTTCTTCTCTACACACAAAGCTAATATTCCACATTTTCTCAATTTCTTTTTTAAAACCCAGCAGTAAGCCTCCGCTTGCTCTTCCGAAGATAGAGCGCCGAGAAGCAGCAATCCATTTCAAGTTAAACTCTTCCAAATAGCTACTATACTTGCCGTAATTTTCTTCTTCTATAAACGTTTCGATTAAACAAAGTATATCAAATTGCACTATGTAATTCAGAAAATTTGGTTCCTTAATGGACCTACTTAGACCAGATATGTTATAGGATACGATTTTCAGTTTGTGAAAAGCTACTTGTTCCTGTAGCTGCTGTTCCACGGTCGGTCCGTCGTTCCGGCCCACCGGTCCGGACAGTCCGGAGCTCCGTGTGGCTACCAATAGATGTGGATTTTCTCCTCGGCCATCAGCAACTCCTTCATGACAGTGTCCACTGATGACGTTGTTTTCAAAATTGGGTCATTCAAGATCGTTACACCTGGTTGTTTCCCTCAAGTTTGTTCTCCTTCACATTCCAGTAGTAACGTTCCTGGTTCACCCACATTATGTCGTGATTAACTGCTACTCTCCGTTCCTTATTCTTCTGCAAAATGGCCTTTTTTGCGCTGAACAGGTGGCCACGAACTTTCCTTGTTGGCTCCGAATAGTTCTGCTGTACTGAGTATTCGGTGCCCTTCAGTCGAATTGACTTCTTGAGGATCGCCGAGACATCTCGGGAGTCCGCAAACTCTGCCAGGATCAAGTTAAACTCCTCTCCCCTGACCAAATATTTCGCGAACACAATGCTGATATTATTATCGCTCATTTGTAACACTTCTCGGCTTGAAGGCGAACACGGCCTGACTCGGGTCCGCATCTCGAAGCCTCGTAATATTCTTGAAAATAAGATTACACCTTCTTGTGCGGTCTTCCTAACGATTCATTCTGACCTCCAGCAACTCATTCTTCTCGGTCAGCTTTTCGACCTTATGCTGCAATTCTTCACTTTTCGTCAGCAATTCCGTGACGTTCTTTGATACTGTATCGATGTCTGCTTTGGTGGCCAGTTCTCTCGTTTTGTCTTCGATCAGCTGGCCAAACTCCCTCATCAAGTCATGAAGGCTCATTTTGCCGACCTCTCCTGAAATATATATTTATTTATTTTTTATTTATTTTTTTTTTTTTTATAAATGCATATATTTATTAAATTACAAGGCAGTAAACTGACAAATTACAATGACAATATGCTCTCCCCCCCTTTAAGTACAAACTTGCGCTGGGGGGTGGAGTCGTTTTCAGCACCTTAATTAACACAATTTTATATAAAAACTCTACCTCATAAATCATTTATGCTTATACTTATGTCGGCCTACTCTATAGATACATCTTTATTATTTTGCGATACACAATTCTTTATACCAACAAAAAGGTTATACCTATACACAGCGTTTAACGGCATTTATATCGAATGAAAAAAGGACTCTAAAAACTTACACAACTTGTCCCTACTCACTTAACTACGGTACAAAAGTTTTATTGCTTTTTTAAAATTGCTTAACGAATTTACTTTTCTAATTTCCTCCGGAAGTTCATTGAACAATTTACATCCCCTGTACACAACTGTGCTCTGGCCGCTACTGGTCAGTCTGAAAGTCAGTCACATATTTGCGTCCGGTACTTCTGGTTCGGCTTTCCTCTAGGATTTCTATTCTTTTATTGGCTATTTCCTTAAATGTCTTAATTAGTGTAAGTCGATCTCTCAGCTGTTTGATCGTGTTTACTTTGAGATCCCTAAATAAGCGTTCCGTCGGATATCTCCTTTCCTTCCCTAGAAGCACTTTTATAACTAATTTCTGCTGGATGAAGATTGTTTCCATAAGGGTTGCTGAGCAGCCTCCCCATCCACTGATGCCATAGACCAGTAATGACTGCGCCATTGCCAAGTAAAACATTCTTTTCGTTTCTAACGTTAAAACATTACGGACTTCCCTAAATACATGTATTAATTGACGCAGTCTAGAGGTCATGATGTTTATTCCTACATGTTTATTCCATTTTAGCACTTGATCTATTTCTATCCCTAGGTATCTCACGCTCTCCACTCGGGTGATGATGGGGCAGCTGCAATTCGTGCTACGAGTACAGACAGTGCTATGACACTTTAAATTATCCAGTTCCGGAATATTCGTTGGTTCTTTTATTTCCCCGGGGAGATGTTGAACCTGGTGAGCCGGCAGTTGTCGGGGTCTGACAATCTTCTTGTTTTGTTTCCGATTCCATCGACCAGGCGGATTGGATCGGATCGACAGAACGTTGTTTGCTTACTAGAGGAGAATGGGTCGGACTCGTGGAGCTGGGGCTTGCCTTATCAACCCGATCTAAAGCGGACGGCTCCCTTGTACCAGCTTTTTTCCGTTTTCGAGTGACAAAAATGTATCAGAATCCCCCCAATTCAAGTGACTGGCTCACTTCCCGACGATAAGTCCAATCATAAAATCATAAAATTACATTTTTACCCGTGATTAGTACGTTTAAGAAAACATTTCAGCAATGAAATTAGTTTTTCCTAAATACCAATGTATGGTATTTAGGAATGGAAATAAACATTGTTATAAGAATATTCAAAAATATTTCTTTCCTTATAACATAAAAACTTGAACCATGAATTTTCTTCGATTAGAATTTTAGCACATTCTTCAAAGCATTAGCACCAAATATTCCGGAATATAATTTTTAAAATATTTATTCTTGTAACTGTAAATGTTGTGAATTTACAAAACCCCTACCTATTTTATAATCAAATTTGATTTACAGTTAACAAAAATATACATTTTACATTCTACAATGCATACATACAGTTCGTTTTTTTAATTTCTCCATTTTTGGCTGTGTTAGGTGTGGCGATATGATGCTATACTGGACCCGCCATCTTGAATTTCGTAATTCTGACAATGGATTCGTAATCAGCGACCCCAAAAATCCCCGAACTCGTACAAGATTTCAGGTCGATCGTTAAAGAAAAGAAATTTACCTTTATAATGTTTAATTTTTTTTTAAATGTTTTAAAACATAATAGGTATGCATAGTACAGAAAGAAACGTATTGGATACTTGAAGTAAAATTATTCACGAGTACAAATTTATGTAGGTAAATGGCAATTTCTGATCTCCAAAATTTAAAGAATTTGTCCGGAGATCAGGAGTTGGATACAAATTAATAGTACATGAAAATTACATTAGTGATCAAAAATCAAATCAAGTCCTAGAGAAAAGGATTCATAAAGTAAATAGGAAAACATATCAATGAAAAAAGTTCAGTAACGGAAAATGAATAAAGGAATTTAAATACTGCTGCATCAGAAACTCATAAACACATTTTTGAAATTGGCTAAATCTTTTGATAAGCTTAATGACAAAGTCTCGGACCTAAATAGCATACCTACTTAATTGCCTTAGATAAAAAGTGCACTTTGGATAAGGGATCGGTACCATAATACCCGACCGAATGTGAGTGATTACTTCAACTGGGTGCACTATAAGCGGGGTCTACCTACTGTGTTTAGTGTATAGTGATTATAAATGTATAGTGATTATTGTTGTGAAAACCATATGTTGAAAACAAGGATTAGTGTTGCTAGACTCAAAAAAAAAGGTTGTCTTGTTTTGGATTTTTCGATCGAATTTTCGTGTCTGTGTTTTGAATATAAAAACTTGAATAAACCGTTTACGTTAAACGAGCGTTCCACTACAGCTTCCACTACATAGAACCTTACTTCCTCAAGTGAACGTCCAGTCAACTGCTGGGAGCTCACGATCTCACGTAAAATCTTTGGCCCCATCTGTGATAGTGGCGTCTGGAGAATCAGGAGGAATGAAGAGCTGAGACGCCTTTATAGTGAGCCGGACTTAGTGGTATTCGTAAGGCGAGCTTGATTTAGATGGTTAGGTCATGTGGAGAGGATGACTATAGAAAGGTATCCGCAAAGAGCGTTGTATGGTGTGCCATGTGGAAGACAGTTGAGGGGAACGCCACGTCTGCGCTGACTGGAGGATGTTGAGGAGGACCTGCCCAGTCTTGGTGTCCAAAGATGGAGGAGCCATGCCCAGGATATGAAGGAGTGGCAGTCTATTGTTGAGAAGGCCCTGGTTTTCAGAGGACCGTCGTGCCAATTAAGTAAGTAAGTAAATAAGAACTTCAAAAATTCTTCGAACATTCATAAAAACTGTTCAAATTGCCTGCCACCCGCAAGCCCGCACATGCCAGCTCTTTTGATCCACTCGACCGTGAGGGCGCGTTGAATTGAGTCTCTTTCCACTGACTCACACGCTCTCAAAACTCTTCGTTCGAGTTCTTCCCGACTGTTGATGGGTTGCAAATTACCATAAACTTGGCTTTTCAAAAAGCCCCAAAGGTAGAAATCCAACGGGGTGAGGTCTGGAGAGCGAGGGGGCCACTTCAGAGGACCGTGAGATCCGATCCACCGATTGGGAAAATGTTCCTCGAGATAAGCCGTCACGACGTTGGAATTATGTGCTGCGCAACCGTCTTGTTGCAGCCACATACGTTGACGGGTCGTCATCGGAACATTTTCCAACAATTGTGGTAATATTTCTTGAAGAAACGCCAAGTACCTGTCACCTGTGAAGTTTCCGTCGTAGATGTGTGGCCCTATCAAACGGTTGCCCAACAAACCGCACCAAACCATCACCGAATACGACGGTTGATGACGCCTGTTGAATGTAGCATGAGGGTTTTCTGTTCCCCATGTACGGTAATTCCAACGGTTGATCATTCCGTTCGATGTGAAGCAACATTCGTCTGTCCAAAGGATTGTTGATAATAACTCAGGGACTTCGTCCATTAACAATTCGATGGATGCTATGAAATTGAGACGTTTTTCGAAATCATCAACGCGCAAGCCCTGCACCGCATGGCTTCTATAGGGCTTGAATCCGTAATGTCTGAGAACTCGGTGAACGGTACTTTTGCTGACTCCGAGGTACCGTTCTGCTTGGCGAAGGGAAGCGTTAGGATTCTCGTGAAAATACAACATGATATCCAATTCACCGTCAGGGGTCCGAACAAGTTGTACCCTCATCCGGCGTCGCGGCCTGATGACACTACCCGTTTCGGCAAAACATTTGAGGACGGCAGCTATCGTATTGCGCGAAGGATGTCGTCGATCTGGAAACCTGTAACGGTAAATTAACGCCGTTCTACTTATAACTCGCCCGGTTTCATAGAAAATACGCACCATATCCGTTTTCTCCGTCGCGGTAAATCTGACACGCGGCATAGCTAGTTGACAACTGACTGGTTACTACGAAATTCGGACTATCTAAGTTTCACAGTAACTTCCATAAGAACAGAGTCATTCACCACAATGATCTAATAATTAGATCATTGTATTCGAGACATCGAATGACAATTGAGTAAGGGCCGTAATAAAAGTGACGAGTCGCTGACAGTTTTATGAGACGAAGCGGATTCCGCGGGAGCGCGGTGAAGTCATTCTTGATAAGATAGTTGCTACTTCAACTTTTCACACTGATACTTAATCAACCGGCTCGAATTGATTCAAGCATAAAATGAGGACACCTCAAATTTAGTTGATACAACAATCTTACATATCGTCGCATGGCACAATTGCGGAGGACAATTCAGGAGGACAAAACACTGACTTGTACTTAAGGTGTAAGAGTTCTTCTCATTTTTTCTCTCCTCCCCATTTCAATTGGATCAGTTAGATCCCCCCAAAAACAACTCCGTTGTAAAAACTGGCCCGCCAAAAAACCTAAGCCGCAAAAAGGAATGATATCCATTTTGCCCGCCAGCCACGTGTATAGGATGCTCGGTGCCTCGCACCTCGCTGTTGAGTGTGCATATAGAAACCCGATCCTCCTACCCCTAATCACCACCGTCAATGTTTTACAACCTTACATAAGTATTACTGGTGGTCACGAGTAATCAGTGGTGGTACAACTATAATGAAGTAATGCTTCAATTCAGGCTCGTTCATCAGGCAAAAAGCTCCCACCAACAGCATTGAAGGAAGCGTAAAGCTCCCTGCTGGTGTAACAGAGGAAACATATTAGGTGAAACCGAGGGTGACTAAGGGTGAGAGGGGGTTGTGGGAAGGAGACAGGGATCAGGAAAACATTGACGGTGGAGGTTAGGGGTAGGAGGATCAGGTTTCTATATGCATACTCAACAGCGAGGTGCGAAGCACCGAGCATCCTATATATGTGGCTGGCGGGCAAAATGGATATCATTCCTTTTTGCGGCTGAGGTTTTTTGGCGGGCCAGTTTTTACAACGGAGTTGTTTTTGGGGGGATATCACATCTTTTTGCATGGCTAGTTTTCGAGTGGTACTTATACAATACGGTTCAACAACTTATACAATACAAAAGTACCTACGAGGTAACTAGTAAATGTTTTCCTAAATGAAGTTTTATCCTAGTCAAAATTTAGTAAAAAATTAGTACGCCTACTAATTTGCCTTTTTGTTTCTGGTTTTTGTGACAAGAATAATTATTTTTTGGAAATTATTGTTTATCTGAAATGTGTTTGAAAAATAAGTAGTTTTAAAATTTTTGCGAATTGGTTAAATATTAGTTTTAAAATTTTCGATTAATTAAAACAATCAACAATTTAAAAACAATTATTAAAATTTAATACAATTATTCTTATTAAATTTAAAAAAAATAGAAAGAATTAGAAATTTGAATAAATTTGAATTAGAAATTTTTTGAAAATTGGTTGCACTTTTTCTTGGGGATTGTGCAAATTTTTGTTGTTGAGAATCATTACAATAATTGTAATTATTGGTGTCGAAGAGAAAGAGGAAAGAGAAAGTTTGCAACTGGTAAAACGCACGTTTTTATACCAAAAATCGCGAATAACTCGAGAACCGTTGGGAAAAGTGACAAAGTGTGCTACCCTCATTCGAAAGCCCATAAAATTTCCTATCGATCCTTCAACAGGCGCCACTCTACGACAATTTTTCTGACCACCGTTCAACTTTGATGTTTTCGGAAATTAGCCAAATCAGTAGATGTGGAATTTATTCACGTATTTTTGGCTGAGGATTAGTCAAATCGATTGAGATTTAGTTCAAAATTATTGAGCATATTCTAGACAACCTAGCGGACATTTTAAGACCAACCGCACCAATTTTCATCAATATTTGCGGCAGTTGTTGTTGAAAATAGAAAAATCACCATAACTCCTTTATTTTCCCCCTTAGGAAGCATTTTTTGATCTCAAATTAAACAGTTTTAAAAGCTGAACACAACTAAAAAAGAAAATCTGAAAAAGCTTCAATTTTGAAGGAGTTATGACCATTTGATATTCCTGAAAAACACTATTTCCCCCCTCATTGTGGGGGAAATGGGGGGAGGGAGAAAAAATGGTCAAAAGGCACTCCCTTGGAGCATAACAAACGTGTGTGCAAAATTTCAGCTCGATCCGATTTGTCTGCTGGGCTGTAGCCCCGTCAATGAACAACAACGAGAAGAAGAAGAAGAAGAAGAACACGAAAAACGTGAAAAATAGTGGTTTTAAAATTGTTATACCCCCGACACCTGATGTTCCCGAGAGCTGAATTTTGGTTTACGTCCTCACGTGCCCCTGGAGAGTTGGTGTACAAAAAATCAACTCTCGAGACACTCAGGGGACCGAGCTACGGGATGGTGAAAACCCGAACTTGTTCCGTCGCGTAATCAGTGTCTCAGTCGCTTCGGTTTTCAGGGCTTCGGTTTTCTTGGCGGGCGGGACGCTCCCGCGTCCCTAGATAACAGAAATGTACTACCACAACGACCTTCGTTAGACGTTAAGTAGGTATACTGGTTTAGGTTTAATTATACTACCTTTTAGTTTGTTAAAAGTAGGATATTTAAGAAGTAATATATAAGAATAATTCTTATAATAATTATAATTATTATAAACTAAAATGCATTACCGAACGTACGCACACGCAAGCTGACCTGGGAGAGAACGAGCCTGGACAGGTCACTGACCTTAGGCTCAGATATTAAACAAACGAACGTTGCATTCATAATTTGTACTTGTCAATATATCTGTATTATGTAAAATGTGTAAATAAACGATTTATATTTAAATTCTCGGGAGAAATCACAAAGTAGGTACTGTACAGTTAGGTTCCGGTTCGTTTGTCTGTGTGTAAGCAATTATTGTATTGAGATGGCTTGAAACTCTTCTGTGAAAGTCAAACGGACTTTCCTGTTGTTTCTGGGCCATTTTCGACATTTCTCCTATCAATGAGCAAAAATCTCTTTTGTCCGTGAAGTTGGTTATTAAAATGTCCCTCGACTGTTCGTAGTCCTTTACGTTGTGCGAGAATACTACTTCCGAGGCCTTAGGTCCGAGTTTCGCTAGTATGCTATCGAACAAGTAAAAATTTTGAGAATTATCTGGATTTTGATGGTCGAAAAATTGTTCGTGTAGTCTGTCACTTACGAAAGTAATCGTGCGGTGCGATTACTTTTGTAATCGTGAAAGTAGTTGATTACACGAAAGTAATCGATTACCGCCCTATTCTGCTTGTGAGTTAGGTCGCTACCTACACCGCTCCTTCATTCTCTAATGTAGCTAAGTCACTTGTCATTTTGAGGGTGATAGAGTTAGTATGAGTGGGGGGGGGGGGGGGGTTCTTGAATTGAGGGCGGTACCTCCATGTCCAGAGTCACGCTACGCTCCTGGTTCTTTGTGAACCTCCTAATGAATTTTTATGAATTTCCAGATGATTTGTGAGAGACGAATGGGGCCTAGTTGGTTGGTCGGTTTCCAGATGAAAATGAGTTGTTTGAGTTTGTAGAAGTTGACCTCCCTCAATGCCCAGCACACACACCTTCAGTTTCAAGAGGAAACCAACTCCACAATCGTGGTTATTGTGAGAAATGTGAAGTTTATTTGTGTTTAACTGAAAGAAAAACGTGTTGAAGGATTACCATTCTTAATTGTCAAACAGTTGTACAAATATTCAACAAGAGAACACCAACCAATCGGATTTTGAAGATTTTCGCGTGTTTCAATAAATTCAAATGCTCATTAAAACAGGATTTCATTGATGACAACACCCTCCCAAGGTTCAGAGCGAGGTGCTGCCCATACGTACAATGATGCCTTCAGACACTTTCCAGTTTTTAGGAATTCCAGGGGAAAAACAGTGATGAAATTTTTCATTATTTTTCCCGCTATCCTGAGACCTATTCCTACCACTCAGTTTTTTTCTCAACAAAAGAACAAATCATGCACTAAAGGCTTAAACAGGAACAATCAAAGTCAACGAGTGTTTTAGATGAGAGTCACATTTACTTATAAAAGAATATCAAAGCTATTTTTTTACAAATCAAGTATTTTCGGAATTTTGGAAGATATGGGCGTTGCCCAATCGTCAACCACATTTGTATCAGAGTCCATATTGATTGTGCACTATGGTTCATCGTCTAATCAGTATCAGAGGAAGTCGACTCTGCATCTGCAGGGCGTTGTCCCTTGGAATCAGAAGTTTTAGAGCGAAGACTCATTTGCTTCCTTCGTTTGGATGATTTCTCGCCTGCAATAAATTACAATAATTTTAAGAAGGAATGAGTATATTCTAGAGTAGATTCAGGATTTGATTTCCAGATTTAGTATTTTAGTATTTTCTTCTTCTTCCTAAACTGCAGCCCTAATCAGGGGCGTAGCGTCAGGGGCAGCGCAGGAAGCGGCTCGTCCCCACAAGAAGTAAAGAATGTAAGTAGAAGTTGAATGATGAAGAAATTCATCACGAATAACAAAATATTTACCTAATCAAAAGTAAAACATTCTTTACCTTCTTCTTATTATCGCAAATTCTTCTTATTATGAACCGCAAAATTATCGCTGATGGCGGCGGGGGGGGGGGGGGGGGTGACGTCACACGTACATTGTGTGCGTCCATCTGTGTGTATTCTGGCGCGGCGTGTGAGTGTGTCTGACTGAATCGGGTGCAGTACCCCCACGTTCAGAGCCACGCTACGCTCCTGGCCCTAATAGTTGATGATATGAACATAGGAAAGTACCTAAAATGTAAGTAGTGTGGCTGTCTATATAACAAGTACCTACCATTCATAATGAAACTATGCCTGCATATTTTTCAGATGCAAATTACAAGCACTCAGTGGCACAAGAGTAAATATATGGAATTATAGTTTTAGTAACTAAACCTGCAGGTACCTGTGTGGGTTCTCATGTGCCTTTCTAGACCACCTTGCCGAGCAGCCTTGTAGTCGCATAGATGACAAGAGAATGGTTTTTCTCCTGCAAAAAAAGTTAACTTCAATATACTTCAAGATGATTTAAATCTCACCCACTTGTATAGAGAAAAAGTCACCTATTCACTTAGAAGAACGAAAGGATTCTTACTACTTCATCAATGATGCAAATTACAAGTACTCAGTGGCACTGGAGTAAATATATGGAATTATAGTTTTAGTAACTAAACCTGCAGGTACCTGTGTGGGTTCTCATGTGGTTTGAAAGAGATGAGCGCTGAGTAGCCTTGTAGTTGCACAGGTTACATGGGTATGGTTTTTCTCCTGCAAATTAAAAAAGTTTTGCACTTGGATAGCTGATAGAGGTGGGGGGGGGGGAATAATTCTACAAGATACCTACTAAACCGTTGTGTCAAGAATTTGCAGAGTTTTTTCAAATCAAATGCTCTGAGATGATCCAAATTGCATCCACATTATTTAAAAAAAAAAAAAATCACCTAAAAGATGCTTACTTCATCAATGAAGCAAATTACAAGCACTCAGTGGCACTAGAGTAAATATATGGAATTATAGTTTTAGTAACTAAACCTGCAGGTACCTGTGTGGGTTCTCATGTGCCTTTCTAGATCACCTTGCCGAGCAGCCTTGTAGTCACATAGATGGCAAGAGAATGGTTTTTCTCCTGCAAAAAAAAAAAGTTAACTTCAATATACTTCAAGATGATTTAAATCTCATCCACTTGTATGAGAGAAAAAGTCACCTATTAACTTGGAAGAACAAAAGGATTCTTACTACTTCATCAATGATGCAAATTACAAGTACCTAATCAGTGGCACTGGAGTAAATATATGGAATTATAGTTTTGGTAACTAAACCTGCAGATACCTGTGTGGGTTCTCATGTGACTTGCTAGAACATCTTGCCGAGCAGACTTGTAGTCGCATAGATGACAAGAGAATGGTTTTTCTCCTGCAAAAAAAGTTAACTTCAATATAATTTAAATCTCACCCACTTGTATGAGAGAAAAAGTCACCTATTCTCTTGGCAGAATGGAAGGATGCTTACTTCATCAGTGATGCAAATTACAAGCACTCAGTGGCACAAGAGTAAATATATGGAATTATAGTTTTAGTAACTAAACCTGCAGGTACCTATGTGGGTTCTCACGTGCATTGAAATATGTCCTCGCTGAGCAGCCTTGTAGTCGCATAGATGGCAAGAGAATGGTTTTTCTCCTGCAAAAAAAAAAAAGTTAACTTCAATATACTTTAAGATGATTTAAATCTCATCCACTTGTATGGGAGAAAAAGTCACCTATTCACTTAGAAGAACGAAAGGATTCTTACTACTTCATCAATGATGCAAATTACAAGTACTCAGTGGCACTGGAGTAAATATATGGAATTATAGTTTTAGTAACTAAACCGGCAGGTACCTGTGTGGGTTCTCATGTGGTTTGCAAGTTGTGATGAATGAGCAGCCTTGTAGTTGCATAGCTTGCACGAGTATGGTTTTTCTCCTGCAAAAAAATGAATTAACTTCAGATGATTTAAATCCCAACCAATTTTATGACAGAAAAAGTCACTTATTTACTTGGAAGAAGTAAAGGATGCTTACTCCATCGATGATGCCAATCACAAGCCTTCAGTGGCACTAGAGTAAATATATGGAATTATAGTTTTAGTAACTAAACCTGCAGGTACCTGTGTGGGTTCTCATGTGACTTGCTAGATCTCCTTGCCGAGCAGACTTGTGGTCGCATAGATGGCAAGAGAATGGTTTTTCTCCTGCAAAAAAAAGTTAACTTCAATAGGTATACTTCAAGATGATTTAAATCTCATCCACTTGTATGAGAGAAAAAGTCACCTATTCTCTTGGCAGAATGGAAGGATGCTTACTTCATCAGTGATGCAAATTACAAGCACTCAGTGGCACAAGAGTAAATATATGGAATTATAGTTTTAGTAACTAAACCTGCAGGTACCTGTGTGGGTTCTCAGGTGCTGTGCTAGATGTCCTTGCCGAGCAGCCTTGTAGTCGCATAGATGGCAAGAGAATGGTTTTTCTCCTGCAAAAAAAAAGTTAACTTCAATATACTTCAAGATGATTTAAATCTCACCCACTTGTATGAGAGAAAAAGTCACCTATTCTCTTGGCAGAATGGAAGGATGCTTACTTCATCAGTGATGCAAATTACAAGCACTCCGTGGCACAAGAGTAAATATATGTAATTATAGTTTTAGTAACTAAACCTGCAGGTACCTATGTGGGTTCTCATGTGCATTGAAAGAGTATAGGGACGAGCAGCCTTGTAGTCGCATAGCTTGCAATTGTATGATTTTTCTCCTGCAAAAAAAAAATATTGGTTTATTGGGGCGGAGGGGGTCATTAATATTTAAAAGTATATAATTTTCAGGAAATCAGTAAAGAGGTACCACCTATCCAAAGAGATATTTAAATCTCATCTCCCATAGAGTATCAAATTCACAGGAGTGTTTTGAGAGTCAACATACTAAATTCCTCTCCTAAATTTCATTCTTTAGTATGTTGACAAAACTAAATAATATTGTATGTATTACAAAAGTTGTGGGTCATCATGAGAAGGACGAGATCATTTAACCATCTCAATACAAAGATGTCAAGAAAACTCAAATGACTTCACACACAAAATATGAAAGAACCTTATTTATATTATTGTCATCATCAAAGAATTACGATGATTCACAAATAAAAACTCATAAACGACCTATTTATTGTCAGAGTATTATTCTGTCTGTGTTTCATCATGACTGGAGTAAACGCTTTGATTTGAACCATAGAACTACTGGATTTCAAAATCGTTCAAACCGTTATCAAAGGAAAATCATGAGTACAATGGGTACTTACTGTCGTTATTGTCCACCAACGCGATGTCGCATTCTGATTCCTCAAACATTTCTTCTTCATCTTCTACAGCTTCAGCTCCATCGAATCGCCTCATAGTCAAGCAGTCCTCTTGATGGTCAGTGTTACTGGCTTCCCCTTCTGACAGACACAAACAGAACAACTTGATTCAATTTATGATACATTGGGACAATTGATATGAATATTCAACATTGGTTAGGGGTTCAAATGTCAATATTGACGATAATTGACGGCTAGGTGTACCACTGCAAACGTGATTCAAAAGGTTGGTGGGACTGGGGTATATTATGTGTCAAACACCTCAGCACCTCTTTGTTGACGTTTGAACAGGAGAAAAACCATTAGACACCGGAGAGGTCAGAATGTACCAAAATAGTAACCAAAAACAGTTCTTACCATCAGCAGGAGAAGGTTCAATCTTAATAGATGGTTCATAATCGAAATCATGTTCTTCTTTGACTTCCACAAGATCCAGTTCAGGATTCAGGGGGTCGAAACACGCTCCATCTTCTATAAAAAGAACAGCCTGTTATTGGGTCACTGATGTCATCACATTCGATTCTGATGATTTGCATACGATTCAAATATTGGACAAAAACCCCAAGTTAATATTTAAAAAGTATGTGTTGTATTACGTCTTAATGTTGATAACCCTTTGATATCCTTGTTTTTACATCATAGAACTACCGAATTTCAAAATCATTCGAACCGTGATCAAGTGATGAGTACAATGGGTACCTACCGTACACCAAGGTGAAGTCGTATTTTGATTCCTCAAAGATTTCTTCTTCTTCTTTCACAGATTTCTCTCCATCAAATCGCCTCATAGTCAAGCCGTCATCTTGTCCATCAGTGGTACTGGCCTCCTCTTCTGACAGACACAAACAGAACAATTTGATTCAATTTAGGATACATTTGGGCAATCGGTACGAATATTCAACGTTGGTCGCTTCAAATAACCTAATACTGTTCAGTAACCTAATACCAGAAGCCCCTATTACTGGAATAACTGTTTTGAGAACGTGGTTGAAAGGCCTTTGAGGGCCTCTTTACGAATACCCCTCCAGGTCCCTTGGGATTCCTTGATAACCACTAACTACCTGGCAATAGGTTGGCTGGGACCTAATACCAGGTAATAGGTTACGAAAAACGAATGCGTGAAAGGTGTGCACCTACCATGATATTACCATAATGAATCAACTAAGATATAACTTCATTGAATTTTAGCAATAGTTAGTTATAAGACTGTGATGCCTATATAATAGTTACCTAGCTGTACACAAGATTAAATACTTGTACGATTATACTCGCATACCTACTCAATTAGTTGTGCATTTTAAATGGAAGATCCCTTTTCCCACACCAAGAGTCCAACTATCAAACAGAGTTAGCCACACAATATTTATTAAAGGACTAGCCATTCTTCAACTTAAACAGAAATTTCAATTCATTAGAGATTAATGTCATATTCAGTACATTAATTTGTGTGTCTGTTTCAATAAGAAGGTTTCATTTTTTCGGTGCGATTTTGAGTTCAATCTTATTTTTCGAGTAGGTACCTGTTTTCACTGTTGCACTTATTTCAATCAGAGCGTCAAGAAACATGCATCAGTATGTAGGAATTATAACAACGCAAAAGTTGTCATACGAGCTAATGGTGAGAATTAAAAATGACACAAGATCGGTTGTGAGCCTGAAAATCCAGTCCGCGTTGGGCGGTGGAAAGGTTCCCGAATCGCCGGTAACCTATTACCAAAATAACCTAATACGACAATCTATTACCAGACGGTCGCTGTTACTCGATAACCTATCACCAAGAAATAACCGTATTAGCCACGCCTAGCTGATAAGACCTGATTTAGTCAGTGACTGATTAAATCAAAATTCACGAATGGTCTCGTGGAGAACGACAAGAGTACGCTTACCACAGCCAGACTTCTTAGTGCTCACAGTGATGGTACATTTGTGAGGTACCAGGAAAATCCAGCAGACGAACATTCAGACTTTCTGGAACCTCGAATGTCTCGATTCAACGAGATCGTACGCCCCCAACAACGTACGTTAGAAGGTACATTTAATTATAATTAAATGTTTGAGATGGATACTGTGATGCAGTAAGAAACTTGTGTAGCTGCATGGAAATAGAAAGGCTGAATTCGATAATATATCTTCGGTGTGCACTTAGAGCAACATCTCAAGTGGAAGGATCATGTAGCAGCATTGGTCAATAAAATCAGGAAATCGATGCATTAGGTACTTTCTAATGCTACGAAGTTGGCTAAAAAGAGAAAATATTAAAAGGGTGTATGTATTATGCTCAAGTATAAGAAGTATTCTGCTCTACGTGGCGTACAAATCGGGAATCCCCTTGGATGTCGTGATTTATACTGCCCTCCTTCACAGATGCCACCTTGATACCCTGGAAAGAAGAAGAATCTGATGTTCTTCGGACCCCGTTCTGTTGTTCAGATTACTCAACAATCGTATAAATTGTCCCTCTTCGCTTTCTAAAATTAATTTGGTCGCCTCTAAAACCCCCACTAGCTCATCAGTTTTATTTAATATCCCCTTTTCATTCACAAACTACGTTAGAAAACCGCCCTCTTCACCGAATCCTCCGAAGTGCGAATCTCCTCCTGGCCTCTTACCCACAGTTTGACTTTTTCAACTCCTCCCTTCCAAATCTCAAATCTATATTGTTGTCTTCACCTCTTTCTTTTCAATGATTTAATTACTTTCACTTCATTACGCTTGTTTCGCGTGCTGTAATCCTCCATGTATTTTAATAAACATTATGTACCTAAATGTTTATTGGGGTTGCCCGTGCTAATAATAAATAAAAGTACACAGCATCTTAACTTACGGTATTATTGTATGGGGAGGTACTTGTGCATCTAACTTCAACAAAATAAACATAACAATGAATTCAGTTTTAAGAACAGGGGCGTTGCGTCCATAAGGCCACTTGGGCCACTGCCCCGGCATCCAGAAACACAAAAAACTCGACAAAAAAATATGCCACCCAGTTGGCATTCGAATATCGTTCCGTATACTGCACCTAGCATTTTCACGAAGTCAAAGAGTTCTCTCTCTCTCTGTCCCAACCTATGTCCAGCATGGCTGCGGCCAAGACAAGTAACTGGGAAGAAGAAGAAGAAGAACGATATTCGATCATTCTATCAGAATATATCGACAGTAATCGATGTTTTGCAATCGAAATCGAAACCTACGCTCCAGGGGCCGGGGACCGGGTATTGGCATGGAAACGGACACGACGCTTTACGAAGTGGCCTGCCTGCGCATGCTCAGTAGAGTAAAAATTCGGTAAGCCACGCCTCGTTCCGGCCCGGGCCACGTTTCCATAAAAAAATCGTTTGTGTTCACAATCGATTCGATCGTTTCAATTCATCTTGTCATCTCGATAGTAAAACTTTCTGTTGAGTATTCAGTTTTCTGCTTAGGCATGGAAGAAGCTGCTTCTTCCATGCTGCTTAGGTTATAATTTTGTATGTTCCCATTTGAATTCGAGCTCCCGTGACAGATTTGGATTTTTTTGTGGTAATTAAGTGCGTTGTGTCCTGTCTGTGGTCTTGTGGATTGATCAACGTCAACATTCACAGATAAGTACTGCAGTGGAGGTTTGTGATATTATCATACCTAGCTCAAGCTAGAGGCAGCTATTCGTTCAGGGGGCATTTGGCAGCTTCCAAACTGCTTGATACTGCAAGTTTTCCGAATTTTTCAAAATGTTTTCCAACTGAAGATTTTGAAAACACGGTCACTGCTTACGCTATCCTAGAATCTCGGAAACTTAAAACTGAATTGGTGACAATTTATCAGAGAACCGATTTTACTCATTTCACAGGGATTTCTGTTGTTTTTGCACAACAATAACTTAGTTGATACTTATTCTGAAAATGAGAAACTACTAACATTATTGATTACAATTCCAATGACTTCTGCAAAAGCTGAGCTTTGTTTTTCTACGCTTAAAAGAATAAAAACGTTTATTCGATCAACTATTACCCAAGAGAGACTTAATGCTTTGACGATGTTGTCAATAGAGAAGGAAATGATTGCTAATTTTTCTGATTTCAATTGCCCCGCCGCCACCTCCTCGTATGAAGCTATAGCTTCTGGTAATCCCGGGTAGGTACTGGTCAGAACTGCTGTGAACACAGAGCTCACATTCTGACTTGCTAAGAGCTGCGGTTGATTAAAATACACCCATTTCTCATAAGAAGACTCCTGTTGGGAAACATTTACAGGTATTTTGTAGAAAAAGCTCTTAATTTGTGTTCCGAATTTGGTGGCCCACCATTTTCAGAGCCCACGCACCGCTACTGTTTAAGAATATCAACTAATGCCCATAAGCGTTCTCCAACTAGGTCCCTGTGCAAAACCTTCGATGTTCTCACGCCCAGAATGGCTTACATCCATAGAACTAGGGATGCAACATTGGAACCAAATATGTAATAGAGTATACAACAAATGACTAATCGTAAGCTAATAATCGATGTAACCAATTCAATTGATATTGAATAATCTATGTTTGGTTAATCGAAAGCAAATAATTTATTTTTTATGTACAAGTTATGGTACAATTTATGGTACCCTCCATTTATAATTAAAGACTACTTTATGCAATTTTAGTCTATCCAGTCTTTTATTTTCATTAGCCTTGTAATTTAACAATAGGTCGTCACCTATAGACGAAGAAACCCATTGGAAAGCAAATAATTATGAGTTTGAAGTAGGTAAAGTAGTTTTATTGCATAAAATAGTTTTTAATTATAAATGGAGGGTACCATAAATTGTACCGAACGAAGGGCTGGTTGTACAAACCTCCGGATGGCCATAAAAAAGGTTTGAAATGGGTTTTGGGGGTTGATAAAGGTCTGGCATAATGTTTTGGTTACTTCCAAAAAGTGGTGGAGTTCCTTCGGGGTCACCACGGAATGAAGGGATGCGGGCTTGGTGATCTCTAGAGAATGCAGGGTGTTCGCTGATGATCGTGGTATTTTGACTAAATCCAAGTGCGGACAAATAGCGACGCGAAACCTCCAACAGCACGCTGATGCCCTTGTACAGTGGGACGAAAAGTGGTTAATGAGAACAAATGCTCAGAAGTCCCACCTAGTAAACTTCACTTACCTCCGTAACTACACAACATCTCCTCTGTTAATGGGAAACCAAACGGTGCCCCAAAACGGCGAAGGTTTCTTACAATTTACATCGAATTTGGATGATTTTCCTGACAGTAAATTCGACTAAAGACCGTTTTGAACTCAACCTACAGCTTATTAGCCTTCTGAATTCGGTGTAACGTAAAGGTTTTGACATTTCACGTGTGAACAACTCGAAAATGATTGATTTTGTCAATTTTCGGATGTCATCGACGCAGAAGCCAAAATTGTGATTCAGAAAAATCGGAGCTGAGTACGTTATACTACACTTTTACCTTGAAAATCTCTACGAAATCTCGACGAAATCGTGGAAACCCACGTTAAGGAAAACCAGAGTATTTGAAGAAATCGTCCGTTTCCACTGAAATATGAGTATTGTTTAGTTACTGACGTTGGTTCAATCACCGAAACCGGTCTAACAGTTAGGTACATGATATTTCAGTGGAAATAGACGATTGTTTCAAATACTCTCGTTTTCCTTTTGAAAATCTCTCGTACCTGCGAGAAAAACGACAGAGGAACCTCGTGCATTTGATGAATTTGCGCCTTCAGCCATTTGGAACACTGCGCGTCGACGGAGCACAAACAGTCAACGAAACCCTCGAAAAGTTATACGAATTTTACTGAGAACCTGTAAAACTGAGCACTTGACTAATGTTGATGATATTTTGATATAAATTGACTGTTGAATTATACTTGTAGGAAAAGCACCCAAACCACCAATTCTCACGACAGACAAGGCAACAATATTGAGGGGAGGTAACAAAAGGGTTATAGTCTTCCACTTCACTTGACGAGAAGACAGACGTTTCCTACTTCCTCAAACATCCGTTGGAGCATTCGCGTCACCAGTGCTGCCAGATTGGGAGGTTTAGGTATTAATAATTTGTATTTATTATTAATAATAATTATTATTAATTATGATTAATTAATACGATATAATTCTTGGGGTTTTAATACTACGTTGGTAATAATTTTTCTATAAAAGAAGTACCTACCAACAAACATTCGAAATTACCTTCATCTCCGTAGCACGAAACGTACCTCAGAACAAAAAACTCGACATCACTAAAACCATATGATGTTCCAAACAGCTCGTTAGTATGAAAATTGACCTGTATTTCAACCGTTTGGTTCACGATCATGTTGTGAGGCACAACCTTTGAGCCGTCATTGTGAACGAACGGCTGGTCGTACAAAGCTGCGGATGGTCTTAAAAAATTCTAAGGAATAAACTCTATCTAAATATGAAATAAAAAACATACCGTTTGATGGGAATTTTTCGAGTTTTGAAATTTTCAAAATTAGTTTTGAACCCGTTCCCCTTCCCCTTGATGGTTATGAAAAGTTTCGAGGATCATTGTGGGGTTAGTTGGAACCCGTAACGAAAATTTCGAAATTTTAGCTCAAAGCTAACTGGGCATCGTACCGCGGACGGCGTACTGAGGATGGACGAATTTTTTTTTTTTTTTTTATTCGATTTTCCGAATCTACGTATCTTGAAACGTAAACCAACAAATTTTGAGGGGGAGTTAACAAATTTTTGTCTTTGGGCGACCCCAATGGTTCATTATCGAAGATAATAAACCAAAACGCTTTTATTATCAAAATAGGAACAAAGTTCCCGCCGAGCCTGGACAATAGTGTTAAGCAAATCAGGCAATTTTATTAGGTAGGTACATCAAAAAGAGCAGCAAACCTGAGTTCCTCCAAAGTTGAAATGCTCATGTTCCTCAATTTTAACAAGGAATATTGCTCTCAAACATTGGGAGACTTCTCCCAATAACTCATTCTCGCTTGGTGTTATACTATCGTGTTTCATATTCTTTTACTCCCGTATTACTGTTGAAAAAATAATCTCAACTGATTGTGTGATAGGACTGAAAATAAAATAATGTTAAAGAGATCCTATTTCCTCTTTAGTTTTTTCTAAATATAAATATATAGGTACGTAAACAGTCACATGGGTTCCACTAAAAAATTAGTGCCCTTCGTTCGTGGGTTCTCAGAAAAGTGTGATAAATTACCTACCCATTCAAATATATACCTAAGTACTTACGTTTGATCGGTTTTTATTACTTTCTACTTCTACTTATACAATACGGTTCAATGTAACAAAGGTACCTACGAGGTAACTAGTTAATATTTTCCTGAATGTATTTTTATCCTAGTCAAAATTTAGTAAAAACTAAGTACGCCTACTAATTTGCCTTTTTGTTTCTTGCTTTTGTGACAATAATAATTATTTTTTCGAAACTATTGTTTGTTATCTGAAATGTGTTTGAAAAATAAGTAGTTTTAAAATGTTTACGAATTGGTTAAATAGTAGTTTCAAAATTTTCGATTAATTAAAACAATTAACAATTATAAACAATTATTAAAATTTAATACAATTATTCTTATTATTAAATTTAAAAAATAGAAAGAATTAGGAATTTGAATGAATTTGAATTAGAAATGTTTTGAAAACTTGTCGCCTTTTTTCTTGGGGATTGTGCAAATTTTTGTTGTTGAGAATCATTACAAAAATTGTAATTATTGGTGTCGAAGAGAAAGTGGAAAGAGAAAGTTTGCAAAAGGTAAAACGCACGTTTTTATACCAACAATCGCGAATAACTCGAGAACCGTTGGAAAAAGTGACAAAGTGTGCTACCCTCATTTGAAAGCCCATAAAATTTCCTATCGATCCTCAAGCAGGCGCCACTCTACGACAATTTTTCTGACCACCGTTCAACTTTGATGTTTTCGGAATTTAGCCAAATCAGTAGATGTGGAATTCATTAGACGCCGGAGAGGTCAGAATGTACCAAAATAGTAACCAAAAACAGTTCTTACCATCAGCAGGAGAAGGTTCAATCTTAATAGATGGTTCATAATCGAAATCATGTTCTTCTTTGACTTCCACAAGATCCAGTTCAGGATTCAGGGGGTCGAAACACGCTCCATCTTCTATAAAAAGAACAGCCTGTTATTGGGTCACTGATGTCATCACATTCGATTCTGATGATTTGCATACGATTCAAATATTGGACAAAAACCCTAAGTTAATATTTAAAAAGTATGTGTTGTATTACGTCTTAATGTTGATAACCCTTTGATATCCTTGTTTTTACATCATAGAACTACCGAATTTCAAAATCATTCGAACCGTGATCAAGTGATGAGTACAATGGGTACCTACCGTACACCAAGGTGAAGTCGTATTTTGATTCCTCAAAGATTTCTTCTTCTTCTTTCACAGATTTCTCTCCATCAAATCGCCTCATAGTCAAGCCGTCATCTTGTCCATCAGTGGTACTGGCCTCCTCTTCTGACAGACACAAACAGAACAATTTGATTCAATTTAGGATACATTTGGGCAATCGGTACGAATATTCAACGTTGGTCGCTTCAAATAACCTAATACTGTTCAGTAACCTAATACCAGAAGCCCCTATTACTGGAATAACTGTTTTGAGAACGTGGTTGAAAGGCCTTTGAGGGCCTCTTTACGAATACCCCTCCAGGTCCCTTGGGATTCCTTGATAACCACTAACTACCTGGCAATAGGTTGGCTGGGACCTAATACCAGGTAATAGGTTACGAAAAACGAATGCGTGAAAGGTGTGCACCTACCATGATATTACCATAATGAATCAACTAAGATATAACTTCATTGAATTTTAGCAATAGTTAGTTATAAGACTGTGATGCCTATATAATAGTTACCTAGCTGTACACAAGATTAAATACTTGTACGATTATACTCGCATACCTACTCAATTAGTTGTGCATTTTAAATGGAAGATCCCTTTTCCCACACCAAGAGTCCAACTATCAAACAGAGTTAGCCACACAATATTTATTAAAGGACAAGCCATTCTTCAACTTAAACAGAAATTTCAATTCTTTGGAGATTAATGTCATATTCAGTACATTAATTTGTGTGTCTACACAATGTTTCAATAAGAAGGTTTCATTTTTTCGGTGCGATTTTGAGTTCAATCTTATTTTTCGAGTAGGTACCTGTTTTCACTGTTGCACTTATTTCAATCAGAGCGTCAAGAAACATGCATCAGTATGTAGGAATTATAACAACGCAAAAGTTGTCATACGAGCTAATGGTGAGAATTAAAAATGACACAAGATCGGTTGTGAGCCTGAAAATCCAGTCCGCGTTGGGCGGTGGAAAGGTTCCCGAATCATGGTGGAAAGTGGAAGGATCATGTAGCAGCATTGGTCAATAAAATCAGGAAATCGATGCATTAGGTACTTTCTAATGCTACGAAGTTGGCTAAAAAGAGAAAATATTAAAAGGGTGTATGTATTATGCTCAAGTATAAGAAGTATTCTGCTCTACGTGGCGTGCAAATCGGGAATCCCCTTGGATGTCGTGTTATACTGCCCTCCTTCACAGATGCCACCTTGATACCCTGGAAAGAAGAAGAATCTGATGTTCTTCGGACCCCGTTCTGTTGTTCAAATTACTCAACAATCGTATAAATTGTCCCTCTTCGCTTTCTAAAATTAATTTGGTCGCCTCTAAAACCCCCACTAGCTCATCAGTTTTATTTAATATCCCCTTTTCATTCACAAACTACGTTAGAAAACCGCCCTCTTCACCGAATCCTCCGAAGTGCGAATCTCCTCCTGGCCTCTTACCCACAGTTTGACTTTTCCAACTCCTCCCTTCCAAATCTCAAATCTATATTGTTGTCTTCACCTCTTTCTTTTCAATGATTTAATTACTTTCACTTCATTACGTTTCGCTTGCTGTAATCCTCTATGTATTTTAATAAACATTATGTACCTAAATGTTTATTGGGGTTGCCCGTGCTAATAATAAATAAAAGTACACAGCATCTTAACTTATGGTATTATTGTATAGGGAGGTACTTGTGCATCTAACTTCAACAAAATAAACATAACAATGAATTCAGTTTTAAGAATATCAACTAATGCCCATAAGCGTTCTCCAACTAGGTCCCTGTGCAAAACCTTCGATGTTCTCACTCCCAGAATGGCTTACATCCATAGAACTAGGGATGCAACATTGGAACCAAATAATAGAGTATACAACAAATGATTAATCGTAAGCTAATAATCGATGTAACCAATTCAATTGATATTGAATAATCTATGTTCCGTTAATCGAAAGCAAATAATTTATTTTTTAAGTACAAGTTATGGTACCCTCCATTTATAATTAAAAACTACTTTATGCAATTTTAGTCTATCCAGTCTTTTATTTTCATTAGCCTTGTAATTTAACAATAGGTCGTCACCTATAGACGAAGAAACCCATTGGAAAGCAAATAATTATGAGTTTGAAGTAGGTAAAGTAGTTGTATAGCATGAAATAGTTTTTAATTATAAATGGAGGGTACCATAAATTGTACCGAACGAAGGGCTGGTTGTACAAACCTCCGGATGGCCATAAAAAAGGTTTGAAATGGGTTTTGGGGGTTGATAAAGGTCTGGCATAATGTTTTGGTTACTTCCAAAAAGTGGTGGAGTTCCTTCGGGGTCACCACGGAATGAAGGGATGCGGGCTTGGTGATCTCTAGAGAATGCAGGGTGTTCGCTGATGATCGTGGTATTTTGACTAAATCCAAGTGCGGACAAATAGCGACGCGAAACCTCCAACAGCACGCTGATGCCCTTGTACAGTGGGACGAAAAGTGGTTAATGAGAACAAATGCTCAGAAGTCCCACCTAGTAAACTTCACTTACCTCCGTAACTACACAACATCTCCTCTGTTAATGGGAAACCAAACGGTGCCCCAAAACGGCGAAGGTTTCTTACAATTTACATCGAATTTGGATGATTTTCCTGACAGTAAATTCGACTAAAGACCGTTTTGAACTCAACCTACAGCTTATTAGCCTTCTGAATTCGGTGTAACGTAAAGGTTTTGACATTTCACGTGTGAACAACTCGAAAATGATTGATTTTGTCAATTTTCGGATGTCATCGACGCAGAAGCCAAAATTGTGATTCAGAAAAATCGGAGCTGAGTACGTTATACTACACTTTTACCTTGAAAATCTCTACGAAATCTCGACGAAATCGTGGAAACCCACGTTAAGGAAAACCAGAGTATTTGAAGAAATCGTCCGTTTCCACTGAAATATGAGTATTGTTTAGTTACTGACGTTGGTTCAATCACCGAAACCGGTCTAACAGTTAGGTACATGATATTTCAGTGGAAATAGACGATTGTTTCAAATACTCTCGTTTTCCTTTTGAAAATCTCTCGTACCTGCGAGAAAAACGACAGAGGAACCTCGTGCATTTGATGAATTTGCGCCTTCAGCCATTTGGAACACTGCGCGTCGACGGAGCACAAACAGTCAACGAAACCCTCGAAAAGTTATACGAATTTTACTGAGAACCTGTAAAACTGAGCACTTGACTAATGTTGATGATATTTTGATATAAATTGACTGTTGAATTATACTTGTAGGAAAAGCACCCAAACCACCAATTCTCACGACAGACAAGGCAACAATATTGAGGGGAGGTAACAAAAGGGTTATAGTCTTCCACTTCACTTGACGAGAAGACAGACGTTTCCTACTTCCTCAAACATCCGTTGGAGCATTCGCGTCACCAGTGCTGCCAGATTGGGAGGTTTAGGTATTAATAATTTGTATTTATTATTAATAATAATTATTATTAATTATGATTAATTAATACGATATAATTCTTGGGGTTTTAATACTACGTTGGTAATAATTTTTCTATAAAAGAAGTACCTACCAACAAACATTCGAAATTACCTTCATCTCCGTAGCACGAAACGTACCTCAGAACAAAAAACTCGACATCACTAAAACCATATGATGTTCCAAACAGCTCGTTAGTATGAAAATTGACCTGTATTTCAACCGTTTGGTTCACGATCATGTTGTGAGGCACAACCTTTGAGCCGTCATTGTGAACGAACGGCTGGTCGTACAAAGCTGCGGATGGTCTTAAAAAATTCTAAGGAATAAACTCTATCTAAATATGAAATAAAAAACATACCGTTTGATGGGAATTTTTCGAGTTTTGAAATTTTCAAAATTAGTTTTGAACCCGTTCCCCTTCCCCTTGATGGTTATGAAAAGTTTCGAGGATCATTGTGGGGTTAGTTGGAACCCGTAACGAAAATTTCGAAATTTTAGCTCAAAGCTAACTGGGCATCGTACCGCGGACGGCGTACTGAGGATGGACGAATTTTTTTTTTTTTTTTTATTCGATTTTCCGAATCTACGTATCTTGAAACGTAAACCAACAAATTTTGAGGGGGAGTTAACAAATTTTTGTCTTTGGGCGACCCCAATGGTTCATTATCGAAGATAATAAACCAAAACGCTTTTATTATCAAAATAGGAACAAAGTTCCCGCCGAGCCTGGACAATAGTGTTAAGCAAATCAGGCAATTTTATTAGGTAGGTACATCAAAAAGAGCAGCAAACCTGAGTTCCTCCAAAGTTGAAATGCTCATGTTCCTCAATTTTAACAAGGAATATTGCTCTCAAACATTGGGAGACTTCTCCCAATAACTCATTCTCGCTTGGTGTTATACTATCGTGTTTCATATTCTTTTACTCCCGTATTACTGTTGAAAAAATAATCTCAACTGATTGTGTGATAGGACTGAAAATAAAATAATGTTAAAGAGATCCTATTTCCTCTTTAGTTTTTTCTAAATATAAATATATAGGTACGTAAACAGTCACATGGGTTCCACTAAAAAATTAGTGCCCTTCGTTCGTGGGTTCTCAGAAAAGTGTGATAAATTACCTACCCATTCAAATATATACCTAAGTACTTACGTTTGATCGGTTTTTATTACTTTCTACTTCTACTTATACAATACGGTTCAATTTAACAAAAGTACCTACGAGGTAACTAGTTAATATTTTCCTGAATGTATTTTTATCCTAGTCAAAATTTAGTAAAAACTAAGTACGCCTACTAATTTGCCTTTTTGTTTCTTGCTTTTGTGACAATAATAATTATTTTTTCGAAACTATTGTTTGTTATCTGAAATGTGTTATCTGAAAAATAAGTAGTTTTAAAATGTTTACGAATTGGTTAAATAGTAGTTTCAAAATTTTCGATTAATTAAAACAATTAACAATTATAAACAATTATTAAAATTTAATACAATTATTCTTATTATTAAATTTAAAAAATAGAAAGAATTAGGAATTTGAATGAATTTGAATTAGAAATGTTTTGAAAACTTGTCGCCTTTTTTCTTGGGGATTGTGCAAATTTTTGTTGTTGAGAATCATTACAAAAATTGTAATTATTGGTGTCGAAGAGAAAGTGGAAAGAGAAAGTTTGCAAAAGGTAAAACGCACGTTTTTATACCAACAATCGCGAATAACTCGAGAACCGTTGGAAAAAGTGACAAAGTGTGCTACCCTCATTTGAAAGCCCATAAAATTTCCTATCGATCCTCAAGCAGGCGCCACTCTACGACAATTTTTCTGACCACCGTTCAACTTTGATGTTTTCGGAATTTAGCCAAATCAGTAGATGTGGAATTCATTAGACGCCGGAGAGGTCAGAATGTACCAAAATAGTAACCAAAAACAGTTCTTACCATCAGCAGGAGAAGGTTCAATCTTAATAGATGGTTCATAATCGAAATCATGTTCTTCTTTGACTTCCACAAGATCCAGTTCAGGATTCAGGGGGTCGAAACACGCTCCATCTTCTATAAAAAGAACAGCCTGTTATTGGGTCACTGATGTCATCACATTCGATTCTGATGATTTGCATACGATTCAAATATTGGACAAAAACCCTAAGTTAATATTTAAAAAGTATGTGTTGTATTACGTCTTAATGTTGATAACCCTTTGATATCCTTGTTTTTACATCATAGAACTACCGAATTTCAAAATCATTCGAACCGTGATCAAGTGATGAGTACAATGGGTACCTACCGTACACCAAGGTGAAGTCGTATTTTGATTCCTCAAAGATTTCTTCTTCTTCTTTCACAGATTTCTCTCCATCAAATCGCCTCATAGTCAAGCCGTCATCTTGTCCATCAGTGGTACTGGCCTCCTCTTCTGACAGACACAAACAGAACAATTTGATTCAATTTAGGATACATTTGGGCAATCGGTACGAATATTCAACGTTGGTCGCTTCAAATAACCTAATACTGTTCAGTAACCTAATACCAGAAGCCCCTATTACTGGAATAACTGTTTTGAGAACGTGGTTGAAAGGCCTTTGAGGGCCTCTTTACGAATACCCCTCCAGGTCCCTTGGGATTCCTTGATAACCACTAACTACCTGGCAATAGGTTGGCTGGGACCTAATACCAGGTAATAGGTTACGAAAAACGAATGCGTGAAAGGTGTGCACCTACCATGATATTACCATAATGAATCAACTAAGATATAACTTCATTGAATTTTAGCAATAGTTAGTTATAAGACTGTGATGCCTATATAATAGTTACCTAGCTGTACACAAGATTAAATACTTGTACGATTATACTCGCATACCTACTCAATTAGTTGTGCATTTTAAATGGAAGATCCCTTTTCCCACACCAAGAGTCCAACTATCAAACAGAGTTAGCCACACAATATTTATTAAAGGACAAGCCATTCTTCAACTTAAACAGAAATTTCAATTCTTTGGAGATTAATGTCATATTCAGTACATTAATTTGTGTGTCTACACAATGTTTCAATAAGAAGGTTTCATTTTTTCGGTGCGATTTTGAGTTCAATCTTATTTTTCGAGTAGGTACCTGTTTTCACTGTTGCACTTATTTCAATCAGAGCGTCAAGAAACATGCATCAGTATGTAGGAATTATAACAACGCAAAAGTTGTCATACGAGCTAATGGTGAGAATTAAAAATGACACAAGATCGGTTGTGAGCCTGAAAATCCAGTCCGCGTTGGGCGGTGGAAAGGTTCCCGAATCATGGTGGAAAGTGGAAGGATCATGTAGCAGCATTGGTCAATAAAATCAGGAAATCGATGCATTAGGTACTTTCTAATGCTACGAAGTTGGCTAAAAAGAGAAAATATTAAAAGGGTGTATGTATTATGCTCAAGTATAAGAAGTATTCTGCTCTACGTGGCGTGCAAATCGGGAATCCCCTTGGATGTCGTGTTATACTGCCCTCCTTCACAGATGCCACCTTGATACCCTGGAAAGAAGAAGAATCTGATGTTCTTCGGACCCCGTTCTGTTGTTCAAATTACTCAACAATCGTATAAATTGTCCCTCTTCGCTTTCTAAAATTAATTTGGTCGCCTCTAAAACCCCCACTAGCTCATCAGTTTTATTTAATATCCCCTTTTCATTCACAAACTACGTTAGAAAACCGCCCTCTTCACCGAATCCTCCGAAGTGCGAATCTCCTCCTGGCCTCTTACCCACAGTTTGACTTTTCCAACTCCTCCCTTCCAAATCTCAAATCTATATTGTTGTCTTCACCTCTTTCTTTTCAATGATTTAATTACTTTCACTTCATTACGTTTCGCTTGCTGTAATCCTCTATGTATTTTAATAAACATTATGTACCTAAATGTTTATTGGGGTTGCCCGTGCTAATAATAAATAAAAGTACACAGCATCTTAACTTATGGTATTATTGTATAGGGAGGTACTTGTGCATCTAACTTCAACAAAATAAACATAACAATGAATTCAGTTTTAAGAATATCAACTAATGCCCATAAGCGTTCTCCAACTAGGTCCCTGTGCAAAACCTTCGATGTTCTCACTCCCAGAATGGCTTACATCCATAGAACTAGGGATGCAACATTGGAACCAAATAATAGAGTATACAACAAATGATTAATCGTAAGCTAATAATCGATGTAACCAATTCAATTGATATTGAATAATCTATGTTCCGTTAATCGAAAGCAAATAATTTATTTTTTAAGTACAAGTTATGGTACCCTCCATTTATAATTAAAAACTACTTTATGCAATTTTAGTCGTTTGGCCATTCTTTTATTTTCATTAGCCTTGTAATTTCGTCACCTATAGACGAAGAAACCCATTGGAAAGCAAATAATTATGAGTTTGAAGTAGGTAAAGTAGTTGTATAGCATGAAATAGTTTTTAATTATAAATGGAGGGTACCATAAATTGTACCGAACGAAGGGCTGGTTGTACAAACCTCCGGATGGCCATAAAAAAGGTTTGAAATGGGTTTTGGGGGTTGATAAAGGTCTGGCATAATGTTTTGGTTACTTCCAAAAAGTGGTGGAGTTCCTTCGGGGTCACCACGGAATGAAGGGATGCGGGCTTGGTGATCTCTAGAGAATGCAGGGTGTTCGCTGATGATCGTGGTATTTTGACTAAATCCAAGTGCGGACAAATAGCGACGCGAAATCTCCAACAGCACGCTGATGCCCTTGTACAGTGGGACGAAAAGTGGTTAATGAGAACAAATGCTCAGAAGTCCCACCTAGTAAACTTCACTTACCTCCGTAACTACACAACATCTCCTCTGTTAATGGGAAACCAAACTGTTGATGTTATTCGTTGATAAGACCAACAAGTGGTCTTGGTTTCAAACTGTTTGTGAACTAAGCATTCCGTAGTTCAGGAAACTTCATTCTTTCTGTGAATCGTGTTTAATACACTTGTCGAGTTTTTATATAAGTGTGTACGATTTCTAACAAAGGTTACGGGCTTAAAGTTTCTACTGCGCGATGGAAGAAGAAGAACATAGTAAGTCGAACTATAGTATTGTTAAGCTCAACAAGAAGAACTACAAAACATGGGCATTTAACGTGAGACTAGAGCTAGAAGACCAAAATTTATGGGAATTGGTCACAACTGAGGATGAAGAAAAATTCGCTACGTTCTCTCGAGATAAAAAGAGGAAGGCATTTCGGTTAATCGCTAGGGCCATAACTGAGGATATCCAGCAGGACATCATAGATTTAAAATGCCCTAGACTTTTATGGCATAAACTCTCTTCAAGGTTTCAGCCAATGACCCGACTACGCCGCCTCCAGGCATCAAAATGTCTTTTTACGTCCAAGATGCAGAACGATGAGGACATGGAAACCTACGTCAATCGTGTCTTGGGGTACGCTTCAGAGGTTGAAAAAGCTGGAAGTTCAAGAATAGATCAAGAACAGATAAGTAATGTTATAATCAACGGATTAGGTGAAGAGTACGAGACAACTGTGAGTATAGTATGCACATTTCGAGATGAGGATTACACGCCTGAGAAACTCGAAAGTTTGTTATGCGGTGAGTATAAAAGGAAACAGATGAAGAGAGACGAATGTAGTGAGCCATTAGGTAACGCAATGCTGGCAAAGAAATACGCTAAAAAGGGGCCACTCGTATGCTTTATATGTGGTAAAGAGGGTCATATCGCTAGATTTTGTCGACAAAAGGACTCAGCAAGCAAAAGTCAATCAAAAGGTGAAGACCCTCAAAAATCTTTAAATGCAGTTTGTCTCAATGTGGCAAATGCCCCTCGAATTGATAAATGGTTGATTGACAGTGGGGCCAGCAGTCACTTCTCCCCATACAAAGAAGACTTCAGTTATTACCAAGCTTTAGATTGTGCTAAGGTGGTCACGCTTGCGTCAAACGTGGAATGTAAAATTGTTGGAATAGGGATAGTCTCTATAATATCTACAACTGCACATGGTAAATTCACCCTCAATCTTAAGGAAGTTCTTCATGTTCCTGATTTCTGTTTTAGACTCCTTTCTATAGCTAAAATTGAAATGAATGGTTACAATATTGTAATCAAGAAAGGAGCATGTAAAGTTTATGATGGACATGAATTAATCATTGATGCTAAGCGTGGTGACTCGAATATGTATGAACTTGAGAATGTTGTTTTGAAAGAAAGGGCCAGTGTAGGGCAAGTAAACAAGAAAAATTGGCACGAACGATTTTGCCATGTGAATGTGGATTCAATTAAAACAATGTACAAGAAAGAGATGGTGAAAGGCCTGGATGGCACAGTTTTGAAAATGCAGGATGTTTGTGGACCTTGCATCAAAGGAAAATCATCGCAAAAGCCATTCCCGAAATTAAGTTGCTATGAAACAAAAGAGTTGCTAGAATTGATCCATACGGATGTCTGTGGGCCTATGCCTGTGGAATCCAATTCCGGATACAAATATTTTATCACATTCATTGATGATTTTTCAAGAAGAGTTTCTGTGTTTTTCATGAAAAGTAAAGATGAGGCGTTCAACCATTTCAAGAAATTCAAAATTATGACAGAAAAACAAACCGGGAAGCTAATTAGGTGCTTAAGGAGCGACAATGGGAGAGAATATGTTAATAAAGATTTTGACAATTTTCTTAAAGAAAATGGTATCATACACCAACTGACCGTACCCTATAGTCCCCAGCAGAATGGAATTGCTGAACGTTACAATAGAACTGTCCTTGACCTTTCAAGATCCATGTTGATTGCTGCAAATTTACCCAAGAGTTTCTGGGCTGAAGCTGTGAGCACAGCAACCTACGTGCGTAACCGATGCCCCTCGTCGGGTGACTGTCGGATTCCGGAGGAGAGGTGGACGGGTAGAAAACTAAATGTACAACATCTTAGACCTTTCGGGTGTAAGGCCCATGCTCACATCCCTAATGTACTCAGAAGAAAACTGGATAGTAAGACCAGAGATTGCATAATGATTGGTTACGCGGGAGTTTCCAAAGGTTACAGATTGTGGGATCTTGAAGGAAAGAAGATTCTGATAAGTAGGGACGTAATTTTTGAGGAAAACAAGTATCCGTTCAGTGAATCGAAAAAAAAGGATTATTCAGATATGGAAATTGAAATGAAGGCACCAGAAAATGTCAGAGTTAATAAAGAGGGAAAGAAAATAATAAGCAATGCAAGACCACAAAGTAGAATTTCTGGAGGGAGGAGACAAACTAATGTGTTGGAAGAAATCATAATAGAAGAAGAGGAACGACCCTCAATGAAAGTGGAATTACCGTCAAGGGACGAAACAAATAATGTAGAAGAACAACTTATTGAAGAGGAAGATGGAGCAGGTGAACGTTTGGAAGAAATATATGACGGAGAAGATAATGGGAACATTGATCAAGACCTTTACGATGAAAATTTGAATAGTGATGATGAAGAAGAGGTAGAAGAAAATGAAAACGAAGAACATCCCAGGCATCATATGATGTTAAGAGACAGGAGCACACTCAAGAGACCCCAATTTCAAAATGCATTTTTGAGCACCTCGCAGAATCCGGATCCTAAAACGTATAAGCAGGCAATGCAAGGAACAGATCGAGAATTTTGGATAAGAGCAATTGAAGAAGAATTATCTTCTTTGACGGCGATGAAGGTCTGGGAATTGGCTGACTTACCACCAGGTAAAACACCGGTTGGATGTAAATGGGTGTTCCGAAAGAAATACTTAGCAGACGGGAACCTTGAAAGATACAAGGCCAGACTTGTAGCCCAAGGTTTCACACAAAAACCGGGTGCTGATTATGATGAAACATATAGTCCTGTAATCAGCCTTCCGTCAGTGAGAGTTTTGTTAAAATTGGCAGTAGAGAATAATTGGTTAGTTCACCAAATGGATGTCAAAACGGCATATTTAAATGGGGAGTTGAGGGAAGACATTTATATGAAGATTCCTGAAGGAGTATGTGAGCCTAATTCGAGAGGAAAAGTTTTCAAGTTGATCAAAAGCCTCTACGGATTGAAACAATCAGGTCGTTCTTGGTACGAAACGCTGGATAAAAAGTTACAAAGTGGAGGAATGAAAAGATGCAAAGCGGAACCGTGCATATACTATCGGAAGAAAGATGGTGATTTCAGAATTATATCTGTGTACGTAGATGATTTGATCCTCATAACTTCGAGTCAAAAAGCTATGGAGGAAACAAAGAAAACGTTGAGAAACTACTTTGACATTAAAGACATGGGACCTCTCCATTATATCCTAGGCATTGAAGTAGAAAAAGCAGGTAATGGTTCTTTAGCCTTAAACCAAACAAAGTATATAAAGGAGATTCTGAGTGAATTCGGAATGTCAGATTGCAAACCAGTGAGAACTCCCTTAGAACCTAATCAATGTCTTAGTAAAGCCGACTGTCCGAGGACAAAAGAAGAGGAAGAAGAAATGAAAGAGGTTCCTTACAGAAGGCTAGTAGGAAAATTAATGTATTTGTCTCAAGCAACACGTCCTGATCTAGCATTTGCTGTCTCTAAATTAGGACAGTTTTCGTCAAATCCAGGCAAAATTCATTGGCAAGCTGCTAAACGGGTGCTGCGCTACTTGAAGGGCACAACAAACTACGAATTCCAAATAACTAAAGATTTGGGAGGGAATGAGGTGAATGTAAGAGGTTATTCAGATGCAGATTGGGCTGGAGACAAAGACGACAGAAGATCGACCACAGGTCTAATTATCGAGTTGAACAACACGGCGATCATCTGGAAATCAAACAAACAAACGTCAGTCGCTCTGTCTACGATGGAATCTGAATTTGTTGAAATCGCATCGTGCAGCGTGGAAATGTTGTGGCTATTGCAAGTTCTACATGAAATTGAGTGTAACATGCCATCTGAACCACTAATATTTTGCGACAATCAGTCGGCACTCAACTTTGCGAAAGGAAACAGTGTCACATCTCATTCACGCCACATTGACATCAAATATCACTTCTTGAGAGATCTGGTAAATGATCGAAAACTAAGAATTGAATATATACCAACAAGAGACAACAAGTCAGACATGCTCACCAAGCCGCTATCAAAATTTCGTAATGAAGAAATTCTCAAAAACATTGGATTAAGAGAGAAGAAGAAAGAAGGTGGATCTGTTGATGTTATTCGTTGATAAGACCAACAAGTGGTCTTGGTTTCAAACTGTTTGTGAACTAAGCATTCCGTAGTTCAGGAAACTTCATTCTTTCTGTGAATCGTGTTTAATACACTTGTCGAGTTTTTATATAAGTGTGTACGATTTCTAACAAAAACAGTGCCCCAAAACGGCGAAGGTTTCTTACAATTTACATCGAATTTGGATGATTTTCCTGACAGTAAATTCGACTGAAGACCGTTTTGAAGTCAACCTACAGCTTATTAGCCTTCTGAATTCGGTGTAACGTAAAGGTTTTGACATTTCACGTGTGAACAACTCGAAAATGATTGATTTTGTCAATTTTCGGATGTCATCGACGCAGAAGCCAAAATTGTGATGCAGAAAAATCGGAGCTGAGTACGTTATACTACACTTTTAACTTGAAAATCTCTACGAAATCTCGACGAAATCGTGGAAACCCACGTTAAACCAGAGTATTTGAAGAAATCGTCCGTGGAAACCAGAGTATTTGAAGAAATCATCCGTTTCCACTGAAATATGAGTATTGTTTAGTTACTGACGTTGGTTCAATCACCGAAACCGGTCTAACAGTTAGGTACATGATATTTCAGTGGAAATAGACGATTGTTTCAAGTACTCTTGTTTTCCTTTTGAAAATCTCTCGTACCTGCGAGAAAAACGACAGAGGAACCTCGTGCATTTGATGAATTCGCGCCTTCAGCCATTTGGAACACTGCGCGTCGACGGAGCACAAACAGTCAACGAAACCCTCGAAAAGTAATACGAATTTTACTGAGAACCTGTAAAACTGAGCACTTGACTAATGTTGATGATATTTTGATATAAATTGACTGTTGAAAATTTCAATATTTAATATACTCGTACGAAAAGCACCCAAAACAACTTCTCACAACTGACAACTTGTGGAGTGACAAGGCAACAATATTGAGGGGAGGTAACAAAAGGGTTATAGTCTTCCACTTCACATGACGAGAAGACAGACGTTTCCTACTTCCTCAAACATCCGTTGGAGCATTCGCGTCACCAGTGCTGCCAGATTGGGAGGTTTAGGTATTAATACTAATGAAAAACTCTGCAAATTCTTGACACAACGGTTCATTATCTTCTTTGTACAGATCACCCTTCTGTCTAGATCACTAGGTCTAAATGTCTAGATCCTAAATGTTAGATTAATTATTACTATGAATTATCACTAATTATTAATAATTTTATCAAGTACCTAGTGAAAATTATTATAAATTACCTATTGTTAGGTATTAATAATTTGTATTTATTATTAATAATAATTATTATTAATTAATACGATACAATTCTGGGGTTTTTAATACTACGTCGGTAATAATTTTTCTATAAAAGAAGTACCTACCAACAAACATTCGAAATTACCTTCATTTCCGTAGCAGGAAACGCACCTCAGAACAACAAACTCGACATCACTAAAACCATATGATGTTCCAAACAGCTCGTTAGTATGAAAATTGACCTGTATTTCAACCGTTTGGTTCACGATCATGTTGTGAGGTACAATCTTTGAGCCGTCATTGTGAACGAACGGCTGGTCGTACAAAGCTGCGGATGGTCTTAAAAAATTCTAAGGAATAAACTCTATCTAAATATGAAATAAAAAACATACCGTTTGATGGGAATTTTTCGAGTTTTGATATTTTCAAAATTTGTTTTAAACCCGTTCCCCTTCCCTTTGATGGTTATGAAAAGTTTCGAGGATCATTGTGGGGTTAGTTGGAACCCGTAACGAAAATTTCGAAATTTTAGCTCAAAGCTAACTGGGCAAAGTACAGCGGACGGCGTACTGCGGATGGACGGATTTTTTTTTTTTTATTCGATTTTCTGAATCTACGTATCTTGAAACGTAAACCAACAAATTTTGAGGGGGAGTTAAATTTTTTTTTTCTTTGGGCGATTCCAATGGTTCATTATCGAAGATAATAAACCAAAACGCTTTTATTATCGAAATAGGAACAAAGTTCCCGCCGAGCCTGGACAATAGTGTTAAGCAACTAAAGAATATTTTTATAAGAACCCGATTGGGGGTTATGAGAAAAAAAAGAAACAACTAGAAAAAAAAATCCACTGTCATTAGGGATGGGCCAAGAAACCAAAAACTAGTTTAAATAACTAGTTTGAAAAAATTTGAAAAAAAAAAACCTAGTTAAAAAAAACGGCACAAGTAAGTATCTAGTTCTTTAAATTGAACTATCAAATAATCAACTGGGAACAACACAAATAACAAGAGGAAGAAGAAGAATGTACCGTGGAGGAAGAATGGAATCGTGTTAAATGCAAATAGTTGCTCCTTCCGTACCTTGCGAAAGGGTTTTTCCAAATCAGGCAATTTTATTAGGTAGGTACATCAAAAAGAGCAGCAAACCTGAGTTCCTCCAAAGTTGAAATGCTCATGTTCCTCAATTTTAACAAGGAATATTGTTTCTGAATTTTTTGAAAATTTTTTGAAAATTTGTCGCCTTTTTTCTTGGGGATTGTGCAAATTTTTGTTGTTGAGAATCATTACAAAAATTGTAATTATTGTTTTGTTTTTTTTAATAACTTTATTCAAACTTTCAGTATTACATACTATATGTTTTTGCTTATAGATATTTTTTCAGTACAGGACGTACCATGACACATGTGTTGGGGTTTCTGTCCAATGACAGTCCCTCTTAAATAGTAACAGTTGCGAAATAGTTTAAAGATTAATAAGTTAGTTTAAAAATAAATAGTAACAGTTGCGAAATAGTTTAAAGATTAATAAGTTAGACATGAATAAATTGGGATAACGGTTCTATAAATTAGGTAATCATATAACAAATTTTCATGACAGAATGTTGGACTAGTTCACTTTATTGCACTTCAGTTTAGTAGGTCAGCTGCTCTTTTAGCGAATTTTCGAAGAAAAGGAAGCTATTGTTCTCGGCCCAAAATTTTTAAAACTCGAAATTCCGCAAAATTTTTATACCAAAATCCGTTTCAGACCATCCTGAATTCACTGCCAAAAGACACAAAAAATCATATGTATATATTTATGTATTTATATATTTATGTATTTATGTATGTGTCATTCCAGACGATAACTCTCGATAGAATTGAGATAAAAAGTTCAAATTTGCACACAAAATCTGTCTTGGCAATCGACAGGCTAAGTTCGAAGATGGGCAGAATCGGGCCACTCTAAGGGGGGTGTAGGGGAGTTTTAAGGGGGGGAAAATTACCCATGAAGTCCAAATTTGAAACAGTCTGACATGTGACACCTCATTTTAAAGGTTTTTTCATGCTGAACACGATGGGGAAATCAGAATTGCGATTTCTCATTTCATTTCCAAACTGGAGCATTTTGAAGATGAAGAAACGTGGTTTTACTTGAAATGATCTTCGTGGTTATTCTGCTCTAATCGGATGACGGAATGCGATATCACAATTCTGACTTCATCATCGTGTTCAGCGTTGAAATGTACAAAAGCTGAGGGGGGTTTGGCGAGTTTGGGTGGAGGGGGAGGGGGGGGGTCACTCAAAAAATGAAAGTCTGACAAGTGATACCTCATTTTAAAGGTTTTCACACGCTGAATAAGATGGGGGAGTCAGAATTTCGATATCTTATTCCACTCTCAAATTGGAGCACTTTGAAGATGAAGTGGTTGTTACTTGAGATGTTCTTCATGGCAATCATGTTCTTTAATGAAGATGTTTTACATAAAACTAATTACTCCTTCGAAAATTCGCTCGAAAATTCGAAAATAGCCATGCTGCATGACTGGGGATTTTTCTTTTCAGCCGTCTTGGTTGATGTCGATCCCATAGTGACAATAGATTTCTGAGTATGGGAGTCGGATGGTTTGAAATAGAGACGTGGAGGCGGCTGATGGTCGTTTTGATTACTTCTTCCACTTCGGGAATGTCGAGATCTTTGTGAAGGACAGATGTCCGCAACCACCCAACAGAACAACATTCTCCTTCTTATATTATTATTACCCAACATCTGATTGTAGTACTGCACGCAAAAGAGAGAAGAGCAATTGTTGATTCTTCTCTGGCAGTCCGTCGTCCGGTAGACCGTTTTGACAACAGTATTCCTGACGTACCAGGGTGCATCCGTAATGAGGCGAAGCGCTCTATTCTGTTGAGTCTGGACCTTCTTTATTTGGGTTCTGCTGGCCAAGCCCCAGACGGAACAACCATACTGCCAAATCGGGCGCACCAGAGTGAGGTACAATAACCGTTTTGTATCCAGTGTAAAGGCCGGTCTACACGCTCAAGCCATTTGCGCAAACCGGCTTGCACAAGCCAGTTTGTGCAAACTGAACTGAACAACTCGGTGGCGTCCACACGCTCAGTTGTGCTTCAGGAAAAAAAACGTGGGGCTCGATTAAATGATAGGACTGAAAATAAAATAATGTTAAAGAGTGTTAATAATGTTAAATAAATAATGTGTTATTTCTTCTATAATTTTTTCTAAATATAAATATTTAGGTACGTAAACAGTCACATAGGTTCCACTAAAAAATTAGTGTCCTTCGTTCGTGGGTTCTCAGAAAAATGTGATCAATTACCTACTCATTCAAATATATACCTACCTACCAATGTTTTTTCATGTTTGATCGGTTTTTATTACTTTCTACTTCTACCTATTTGATGATTGTTCCCCAAAAAATGATGACATGCAAAGACCCGTAAACAGAAAAATTTAACCAAAGATATCATCATTTACTTTTGTTAATACTATTTTGGAGCCTTTTTTTTTTTGCAAGTCCCGTTCATTAGAACCAATCTCCTTGCTAATTTAAAACAAACTATCTTCAAATGTGTCGACAAAGTTTGCGTTTTTCCTATCAGTTGGAAAAGAAAGTTAGGTATGTATTCGTTTTCTTTGTAAGTAACTACATTTCTAACAACATATTTGAACACCCGTTTTTGGTTGAGAAGAAAAGACACTAGTTTTTTTGTAACTAGTTTTTTCGACAGTTATTTTAATACAACGAACGTAATTTTACGTTTCTCGAATATAACCGTTATGCCCATCCTTAGTTGTGAGGGTGTCGAGAAATGTGGTTCGCACTAGAGAAGAGAACGAATGCGCCGGCGCGAGATTGTGGGTGAGGCTTGAACCTCGTCCACACGCTCAAACTTCACTCATGCCAAGCTCCAACCTCAAGCCGATTTTCTGTCCGAGACTGACTTTGCTCAAGCCAAATTATCTGGCTTGCGCAAGCCGAATGGCTTGCACAAACTGCGTCCACACGCAACGATATAACTGTACAAACTGGCTTGGCAAGCCGGTTTGCGCAATTGGCTTGAGCGTGAGCGAGTCGCGACCGAGCAGGGGTTTGAGAAGGTTCAGTCTCGAGCGGAGTCTTTTGACTAGTTCACCTGTATGATGGTTGTACGTGAGCCGTTGCTGCAGGTAGATGCCCAAATATCGAACTGTGTCAACTTTGGGAATCCGGGTGTCATTAAGCATCATTGGGTTGGTCTGAAAGTCGGTTTTGAGGGTAAATGTGGTGGCAGTTGATTTTGATTCATTTATTGATATTCGCCACTGTTTTGTCCAATGTTGGATTTCGTCAAGATGTTGTTGGACGTTATTGGATGCAACAATTCCGGAACGATCGCGCGAGAGGATAGCATGGTCATCGGCAAACATGGCGGAGGTGGTATTTTGTGAGACTGGAATGTCACTCGCGTATATAGTATTTGCAAATAGAGTTAATCTTTTTGCAAATCAAATTAATCTTTTGACAAATTTAATTAAACTTTTTACAAATAAATTTAATCATTTTACAAATAAAGTTAATCTTTTTACAAATTAAGTTAATCTTTTTGCAAATAAAATTAAACATTTTACAAATAAAGTTAAACATTTTAAAAATAAAGTTAAACATTTTACAAATGAATTTAAATCTTCCCACTGCAGTAGGTAAGTTTGATTTTTAACGCATATCATGTTTTTTAAACAAAGGATATGAACAAAGAACAAGAACATAAACATAGAAAAGGGCGAAGAAAAACATCGTCTTTAAAAAACAATGTCCTTTCTAATGATGAGGTGAACAACCTCTTCTAATGAAGACGTTGCCCACTTGCAGCCAAAGTTAAATTGATGAACATGTTCCATGATCATTTTTTGAGGAACTATTTCCCTTTTTCCTGTTTTTGTTTTCTTTGGATAATGCCAAAATCCACAAGGCTCGAGAGGTTAATGACTTCATGAATTCTTCCCAAATGAGCATAAAATTTCTGCCGCCTTATTCCCCTATGCTCAACCCAGCAGAACACGCATTTTCAAAAATTAAGAATGCGGCTCGAAGAATCATTAGTGTTCCTGGGGAACATAACTTAGTGGAAGTTATATCTCGAAGTGTCGGAGAAGTTACGCCAAACGACTGCTCGAACTATGTAATGAACATGTTCATCAATTTAACTTCGGCTGCAAGTGGGCAACGTCTTCATTAGAAGAGGTTGTTCACCTCATCATTAGAAAGGACATTGTTTTTTAAAGACGATGTTTTTCTTCGCCCTTTTCTATGTTTATGTTCTTGTTCTTTGTTCATATCCTTTGTTTAAAAAACATGATATGCGGTAAAAATCAAACTTACCTACTGCAGTGGGAAGATTTAAATTCATTTGTAAAATGTTTAACTTTATTTGTAAAATGTTTAATTTTATTTGCAAAAAGATTAACTTTATTTGTAAAAAGATTAACTTTATTTGTAAAATGATTAAATTTATTTGTAAAAAGTTTAATTAAATTTGTCAAAAGATTAATTTGATTTGAAAAAAGATTAACTCTATTTGCAAATACTATATTAAATACAAAATTGGGCCCCACACACTTCCTTGCGGCACTGACGCGCTCATACCTTTGCTCGGAGATCTTGCTGTTTCGCATTTTACATGAAACGTGCGATTTGAGATGAACGACTGTATTATTCTGTAATAAGTGTCCGGTAGTATTGGTTTCACCTTATATAGCAGGCCCGGGTGCCAAACTTTGTCAAAAGCCTTCTCAGTGTCTAGGCAAACTCCTTGACACACTTCTTGGTCTTCGAATGCCTCTAGAATCTCCTCTACAACCCTGTGAAGTTGTTGCTGACAAGAGTGGAGGGCGCGGAACCCGAATTGGAAGCCCGGTATGGCCGGAGCGAGATATGGCAGCAGCTTCGGCAGCATAAGTCTCTCAAATATTTTTGAAAAAAGAGAAAGTAGACTTCGACGCCGAGAACCTCGATCAGCAATGGAAGACGTGGTACCAAAACTTTGCATATTTCCTAATTGCAGCCAAAAAAACAAAGGAATCGGAAGCAACCAGAGTCGCAATACTCTTAAATCAGCTTGGCGAAAGAGGAGTCGAACTGTTTAACACATTCGAATTCCTGAAGACTGATGGTGTTGTCGATACCGACCCCAAGTACGATCTCGTGGTTAATGCTTTCGAAAAACATTTTGCGCCGAAGAAAAACGTATTACACGAACGGTACAAATTTAATAAAGTAAAGTTAAAGCCTGGACAGCCGATCCTGGATTTCATTACGCTTCTTAAACAAGCCGCCGCAACATGCGAATACTCCGATAATTCCGAGATGATCCGTGACCGACTTGTGGAGCAAGTTAACGATAAGAGACTGCTAGACAAGCTACTCGACAAAGGAGGAAGTCTGACCCTTGAGGAAGCGATGACCATCTGCAAGCAACACGAAAAACGCCGTGCCGAAATTAATGACTTCGAGAAGGACCGTACGCAGGAACTAGACGCTATGAAGAAATCCTACCCAAAGAAAACTGCGAGTGGACCAGCGAAACATGACACAGATAAGCCATATGATTGTTTTAAATGTGGTTACCGTCATACCGTAGGCAAATGTCCTGCACATAACCAAAAATGCTCGTATTGTAATGGGTTAAATCATTTCGTAGTAGGTTGTAAGAAGAAAAAGAACGAAAATAGTCATAGAACAGAAAGTAAAAATACCTGGAAAACCCATAAGAATAATATGCATAAATCCTACAATAGGTCAATTGAAGATAAAAACAATAAAATTGAGGAATCAGATGACGAAGTCTACCTCGATGTAATTAAAGTAGACAACATAAGAAATAAAGAAACTTGGTCAGTAATCGCTAAAATCAACGATGAAAACATTAAATTTAAATTAGATACTGGCAGCGAAGTAAATGTTCTACCGTTGAGAATATTTAAAATAATAAAACCATCTGATGTCAAGATAACAAAATGTAACATAAATTTATCTGCTTACAACGATAACAAGTTAAAAGTCATTGGCAAAGTCAGCTTGATGACTAATTTCAAGCATATTGCTGATGTAATTGAATATTTGGTGATAGACACCAGGGATAAACCCATATTAGGTGTAGTCACATGCGAAAAAATGAAATTGGTTAAAAAGCTAGATACTATAAATAATAAAAATGAAATACTTGAATCAAAAGAACAAGTAATAAAAAACTATGAAACTGTATTTAAGGGTCTAGGAAAATTTCCTGGTAATCCATATAGAATTGAGTTAAAACCAGATGCAATGCCTGTAACGCACCCAACCAGGAGAATTCCTAAACACTTACAAGACAGATTGAAATCACAGTTAGAAAAATTAGAGAACATGCAGGTTATCTCTAAAGTTGAGGGACCCTGTACATGGCAACATCCATTAGTGATAGTAGAAAAGCCGAACAAAACACTACGCTTATGCCTTGATCCAAAAGACCTGAACAGCCAGATTTTGGATGATAAATTCCAAATTCCCACTGCAGAAGAGATGTTCGACGACTTACACGGTAAAACCTATTTCTAAATCCTTGATCTAAAGGATGGATTTTACCAAATCCCAATCGATAATAATTCATCAAAATTATGTGCTTTTGGATCGCCATTCGGCAGATATAAATTTAATCGATTACCATTTGGTGTAAAGATTTGTGCAGAGGTTTTTCAAAAGAAAAACTCAGAGATTTTTGGTAACATAGAAGGAGTACAAATTTATATCGACGACTTAATTTTATCTGCATCAAATATAAGAGAGCATGACATGATTCTGAAAAAGGTACTTGAAAGGGCAAGAGAAAATAACATAACATTCAACGCAACGAAATTCCAATTCCGTCAACAAACAATAAAGATATTAGGACATGTAGTATCAAAGGCTGGGATTCAAATTGATCCTGATCGCGTAAGAGCAATCCAAGAAATGCCAGAACCTAATGATAAGAAATCCTTAATGAGATTTTTATGCATCATGAAATTTCTTAATAAATTCATACCGAATCTGTCTGCAATCACAGCCCCTATTCGAGAGTTTTTGAAAGATGAGGTTAAATGGGATTGGAAACCATTACATTCTAACATAATTAACAAACTGAAAAATGTAATAACGAAGAGTCCCATATTGGCTCATTATGATGCCGAGTTCCCAGTGGTAATACAAACCGATGCAAGCACCGAGGGCTTAGGTTGTGTGTTGCTGCAGAGGAACAAACCAATAGCATTTGCAAGTAGGGCTCTTACCCAGACTGAAAAACGATATGCTATTATAGAAAAAGAGTTTCTAGGTTGTTGCTACGCCCTAGAAAAATTTCACTATTACGTTTATGGGAGAAATGTAGAAATACAAACCGACCATAAACCCCTAATAAGCATTATGAGACGAAACGTAGACAAAGTTCCTAGTCGTTTACAAAGAATGTTGCTAAAAGTAATGAAATATAATTTTATTGTCACTTACTTACCTGGGAGTCGTATGCTAATAGCGGATGCTTTGTCTCGGGCATACTTGGAAGAAGATCGAAAAGATGATCCTGAACTAGCATACGTTATCCATACGATTATTTCTAAAGTAATGTCGCAAGAAATTCAGCAAAAAATAGCTACTTCAACTATAAATGACCCCACACCTGACACCATGTAGGATGTTCGAGGATTTAATTAGACGAATCATTAAGATTGCGTATGTACACGTTTCATAACTTCTTTATTAATTAATTTTATAGTCTCCATGAACAAGTGGGAGGTTACAACTAAGCGATCTTAGCGCTTCATCGGAACTGACAGTTATTCCTGTTACAGTTTTGGTAACCTAAATGTGGTTGTGAATACTGTCTTGCGTATAGCCACGAAATCACACAGGCGCACCCACATGGTGAACCTTTACGAGGATTTTGAAGTGCTTTCTCCAAGAATGACGTATGATTATCGATTGGCCTTATATGTGCATAAGTCCCTCGGCTTATTCGAAAAGAGAAGTGATGTGAGACCTACCAGGTTGAACACACAAAGTATTTAATCAATAGCACGCCCAAGCAATGGCTTCTACGCTAGGCATTGCCTTGGCTAGCCCCCTCAGTTTTCGAAAATTTGCCATCAGCAATTAACAACTAATTCTGTAGCTGTATTCAAAAAGCTAACATTTCAACACTTGATGAATCAAATGAATGCGAAATCCATCATTCTTAAATTTAAATTTTGAATTCATAATGACCCACAAAAATCCAACATCCCTATATGTAAAATTTGAATAACAGAAATGTACTACCACAACGACCTTCGTTAGACGTTAAGTAGGTGTACTGGGTTTAGGTTTAAGTATACTACCTTTTAGTTTGTTAAAAGTAGGATATTTAAGAAGTAATATATAAGAATAATTCTTATAATAATTATAATTATTATAAACTAAAATGCATTACCGAACGTACGCACACGCAAGCTGACCTGGGAGAGAACGAGCCTGGACAGGTCACTGACCTTAGGCTCAGATATTAAACAACCGAACGTTGCATTCATAATTTGTACTTGTCAATATATCTGTATTATGTAAAATGTGTAAATAAACGATTTATAATTAAATTCTCGGAAGAAATCACAAAGTAGGTACTGTACAGTTAGGTTCCGGTTCGTTTGTCTGTGTGTAAGCAATTATTGTATTGAGATGGCTTGAAACTCTTCTGTGAAAGTCAAACGGACTTTCCTGTTGTTTCTGGGCCATTTTCGACATTTCTCCTATCAATGAGCAAAAATCTCTTTTGTCCGTGAAGTTGGTTATTAAAATGTCCCTCGACTGTTCGTAGTCCTTTACGTTGTGCGAGAATACTACTTCCGAGGCCTTAGGTCCGAGTTTCGCTAGTATGCTATCGAACAAGTAAAAATTTTGAGAATTATCTGGATTTTGATGGTCGAAAAATTGTTCGTGTAGTCTGTCACTTACGAAAGTAATCGTGCGGTGCGATTACTTTTGTAATCGTGAAAGTAGTTGATTACACGAAAGTAATCGATTACCGCCCTATTCTGCTTGTGAGTTAGGTCGCTACCTACACCGCTCCTCCATTCTCTAATGTAGCTAAGTCACTTGTCATTTTGAGGGTGATAGAGTTAGAATGAGTGGGGGGGGGGGGGGGGTTTCTTGAATTGAGGGCGGTACCTCCATGTCCAGAGTCACGCTACGCTCCTGGTTCTTTGTGAACCTCCCAATGAATTTTTATGAATTTCCAGATGATTTGTGAGAGACGAATGGGGCCTAGTTGGTTGGTCGGTTTCCAGATGAAAATGAGTTGTTTGAGTTTGTAGAAGTTGACCTCCCTCAATGCCCAGCACACACACCTTCAGTTTCAAGAGGAACCCAACTCCAAAATCGTGGTTATTGTGAGAAATGTGAAGTTTATTTGTGTTTAACTGAAAGAAAAACGTGTTGAAGGATTACCATTCTTATAAGAATTAAGCCGGCGCTACACGACGCGTCGAATGTTGGGCCAAACGTTTGACCGTACTCGACGAGTGACGACTCGACGAGTGACTCGAGCTAAAGCCCCAGCTACACGGTGTGGCAAACGTTTGATCCAGTACGATCCAGGTCGAGCCGTTTGAAGGTCGAGCCGTCGGGAGTTGTTTCAACATGGAAACGGATGATGAAGATGTTGCAGCGATTGCTGGGGATGCCCTTAATGGTTTATATAGCTCAACCGCTATTTATCTATAATCCCGCTATTCTCGGCATAACTAGAACTCAAACTGAGTTGAACTGAAAAAGAATGACAAAAATTGATAGGTTGCATATTTTTTTTATTATCTAAGTACCTACTGATTTTTAGGTTTGTTTGTTTTAAATTATGGAAAAACGAATGAAGTGGAGACCAATGACACAGTTGTAGGCATGACAATAAAGACAAAGAAATTACTAAAGACAAATAAATATAATGAAATTCAATACAATTCAACAATTTCAATCATAAATTACCTGTGTCGATGAATACTTGGTGGCAAAAGGAATCAAACTGAACGCGCTACAAACTGAACGCCGAGTCGTGTGACCGAGCCTCCTGCCTTCGAAGAAACGAGCTTCCAAGAAACGAAGGTTCTCGACAACGTTGGACCCTTCTTTTTCCTTTGACTTGGGCGCAAAGACCGCTCTCTGACCGATCGCCCTCCAACGCCAACGTTGGACGCTGGCCATTGGAAGCTGGACGTTGGAAGGTCGGCTACACGATGCTACCAGTCACCAAGCGTCCAACATTGGAAGGTGTTGGTAGCATCGTGTGACGCCGGCTTTACCATTCTTATAATTACCATAATTATAATTGTCAAACAGTTGTACAAATATTCAACAAGAGAACACCAACCAATCGGTTTTTGAAGATTTTCGCGTGTTTCAATAAATTCAAATGCTCATTAAAACAGGATTTCATTGATGACAACACCCTCCCAAGGTTCAGAGCGAGGTGCTGCCCATACGTACAATGATGCCTTCAGACACTTTGCAGTTTTTAGGAATTCCAGGGAAAAAACAGTGATGAAATTTTTCATTATTTTTCCCACTATGCTGAGACCTATTCCTACCACTCAGTTTTTTTCTCAACAAAAGAACAAATCATGCACTAAAGGGTTAAACAGGAACAATCAAAGTCAACGAGTGTTTTAGATGAGAGTCACATTTACTTATAAAAGAATATCAAAGCTATTTTTTTACAAATCAAGTATTTTCGGAATTTTGGAAGATATGGGCGTTGCCCAATCGTCAACCACATTTGTATCAGAGTCCATATTGATTGTGCACTATGGTTCATCGTCTAATCAGTATCAGAGGAAGTCGACTGTGCATCTGCAGGGCGTTGTCCCTTGGAATCAGAAGTTTTAGAGTGAAGACTCATTTGCCTCCTTCGTTTGGACGATTTCTCGCCTGCAATAAATTACAATAATTTTAAGAAGGAATGAGTGTATTCTAGAGTACATTCAGGATTTGATTTCCAGATTTAGTATTTTAGTATTTTCTTCTTCTTCCTAAACTACAGCCCTAATCAGGGGCGTAGCGTCAGGGGCAGCGCAGGAAGCGGCTCGTTGCCACAAGAAGTAAAGAATGTAAGTAGAAGTTGAATGATGAAGAAATTCATCACGAATAACAAAATATTTAATCAAAAGTAAAACATTCTTTACCTTCTTCTTATTATCGCAAATTCTTCTTATTTTGAACCGCAAAATTATCGCTGATGGCGGGGGGGGGGGGGTGACGTCACACGTACATTGTGTGCGTCCATCTGTGTGTATTCTGGCGCGGCGTGTGAGTGTGTCTGACTGAATTGGGTGCAGTACCCCCACGTTCAGAGCCACGCTACGCTCCTGGCCCTAATAGTTGATGATATGAACATAGGAAGGTACCTAAAATGTAAGTAGTGTGGCTGTCTATTTAACAAGTACCTACCATTCATAATGAAACTATGCCTGCATATTTTTCAAATCAAGTATAATTCAAGATGAGGTAAATCTCATCCACTTGTATGAGAGAAAAAGTTACCTATTCACTTAGCAGCTTGAAAAGATGCTTACGTCATCAGTGATGCAAATTACAAGCACTCAGTGGCACAAGAGTAAATATATGGAATTATAGTTATAGTAACTAAACCTGCAGGTACCTGTGTGGGTTCTCATGTGCCTTGAAATATGTCCTCGCTGAGCAGCCTTGTACTCGCATAGATGGCAAGAGAATGGTTTTTCTCCTGCAAAAAAAGTTAACTTCAATATACTTCAAGATTATTTAAATCTCATCCACTTGTATGAGAGAAAAAGTCACCTATTCACTTAGAAGAACGAAAGGATCTAGGGACGCGGGAGCGTCCCGCCCGCCAAGAAAACCGAAGCCCTGAAAACCGAAGCGACTGAGACACTGATTACGCGACGGAACTAGTTGGGGTTTTCACCCTACCATAGCTCGGTCCCCTGAGTGTCTCGAGAGTTGATTTTTTGTACACCAACTCTCCAGGGGCACGTGAGGACGTAAACCAAAATTCAGCTCTCGGGAACATCAGGTGTCGGGGGTATAACAATTTTAAAACCACTATTTTTCACGTTTTTCGTGTTCTTCTTCTTCTTCTCGTTGTTGTTGTTGTTGTTGTTCATTGACGGGGCTACAGCCCAGCAGACAAATCGGATCGAGCTGAAATTTTGCACACACGTTTGTTATGCTCCAAGGGAGTGCCTTTTGACCATTTTTTCTCTCTCCCCCCATTTCACCCCAAATTAGGGGGGAAATAGTGTTTTTTAGGAATTTCAAATGGTCATAACTCCTTCAAAATTGAAGCTTTTTCAGATTTTCTTTTTTAGTTGTGTTCAGCTTTTCAAACTGTTTAATTTGAGATCAAAAAATGCTTCCTAAAAGGAAAAATAAAGGAGTTATGGTGATTTTTCTATTTTCAACAACAACTGCCGCAAATATTGATGAAAATTGGTGCGGTTGGTCTTAAAATGTCCGCTAGGTTGTCTAGAATATGCTCAATAATTTTGAACTAAATCTCAATCGATTTGACTAATCCACAGCCAAAAATACGTGAATAAATTCCACATCTACTGATTTGGCTAATTTCCGAAAACATCAAAGTTGAACGGTGGTCAGAAAAATTGTCGTAGAGTGGCGCCTGTTTAAGGATTGATAGGAAATTTTATGGGCTTTCGAATGAGGGTAGCGCACTTTGGCACTTTTCCCAACGGTTCTCGAGTTATTCGCGATTTTTGGTATAAAAACGTGGGTTTTACCAGTTGCAAACTTTCTCTTTCCTCTTTCTCTTCGACACCAATAATTACAATTATTGTAATGATTCTCAACAACAAAAATTTGCACAATCCCCAAGAAAAAATGCAACCAATTTTCAAAAAATTACTAATTCAAATTTATTCAAATATCTAATTCTTTCTATTTTTTTAAATTTAACAATAAGAATAATTGTATTAAATTTTAATAATTGTTTTTAAATTGTTGATTGTTTTAATTAATCGAAAATTTTAAAACTAATATTTAACCAATTCGCAAAAATTTTAAAACTACTTATTTTTCAAACACATTTCAGATAACAAACAATAATTTCCAAAAAATAATCATTCTTGTCACAAAAACAAGAAACAAAAAGGCAAATTAGTAGGCGTACTAATTTTAACATGAATAATGTTTTTGCGGTGGCCTACCAGAGTTGAAAAGCGTAACGAAGTTTAAGTCACGAAATTATGTCACGAAGATTTTTAATGATTTTCACGTACAACCGAGCCGTTTCTAGGGAAATGAAACTTCTTTAGTTTTCAACGGACAAAAATCGTTCTCCATTCGTTGGAAAGCCTTTAATTTATGCATAAATTATATACTGCCAAAACCACTGTAAATATCGAAGAAGCTGAGATACAGCCCTGAGTAAATAAAAAAACTAATAAATTTTCCGCACATTTCTTAATATTTTCCATACAGACAAAGAAAAGGGATAAGGAAAAGGGGAAACGGGACGCAAAAACATTATTCATGTTTTGCATAGCAAATACCTCGTTCTATACAAAGTATAGAAGAGAAAAGATCAGGGGGGTCCAGAGGAGCTTGCCCCCCTGGCGAGGCGCGAAGCGCCGAGTTTTACTAAATTTTGACTAGGATAACACTTCATTTAGGAAAACATTTACTAGTTACCTCGTAGGTACTTTTGTATTGTATAAGTTGTTGAACCGTATTGTATAAGTACCACTCGAAAACTAGCCATGCAAAAAGATGTGATATCCCCCCAAAAACAACTCCGTTGTAAAAACTGGCCCGCCAAAAAACCTCAGCCGCAAAAAGGAATGATATCCATTTTGCCCGCCAGCCACATATATAGGATGCTCAGTGCTTCGCACCTCGCTGTTGAGTGTGCATATAGAAACCTGATCCTCCTACCCCTAACCTCCACCGTCAATGTTTTCCTGTTCCCTGTCACCTTCCCACAACCCCCTCTCACCCTTAGTCACCCTCGGTTTCACCTAATATGTTTCCTCTGTTACACCAGCAGGGAGCTTTACGCTTCTTTCAATGCTGTTGGCGGGAGCTTTTTGCCAGATGAACAAGCTAACATAAGTATTACTGGTGGTCACGAGTAATCAGCGGTGGTACAACTGTAATGAAGTAATGCTTCAATTCAGGCTTGTTCATCTGGCAAAAAGCTCCCGCCAACAGCATTGAAAGAAGCGTAAAGCTCCCTGCTGGTGTAACAGAGGAAACATATTAGGTGAAACCGAGGGTGACTAAGGGTGAGAGGGGGTTGTGGGAAGGTGACAGGGAACAGGAAAACATTGACGGTGGAGGTTAGGGGTAGGAGGATCAGGTTTCTATATGCACACTCAACAGCGAGGTGCGAAGCACTGAGCATCCTATATATGTGGCTGGCGGGCAAAATGGATATCATTCCTTTTTGCGGCTGAGGTTTTTTGGCGGGCCAGTTTTTACAACGGAGTTGTTTTTGGGGGTTCTTACTACTTCATCAATGATGCAAATTACAAGTACCTACTCAGTGGCACTGGAGTAAATATAGGTATGGAATTATAGTTTTAGTAACTAAACCTGCAGGTACCTGTGTGTGTTCTCATGTGCCTTTCTAGATCACCTTGCCGAGCAGCCTTGTAGTCACATAGATGACAAGAGAATGGTTTTTCTCCTGCAAAAAAAGTTAACTTCAATATACTTCAAGATTATTTAAATCTCATCCACTTGCATGAGAGAAAAAGTCACCTATTCACTTAGAAGAACGAAAGGATTCTTACTACTTCATCAATGATGCAAATTACAAATACCTACTCAGTGGCACTGGAGTAAATATAAGGAATTATAGTTTTAGTAACTAAACCTGCAGGTACCTGTGTGTGTTCTCATGTGCCTTTCTAGATCACCTTGCCGAGCAGCCTTGTAGTCACATAGATGACAAGAGAATGGTTTTTCTCCTGCAAAAAAAGTTAACTTCAATATACTTCAAGATTATTTAAATCTCATCCACTTGCATGAGAGAAAAAGTCACCTATTCACTTAGAAGAACGAAAGGATTCTTACTACTTCATCAATGATGCAAATTACAAGTACCTACTCAGTGGCACTGGAGTAAATATATGGAATTATAGTTTTAGTAACTAAACCTGCAGGTACCTGTGTGGGTTCTCACGTGACTTGCTAGAACATCTTGCCGAGCAGACTTGTAGTCGCATAGATGACAAGAGAATGGTTTTTCTCCTGCAAAAAAAGTTAACTTCAATATAATTTAAATCTCATCCACTTGTATGAGAGAAAAAGTCACCTATTCTCTTGGCAGAATGGAAGGATGCTTACTTCATCAGTGATGCAAATAACAAGCACTCAGTGGCACAAGAGTAAATATATGGAATTATAGTTTTAGTAACTAAACCTGCAGGTACCTGTGTGGGTTCTCATGTGCATTGAAATATGTCCTCGCTGAGCAGCCTTGTAGTCGCAAAGATGGCAAGAGAATGGTTTTTCTCCTGCAAAAAAAGTTAACTTCAATATACTTCAAGATTATTTAAATCTCATCCACTTGTATGAGAGAAAAAGTCACCTATTCACTTAGAAGAACGAAAGGATTCTTACTACTTCATCAATGATGCAAATTACAAGTACTCAGTGCAACTGGAGTAAATATATGGAATTATAGTTTTAGTAACTAAACCTGCAGGTACCTGTGTGGGTTCTGATGTGCTGTGCTAGATCTCCTTGCCGAGCAGCCTCGTAGTCGCATAGATGGCAAGAGAATGGTTTTTCTCCTGCAAAAAAAAGTTAACTTCAATATACTTTAAGATGATTTAAATCTCATCCACTTGTATGAGAGAAAAAGTCATCTATTCACTTAGAAGAACGAAAGGATTCTTACTACTTCATCAATGATGCAAATTACAAGTACTCAATGGCACTGGAGTAAATATATGGAATTATAGTTTTAGTAACTAAACCTGCAGGTACCTGTGTGGGTTCTCATGTGCTGTGCTAGATCTCCTTGCCGAGCAGACTTGTAGTCGCATAGATGGCAAGTGAATGGTTTTTCTCCTGCAAAAAAAAGTTAACTTTAATATACTTCAAGATGATTTAAATCTCATCCACTTGTATGAGAGAAAAAGTCACCTATTCACTTAGAAGAACGAAAGGATTCTTACTACTTCATCAATGATGCAAATTACAAGTACTCAGTGCAACTGGAGTAAATATATGGAATTATAGTTTTAGTAACTAAACCTGCAGGTACCTGTGTGTGTTCTCATGTGCATTGAAATATGTGTTCGCTGAGCAGCCTTGTAGTCGCATAGATGGCAAGAGAATGGTTTTTCTCCTGCAAAAAAAAGTTAACTCCAATATACTTTAAGATGATTTAAATCTCATCCACTTGTATGATAGAAAAAGTCACCTATTCACTTAGAAGAACGAAAGGATTCTTAATACTTCATCAATGATGCAAATTACAAGTACTCAATGGCACTGGAGTAAATATGGAATTATAGTTTTAGTAACTAAACCTGCAGGTACCTGTGTGGGTTCTCATGTGCCTTTCTAGACCTTCTTGCCGAGCAGCCTTGTAGTCGCATAGATGGCAAGAGAATGGTTTTTCTCCTCCAAAAAAAAAAAAATATATATATTGGTTTATTGGGGCGGAGGGGGTCATTAATATTTAAAAGTATATAATTTTCAAGAAATCAGTAAAGAGGTACCACCTATCCAAAGAGATATTTAAATCTCATCTCCCATAGAGTATCAAATTCACAGGAGTGTTTTGAGAGTCAAACTCCTAAATTTCATTCTTTAGTATGTTGACAAAACTAAATAATATTGTATGTATTACAAAAGTTGTGGGTCATCATGAGAAGGACGAGATCATTTAACCATCTCAATACAAAGATGTCAAGAAAACTCAAATGACTTCACACACAAAATATGAAAGAACCTTATTTATATTATTGTCATCATCAAAGAATTACGATGATTCTCAAATAAAAACTCATAAACGACCTATTTATTGTCAGAGTATTATTCTGTCTGTGTTTCATCATGACTGGAGTAAACGCTTTGATTTGAACCATAGAACTACTGGATTTCAAAATCGTTCAAACCGTTATCAAAGGAAAATCATGAGTACAATGGGTACTTACTGTCGTTATTGTCCACCAACGCGATGTCGCATTCTGATTCCTCAAACATTTCTTCTTCATCTTCTACAGCTTCAGCTCCATCGAATCGCCTCATAGTCAAGCAGTCCTCTTGATGGTCAGTGTTACTGGCTTCCCCTTCTGACAGACACAAACAGAACAACTTGATTCAATTTATGATACATTGGGACAATTGATATGAATATTCAACATTGGTTAGGGGTTCAAATGTCAATATTGACGATAATTGACGGCTAGGTGTACCACTGCAAACGTGATTCAAAAGGTTGGTGGGACTGGGGTATATTATGTGTCAAACACCTCAGCACCTCTTTGTTGACGTTTGAACAGGAGAAAAACCATTAGACACCGGAGAGGTCAGAATGTACCAAAATAGTAACCAAAAACAGTTCTTACCATCAGCAGGAGAAGGTTCAATCTTAATAGATGGTTCATAATCGAAATCATGTTCTTCTTTGACTTCCACAAGATCCAGTTCAGGATTCAGGGGGTCGAAACACGCTCCATCTTCTATAAAAAGAACAGCCTGTTATTGGGTCACTGATGTCATCACATTCGATTCTGATGATTTGCATACGATTCAAATATTGGACAAAAACCCCAAGTTAATATTTAAAAAGTATGTGTTGCATTACGTCTTAATGTTGATAACCCTTTGATATCCTTGTTTTTGCATCATAGAACTACCGAATTTCAAAATCATTCGAACCGTGATCAAGTGATGAGTACAATGGGTACCTACCGTACACCAAGGTGAAGTCGTATTTTGATTCCTCAAAGATTTCTTCTTCTTCTTTCACAGATTTCTCTCCATCAAATCGCCTCATAGTCAAGCCGTCATCTTGTCCATCAGTGGTACTGGCCTCCTCTTCTGACAGACACAAACAGAACAATTTGATTCAATTTAGGATACATTTGGGCAATCGGTACGAATATTCAACGTTGGTCGCTTCAAATAACCTAATACTGTTCAGTAACCTAATACCAGAAGCCCCTATTACTGGAATAACTGTTTTGAGAACGTGGTTGAAAGGCCTTTGAGGGCCTCTTTACGAATACCCCTCCAGGTTCCTTGGGATTCCTTGATAACCACTAACTACCTGGCAATAGGTTGGCTGGGACCTAATACCAGGTAATAGGTTACGAAAAACGAATGCGTGGAAGGTGTGCACCTACCATGATATTACCATAATGAATCAACTAAGATATAATTTCATTGAATTTTAGCAATAGTTAGTTATAAGACTGTGATGCCTATATAATAGTTACCTAGCTGTACACAAGATTGAATACTTGTACGATTATACTCGCATACCTACGCAATTAGTTGTGCATTTTAAATGGAAGATCCCTTTTCCCACACCAAGAGTCCAACTATCAAACAGAGTTAGCCACACAATATTTATTAAAGGACTAGCCATTCTTCAACTTAAACAGAAATTTCAATTCTTTAGGGATTAATGTCATATTCAGTACATTAATTAGTGTGTCTGTTTCAATAAGAAGGTACCTCATTTTTTCGGTGCGATTTTGAGTTCAATCTTATTTTTCGAGTAGGTACCTGTTTTCACTGTTGCACTTATTTCAATCAGAGCGTCAAGAAACATGCATCAGTATGTAGGAATTATAACAACGCAAAAGTTGTCATACGAGCTAATGGTGAGAATTAAAAATGACACAAGATCGGTTGTGAGCCGAATCGCCGGTAACCTATTACCAAAATAACCTAATACGACAATCTATTACCAGACGGTCGCTGTTACTCGATAACCTATCACCAAGAAATAACCGTATTAGCCACGCCTAGCTGATAAGACCTGATTTAGTCAGTGACTGATTAAATCAAAATTCACGAATGGTCTCGTGGAGAACGACAAGAGTACGCTTACCACAGCCAGACTTCTTAGTGCTCACAGTGATGGTACATTTGTGAGGTACCAGGAAAATCCAGCAGACGAACATTCAGACTTTCTGGAACCTCGAATGTCTCGATTCAACGAGATCGTACGCCCCCAACAACGTACGTTAGAAGGTACATTTAATTATAATTAAATGTTTGAGATGGATACTGTGATGCAGTAAGAAACTTGTACAGCTGCATGGAAATAGAAAGGCTGAATTCGATAATATATCTTCGGTGTGCACTTAGATCAACATCTCAAGTGGAAGGATCATGTAGCAGCATTGGTCAATAAAATCAGGAAATCGATGCATTAGGTACTTTCTAATGCTACGAAGTTGGCTAAAAAGAGAAAATATTAAAAGGGTGTATGTATTATGCTCAAGTATAAGAAGTATTCTGCTCTACGTGGCGTACAAATCGGGAATCCCCTTGGATGTCGTGATTTATACTGCCCTCCTTCACAGATGCCACCTTGATACCCTGGAAAGAAGAAGAATCTGATGTTCTTCGGACCCCGTTCTGTTGTTCAAATTACTCAACAATCGTATAAATTGTCCCTCTTCGCTTTCTAAAATTAATTTGGTCGCCTCTAAAACCCCCACTCGCTCATCAGTTTTATTTAATATCCCCTCTTCATTCACAAACTACGTTAGAAAACCGCCCTCTTCACCGAATCCTCCGAAGTGCGAATCTCCTCCTGGCCTCTTGCCCACAGTTTGACTTTTTCAACTCCTCCCTTGGTAGGACTCAAGATGGGGGTGAAACATGCCTTGGAGAGCTCATCAGCAGGCGACGTCGTCATCTTGTGCACTGACTCATTGAGTGCAATAAATTTACTACTAAGCCCAGTTCCACACAAAGCCAATAAACTCTTGGTTTGTGAAATATTATGTATGTTGCATGAATGCAAAACCAGGGGGATAAAGATTATTTTGATGTGGGTGAAGGGACACCATGGAATTGACGGAAATACAAAAGCAGATGAACTCGCTCGGCGGGGAGCCCGGCTAGGCCCCCGCCTAGACATTGCCCTTCCGAAAGATGATATTTATGCGGCAATCAGACAGTACTATGTAGCACAATGGCGTAAGGCATATGAAGAGGACAGCACAATCCCGATTTACAAGTCTTGGCAAGCTACATTGCCTACTCAGTCTTGGATGCTTCAAGTTGCAGGAGACCGGAAGCTTTGCCGAGTCATATCGCGCTTGCGAACAGGAGTGTCTTTATGCCCAGCATATTTGTTCCGAATTGGTGCTCGTCCGTCGCCGGAGTGCTCATTTTGTGACGACCCAAAAGGTGACGCTGAACATTTATTAATGGAGTGTGTTTTCTTCGCTGTACAACGAGAAAAGTTTTTTGATTTTCTGATTGGCCGAGTACCATCACCATTCGGGTATGGTTGTATATTGCGAAATGTTTTATTGTATGAAGAGTTTTTTAAGTTTATAACCAACTGTGGACTGAAGTTTTGATTTAAGTTTTTGATTTTCATTTGTACAAGTATTTAATTATTTAACTGCATCTACATGGCTGTATTTTATGTAAAATGCCAAAAAAAAAAAAAAAAAAAAAAACTCCTCCCTTCCAAATCTCAAATCTATATTGTTGTCTTCACCTCTTTCTTTTCAATGATTTAATTACTTTCACTTCATTACGTTTCGCTTGCTGTAATCCTCCATGTATTTTAATAAACATTATGTACCTAAATGTTTATTGGGGTTGCCCGTGCTAATAATAAATAAAAGTACACAGCATCTTAACTTATGGTATTATTGTATGGGGAGGTACTTGTGCATCTAACTTCAACAAAATAAACATAACAATGAATTCAGTTTTAAGAATATCAACTAATGCCCATAAGCGTTCTCCAACTAGGTCCCTGTGCAAAACCTTCGATGTTCTCACTCCCAGAATGGCTTACATCCATAGAACTAGGGATGTAGCATTGGAACCAAATAATAGAGTATACAACAAATGACTAATCGTAAGCTAATAATCGATGTAACCAATTCAATTGATATTAAATAATCTATGTTTGGTTAATCGAAAGCAAATAATTTATTTTTTATGTACAAGTTATGGTACAATTTATGTTACCCTCCATTTATAATTAAAACCTACTTTATGTAATTTTAGTCTATCCATTCTTTTATTTTCATTAGCCTTGTAATTTAACAATAGGTCGTCACCTATAGACGAAGAAACCCATTGGAAAGCAAATAATTATGAGTTTGAAGTAGGTAAAGTAGTTTTATTGCATAAAATAGTTTTTAATTATAAATGGAGGGTACCATAAATTGTACCGAACGAAGGGCTGGTTGTACAAACCTCCGGATGGCCATAAAAAAGGTTTGAAATGGGTTTTGGGGGTTGATAAAGGTCTGGCATAATGTTTTGGTTACTTCCAAAAAGTGGTGGAGTTCCTTCGGGGTCACCACGGAATGAAGGGATGCGGGCTTGGTGATCTCTAGAGAATGCAGGGTGTTCGCTGATGATCGTGGTATTTTGACTAAATCCAAGTGCGGACAAATAGAACGCGAAACCTCCAACAGCACGCTGATGCCCTTGTACAGTGGGACGAAAAGTGGTTAATGAGAACAAATGCTCAGAAGTCCCACCTAGTAAACTTCACTTACCTCCGTAACTACACAACATCTCCTCTGTTAATGGGAAACCAAACGGTGCCCCAAATAGCGAAGGTTTCTTACAATTTACATCGAATTTGGATGATTTTCCTGACAGTAAATTCGACTAAAGACTGTTTTGAACTCAACCTACAGCTTATTAGCCTTCTGAATTCGGTGTAACGTAAAGGTTTTGACATTTCACGTGTGAACAACTCGAAAATGATTGATTTTGTCAATTTTCGGATGTCATCGACGCAGAAGCCAAAATTGTGATTCAGAAAAATCGGAGCTGAGTACGTTATACTACACTTTTACCTTGAAAATCTCTACGAAATCTCGACGAAATCGTGGAAACCCACGTTAAGGAAAACCAGAGTATTTGAAGAAATCGTCCGTTTCCACTGAAATATGAGTATTGTTTAGTTACTGACGTTGGTTCAATCACCGAAACCGGTCTAACAGTTAGGTACATGATATTTCAGTGGAAATAGACGATTGTTTCAAATACTCTTGTTTTCCTTTTGAAAATCTCTCGTACCTGCGAGTAAAACGACAGAGGAACCTCGTGCATTTGACGAATTCGCGCCTTCAGCCATTTGGAACACTGCGCGTCGACGGAGCACAAACAGTCAACGAAACCCTCGAAAAGTTATACGAATTTTACTGAGAACCTGTGAAACTGAGCACTTGACTAATGTTGATGATCTTTTGATATAAATTGACTGTTGAATTATACTTGAAGGAAAAGCACCCAAACCACAAATTCTCACAACAGACAAGGCAACAATATTGAGGGGAGGTAACAAAAGGGTTATAGTCTTCCACTTCACATGACGAGAAGACAGACGTTTCCTACTTCCTCAAACATCCGTTGGAGCATTCGCGTCACCAGTGCTGCCAGATTGGGGGGTTTAGGTATTAATAATTTGTATTTATTATTAATAATAATTATTATTAATTATGGTTAATTAATACGATATAATTCTGGGGTTTTTAATACTACGTCGGTAATAATTTTTCTATAAAAGAAGTACCTACCAACAAACATCCGAAATTACCTTCATTTCCGTAGCAGGAAACGCACCTCAGAACAACAAACTCGACATCACTAAAACCATATGATGTTCCAAACAGCTCGTTAGTATGAAAATTGACCTGTATTTCAACCGTTTGGTTCACGATCATGTTGTGAGGCACAATCTTTGAGCCGTCATTGTGAACGAACAGCTGGTCGTACAAAGCTGCGGATGGTCTTAAAAAATTCTAAGGAATAAACTCTATCTAAATATGAAATAAAAAACATACCGTTTGATGGGAATTTTTCGAGTTTTGAAATTTTCAAAATTAGTTTTGAACCCGTTCCCCTTCCCCTTGATGGTTATGAAAAGTTTCGAGGATCATTGTGGGGTTAGTTGGAACCCGTAACGAAAATTTCGAAATTTTAGCTCAAAGCTAACTGGGCAAAGTACCGCGGACGGCGTACTGAGGATGGACGAATTTTTTTTTTATTCAATTTTCCGAATCTACGTATCTTGAAACGTAAACCAACAAATTTTGAGGGGGAGTTAACAAATTTTTGTCTTTGGGCGACCCCAATGGTTCATTATCGAAGATAATGAACCAAAACGCTTTTATTATCGAAATAGGAACAAAGTTCCCGCCGAGCCTGGACAATAGTGTTAAGCAAATCAGGCAATTTTATTAGGTAGGTACATCAAAAAGAGCAGCAAACCTGAGTTCCTCCAAAGTTGAAATGCTCATGTTCCTCAATTTTAACAAGGAATATTGCTCTCAAACATTGGGAGACTTCTCCCAATAACTCATTCTCGCTTGGTGTTATACTATCGTGTTTCATATTCTTTTACTCCCGTATTACTGTTGAAAAAATAATCTCAACTGATTGTGTGATAGGACTGAAAATAAAATAATGTTAAAGAGATCCTATTTCCTTAGTTTTTTCTAAATATAAATATATAGGTACGTAAACAGTCACATGGGTTCCACTAAAAAATTAGTGCCCTTCGTTCGTGGGTTCTCAGAAAAATGTGATAAATTACCTACTCATTCAAATATATACCTAAGTACTTACGTTTGATCGGTTTTTATTACTTTCTACTTCTACTTATACAATACGGTTCAATTTAACAAAAGTACCTACGAGGTAACTAGTTAATATTTTCCTGAATGTATTTTTATCCTCGTCAAAATTTAGTAAAAACTAAGTACGCCTACTAATTTGCCTTTTTGTTTCTTGCTTTTGTGACAATAATAATTATTTTTTCGAAACTATTGTTTGTTATCTACAAATGTCTTTGAAAAATAAGTAGTTTTAAAATGTTTACGAATTGGTTAAATAGTAGTTTCAAAATTTTCGATTAATTAAAATAATTAACAATTATAAACAATTATTAAAATTTAATACAATTATTCTTATTATTAAATTTAAAAATTAGAAAGAATTAGGAATTTGAATGAATTTGAATTAGAAATGTTTTGAAAACTTGTCGCCTTTTTTCTTGGGGATTGTGCAAATTTTTGTTGTTGAAAATCATTACAAAAATTGTAATTATTGGTGTCGAAGAGAAAGTGGAAAGAGAAAGTTTGCAAAAGGTAAAACGCACGTTTTTATACCAATAATCGCGAATAACTCGAGAACCGTTGGAAAAAGTGACAAAGTGTGCTACCCTCATTTGAAAGCCCATAAAATTTCCTATCGATCCTCAAGCAGGCGCCACTCTACGACAATTTTTCTGACCACCGTTCAACTTTGATGTTTTCGGAATTTAGCCAAATCAGTAGATGTGGAATTCATTAGACGCCGGAGAGGTCAGAATGTACCAAAATAGTAACCAAAAACAGTTCTTACCATCAGCAGGAGAAGGTTCAATCTTAATAGATGGTTCATAATCGAAATCATGTTCTTCTTTGACTTCCACAAGATCCAGTTCAGGATTCAGGGGGTCGAAACACGCTCCATCTTCTATAAAAAGAACAGCCTGTTATTGGGTCACTGATGTCATCACATTCGATTCTGATGATTTGCATACGATTCAAATATTGGACAAAAACCCCAAGTTAATATTTAAAAAGTATGTGTTGCATTACGTCTTAATGTTGATAACCCTTTGATATCCTTGTTTTTACATCATAGAACTACCGAATTTCAAAATCATTCGAACCGTGATCAAGTGATGAGTACAATGGGTACCTACCGTTCACCAAGGTGAAGTCGTATTTTGATTCCTCAAAGATTTCTTCTTCTTCTTTCACAGATTTCTCTCCATCAAATCGCCTCATAGTCAAGCCGTCATCTTGTCCATCAGTGGTACTGGCCTCCTCTTCTGACAGACACAAACAGAACAATTTGATTCAATTTAGGATACATTTGGGCAATCGGTACGAATATTCAACGTTGGTCGCTTCAAATAACCTAATGCTGTTCAGTAACCTAATACCAGAAGCCCCTATTACTGGAATAACTGTTTTGAGAACGTGGTTGAAAGGCCTTTGAGGGCCTCTTTACGAATACCCCTCCAGGTCCCTTGGGATTCCTTGATAACCACTAACTACCTGGCAATAGGTTGGCTGGGACCTAATACCAGGTAATAGGTTACGAAAAACGAATGCGTGAAAGGTGTGCACCTACCATGATATTACCATAATGAATCAACTAAGATATAACTTCATTGAATTTTAGCAATAGTTAGTTATAAGACTGTGATGCCTATATAATAGTTACCTAGCTGTACACAAGATTAAATACTTGTACGATTATACTCGCATACCTACGCAATTAGTTGTGCATTTTAAATGGAAGATCCCTTTTCCCACACCAAGAGTCCAACTATCAAACAGAGTTAGCCACACAATATTTATTAAAGGACTAGCCATACTTCAACTTAAACAGAAATTTCAATTCTTTAGAGATTAATGTCATATTCAGTACATTAATTAGTGTGTCTGTTTCAATAAGAAGGTACCTCATTTTTTCGGTGCGATTTTGAGTTCAATCTTATTTTTCGAGTAGGTACCTGTTTTCACTGTTGCACTTATTTCAATCAGAGCGTCAAGAAACATGCATCAGTATGTAGGAATTATAACAACGCAAAAGTTGTCATACGAGCTAATGGTGAGAATTAAAAATGACACAAGATCGGTTGTGAGCCTGAAAATCCAGTCCGCGTTGGGCGGTGGAAAGGTTCCCGAATCGCCGGTAACCTATTACCAAAATAACCTAATACGACAATCTATTACCAGACGGTCGCTGTTACCATGGTCGCTGTTGTCATCGATGCACAAGTCAAATTTGTGATTCAGAAAAATCGGAGCTGAGTACGTTATACTACACTTTTACCTTGAAAATCTCTACGAACTAAATCATTAGGCGACGAAATCGTGGAAACTCACGTTAAGGAAAACCAGAGTATTTGAAGAAATCGTCCGTTTCCACTGAAATATGAGTATTGTTTAGTTACTGACGTTGGTTCAATCACCGAAACCGGTCCAACAGTTAGATACATGATATTTCAGTGGAAATAGACGATTGTTTCAAATACTCTTGTTTTCCTTTTGAAAATCTCTCGTACCTGCGAGTAAAACGACAGAGGAACCTCGTGCATTTGACGAATTCGCGCCTTCAGCCATTTGGAACACTGCGCGTCGACGGAGCACAAACAGTCAACGAAACCCTCGAAAAGTTATACGAATTTTACTGAGAACCTGTGAAACTGAGCACTTGACTAATGTTGATGATATTTTGATATAAATTGACTGTTGAATTATACTTGTAGGAAAAGCACCCAGACACGTAGTATAGTAGGGTTTTCTGTGGACACGGCAACAATATTGAGGGGAGGTAACAAGAGGGTTATAGTCTTCCACTTCACATGACGAGAAGACAGACGTTTCCTACTTCCTCAAACATCCGTTGGAGCATTCGCGTCACCAGTGCTGCCAGATTGGGAGGTTTAGGTATTAATAATAATAAAAAACTCTGCAAATTCTTGACACAACGGTTCATTATCTTCTTTGTACAGATCACCCTTCTGTCTAGATCACTAGGTCTAAATGTCTAGATCCTAAATGTTAGATTAATTATTACTATTATAATGATCACTAATTATTAATAATTTTATCAAGTACCTAGTGAAAATGATTATAAATTACCTATTGTTAGGTATTAATAATTTGTATTTATTAATAATAATAATTATTATTAATTATGAATAATTAATACGATACAATTCTGGGGTTTTTAATACTACGTCGGTAATAATTTTTCTATAAAAGAAGTACCTACCAACAAACATTCGAAATTACCTTCATTTCCGTAGCAGGAAACGCACCTCAGAACAACAAACTCGACATCACTAAAACCATATGATGTTCCAAACAGCTCGTTAGTATGAAAATTGACCTGTATTTCAACCGTTTGGTTCACGATCATGTTGTGAGGCACAATCTTTGAGCCGTCATTGTGAACGAACGGCTGGTCGTACAAAGCTGCGGATGGTCTTAAAAAATTCTAAGGAATAAACTCTATCTAAATATGAAATAAAAAACATACCGTTTGATGGGAATTTTTCGAGTTTTGAAATTTTCAAAATTAGTTTTGAACCCGTTCCCCTTCCTTTGATGGTTATGAAAAGTTTCGTGGATCATTGTGGGGTTAGTTGGAACCCGTAACGAAAATTTCGAAATTTTAGCTCAAAGCTAACTGGGCAAAGTACCGCGGACGGCGTACTGCGGATGGACGGATTTTTTTTTAATTCGATTTTCTGAATCTACGTATCTTGAAACGTAAACCAACAAATTTTGAGGGGGAGTTAACAAATGTTTGTCTTTGGGCGACCCCAATGGTTCATTATCGAAGATAATAAACCAAAACGCTTTTATTATCGAAATAGGAACAAAGTTCCCGCCGAGCCTGGACAATAGTGTTAAGCAAATCAGGCAATTTTATTAGGTAGGTACATCAAAAAGAGCAGCAAACCTGAGTTCCTCCAAAGTTGAAATGCTCATGTTCCTCAATTTTAACAAGGAATATTGCTCTCAAACATTGGGAGACTTCTCCCAATAACTCATTCTCGCTTGGTGTTATACTATCGTGTTTCATATTCTTTTACTCCCGTATTACTGTTGAAAAAATAATCTCAACTGATTGTGTGATAGGACTGAAAATAAAATAATGTTAAAGAGATCCTATTTCCTCTTTAGTTTTTTCTAAATATAAATATATATTTCGGGTAAGGATGACCAACACTAGTCGTTGTTATCATTCGGGTTTATTACGACGTTTCGATAGTGGAACACGATCCTAATCATGTATCCTACAAACAAAAATATGGGAGAGTTATTTATGAATTGATCAAAGGGTTAAATAGAGATGGTGACTTACAGACTTACAGACTTATAGACTTACAGACTTATAGACTTACAGACTTATAGACTTACAGACTTACAGACTTACAGACTTACAGACTTATAGACTTACAGACTTACAGACTTATAAACTTACATGATAATTGTCCGATTGTCCGATAGCGACACAGTAATGTTTGACAAGTAATGCATGAGATGGATGGATGTTGTTGGGATGGATATTATAAAGTTACGGTGTGGAGGTTTTTAATAAAAACCTCCAAAAACTTTTTATAGGTACCTACTTGTGTTATTGAGAATGGTGGATGAATTGGATCGTGAGTGGGATGGTTCATTTTAAAAGTCTATGGTATGTTGTGGCTAATCTATTGACGTCTCTTTTGTAGTTCATGGAGTTATGTGTTTTTAAGATGTACGCCATTTCTTTGATTTTTCTTTTTTCAAAGTTGGGCTCAATGCATTTAATTTTCCAATCTTTGATATGTGGGTTGTGCTTAAGTGTGGCTGAGTGTTTGGCAAAGGCTGTGGCGTAGGTAAATTCATCAGGATTGGAGCTATTGTTTAGCAATGCTTTTTTGTTGTCTCGTATGTGACCTTTGATTCTTTCAGTACCTAATTGTCTTGTTTCACCTATATATATAGAGTCACAGTCTTGGCAATTGGCAGAATAAACTATGTTGCTGATTTCTTCTTTTTTATCGGGTCTTTAAGTTGGCTGAAGAGTTTTTTGTTGCTGTTGACTGGGTGATTATAAAAGGAGATTTTGGTATTTGGGCTGTAGGTGTTAAGTTTTCTCTTAATGGCTAGTGATGCGGATCCAATGTATCTTAATGAAGCAAAGGTAGTAGATGGGTTTGGGGTGTGCCGCCTTCATCCATGCCGCACACGCCTTCCACCACATCCATGTGACTTCTGCCGCTGTCAGCGCAACACTTGAAGCAAACACACACATTCCTACAAAATTCGTATTCCAGATTTAATTCTGATTATTAGTTGAGCTTCCTTTTGGTTTATTATCTTCGATAATGAACCATTGGAATCGCCCAAAGAAAAAAAAATTTTAACCCCCCCTCAAAATTTGTTGGTTTACGTTTCAAGACACGTAGATTCAGAAAATCGAATAAAAAAAACTCTGCAAATTCTTGACACAACGGTTTATTATCTTCCTTGTGCAGATCACCCTTCTGTCTATACCAGACTGTATTGCAAATCGGCACCATACCATATTCTCACCGTACTCATACCATACCATACGAATTTCTTTCCTATCATACCATACTGTATTATACCAAATCATACATACAATAATATACCATACCATACTCATACCATGTCATACAAACCGAGTGAATAATGAAATGTCATCCATTTCAGACCTATATTTAAAATTTCAAGTATCTAGCTCATCATCAACATTTAATTTGTTTAAACAAATAGGTATTATTTAAACAATTTTACAGACAAGAAACCGAGTGAATATTGCATTGTTATCCAGTTCTAACCTATTTTTAAAATTTCAAGTCAATAGCTCATCATCAAAATTTAATTTGTATTATTACAAAAAGGTATTATTTAAACAATTTTACAGATGAGAAACCGAGTAAATATTGCAATGTGGTCTATCCCCGACTCACGGTTAAAATTTCTAGACTGTAGTTTACCGGGAAGATGAAAAAAGGTAGTTTTATTCTGGGCGTCTGAGGGTTGGGTCACATAACGGCCGTTTTCGACGCGAAAGTTTAGTGTTTTTCCTAAACCTTTGCGCGCTCACTGTGAACGAACAGCTGGTCGCACAAAAATCCAATTGGTCTTAAAAGATTCGTAATTTTTCAGGTCATTCAAAAGTGAACTAAACATTACACGGTTCAGTTAAATATTTGGAGATATGACATTGTCGAAATTTTAAATTTCGTTTTGAACCCCTTCCCCTTGACCTAGGGTTATGAAAAGTTTCGAGGATCATTGTGGGGCTGGTCCAAACCCAGAAACCAAATTTCGTAATTTTAGCTCAACGCTAACTGGGCAAAACGGCGTGGACGGCGGACGGCGGACGGGGGACGGCGTACGGTGTACGGCGTACGGCGTACGGCGGACGGACGGATTTTTTTTTATTCGATTTTCTGAATCTACGTGTCTTGAAACGTAAACCAACAAATTTTGAGGGGGGGTTAAAAATTTTTTTTCTTTGGGCGATTCCAATGGTTCATTATCGAAGATAATAAACCAAAAATCCGTCCGTCCCCCGTACGCCGTCCGCCGTCCCCCGTCCGCCGTCCCCCGTCCGCCGTCCGTGGCACTTTGCCCAGTTAGCGTTGAGCTAAAATTACGAAATTTGGTTTCTGGGTTTGGACCAGCCCCACAATGATCCTCGAAACTTTTCATAACCCTAGGTCAAGGGGAAGGGGTTCAAAACGAAATTTAAAATTTCGACAATGTCATATCTCCAAATATTTAACTGAACCGTGTAATTTTTAGTTCACTTTTGAATGACCTGAAAAATTACGAATCTTTTAAGACCAATTGGATTTTTTTGCGACCAGCCGTTCGTTCACAGTGACCGCGCAAAGGTTTAGGAAAAACACTAAACTTTCGCGTCGAAAACGGCCGTTATGTGACCCAACCCCCAGACGCCCAGAATAAAACTACCTTTTTTCATCTTCCCGGTAAACTACAGTCTAGAAATTTTAACCGTGAGTCGGGGATAGACCACATTGCAATATTCACTCGGTTTCTCATTTGTAAAATTGTTTAAATAATACCTTTTTGTAATAATACAAATTAAATTTTGATGATGAGCTATTGACTTGAAATTTTAAAAATAGGTCAGAACTGGATCACAATGCAATATTCACTCGGTTTCTTGTCTGTAAAATTGTTCAAATAATACCTATTTGTTTAAACAAATTAAATTTTGATGATGAGCTAGATACTTGAAATTTTAAATATAGGTCAGAAATGGATGACATTTCAATATTCACTCGGTTTGTATGACATGGTATGAGTATGGTATGGTATATTATTGTATGTATGATTTGGTATAATACAGTATGGTATGATAGGAAAGAAATTCGTATGGTATGGTATGTGTACGGTGAGAATATAGTATGGTGCCGATTTGCAATACAGTCTGGTATAGACGGAAGGGTGATCTGCACAAGGAAGATGATAAACCGTTGTGTCAAGAATTTGCAGAGTTTTTATACACGTGATTGTTCATCTTCACTATTCAAATTCATCTGTTTATTCAAATTCATTATTACGTAACGTGTCATTTTCTAAATTAAACTTTCGTTTTCACGAAGTATATTTTTCTTATGTGGAATCCCCCACAGGGGGTTGATAGATCGGGAGCGGTTGGTTTGTGTTTGGTGGTTGTGTAGTAGTAGTGAGTTGCTGTGTGAGGAAAATAAGTTTTCTTGTGAGTTTTAGAGGATAACCATTAGCAAGTAATATTGTTTTGCATTCATTAATAATTCTGGGGTGGAATTGTGGATCGGATAGGTTCAGTCTACGTTGGAATAAATTTTTGGCCGTATTGTATTTGTATTGATAAGGTTGGTGGGAATGATAATTGATGATGCGTCCAGAATAAGTGGGTTTTTGGTAATAGTCTGTGATAATGTTACCATTGTCTTGTCTTATTATTTTGAGATCTAAAAAGGGTAGTTGGTTGTTTTCCTCAGTTTCGAATGTGAATTTCATGTGTGGCTTACAATAGTTATTGAGTTCGTGGAGTAAGGGGTCTATTGCTGACTGGTCTATAATGAGTGCTGAATCATCTACATACTTTTTTAGCCATTTGATTTTGTCGCCAAATTTAGGAATAATTGTGCTGTAAATTTCATCTAAAACTAGATCGGCAATGATAGGTGAGACTGGAGAACCCATGGGGATTCCCAGTATTTGTTGGTAAAATGTATTTTGATATAATAAGTGTCGAGTAAATGTAGGAATATAAAATTAAAATATTTCTAATTATTCAACTCGATGTTTATGGGAGCTGGACTAATTGAAAAACAAAACAAATTTAGTAAATTTCGAAAGTGGACTGTAATTTCAATTGATTTTCTTTTCACCTTATTAAAGTTCACTGGAAGAAAATTAAATTACCTACTGGCATGCCAGAGTGAAGGAATAAATTGAAATGATCGATCGTTGAACAGTTCGGAATAAATTACGTTCGTTCGAAGTTCCGGAGGTGTAGAATGAGGACGACTGACGATTCCTTTCCCCTGTTTAATGGACAAAATACGGACTGACCTTGGTTGACGTGAATTCTGCCGAAATGTTCGGAGATACCAAATGTCTGGCGTTGTAGCGTATGACGCGAAAGACGTGGTCTTCGGGTGGCTGTCGAACAAACTGAATTCGCGGCCTGTGGTTTTGGATATCCGTTGAAACGACGGAAAATCCAGAAGAAAGTTCCACGTGGTGAGAACGCAATCGAGAATCGATCAAAAAACTGCCGAAAGGTAACGAACCTGGCCAGGATGTGGCAGCGACTGACTTTGGTATCGGATTCGTCCTTGAACGATAAGCTGATGAGAAGGCGAAGAAGGGAGCGGACTCGAACGTTGATGAAACTTGGACGATGATCGTCGAACTTATAGCTATTTGTTTATCTATAATCTAGAGAAGCTGAGGCGTCAACATTCCGCCCACCAAAATTTACCTTAAATTTTAAGGAGAAAAAAAGAAGGAGTTTCAAGGAGATGGAGATTAGGGTTACGAGGTTTCAGGCTCCGTGATGGGTCTCAAGGAAACTAGTTTGGAAACTGGTCTGGTGAGAATTCCAGAAGTAGTTCTGACGTTTGCCACTCTCACAGTGCCATCTGCTCCTGGGCTGGTGCTGATAATCCTCCCTAATGTCCAATGAGATGGAGGCTGTTTGGGCTCCTTTATGATGACAAGCTCCCCGACCTCTAGATTGGGCAACTGATGGGTCCACTTGGTTCGAAGTTGTAGCTGATGCAGATATTCATTTTTCCATCTGTTCCAGAAATACTGAGTCCTCTGCTGTATAAGTTGCCACCGGGACAACCTATTCTGTGGGAGGTCCAGAACGTCATACTCTGGTCTTGCCACTAAAGGTGCTCCTATTATAAAATGGCCGGGCGTCAATGCTTCCAAAGATTCTGAGTCATTGGAGATTGGGCAAATAGGGCGTGAATTGAGCACTGACTCAATACGGCATAGCATAGTGCTCAGCTCTTCAAATGTCAACGGCGTTTCATTGGACATGCGCTTGAAAATTCCTTTGGTTGCCTTGATATTTGCCTCCCATAATCCCCCAAAGTTTGGTGAGGCTGGAGGGTTAAATGTCCATTCTACACCGTTGAGTGCCAGATGTTGGGTTACTGAATTGCTGGTGTCCTTTCTTGCATACCATTCTCGCAGCTCTGACAGTTCCCGGTTTGCTCCCACAAAATTGGTTCCACAATCTGAGTGGATACGGATAGGCAAACCTCTACGAGCTATAAATCTGTCTAAGCTTGCCAAAAAGGCAGAGGTGGAAAGACTTGACACCAGCTCTAAGTGAAGGGCCTTTGAGGCCATGCACACAAACAAACAAATGTAGGCTTTAGTCGTTTGTGATTTCCTACGAAGTGACTCTTTAATCAGAAGCGGGCCAGCAAAATCCACCCCAACCTCTAGAAAAGCCCTTCCCTGCGCAAAACGCGAACGAGGAAGGTCTCCCATGAAAGGGGCTTTAGGCATCTGAGTAATTTTGAAGCATTGAGAGCAGCGGAAGACTCTTTGTCTGACAATAGAACGTGCTGACAATATCCAGTAGGATCTCTGTAGAAGGGCCTGCAAGGCAGATGGGCCAATATGTAGATTAATTTGGTGGTAATGGTCAACTAAAGTTCTCGTGAAATGGCTTTTGCCTGGGAGTAAGATAGGGTGCTTGGTTTCCTCTGGTATTGGTGCCTTGCTTAACCGGCCGCCCACCCTGATGATTCCAAGGGTATCAAGGATAGGGTTTAGACGAGATATGTGTAGAAAACGGCTTGGCCTCTTTGGATGTAATAAATGTTCAAAGTGACTGGATTGCACAATCTTGATTAGAACAGTTGTGGCTTCGCTGTATTCCTTGACTGATACAGGAGGAACTCTTTTGAGAATCTCTGATATTGTTTCTCCCGATCCAGTTTGGTCAGAGCACCCACGAAGAACGGAACCTCCCTGCCAACCTACCCTTGCCCTTAAAAATCTCAAAACGTAGGACATGATCCTGCAGAGCTTTGGAAAACTGGAAAATCTTTCCATCCAAGTCAAAAAAGGCTGAGCCACGATTTCAGACAACAAACATGTGTTTGTGGACTTGACCTCGAGCAAGGGTTCGCTGGGAATCTCTGCAACGCTAGTAATTGGCCATTGAGACGTTGGTGTCTTTAACCAGTGTGGTCCTTGAGTCCAAAGTCGGTGAGAAAGGAAGTCCGAAGGAAGCAATCCTCTAGACGAACAGTCAGCAGGATTTTCGTGGGTACTAACATGATGCCAATCCTGCAAGTTGGTTGTATCAAGTATTTCAACCACTCTATGAGCCACGAATGTCTTGAGTCTTGAAGGTTCTGCAGCAAGCCAACCCAGAACAACCGTCGAATCGGAGAACCAAAATTGATGTGAAGATCGAATTTCGTTCAGAAACCCCTTCAAAGACTTCCATAACCTGCAAAGCAGGAGGGCCGCTGACAGCTCCAGTCTTGGAATGGTGAGGGGTTTCAGTGGTGCAAGCTTGGTCTTGGCCTTCAGCAAATGTACCTGTACATTGTCTGCTCGATCTTTAATTCGTATGTATACACTTGCGCTGTATGCTAATTGAGAAGCGTCGCAGAATCCAATCACACAAATATCGGAATTGTGACTGTTTATGAGACGAGGTATTGCAACCTGACTCAGAAGAGGCAACTCCTCTACAAAACGCGACCAATCATCAGCAATAAAGGGCGGCACGATATCGTCCCAATCAACCTTCTCTCTCCAACAAGCCTGGAGGATGACTTTCGCAAAACAAACTACTGGTGACAGATAACCCAAGGGGTCAAAAATTCTTGCTATGGAGGATAAAATCGACCGTTTGGTTGTTAAGGGCTGAGGGGCATCAATCTTGTAAGTGAAAACATCTCTTACGGGATCCCACTGGAGACCCAGAATCTTTATGACTTCGTCTTTTGGTGAGAGGTTGAGTGGAAGTTGAGGATTGGACTCATTCTGAAGAGTTTCTGGACAATTGGATGACCATTTGCTTAGTTCAAAGCATCCTCCTTTGAGAAGCTGAATGAGTTCCTCCTTGAGCTTCATTGCTCCCTCCAAAGTATCCGATCCAGTTGCGATGTCGTCAACGTAGGAATCATGCATCAATGCAATGGATGCAAGAGGATAAAGGTGCCCATCATCCTTCACCAATTGATGGAGAGTCCTAATTGCAAGGTAGGGAGCGGGCTTGGTTCCATACGTAACTGTACTCAATTGATAATTGCGAAGTTCATCATTCGGATTGAACCGCCATAAAACATGTTGGAACTTCCGATCCTTGGGATCAAGAAGAACTTGGCGGAACATCTTCACGATATCCGTAGTAAAAACAACTGCATGTCTTCTGAATCGCAAGATGATCTCTCCAATATCATTCTGCAGAGTTGGGCCAGCATGGAGGCAATCGTTAAGGCTTCCATTTGATGTACTGCATGAAGCATCAAAGACAACTCTCAATTTGGGGTTATTCTCATTTGACTTGAAAACGGCGTGATGGGGTATGGTATAGGCAGCGTCATCAGTTGAAGGTGACATATGATTCAGATGCAGGTATTCCTGCATAAATTCTGAATAAGCAGAGCTCAATTGAGGGTTCCTGGATAATTTCTGCTCTAAATTATGGAAGCGTTTGGCGGCAAGGTAGTGGGACCTACTCAAATCAGGTGGGGGTTTACTGAAGGGAAGAGAAACAACGTATCGTCCCTCGGGTGTTCGGTAATGGGTTTTTTGGAAATGATCCTCACACAATTTGTCAGCTGGTGACATCAATCTTTTCACCGCTACTTCTTCCACAGCCCAAAATCGCTTCAAAATTTCTGTCAGCTCATCGTTTTGAACAAACAGCGCCACAGCATTATGTTGATGATCAGGTTTTTGAAACCGACCCCCAATTACATATCCAAAAACGGTTGGGGTGACCTTGGGTATATTTGGAGCGACGAAAATTGGCTTGCCTGAAAGAATATCATAGAACAGGTCTGCACCTAGCAGAAACTCGATGGGACTTGACTTCCAAAATTGAGAATCAGCCAATGCAAACTTTGAATACTGCTTCCTAAAGACGACTGGAATGTTGGTCTGTGGAAGGTTCCCAGTGATGTGGTCAAGTACCACCACCTCTGTGTGATAAGTAGTGGGATCAGTAAGTGACCGTAAGCAGCAGTTCAACACACCCTGAGTCTCTGATACAGCTACCTGTCCAATACCACTGATTTTCCCATGAAAGCTTTGGAGATGAAAACCCAACCTTCTTGCGCACGATGCTGTTATGAAAGAATACTGACTGCCACTGTCTAAAATCATTCTGATATTATGAAATGTACCACCACAATCCATAATCTGCCCCACTACAGTACCGAGCATGACAATGTCATGCCCGGTAGAGCCGCCTAGTCAAGAAGCTCCCAAAGTAGCTGCATGCGGTGTATCAGTATCCCCTACAGGCAAGTGTAGCCAAGAGTGATGCCTCTTTCCACACTGTTTACAATTTGAATCTGAGGTACAGTTAGTTGACTTATGTAGAGCTGAAAGGCAATTTCTACAGCCAGGCCAAGTTTTTAATAAATTGAATCTTTCTAACGGAGTCGCAGCCCGAAAAACTTCACAGATATATAAATTATGAAAATTCTGACAAGCCGGGCACTTAGCGGTAACAGATTTTGATGATCCCTTCTTTGCATCCGATTTTCTTTCCTTATTCTTATCAGACACAAATAATGACGCCTTTGAATTATTACCTGTTTTTGTAGACACAAACTTATTGCTGTTTGATTGCGAATTAGAACGTTGAGATTCTCCACCACTTAATGTGAGAGCCGTACATTCTCCTTTCAAATGCTCGAAAAGTGAGGAAAATGTTGGAAACTTCTTATCCAAGTGCTTCCTTTCGAAAGATCGTCTGGTACCTGGATCGAGGCCTCTCATTGCCAATGTGAGCAAAATGAAATCATTGGGGTTCGGAATGTCCAGTTGGTTGAACGCCTCGATGGTTTCACAGATGTTAACAATGAACGATCGAAGAGTGGGGAGATTGGGGGCCTCTGTGAGAGGTTTAAAATCGAGTAATTTTTTCAAGTAACTTGCACCCAAAATTCGCTTGTTGTCATAATTTTCATTTAATAATTTCCACGCTTGTGGATAATTAGCCTCTAATATTGGAAGAGAACGAATCATTGAAAGCGCTGAACCCTCCAAAGTTGTAATCAACGCGCGGTACTTTTCCATAATTGGAATGGTATCGTCCATATGCACCATGGCATTGAAGGTATCTCGGTAAAAGGGCCACTTCTCCATTGTGCCGTCGAACCTCGGTAAATTGTCCGCGATGTTGCCAATGCGAAGGGTTCGTGAAAGTGTGAATGACTGAGGCTCCGACGCGCTAGAATTCATTGGTGGGCCTTCAAAAACTTTAATTATTGATAAAGCCTCATAATAGTACCTATCACAGTCTTGTTGATAGGTTTTCTCTTTTGCAGAAGGAAAAGAATCGATTGAATTCGATTCAACGTGAATATCTATTAGAAGATTCCACAAATTCTTATAATCATTATAATGAGACTTGATTTCTTCCATCATCCCACGGAACAGTGTCAACTTAGATTTATCTTGTTCGACTTCACGGCTAAATTTGGCGATACTTTGAAGCTTAGCGTGAACAGTTCCCAATTTCAGGTAAATTGCGGTAAATTTAGGATTATGACTCATTTTTAGGATTCCAGGAAATAAGGAAAATTTGGAAAACAAAATAATTAACTAAAAATGAAATTTGAAAAACTCTACTCACATAAACAGAAACGTGTTAAGTAGAATTGAAAGATGATAAGTTGTACCGCTGTAAAAAATAGATGAATTGTTGTGAAAAAAATCAAATCGTAATGTACTCCTACCTGATATAACGAATTAACTATGAAAAATATCACAGAATATAATACGCGAATAAATAACAATATATAAAAATCGTGCAAACAAATATAATAAATAACTATACCAATCACATCGTGCATAAATTTCCGATAATTATTATAATAATTAGTTGACTTCAGTGTAACAAAACAAATTAGGTAATCCGCGGCTCGAAACGACCAATAATGTCGAGTAAATGTAGGAATATAAAATTAAAATATTTCTAATTATTCAACTCGATGTTTATGGGAGCTGGACTAATTGAAAAACAAAACAAATTTAGTAAATTTCGAAAGTGGACTGTAATTTCAATTGATTTTCTTTTCACCTTATTAAAGTTCACTGGAAGAAAATTAAATTACCTACTGGCATGCCAGAGTGAAGGAATAAATTGAAATGATCGATCGTTGAACAGTTCGGAATAAATTACGTTCGTTCGAAGTTCCGGAGGTGTAGAATGAGGACGACTGACGATTCCTTTCCCCTGTTTAATGGACAAAATACGGACTGACCTTGGTTGACGTGAATTCTGCCGAAATGTTCGGAGATACCAAATGTCTGGCGTTGTAGCGTATGACGCGAAAGACGTGGTCTTCGGGTGGCTGTCGAACAAACTGAATTCGCGGCCTGTGGTTTTGGATATCCGTTGAAACGACGGAAAATCCAGAAGAAAGTTCCACGTGGTGAGAACGCAATCGAGAATCGATCAAAAAACTGCCGAAAGGTAACGAACCTGGCCAGGATGTGGCAGCGACTGACTTTGGTATCGGATTCGTCCTTGAACGATAAGCTGATGAGAAGGCGAAGAAGGGAGCGGACTCGAACGTTGATGAAACTTGGACGATGATCGTCGAACTTATAGCTATTTGTTTATCTATAATCTAGAGAAGCTGAGGCGTCAACAATAAGTAATTACTAGTTAGGATGAAATCTAAAAGTCCTGTGAATGTTTTGTAGTTGAGTTTGGGATTTCTGGCTTTGATATTGTTCCATTGATTTTTAATGACAGTAGTGATGAGTGTGAGGGGAATAGTACTAAAAAGTGAAACTGCGTCTATGGAAACAAGCTTGTGGTTGGGTGGTACTGTTATATTTTGTAGGGATTCTTTGGTGTGGAATGAGTTTTTCGTATTATAGGTATCTGTATCTATGCAAGGTTTGAGAAGAGTAGTTAGGTATTTGGATAAATTATAATTCGGGCTATTCATTGAGCTGACTATTGGTCTCAGTTGTTGAGGATCTGTTTTTTTGTGTACTTTTGGAAGTGCGTAAATACGGGGAGCTACAGTTTTATGGGAAATTAGTTTGATTTGAGTTGTTTTGTCTATAATTTTGCTTTTGTGGAGGTTATATATGATTTTGTTAGCATTCCGTTCTAATCTTTTTGTTGGGTCATCCTTGAGTGGTTTGTAGGTGGTGTTGTCCTCTAATATTTTGGTTAGTCTGCTTTGGTATTAATTTTTAAGCATTATGACTGTGATTGCGCCTTTATCCGCCTTGAGTACTACTAGTTGAGGGTTTTTTTGGAGGAATTCTTTTGTTATGTTAGTTTCTTTGTGGGTGATGAGGGTTGGGGATGAGTCTGTGGGGATGTAAGGGGGTTTGTTTTTGTTTAGGTTTGTTAACATATTTACAATTTCACATCTGTATTTCACATTTCACATTTACAATTTCACCTACAATATATAGGTACGTAAACAGTCACATGGGTTCCACTAAAAAATTAGTGCCCTTCGTTCGTGGGTTCTCAGAAAAATATGATAAATTACCTACTCATTCAAATATATACCTAAGTACTTACGTTTGATCGGTTTTTATTACTTTCTACTTCTACTTATACAATACGGTTCAATTTAACAAAAGTACCTACGAGGTAACTAGTTAATATTTTCCTAAATGTATTTTTATCCTAGTCAACATTTAGTAAAAACTAAGTACGCCTACTAATTTGCCTTTTTTTTCATGCTTTTGTGACAATAATAATTATTTTTTCGAAACTATTGTTTGTTATCTGAAATGTGTTTGAAAAATAAGTAGTTTTAAAATTTTTACGAATTGGTTAAATAGTAGTTTCAAAATTTTCGATTAATTAAAACAATTAACAATTATAAAGAATTATTAAAATTTAATACAATTATTCTTATTATTAAATTTAAAAAATAGAAAGAATTAGAAATTTGAATGAATTTGAATTAGAAATGTTTTGAAAACTTGTCGCCTTTTTTCTTGGGGATTGTGCAAATTTTTGTTGTTGAGAATCATTACAAAAATTTTAATTATTGGTGTCGAAGAGAAAGTGGAAAGAGAAAGTTTGCAAAAGGTAAAACGCACGTTTTTATACCAACAATCGCGAATAACTCGAGAACCGTTGGGAAAAGTGACAAAGTGTGCTACCCTCATTTGAAAGCCCATAAAATTTCCTATCGATCCTCAAGCAGGCGCCACTCTACGACAATTTTTCTGACCACCGTTCAACTTTGATGTTTTCGGAATTTAGCCAAATCAGTAGATGTGGAATTTATTCACGTATTTTTGGCAGTGGATTCGTTGAATCGATTGAGATTTAGTTCAAAATTATTGAGCATATACTAGACAACCTAGCGGACATTTCAAGACCAACCGCACCAATTTCCATCAATTTTGGCGGCAGTTATTGTTGAAAATAGAAAAATCACCGTAACTCTTTTATTTTCCCGCTTAGGAAGCTCATTTTGATAGGAAGACATTCCACCTCTTCGTCTTACTGAGAGGCTGGCTTAGCCGTAAAAATCGACGTATGGTTTTCTTTGCTTATGTTTATAGCATATTGATCTATGGTATACCCATTTGGGGAGGTGCGTACGCAAGTAGTTTTGGTAATCTAAATGTGGTTGTGAATACTGTCTTGCGTATAGCCACGAAATCACACAGGCGCACCCACATGGTGAACCTTTACGAGGATTTTGAAGTGCTTTCTCCAAGAATGACGTATGTTTATCGATTGGCCTTCTATGTGCATAAGTCCCTCGGCTTATTCGAAAAGAGAAGTGATGTGAGACCTACCAGGTTGAACACACAAAGTATTTCATCAATAGCACGCCCAAGCAATGGCTTCTACGCTAGGCATTGCCTTGGCTAGCCCCCTCAGTTTTCGAAAATTTGCCATCAGCAATTAACAACTAATTCTGTAGCTGTATTCAAAAAGCTAACATTTCAACACTTGATGAATCAAATGAATGCGAAATCCATCATTCTTAAATTTAAATTTTGAATTCATAATGACCCACAAAAATCCAACATCCCTATATGTAAAATTTGAATAACAGAAATGTACTACCACAACGACCTTCGTTAGACGTTAAGTAGGTATACTGGGTTTAGGTTTAAGTATACTACATTTTAGTTTGTTAAAAGTAGGATATTTAAGAAGTAATATATAAGAATAATTCTTATAATAATTATAATTATTATAAACTAAAATGCATTACCGAACGTACGCACACGCAAGCTGACCTGGGAGAGAACGAGCCTGGACAGGTCACTGACCTTAGGCTCAGATATTAAACAAACGAACGTTGCATTCATAATTTGTACTTGTCAATATATCTGTATAATGTGTAAATAAACGATTTATATTTAAATTCTCGGGAGAAATCACAAAGTAGGTACTGTACAGTTAGGTTCCGGTTCGTTTGTCTGTGTGTAAGCAATTATTGTATTGAGATGGCTTGACTCTTCTGTGAAAGTCAAACGGACTTTCCTGTTGTTTCTGGGCCATTTTCGACATTTCTCCTATCAATGAGCAAAAATCTCTTTTGTCCGTGAAGTTGGTTATTAAAATGTCCCTCGACTGTTCGTAGTCCTTTACGTTGTGCGAGAATACTACTTCCGAGGCCTTAGGTCCGAGTTTCGCTAGTATGCTATCGAACAAGTAAATATTTTGAGAATTATCTGGATTTTGATGGTCGAAAAATTGTTCGTGTAGTCTGTCACTTACGAAAGTAATCGTGCGGTGCGATTACTTTTGTAATCGTGAAAGTAGTTGATTACACGAAAGTAATCGATTACCGCCCTATTCTGCTTGTGAGTTAGGTCGCTACCTACACCGCTCCTCCATTCTCTAATGTAGCTAAGTCACTTGTCATTTTGAGGGTGATAGAGTTAGAATGAGTGGGGGGGGGGGGTTTCTTGAATTGAGGGCGGTACCTCCATGTCCAGAGTCACGCTACGCTCCTGGTTCTTTGTGAACCTCCCAATGAATTTTTATGAATTTCCAGATGATTTGTGAGAGACGAATGGGGCCTAGTTGGTTGGTCGGTTTCCAGATGAAAATGAGTTGTTTGAGTTTGTAGAAGTTGACCTCCCTCAATGCCCAGCACACACACCTTCAGTTTCAAGAGGAAACCAACTCCAAAATTGTGGTTATTGTGAGAAATGTGAAGTTTATTTGTGTTTAACTGAAAGAAAAACGTGTTGAAGGATTACCATTCTTAATTGTCAAACAGTTGTACAAATATTCAACAAGAGAACACCAACCAATCGGATTTTGAAGATTTTCGCGTATTTCAATAAATTCAAATGCTCATTAAAACAGGATTTCATTGATGACAACACCCTCCCAAGGTTCAGAGCGAGGTGCTGCCCATACGTACAATGATGCCTTCAGACACTTTCCAGTTTTTAGGAATTCCAGGGGAAAAACAGTGATGAAATTTTTCATTATTTTTCCCGCTATCCTGAGACCTATTCCTACCACTCAGTTTTTTTCTCAACAAAAGAACAAATCATGCACTAAAGGCTTAAACAGGAACAATCAAAGTCAACGAGTGTTTTAGATGAGAGTCACATTTACTTATAAAAGAATATCAAAGCTATTTTTTTACAAATCAAGTATTTTCGGAATTTTGGAAGATATGGGCGTTGCCCAATCGTCAACCACATTTGTATCAGAGTCCATATTGATTGTGCACTATGGTTCATCGTCTAATCAGTATCAGAGGAAGTCGACTCTGCATCTGCAGGGCGTTGTCCCTTGGAATCAGAAGTTTTAGAGCGAAGACTCATTTGCTTCCTTCGTTTGGATGATTTCTCGCCTGCAATAAATTACAATAATTTTAAGAAGGAATGAGTATATTCTAGAGTAGATTCAGGATTTGATTTCCAGATTTAGTATTTTAGTATTTTCTTCTTCTTCCTAAACTGCAGCCCTAATCAGGGGCGTAGCGTCAGGGGCAGCGCAGGAAGCGGCTCGTCCCCACAAGAAGTAAAGAATGTAAGTAGAAGTTGAATGATGAAGAAATTCATCACGAATAACAAAATATTTAATCAAAAGTAAAACATTCTTTACCTTCTTCTTATTATCGCAAATTCTTCTTATTATGAACCGCAAAATTATCGCTGATGGCGGCGGGGGGGGGGGGGGTGACGTCACACGTACATTGTGTGCGTCCATCTGTGTGTATTCTGGCGCGGCGTGTGAGTGTGTCTGACTGAATTGGGTGCAGCACCCCCACGTTCAGAGCCACGCTACGCTCCTGGCCCTAATAGTTGATGATATGAACATAGGAAGGTACCTACTATGTAAGTAGTGTGGCTGTCTATTTAACAAGTACCTACCATTCATAATGAAACTATGCCTGCATATTTTTCAGATGCAAATGACAAGCACTCAGTGGCACAAGAGTAAATATATGGAATTATAGTTTTAGTAACTAAACCTGCAGGTACCTATGTGGGTTCTCATGTGCCTTGAAATATGTCCTCGCTGAGCAGCCTTGTAGTCGCATAGATGGCAAGAGAATGGTTTTTCTCCTGCAAAAAAAGTTAACTTCAATATACTTCAAGATGATTTAAATCTCATCCACTTGTATGAGAGAAAAAGTCACCTATTCACTTAGAAGAACAAAAGGATTCTTACTTCTTCATCAATGATGCAAATTACAAGCACTCAGTGGCACTGGAGTAAATATATGGAATTATAGTTTTAGTAACTAAACCGGCAGGTACCTGTGTGGGTTCTCATGTGGTTTGCAAGTTGTGATGAATTAGCAGCCTTGTAGTTGCATAGCTTGCACGAGTATGGTTTTTCTCCTGCAAAAAAATGAATTAACTTCAGATGATATAAATCCCAACCAATTTTATGAGAGAAAAAGTCACTTATTTACTTGGAAGAAGTAAAGGATGCTTACTCCATCGATGATGCAAATCACAAGCCTTCAGTGGCACTAGAGTAAATATATGGAATTATAGTTTTAGTAACTAAACCTGCAGGTACCTGTGTGGGTTCTCAGGTGCTGTGCTAGATCTCCTTGCCGAGCAGCCTTGTAGTCACATAGATGGCAAGAGAATGGTTTTTCTCCTGCAAAAAAAAAAAAAAAAACTTTAACTTCAATATACTTCAAGATGATTTAAATCTCACCCACTTGTATGAGAGAAAAAGTCACCTATTCTCTTGGCAGAATGGAAGGATGCTTACTTCATCAGTGATGCAAATTACAAGCACTCAGTGGCACAAGAGTAAATATATGGAATTATAGTTTTAGTAACTAAACCTGCAGGTACCTATGTGGGTTCTCATGTGCATTGAAATATGTCCTCGCTGAGCGGCCTTGTAGCCGCATAGATGGCAAGAGAATGGCTTTTCTCCTGCAAAAAAAAGTTAACTTCAATATACTTCAAGATGATTTAAATCTCATCCACTTGTATGAGAGAAAAAGTCACCTATTCTTTTAGAAGAACAAAAGGAATTCTTACTACTTCATCAATGATGCAAATTACAAGTACCTACTCAGTGGCACAAGAGTAAATATATGGAATTATAGTTTTAGTAACTAAACCTGCAGGTACCTGTGTGGGTTCTCATGTGCATTAAAATATGTCCTCGCTGAGCGGCCTTGTAGTCGCATAGATGACAAGAGAATGGTTTTTCTCCTGCAAAAAAAGTTAACTACAATATGATTTAAATCTCATCCACTTGTATGAGAGAAAAAGTCACCTATTCACTTAGAAGAACGGAAGGATTCTTACTACTTCATCAATGATGCAAATTACAAGTACTCAGTGGCACAAGAGTAAATATATGGAATTATAGTTTTAGTAACTAAACGTGCAGGTACCTGTGTGGGTTCTCATGTGCTTTGAAAGAGATGAGCGCTGAGTAGCCTTGTAGCCGCATAGATGGCAAGAGAATGGCTTTTCTCCTGCAAAAAAAAGTTAACTTCAATATACTTCAAGATGATTTAAATCTCATCCACTTGTATGAGAGAAAAAGTCACCTATTCTTTTAGAAGAACAAAAGGAATTCTTACTACTTCATCAATGATGCAAATTACAAGTACCTACTCAGTGGCACAAGAGTAAATATATGGAATTATAGTTTTAGTAACTAAACCTGCAGGTACCTGTGTGGGTTCTCATGTGCATTGAAATATGTCCTCGCTGAGCGGCCTTGTAGTCGCATAGATGACAAGAGAATGGTTTTTCTCCTGCAAAAAAAGTTAACTACAATATGATTTAAATCTCATCCACTTGTATGAGAGAAAAAGTCACCTATTCACTTAGAAGAACGGAAGGATTCTTACTACTTCATCAATGAAGCAAATTACAAGCACTCAGTGGCACTAGAGTAAATACGCGGTATTATAGTTTTACTAACTAAACCTGCAGGTACCTGTGTGGGTGGTTCTCATGTGCATTGAAATACGTCCTCGCTGAGCAGCCTTGTAGTTGCATAGATGGCAAGAGAATGGTTTTTCTCCTGCAAAAAACGTTAACTTCAATATACTTCAAGATGATTTAAATCTCATCCACATGTATGAGAGAAAAAGTCACCTATTCACTTAGAAGAACGAAAGGATTCGTACTTCTTCATCAATGATGCAAATTACAAGTACTCAGTGGCACTGGAGTAAATATATGGAATTATAGTTTTAGTAACTAAACCTGCAGGTACCTGTGTGTGTTCTCATGTGCCTTTCTAGATCACCTTGCCGAGCAGCCTTGTAGTCACATAGCTTGCAATTGTATGATTTTTCTCCTGCAAAAAAAAAAAAATATATTGGTTTATTGGGGCGGAGGGGGTCATTAATATTTAAAAGTATATAATTTTCAAGAAATCAGTAAAGAGGTACCACCTATCCAAAGAGATATTTAAATCTCATCTCCCATAGAGTATCAAATTCACAGGAGTGTTTTGAGAGTCAACATACTAAATTCCTCTCCTAAATTTCATTCTTTAGGATGTTGACAAAACTAAATAATATTGTATGTATTACAAAAGTTGTGGGTCATCATGAGAAGGACGAGATCATTTAACCATCTCAATACAAAGATGTCAAGAAAACTCAAATGACTTCACACACAAAATATGAAAGAACCTTATTTATATTATTGTCATCATCAAAGAATTACGATGATTCACAAATAAAAACTCATAAACGACCTATTTATTGTCAGGGTATTATTCTGTCTGTGTTTCATCATGACTGGAGTAAACGCTTTGATTTGAACCATAGAACTACTGGATTTCAAAATCGTTCAAACCGTTATCAAAGGAAAATCATGAGTACAATGGGTACTTACTGTCGTTATTGTCCACCAACGCGATGTCGCATTCTGATTCCTCAAAGATTTCTTCTTCATCTTCTACAGCTTCAGCTCCATCGAATCGCCTCATAGTCAAGCAGTCCTCCTGTTGGTCAGTGTTACTGGCCTCCCCTTCTGACAGACACAAACAGAACAACCTGATTCAATTTATGATACATTGGGACAATTGATATGAATATTCAACATTGGTTAGGGGTTCAAATGTCAATATTGAGGATAATTGACGGCTAGGTGTACCACTGCAAACGTGATTCAAAAGGTTGGTGGGACTGGGGTATATTATGTGTCAAACACCTCAGCACCTCTTTGTTGACGTTTGAACAGGAGAAAAAACAGGAGAAAACCATTAGACGCCGGAGAGGTCAGAATGTACCAAAATAGTAACCAAAAACAGTTCTTACCATCAGCAGGAGAAGGTTCAATCTTAATAGATGGTTCATAATCGAAATCATGTTCTTCTTTGACTTCCACAAGATCCAGTTCAGGATTCAGGGGGTCGAAACACGCTCCATCTTCTATAAAAAGAACAGCCTGTTATTGGGTCACTGATGTCATCACATTCGATTCTGATGATTTGCATACGATTCTGTTGGAATACTTCATCCACATACGTCCACCACGCGTCTTTAGTTCACAACCACCACCAATAATATCCATGCAGTTGATAATACTGATACAACACTTGCTAATTTTTTCCCGTGTAACTAGCACATGCTTCATTAATATTCTTCTATTAAAACTGTTCAAATCACGCCTTGCTTTTTATGGTTCTCCTATAATCCCAAAAGGTTATGGCCACCAGAAAACGCTAAAAGTCGCGAAGTGTTTTGTGTTGTTGTCATTGCTTGTCTGTAGTGCGGAAAGTACGTACTAGTTAGCTCCCGATTCGGCATCGTCAAACCTTCATATTCCGTTGACATCATTCAATACCGTTTCAATTCGCTTTTACCGTAAAAATGGCTAACGCGATAAGCAATAATAGGATTGAACCTTTACGAAAAGACAATTATGATACGTGGGTCATCCAAGCTCAAGCCATCCTAATCAAAAACGGACTTTGGGGATACGTCACTGGAGAGAAAAAGAAACCAGACGAAGACACTGCTCCCAAAGAGAAGACGAAATGGTTACAGGAGGATCTTAGTGCAAGGTCAGATCTCTTTCTTGTTATTTCGCCAAGTGAACTTAAACAAGTTAAGAATTGTGCCACATCAAAAGATGTCTGGGACACACTCAAAAGCATTTATCAGAGTGATGGTCCAGCTCGTAAGGCTACTTTGTTAAAACGCCTCGTTATACATAAAATGAGAGAAAATGATGACGTCAGAGAGCATCTCAACGCTTTTATGGATGCTGTAGACAAACTACGCGATATGAACATAGAAATAAATCCTGATCTCTTGAGTATTATGATGTTATACAGTCTCTCACCTACTTTTGAAAATTTTCGAGTCGCCATAGAGACCAGAGATAACCTTCCCAAACCTGAAGATCTTAAAATAAAAATTTTAGAGGAAGCTGAAGCAAGAAAACCTGAACATAACAATCAAGAAGACGCCTTTTATGGAAATAATTCCAGATATCAACAAGGAAAAGCTAATTCCAAAAATCAACAAGGGAAAGCTAATTTCAAAAATAAGAAAAAACAAAATTTTGATGGCTCAAAACCCCATTGTAAGTTTTGTAATAAACAAAATCATCCCTCTGAAAAATGTTGGTTCAAAAATAAAAATAAAACTGGCAATAAAAATGAGAGTAAATACATTATTGAGGAATGTCACAAAATATCTAGCACGCCGAAACCGTCAAATTGGTTTTGCCTAGACTCAGGAAGCACCTCACATATGTGTTCTAATCCAAAATTATTCTCGACGATTTCCAAGGTTGATAATTCCTTCCTACAGCTAGCATCTTCCAAACACACTACACCCATCGAAGGAAAAGGTCTTGTAAAACTTGATTTGGACAAAAATAGCCAAATAAAATTACCCAACACTCTTTTTGTGCCAAATCTTTCTGCAAATCTATTATCTGTCGCCAAAATCACGGATCTTGGATTCAACGTAGTTTTCACCAAAGACAAAGCTAACGTTTATGATGAAAAAGGAAATAATATCCTTCAGGCAATTCGCACTAATGGGTTGTATTATTTAAAAACTGATGATACAGAATCAAGCAAATTTTCGTCAGATACAAAGGAGGAGAATCCAAACTCATTATCCAAAATTGAAGAATGGCATAAAAAATTAGGCCACATCAATCAACAAAGTTTAAAAACTGCTCTTCAAAATCAAAACCTAGTTGGTTTAGAACTCGATCTCTCTGAATCAATTCAAGATTGTGAAACTTGCGTCAAAGGAAAAATGACAACTCTTCCCTTCAAAACTAATCAGGAAACCAAAAACTTGGAGTTACTTCACATCGTTCATTCTGATGTTGTTGGACCAATGCGTACACCATCTCATGGAGGAAACAAGTACTTTGTAACATTCATAGATGAATCCAGTCGCTTCACCAAAATTTACTTTTTAAAACAGAAAAATGAAGTCCTAAAATATTTCAAAGAATTTAAAAATGAAGTTGAAAATTTCACAGGGAAACGAATTAAATTTCTTCAAAGCGATAACGGTATAGCTGAATATAAAGGCAACGAATTCAACAAATTTTTGGTTGCTCATGGTATTCAGAGAAGACTCTCTGCCCCTTACACTCCCCAACAAAACGGTCTTGCCGAAAGAAAAAACCGCACTCTACTGGATAAAGCTCGTTGTATGCTCTTGGAAGCCCATCTTCCAGATTCATTTTGGGGTGAAGCCATATTTTGCAGCAACTACCTGGTTAATCGTTCGCCATCAAGAAGTATTAATGGAAAAACACCATTTGAATTATGGGTTGGTCACCCACCATCTGTCAGACATCTACACATATTCGGATCAAAAGCCTTTTTCTTGAACAAAAATAAAAATAAATCCAAATTCGATTCCAGAGCCAAAGAAGGAATTTTTGTTGGCTATTCCGAAGTCTCAAAGGCCTACCGAATATGGGATCCAATCAAAAAGAAAATCATTGCTACCAGAGATGTAAAAATCATGAATAAATTTTTCTATCAATCATCCAAAGCTCCAGTACCAAAACTACTTGAAGATGAAGAAAAACTTGACTCTCAAGATAGCATGGAGGATCTCATTGTACAAAATTATCAAAATGATGTACTGCAGGAAGAAGAACCAGACAGAAGCACTTCTTCACCTTATACTGATGGAACTTCATCTCCAGAACTACCAACATCAAGACTTCGAAAACGTGATGATATTCGACCCCCCGCTTGGACACACGACTACGTCATGACAGCTACTTCAAAAAATGATGATCTGCAAGAAACAAAAGCTGATATTTGGCAACCTGCCATCAAAGATGAAATCCGAGCGCATCTAAAGAATGACACTCGGAAAATTGTGCAGAAAAAGGAGGGAACAAATGTGATAGGATCAAAAATGATTTTAAAAAGCAAATATAAACCATCTGGTGAGCTGGAAAGAAGGAAAGCTCGCTTAGTGGCTCGTGGTTTTGCTCAACGTCCAGGATTAGATTTCACTGAGACTTATGCTCCAGTCACCAAATTAAGTTCCATACGACTCCTGCTTGCTCTCTCTGTCGAAGAAGACCTTCATTTAAATCAACTAGACGTCTCAACAGCGTTTTTAAATGGAGAGATAACTGAAGAAATATTCATGGAAAAACCTGCAAACCTAGAAAAATATTTGACAGAGATCATGCTTGATGAAAGTGATCAAGAAAATTCTATCATCTTTCAGCGTGCAAAACAGATGCTCCAGGACTTGAAACAAACAGATCACAAGACGGTATGCCGCCTAAACAAGGCACTATACGGCTTAAAACAAGCCGGCCGCAACTGGTTTGAAAAACTGGACTCAAAACTCAAGCATCTTGGTTTCACAGCATCTGCAGCAGACCCTTGCGTCTACTTATCTTTTCAAGGGGGAGATAAGATTCTACTAGCTATTTACGTAGATGACATAATTTTAGCATCAAATAACTTAGCTAAACTCAATACTGTCAAAAAGTTACTGATGAACATCTTTGAAATGCGGGACCTTGGAGACTTGCAACACTGCTTGGGAATTGAATTTTCGCGAAAGGAGGGAAAGATCTACGCTTCTCAATCCAATTACATCGACGAAGTTCTCGAGAAATTCAACATGACAGCGTGCAAACCAATAAAAACACCACTTGCTCCAGGTACCCAACTTCTTAAAAACTCGATAGATGAACTACCAAACTACCCTTATCAGAATCTAATTGGAGCACTAATGTACTTGTCAATGGGTACTAGACCAGATATTAGTCACTGCATTAGTTATCTGAGCCAGTACAACATGTGCTTTGATAAATCCCACTGGCTTGCAGCTAAAAGGGTACTTCGCTACCTTAAAGGTACCAGAAACCTTGCTCTTGTCTACCAGAAGACTGGACAACCACTTCATGGATTTGCTGATGCAAACTGGGGATCATGCACAGAAGACAGGAAATCCTACACCGGCTACATATTCAAGTTTGGAGGAAGTGCAATCAGCTGGGAGAGCCGAAAACAGAGAACTGTTGCACTATCCACTCAAGAAGCTGAATATATGTCGCTGACTGATGCTGCTAAGGAAGCTATGCATTTAAAACAATTAATCGCAGATATGGGAATCCAACATGATGCAGTTGAAATATACAACGACAACATTTCCGCTCAACAATTGACTAAAAATCCAATTATAAGCACTCGCTCCAAACACATAAGCATCAAAGAACATTTCATCCGCGAAAAGGTCCAAGATGGAAACATAGTGGTTACGTTCAAGCCAACTGAAGACATGGAAGCGGACATCCTCACCAAAGGACTTCAGGACCTCGCCACTGTCTACTTCAACAGGCAATTGGACTTAAACTAAAGCCAGCTGAGTGAGGGGGAGTGTTGGAATACTTCATCCACATATGTCCACCACGCGTCTTTAGTTCACAACCACCACCAATAATATCCATGCAGTTGATAATACTGATACAACACTTGCTAATTTTTTCCCGTGTAACTAGCACATGCTTCATTAATATTCTTCTATTAAAACGTTCAAATCACGCCTTGCTTTTTATGGTTCTCCTATAATCCCAAAAGATTCAAATATTGGACAAAAACCCCAAGTTAATATTTAAAAAGTATGTGTTGCATTACGTCTTAATGTTGATAACCCTTTGATATCCTTGTTTTTACATCATAGAACTACCGAATTTCAAAATCATTCGAACCGTGATCAAGTGATGAGTACAATGGGTACCTACCGTACACCAAGGTGAAGTCGTATTTTGATTCCTCAAAGATTTCTTCTTCTTCTTTCACAGATTTCTCTCCATCAAATCGCCTCATAGTCAAGCCGTCATCTTGTCCATCAGTGTTACTGGCATCCTCTTCTAACATTCACAAACAGAACAATTTGATTCAATTTAGGATACATTTGGGCAATCGGTACGAATATTCAACGTTGGTCGCTTCAAATAACCTAATACTGTTCAATAACCTAATACCAGAAGCCCCTATTACTGGAATAACTGTTTTGAGAACGTGGTTGAAAGGCCTTTGAGGGCCTCTTTACGAATACCCCTCCAGGTCCCTTGGGATTCCTTGATAACCACTAACTACCTGGCAATAGGTTGGCTGGGACCTAATACCGGGTAATAGGTTACGAAAAACGAATGCGTGAAAGGTGTGCACCTACCATGATATTACCATAATGAATCAACTAAGATATAACTTCATTGAATTTTAGCAATAGTTAGTTATAAGACTGTGATGCCTATATAATAGTTACCTAGCTGTACACAAGATTAAATACTTGTACGATTATACTCGCATACCTACGCAATTAGTTGTGCATTTTAAATGGAAGATCCCTTTTCCCACACCAAGAGTCCAACTATCAAACAGAGTTAGCCACACAATATTTATTAAAGGACTAGCCATTCTTCAACTTAAACAGAAATTTCAATTCTTTAGAGATTAATGTCATATTCAGTACATTAATTAGTGTGTCTGTTTCAATAAGAAGGTACCTCATTTTTTCGGTGCGTTTTCACCTGTTTTCACTGTTGCACTTATTTCAATCAGAGCGTCAAGAAACATGCATCAGTATGTATCCGAAATTACCTTCATTTCCGTAGCAGGAAACGCACCTCAGAACAACAAACTCGACATCACTAAAACCATATGATGTTCCAAACAGCTCGTTAGTATGAAAATTGACCTGTATTTCAACCGTTTGGTTCACGATCATGTTGTGAGGCACAATCTTTGAGCCGTCATTGTGAACGAACGGCTGGTCGTACAAAGCTGCGGATGGTCTTAAAAAATTCTAAGGAATAAACTCTATCTAAACATGAAATAAAAAACATACCGTTTGATGGGAATTTTTCGAGTTTTGAAATTTTCAAAATTAGTTTTGAACCCGTTCCCCTTCCCCTTGATGGTTATGAAAAGTTTCGAGGATCATTGTGGGGTTAGTTGGAACCCGTAACGAAAATTTCGAAATTTTAGCTCAAAGCTAACTGGGCAAAGTACCGCGGACGGCGTACTGAGGATGGACGAATTTTTTTTTATTCGATTTTCCGAATCTACGTATCTTGAAACGTAAACCAACAAATTTTGAGGGGGAGTTAACAAATTTTTGTCTTTGGGCGACCCCAATGGTTCATTATCGAAGATAATAAACCAAAACGCTTTTATTATCGAAATAGGAACAAAGTTCCCGCCGAGCCTGGACAATAGTGTTAAGCAAATCAGGGAATTTTATTAGGTAGGTACATCAAAAAGAGCAGCAAACCTGAGTTCCTCCAAAGTTGAAATGCTCATGTTCCTCAATTTTAACAAGGAATATTGCTCTCAAACATTGGGAGACTTCTCCCAATAACTCATTCTCGCTTGGTGTTATACTATCGTGTTTCATATTCTTTTACTCCCGTATTACTGTTGAAAAAATAATCTCAACTGATTGTGTGATAGGACTGAAAATAAAATAATGTTAAAGAGATCCTATTTCCTCTTTAGTTTTTTCTAAATATAAATATATAGGTACGTAAACAGTCACATGGGTTCCACTAAAAAATTAGTGCCCTTCGTTCGTGGGTTCTCAGAAAAATGTGATAAATTACCTACTCATTCAAATATATACCTAAGTACTTACGTTTGATCGGTTTTTATTACTTTCTACTTCTACTTATACAATACGGTTCAATTTAACAAAAGTACCTACGAGGTAACTAGTTAATATTTTCCTGAATGTATTTTTATCCTAGTCAACATTTAGTAAAAACTAAGTACGCCTACTAATTTGCCATTTTGTTTCTTGCTTTTGTGACAATAATAATTATTTTTTCGAAACTATTGTTTGTTATCGGAAATGTGTTTGAAAAATAAGTAGTTTTAAAATGTTTACGAATTGGTTAAATAGTAGTTTCAACATTTTCGATTAATTAAAACAATTAACAATTATAAACAATTATTAAAATTTAATACAATTATTCTTATTATTAAATTTAAAAAATAGAAAGAATTAGGAATTTGAATGAATTTGAATTAGAAATGTTTTGAAAACTTGTCGCCTTTTTTCTTGGGGATTGTGCAAATTTTTGTTGTTGAGAATCATTACAAAAATTGTAATTATTGGTGTCGAAGAGAAAGTGGAAAGAGAAAGTTTGCAAAAGGTAAAACGCACGTTTTTATACCAACAATCGCGAATAACTCGAGAACCGTTGGAAAAAGTGACAAAGTGTGCTACCCTCATTTGAAAGCCCATAAAATTTCCTATCGATCCTCAAGCAGGCGCCACTCTACGACAATTTTTCTGACCACCGTTCAACTTTGATGTTTTCGGAATTTAGCCAAATCAGTAGATGTGGAATTCATTAGACGCCGGAGAGGTCAGAATGTACCAAAATAGTAACCAAAAACAGTTCTTACCATCAGCAGGAGAAGGTTCAATCTTAATAGCTTGTTCATAATCGAAATCATGTTCTTCTTTGACTTCCACAAGATCCAGTTCAGGATTCAGGGGGTCGAAACACGCTCCATCTTCTATAAAAAGAACAGCCTGTTATTGGGTCACTGATGTCATCACATTCGATTCTGATGATTTGCATACGATTCAAATATTGGACAAAAACCCCAAGTTAATATTTAAAAAGTATGTGTTGCATTACGTCTTAATGTTGATAACCCTTTGATATCCTTGTTTTTACATCATAGAACTACCGAATTTCAAAATCATTCGAACCGTGATCAAGTGATGAGTACAATGGGTACCTACCGTACACCAAGGTGAAGTCGTATTTTGATTCCTCAAAGATTTCTTCTTCTTCTTTCACAGATTTCTCTCCATCAAATCGCCTCATAGTCAAGCCGTCATCTTGTCCATCAGTGGTACTGGCCTCCTCTTCTGACAGACACAAACAGAACAATTTGATTCAATTTAGGATACATTTGGGCAATCGGTACGAATATTCAACGTTGGTCGCTTCAAATAACCTAATACTGTTCAGTAACCTAATACCAGAAGCCCCTATTACTGGAATAACTGTTTTGAGAACGTGGTTGAAAGGCCTTTGAGGGCCTCTTTACGAATACCCCTCCAGGTCCCTTGGGATTCCTTGATAACCACTAACTACCTGGCAATAGGTTGGCTGGGACCTATTACCAGGTAATAGGTTACGAAAAACGAATGCGTGAAAGGTGTGCACCTACCATGATATTACCATAATGAATCAACTAAGATATAATTTCATTGAATTTTAGCAATAGTTAGTTATAAGACTGTGATGCCTATATAATAGTTACCTAGCTGTACACAAGATTAAATACTTGTACGATTATACTCGCATACCTACGCAATTAGTTGTGCATTTTAAATGGAAGATCCCTTTTCCCACACCAAGAGTCCAACTATCAAACAGAGTTAGCCACACAATATTTATTAAAGGACTAGCCATACTTCAACTTGAACAGAAATTTCAATTCTTTAGAGATTAATGTCATATTCAGTACATTAATTAGTGTGTCTGTTTCAATAAGAAGGTACCTCATTTTTTCGGTGCGATTTTGAGTTCAATCTTATTTTTCGAGTAGGTACCTGTTTTCACTGTTGCACTTATTTCAATCAGAGCGTCAAGAAACATGCATCAGTATGTAGGAATTATAACAACGCAAAAGTTGTCATACGAGCTAATGGTGAGAATTAAAAATGACACAAGATCGGTTGTGAGCCTGAAAATCCAGTCCGCGTTGGGCGGCGGAAAGGTTCCCGAATCGCCGGTAACCTATTACCAAAATAACCTAATACGACACTCTATTACCAGACGGTCGCTGTTACTCGATAACCTATCACCAAGAAATAACCGTATTAGCCACGCCTAGCTGATAAGACCTGATTTAGTCAGTGACTGATTAAATCAAAATTCACGAATGGTCTCGTGGAGAACGACTAGAGTACGCTTACCACAGCCAGACTTCTTAGTGCTCACAGTGATGGTACATTTGTGAGGTACCAGGAAAATCCAGCAGACGAACATTCAGACTTTCTGGAACCTCGAATGTCTCGATTCAACGAGATCGTACGCCCCCAACAACGTACGTTAGAAGGTACATTTAATTATAATTAAATGTTTGAGATGGATACTGTGATGCAGTAAGAAACTTGTACAGCTGCATGGAAATAGAAAGGCTGAATTCGATAATATATCTTCGGTGTGCACTTAGATCAACATCTCAAGTGGAAGGATCATGTAGCAGCATTGGTCAATAAAATCAGGAAATCGATGCATTAGGTACTTTCTAATGCTACGAAGTTGGCTAAAAAGAGAAAATATTAAAAGGGTGTATGTATTATGCTCAAGTATAAGAAGTATTCTGCTCTACGTGGCGTACAAATCGGGAATCCCCTTGGATGTCGTGATTTATACTGCCCTCCTTCACAGATGCCACCTTGATACCCTGGAAAGAAGAAGAATCTGATGTTCTTCGGACCCCGTTCTGTTGTTCAAATTACTCAACAATCGTATAAATTGTCCCTCTTCGCTTTCTAAAATTAATTTGGTCGCCTCTAAAACCCCCACTAGCTCATCAGTTTTATGTAATATCCCCTTTTCATTCACAAACTACGTTAGAAAACCGCCCTCTTCACCGAATCCTCCGAAGTGCGAATCTCCTCCTGGCCTCTTGCCCACAGTTTGACTTTTTCAACTCCTCCCTTGGTAGGACTCAAGATGGGGGTGAAACATGCCTTGGAGAGCTCATCAGCAGGCGACGTCGTCATCTTGTGCACTGACTCATTGAGTGCAATAAATTTACTACTAAGCCCAGTTCCACACAAAGCCAATAAACTCTTGGTTTGTGAAATATTATGTATGTTGCATGAATGCAAAACCAGGGGGATAAAGATTATTTTGATGTGGGTGAAGGGACACCATGGAATTGACGGAAATACAAAAGCAGATGAACTCGCTCGGCGGGGAGCCCGGCTAGGCCCCCGCCTAGACATTGCCCTTCCGAAAGATGATATTTATGCGGCAATCAGACAGTACTATGTAGCACAATGGCGTAAGGCATATGAAGAGGACAGCACAATCCCGATTTACAAGTCTTGGCAAGCTACATTGCCTACTCAGTCTTGGATGCTTCAAGTTGCAGGAGACCGGAAGCTTTGCCGAGTCATATCGCGCTTGCGAACTGGAGTGGCTTTATGCCCAGCATATTTGTTCCGAATTGGTGCTCGTCCGTCGCCGGAGTGCTCATTTTGTGACGACCCAAAAGGTGACGCTGAACATTTATTAATGGAGTGTGTTTTCTTCGCTGTACAACGAGAAAAGTTTTTTGATTTTCTGATTGGCCGAGTACCATCACCATTCGGGTATGGTTGTATATTGCGAAATGTTTTATTGTATGAAGAGTTTTTTAAGTTTATAACCAACTGTGGACTGAAGTTTTGATTTAAGTTTTTGATTTTCATTTGTACAAGTATTTAATTATTTAACTGCATCTACATGGCTGTATTTTATGTAAAATGCCAAAAAAAAAAAAAAAAAAAACTCCTCCCTTCCAAATCTCAAATCTATATTGTTGTCTTCACCTCTTTCTTTTCAATGATTTAATTACTTTCACTTCATTACGTTTCGCTTGCTGTAATCCTCCATGTATTTTAATAAACATTATGTACCTAAATGTTTATTGGGGTTGCCCGTGCTAATAATAAATAAAAGTACACAGCATCTTAACTTATGGTATTATTGTATGGGGAGGTACTTGTGCATCTAACTTCAACAAAATAAACATAACAATGAATTCAGTTTTAAGAATATCAACTAATGCCCATAAGCGTTCTCCAACTAGGTCCCTGTGCAAAACCTTCGATGTTCTCACTCCCAGAATGGCTTACATCCATAGAACTAGGGATGTAGCATTGGAACCAAATAATAGAGTATACAACAAATGACTAATCGTAAGCTAATAATCGATGTAACCAATTCAATTGATATTGAATAATCTATGTTTGGTTAATCGAAAGCAAATAATTTATTTTTTATGTACAAGTTATGGTACAATTTATGTTACCCTCCATTTATAATTAAAACCTACTTTATGTAATTTTAGTCTATCCATTCTTTTATTTTCATTAGCCTTGTAATTTAACAATAGGTCGTCACCTATAGACGAAGAAACCCATTGGAAAGCAAATAATTATGAGTTTGAAGTAGGTAAAGTAGTTTTATTGCATAAAATAGTTTTTAATTATAAATGGAGGGTACCATAAATTGTACCGAACGAAGGGCTGGTTGTACAAACCTCCGGATGGCCATAAAAAAGGTTTGAAATGGGTTTTGGGGGTTGATAAAGGTCTGGCATAATGTTTTGGTTACTTCCAAAAAGTGGTGGAGTTCCTTCGGGGTCACCACGGAATGAAGGGATGCGGGCTTGGTGATCTCTAGAGAATGCAGGGTGTTCGCTGATGATCGTGGTATTTTGACTAAATCCAAGTGCGGACAAATAGAACGCGAAACCTCCAACAGCACGCTGATGCCCTTGTACAGTGGGACGAAAAGTGGTTAATGAGAACAAATGCTCAGAAGTCCCACCTAGTAAACTTCACTTACCTCCGTAACTACACAACATCTCCTCTGTTAATGGGAAACCAAACGGTGCCCCAAATAGCGAAGGTTTCTTACAATTTACATCGAATTTGGATGATTTTCCTGACAGTAAATTCGACTAAAGACTGTTTTGAACTCAACCTACAGCTTATTAGCCTTCTGAATTCGGTGTAACGTAAAGGTTTTGACATTTCACGTGTGAACAACTCGAAAATGATTGATTTTGTCAATTTTTGGATGTCATCGACGCAGAAGCCAAAATTGTGATTCAGAAAAATCGGAGCTGAGTACGTTATACTACACTTTTACCTTGAAAATCTCTACGAAATCTCGACGAAATCGTGGAAACCCACGTTAAGGAAAACCAGAGTATTTTAAGAAATCGTCCGTTTCCACTGAAATATGAGTATTGTTTAGTTACTGACGTTGGTTCAATCACCGAAACCGGTCTAACAGTTAGGTACATGATATTTCAGTGGAAATAGACGATTGTTTCAAATACTCTTGTTTTCCTTTTGAAAATCTCTCGTACCTGCGAGTAAAACGACAGAGGAAACTCGTGCATTTGATGAATTCGCGCCTTCAGCCATTTGGAACACTGCGCGTCGACGGAGCACAAACAGTCAACAAAACCCTCGAAAAGTTATACGAATTTTACTGAGAACCTGTGAAACTGAGCACTTGACTAATGTTGATGATCTTTTGATATAAATTGACTGTTGAATTATACTTGAAGGAAAAGCACCCAAACCACAAATTCTCACAACAGACAAGGCAACAATATTGAGGGGAGGTAACAAAAGGGTTATAGTCTTCCACTTCACATGACGAGAAGACAGACGTTTCCTACTTCCTCAAACATCCGTTGGAGCATTCGCGTCACCAGTGCTGCCAGATTGGGGGGTTTAGGTATTAATAATTTGTATTTATTATTAATAATAATTATTATTAATTATGATTAATTAATACGATATAATTCTGGGGTTTTTAATACTACGTCGGTAATAATTTTTCTATAAAAGAAGTACCTACCAACAAACATCCGAAATTACCTTCATTTCCGTAGCAGGAAACGCACCTCAGAACAACAAACTCGACATCACTAAAACCATATGATGTTCCAAACAGCTCGTTAGTATGAAAATTGACCTGTATTTCAACCGTTTGGTTCACGATCATGTTGTGAGGCACAATCTTTGAGCCGTCATTGTGAACGAACGGCTAGTCGTACAAAGCTGCGGATGGTCTTAAAAAATTCTAAGGAATAAACTCTATCTAAATATGAAATAAAAAACATACCGTTTGATGGGAATTTTTCGAGTTTTGAAATTTTCAAAATTAGTTTTGAACCCGTTCCCCTTCCCCTTGATGGTTATGAAAAGTTTCGAGGATCATTGTGGGGTTAGTTGGAACCCGTAACGAAAATTTCGAAATTTTAGCTCAAAGCTAACTGGGCAAAGTACCGCGGACGGCGTACTGAGGATGGACGAATTTTTTTTTTATTCGATTTTCCGAATCTACGTATCTTGAAACGTAAACCAACAAATTTTGAGGGGGAGTTAACAAATTTTTGTCTTTGGGCGACCCCAATGGTTCATTATCGAAGATAATAAACCAAAACGCTTTTATTATCGAAATAGGAACAAAGTTCCCGCCGAGCCTGGACAATAGTGTTAAGCAAATCAGGCAATTTTATTAGGTAGGTACATCAAAAAGAGCAGCAAACCTGAGTTCCTCCAAAGTTGAAATGCTCATGTTCCTCAATTTTAACAAGGAATATTGCTCTCAAACATTGGGAGACTTCTCCCAATAACTCATTCTCGCTTGGTGTTATACTATCGTGTTTCATATTCTTTTACTCCCGTATTACTGTTGAAAAAATAATCTCAACTGATTGTGTGATAGGACTGAAAATAAAATAATGTTAAAGAGATCCTATTTCCTTAGTTTTTTCTAAATATAAATATATAGGTACGTTAACAGTCACATGGGTTCCACTAAAAAATTAGTGCCCTTCGTTCGTGGGTTCTCAGAAAAATGTGATAAATTACCTACTCATTCAAATATATACCTAAGTACTTACGTTTGATCGGTTTTTATTACTTTCTACTTCTACTTATACAATACGGTTCAATTTAACAAAAGTACCTACGAGGTAACTAGTTAATATTTTCCTGAATGTATTTTTATCCTCGTCAAAATTTAGTAAAAACTAAGTACGCCTACTAATTTGCCTTTTTGTTTCTTGCTTTTGTGACAATAATAATTATTTTTTCGAAACTATTGTTTGTTATCTACAAATGTGTTTGAAAAATAAGTAGTTTTAAAATGTTTACGAATTGGTTAAATAGTAGTTTCAAAATTTTCGATTAATTAAAATAATTAACAATTATAAACAATTATTAAAATTTAATACAATTATTCTTATTATTAAATTTAAAAAATAGAAAGAATTAGGAATTTGAATGAATTTGAATTAGAAATGTTTTGAAAACTTGTCGCCTTTTTTCTTGGGGATTGTGCAAATTTTTGTTGTTGAGAATCATTACAAAAATTGTAATTATTGGTGTCGAAGAGAAAGTGGAAAGAGAAAGTTTGCAAAAGGTAAAACGCACGTTTTTATACCAACAATCGCGAATAACTCGAGAACCGTTGGAAAAAGTGACAAAGTGTGCTACCCTCATTTGAAAGCCCATAAAATTTCCTATCGATCCTCAAGCAGGCGCCACTCTACGACAATTTTTCTGACCACCGTTCAACTTTGATGTTTTCGGAATTTAGCCAAATCAGTAGATGTGGAATTCATTAGACGCCGGAGAGGTCAGAATGTACCAAAATAGTAACCAAAAACAGTTCTTACCATCAGCAGGAGAAGGTTCAATCTTAATAGATGGTTCATAATCGAAATCATGTTCTTCTTTGACTTCCACAAGATCCAGTTCAGGATTCAGGGGGTCGAAACACGCTCCATCTTCTATAAAAAGAACAGCCTGTTATTGGGTCACTGATGTCATCACATTCGATTCTGATGATTTGCATACGATTCAAATATTGGACAAAAACCCCAAGTTAATATTTAAAAAGTATGTGTTGCATTACGTCTTAATGTTGATAACCCTTTGATATCCTTGTTTTTACATCATAGAACTACCGAATTTCAAAATCATTCGAACCGTGATCAAGTGATGAGTACAATGGGTACCTACCGTACACCAAGGTGAAGTCGTATTTTGATTCCTCAAAGATTTCTTCTTCTTCTTTCACAGATTTCTCTCCATCAAATCGCCTCATAGTCAAGCCGTCATCTTGTCCATCAGTGGTACTGGCCTCCTCTTCTGACAGACACAAACAGAACAATTTGATTCAATTTAGGATACATTTGGGCAATCGGTACGAATATTCAACGTTGGTCGCTTCAAATAACCTAATACTGTTCAGTAACCTAATACCAGAAGCCCCTATTACTGGAATAACTGTTTTGAGAACGTGGTTGAAAGGCCTTTGAGGGCCTCTTTACGAATACCCCTCCAGGTCCCTTGGGATTCCTTGATAACCACTAACTACCTGGCAATAGGTTGGCTGGGACCTAATACCAGGTAATAGGTTACGAAAAACAAATGCGTGAAAGGTGTGCACCTACCATGATATTACCATTATGAATCACCTAAGATATAATTTCATTGAATTTTAGCAATAGTTAGTTATAAGACTGTGATGCCTATATAATAGTTACCTAGCTGTACACAAGATTAAATACTTGTACGATTATACTCGCATACCTACGCAATTAGTTGTGCATTTTAAATGGAAGATCCCTTTTCCCACACCAAGAGTCCAACTATCAAACAGAGTTAGCCACACAATATTTATTAAAGGACTAGCCATTCTTCAACTTAAACAGAAATTTCAATTCTTTAGAGATTAATGTCATATTCAGTACATTAATTAGTGTGTCTGTTTCAATAAGAAGGTACCTCATTTTTTCGGTGCGATTTTGAGTTCAATCTTATTTTTCGAGTAGGTACCTGTTTTCACTGTTGCACTTATTTCAATCAGAGCGTCAAGAAACATGCATCAGTATGTAGGAATTATAACAACGCAAAAGTTGTCATACGAGCTAATGGTGAGAATTAAAAATGACACAAGATCGGTTGTGAGCCTGAAAATCCAGTCCGCGTTGGGCGGTGGAAAGGTTCCCGAATCGCCGGTAACCTATTACCAAAATAACCTAATACGACACTCTATTACCAGACGGTCGCTGTTACCATGGTCGCTGTTGTCATCGACGCACAAGTCAAATTTGTGATTCAGAAAAATCGGAGCTGAGTACGTTATACTACACTTTTACCTTGAAAATCTCTACGAACTAAATCATTAGGCGACGAAATCGTGGAAACTCACGTTAAGGAAAACCAGAGTATTTGAAGAAATCGTCCGTTTCCACTGAAATATGAGTATTGTTTAGTTACTGACGTTGGTTGAATCACCGAAACCGGTCTAACAGTTAGGTACATGATATTTCAGTGGAAATGGACGATTGTTTCAAATACTCTTGTTTTCCTTTTGAAAATCTCTCGTACCTGCGAGTAAAACGACAGAGGAACCTCGTGCATTTGATGAATTCGCGCCTTCAGCCATTTGGAATACTGCACGTCGACGGAGCGCAAACAGTCAACGAAACCCTCGAAAAGTTATACGAATTTTACTGTGAACCTGTGAAACTGAGCACTTGACTAATGTTGATGATATTTTGATATAAATTGACTGTTGAATTATACTTGTAGGAAAAGCACCCAGACACGTAGTATAGTAGGGTTTTCTGTGGACACGGCAACAATATTGAGGGGAGGTAACAAGAGGGTTATAGTCTTCCACTTCACATGACGAGAAGACAGACGTTTCCTACTTCCTCAAACATCCGTTGGAGCATTCGCGTCACCAGTGCTGCCAGATTGGGAGGTTTAGGTATTAATAATAATAAAAAACTCTGCAAATTCTTGACACAACGGTTCATTATCTTCTTTGTACAGATCACCCTTCTGTCTAGATCACTAGGTCTAAATGTCTAGATCCTAAATGTTAGATTAATTATTACTATGAATTATCACTAATTATTAATAATTTTATCAAGTACCTAGTGAAAATTATTATAAATTACCTATTGTTAGGTATTAATAATTTGTATTTATTATTAATAATAATTATTAGGTATTCATTATGATTAATTAATACGATATAATTCTGGGGTTTTTAATACTACGTCGGTAATAATTTTTCTATAAAAGAAGTACCTACCAACAAACATTCGAAATTACCTTCATTTCCGTAGCACGAAACGCACTTCACAACAACAAACTCGACATCACTAAAACCATATGATGTTCCAAACAGCTCGTTAGTATGAAAATTGACCTGTATTTCAACCGTTTGGTTCACGATCATGTTGTGAGGCACAACCTTTGAGCCGTCATTGTGAACGAACGGCTGGTCGTACAAAGCTGCGGATGGTCTTAAAAAATTCTAAGGAATAAACTCTATCTAAATATGAAATAAAAAACATACCGTTTGATGGGAATTTTTCGAGTTTTGAAATTTTCAAAATTTGTTTTGAACCCGTTCCCCGCCCCCTTGATGGTTATGAAAAGTTTCGTGGATCATTGTGGGGTTAGTTGGAACCCGTAACGAAAATTTCGAAATTTTAGCTCAAAGCTAACTGGGCAAAGTACCGCGGACGGCGTACGGCGTACTGCGGATGGACGGATTTTTTTTTTATTCGATTTTCTGAATCTACGTATCTTGAAACGTAAACCAACAAATTTTGAGGGGGGGTTAAAAAAATTTTTTCTTTGGGCGATTCCAATGGTTCATTGAAGATAATAAACCAAAACGCTTTTATTATCGAAATAGGAACAAAGTTCCCGCCGAGCCTGGACAATAGTGTTAAGCAACTAAAGAATATTTTTATAAGAACCCGATTGGGGGTTATGAGAAAAAAAAGAAACAACTAGAAAAAAAAATCTACTGTCATTAGGGATGGGCCAAGAAACCAAAAACTAGTTTAAATAACTAGTTTGAAAAAAATTTGAAAAAAAAAAACCTAGTTGAAAAAAAACGGCACAAGTAAGTATCTAGTTCTTTAAATTGAACTATCAAATAATCAACTGGGAACAACACAAATAACAAGAGGAAGAAGAAGAATGTACCGTGGAGGAAGAATGGAATCGTGTTAAATGCAAATAGTTGCTCCTTCCGTACCTTGCGAAAGGGTTTTTCCAAATCAGGCAATTTTATTAGGTAGGTACATCAAAAAGAGCAGCAAACCTGAGTTCCTCCAAAGTTGAAATGCTCATGTTCCTCAATTTTAACAAGGAATATTGCTCTCAAACATTGGGAGACTTCTCCCAATAACTCATTCTCGCTTGGTGTTATACTATCGTGTTTCATATTCTTTTACTCCCGTATTACTGTTGAAAAAATAATCTCAACTGATTGTGTGATAGGACTGAAAATAAAATAATGTTAAAGAGATCCTATTTCCTCTTTAGTTTTTTCTAAATATAAATATATAGGTACGTAAACAGTCACATGGGTCCCACTAAAAAATTAGTGCCCTTCGTTCGTGGGTGTGAAAAATGTGATAAATTACCTACCCATTCAAATATATACCTAAGTACTTACGTTTGATCGGTTTTTGGTTTATTATCTTCGATAGTGAACCATTGGAATCGCCCAAAGAAAAAATCGTTTGTCTCAGTCCGTTATCAGATTAGAGCAGATGAACAGTGAAGGACATTTCTAGTACCAACCACGTATCTTCATATTGAAAGTGCTCCAGTTTGAGAACGCAATTCTAACTTCACCATCGTGTTCGGCGTGAAAAAAATCTTTAAAATTAGGTGTTAGGTACTTATCAGACAACACCAAACCGAGGGTCTCACGGCAACAAAAGTCGTCACTTTTGGCCAAAATGAATTAAGTACCTATGCACACCATTCGAAGCGTCTTCTCCCGGCGGATCCATCTAACTAAGCAGGAGTTAGGTACCTAAGTTAGGTAACACTAATTTATTTTACCGAATTAGTCTGTAAAAACTCTGCAAATTCTTGACACAACGGTTTATTATCTTCCTTGTGCAGATCACCCTTCTGTCTATACCAGACTGTATTGCAAATCGGCACCATACCATATTCTCACCGTACTCATACCATACCATACGAATTTCTTTCCTATCATACCATACTGTATTATACCAAATCATACATACAATAATATACCATACCATACTCATACCATGTCATACAAACCGAGTGAATATTGAAATGTCATCAATTTCTGACCTATATTTAAAATTTCAAGTATCTAGCTCATCATCAAAATTTAATTTGTTTAAACAAATAGGTATTATTTAAACAATTTTACAGACAAGAAACCGAGTGAATATTGCATTGTGATCCAGTTCTGATCTATTTTTAAAATTTCAAGTCAATAGCTCATCATCAAAATTTAATTTGTATTATTACAAAAAGGTATTATTTAAACAATTTTACAGATGAGAAACCGAGTGAATATTGCAATGTGGTCTATCACCGACTCACGGTTAAAATTTCTAGACTGTAGTTTACCGGGAAGATGAAAAAAGGTAGTTTTATTCTGGGCGTCTGGGGGTTTGGTCACATAACGGCCGTTTTCGACGCGAAAGTTTAGTGTTTTTCCTAAACTTTTGCGCGCTCACTGTGAACGAACGGCTGGTCGCACAAAAATCCAATTGGTCTTAAAAGATTTGTAATTTTTCAGGTCATTCAAAAGTGAACTAAAAATTACACCGTTTCATGAGAATTTTTAGAGATATGACATTGTCGAAATTTCAAAATTCGTTTTGAACCCCTTCCCCTTGACCTAGGGTTATGAAAAGTTTCGAGGATCATTGTGGGGCTGGTCCAAACCCAGAAACCAAATTTTGTAATTTTAGCTCAACGCTAACTGGGCAAAGTGGCGCGGACGGCGTACGGGGGACGGCGTACGGCGTACGGGTGACGGACGGATTTTTTTATTTATTCGATTTTCTGAATCTACGTATCTTGAAACGTAAACCAACAAATTTTGAGGGGGGGTTAAAAAATTTTTTTCTTTGGGCGATTCCAATGGTTCATTATCGAAGATAATAAACCAAAATAGTCATTGGAAGATGGTTTTTTGGCTCTGCTGAAAAGTCGCCAAAATGACAATGTGGGAAGTTGCCGCGAGACCCTCGAAATATAGATACGATTGCTGTCCATAATTAAAATTACCTTCTGGCTGAGTTATCTAACGGCTAGTCGTACAACGCTCAGGGCGGCCTTGGAAACAACTCTACACCTAAACATATTTATATAATAGAATATTACGTTCTATTTTGAATTTTCGAAACATGATGTTTTTACACTAATTCTAACACTAATTCGCACCCCTTCCTGTTGACTTTGGGTTATGAACAGTTGCAAGGATGATCCTTCTCTTGCAATACCCTTGAGCTACGGAGTCTATGATTCTGATTCCTACTTGCCATCTCGTCTAATTGACTTGGAGTCACGAATAGTATCATTGGGAGTCCATTTACCGAGTTTCCACGTTGATATTTTCGTTTTTTTTTTAAATTTTTTTTTTTTATTTATTTGTTTTAATTCGTTTGACGCATCTTGAATTGTAAGCCAACAAATTTGTACCGGACAGATTTTCATTCAATGTTCGATTCTAAAAACGCTGCAAATTCTTGACACATCGGTTTATTGTCTTCTTTGACCAGATCACCCTAATCTGATTCACGAAATGATCATCATTCAAATTTAATAAAACAAATAAATATTGTTTAAACAATTTTACAGACAAGAAACTGAGTGAATATTGCATTGCCATCGAGTTCTGACCTAAATTTGAAATTTCAAGTCTCTAGCTCATCGGGAAGTTGAAAAAAAAAAATCTTTGTTCAAACTTGAACTAAAAGTTCAAAATTCCTATGGGACCCAATCCCCTTGACCGAGGGTTATGTAAATTGACAAGGATCATTGTGGTTGTGGTCCGAACTTGTAAAACAAATTTTGCAATTTTAGCACCATGCTAACTATGCAAAGTGCCATGGACTTGTCAAACATAAACTGAACATTTTCGCGAAAGTTCCATTTTGGTTGATTATCTTCGATAATGAACCATTGGAATCGCCCAAGAAAAAAAAATCATATTGAACGGTGTTTAAAATTTTTTAAGACCATCCCTAGCTTTGTACGACCAGCCGAACATGTTCGAAGTCAGTACCGCCGAATCGGACAGGAGCGAAATGCCACACTCCAGTGCCGTGTCATTCACTCACCGCCCTACGTCATGTGGAAGATATTTTGGTTTATTATCTTCAATAATGAACCATTGGAATCGCCCAAAGAAAATTTTTTTTAACCCCATGTCAAAATTTGTTGGTTTACGTTTTTTAAATAGCTAGTGTGGGCCCCCTGGTCAACTGACTTTCGTCTTCTACCAGGGGGTCCTGCCCAACATCAGGGTTTGGGGGTGATGGAAATCTACCTACTTTCTACCACCACGAATCATTTTTCCTACTCCCATGTTCATGCACTAGTTAATCAAGTTCATTTAATCTAGTATTTTAAAAAGTTCCTACGCACTGTCTATAATAATGACAATAATAATATGGTTGTTACGTTCAAAAATATTATGGTATGTTATGTAAATAAATAAAACGTAAAAAAAACTTTCTGCCTTGAACGGCTGATCTCCGCCGAATCCTGAAGGTGGAGATTGTTGACCAAACTATAAAATGGAGAAAACACCGCAAGGTGGAGCACGAACAACAGCTCCAAAATCATCGAAATGTCCAAGTGGGCAACAGCTGTGATGTACGGAAGCTGAAATAGACCAAAACTTTGGTGACGCTAGGCAAAGGGATGTGGATTGTCATTTGTTTATTTATTTATTTATTCATTTATTTCATTATTACGGGCAAGCCCAATTACATTAATGGTCAGTGATACAGACAGATTATACAAAACTGAAATATGATTATGAAAAAGGAAGAAATGATAAAGACCTTACAATTTAGGCACCACGGATAAGAGACATGGGTAATTCACTATAGGACGGCACTAGGGGTATTGCAGACTACAGTCTTCAACTTCGAGAGGGAGTCATTAAAAAAATCAAAATCGGGATTCAAGTTCAACAAGAGATTTGCAGTTCTTGGGATACGACGAAGGGGGCGGTTGAGCTGGTAATTTGTTGGCGAGAAAGGAACACCAAACAGCGGCGGAGAACGTGCAGACAACCGTGGAACCCGGAGATCAATTCTGGATAGAAGAACAGGGCAGGAGACCAGGTTGTTTATGAGTTTAAACAGCAAAGTGAGGTCAGCCATGCAACGACGCTTCTCAAGGGGCAGCAAACGGCAAACTCCACGTAGGTATTCATGGTTCACATCGGTAGAAGCAATGCCAAGCTTATACGCCACATATCGAAGAAATTTGTTCTGCACTCTCTCCAACGTGTATGTGTGCACTGCATAGCAGGGTGTCCATACCATATTTGTTAATATAGGGCAAGTGTTCAAAGGGCAATTTCGTTGCATGGAGCTACGAATCTAGTGAGATACGCTAGTGTTCTGTGGCGATTCACCTCCTTATCAGCAGGTACTCGTGAAACTGCAGAAATACGAGTAGTTACAAAATAAGGTTCTTTGTGGTAATGAAAGGAACAGGTACCATCCTAGGTGGAAGTACCATACTGTATGTATTAATTAGCCCTGGAGCCCCAAATGTCTAAGTTGTCAGCGCACCTACCGGAATCGAACCTGTTCTGTTAGGTGACAAGCCAGTGTATACAACACGATGGTGTACATCACAGTTACCATTACACCACGTCGGTCCCCTAACTGATTTGAACGTACAGTACAACGCAATTGCCATTTCGTTAATCGGAAAGGCGTCCCCTCCCTTCTAAAATATATATTATATAAACTCTTTTATCATGTTGTGCATATCGCCAACATGTGGTTTCCTACGTGATTTTATGGGTACTTATGCATCGATAACCGTTCCATAGCTTCACTATAGCTATCAACTTTCTGTTTGCAAGAGTATAAGGTTACCCCTACGTTATTTTAGTGAACTGATGAATTTTTTGTGTTATCTCCATATAGAAACCAATTTGACTTCATTTTACGGTATAGATGAATCTTGTAGAACTAGCAAATAAATTAAGTATAAAGATGCGGTGTAAAGACCATTTTCAATTGAAAACGTAAAACCATACATAATTTATTTCATTTGTATATTCAATAAAAGAAGTGTTCCACGAATATCACTCCTTAAGCATTGCATCTAGTTGGGAGCTTGATGGTTGCCTGGTAGTTTGAACCTTTCTTGCTGAAGTCAGGGTTGGCTCCCCTCTGGATTTGTTCTTCCCAACGCTTGGCAGCGGTAGGATCAGCAACGCAGTGGAACGCGACGCTCTTTTGAGAAGTACTGGCTTCTTGTGATGGAGATTGGCAGGCGAGGTGAGGTCTCGTACTGAAACAGGTTTGGCCGTTGGCGTGAATCACCTTGACTCTGAGGCTGGCAGGAGAGGACAGTTTGGAATTTCTGTTGTGGGGGCTGTTGGGGGATTTGGAGGAAGACTGTTTCCATGAGCGTCCAGCTTCTTTTTCGCTTATCACATCACCGAGCACGACAGTTTGCCTGTAGCACTCTGCGTTTTCAGCTTTTTGACGAAGCTCCTTGGCTGGGCTGGAGAGAGACGCGTCGGGGACGGCGTAGGTGGCAGCGAATTCGAATGGATTCCTGAGTATGCAGTTCTTGGGTGAGGTAAAGTCGTTGACAGGTTCGCCGTCAAAGACGCCGCAGAGTCCTCTCATCTGACCACGGTATGAGTTGCTGACCTGCAGTTTCACGCGTTTTCCATCGAATAAGATTTCAATTCCGTGTTTGTATCCAATAAGACGAAGAGTACCGTCAGGGAGAGCGAGGACTTGGATGACAGTGTTGCCGTCTTCATCTTGGAGAGAGTCTGAAGTCTGGGTATCGAAGGTGGCCTTCTTTCCGTTGAACTTGACAACTCCAGCGTTTTGTCCTTCTGACTGTGAGGAGATTTCTACGATGTCGTTTCCGAGAATAGCCATAACATCCTGCAACAGAAAAAAATTGGGAAACCTATAATTCACGTTTGAATGTTATCTGATACTTGGAGAGCACTTACAGTGTCGATGAGGAAACATTAGCAAATAAAATTTAACGAAATTATCAATTTCTCCTTCGAGAGTCCTGTATTCGTCACAGAATGAAAAACATGAGTATCATTCATTACCTTCTTGTCTGATCCGGATTCACGCACTAACACGCTGAAAGCCTGTTGTTCGTCAGAAGCACCTGAAGAGGCAGATTCTGAGTCAGATTGTGATTTAGGCTGCGAGAAAGCCATAACGTGCCACGATCTACCAAGGTTGATTGGGTACGATTTGTTGTCGAAGGTCGTAGCCTGGTTCTTGTCAATGGCACAGGTAGCTGTAACAAGATGGCGAAAATGCGATTTATGATATTACACTCGTGGTTTACTGTGCAAATGTAAGTTATCTTCCTTAATATACTACTCATTGGGAATTCAAGTGCGTTCATCAACTTACGGAACTGCTGGCTAAGGTACAAGTATTGTCCCACGCGATCAGCAACGTCATATTCAGGGTGAACTGCAACAGCAGCAGCAACGTATGGGTGCAGAGGGACGTTTTCGAAAGCTGCAGAGATAGCAGGAGCAGCGAGGGAAACATTCACGGATTTCAGATCCTTGCCAATGTTCACTTCAATGTTGACTTGTCCTTGTTTGTTCTCAGGATTGATGATGTTTTCACTGACATACAGATTGCCAAAGCAACGAGCCAAAGCGTATGCTTTGTAGGTTGCGTTCTTCACACTTGCAGGTACGTTCTGGTAGTTGATGGTATACTTGTACTGGTCAAGAATGTTTGCAGCGGCGGTAGCATTGCGACAGGCTTGTTGAATGTAGTTACCCTGTTGCATTTGTTGTTGACATAGAGCAGACATAGGATGGCTGCGGACGTAGTCACGGCGTTCATTGCTCTGTCTCAGTTTTCCCTGAAACAGATATTCATTGTCGTAATTTATACTTATTGATGTGAATATCGGAACGATAAGTGGCCAACTTATTTTTGAGCTATCCCTAAGAAAGAGGGTGCAAGTCGTTGAACATCTCTGGTCATTTCTCCTAATCCAAGCGTAAGTACTTCGACACCACTGCTGTTAGACATGAATTTACGAGACGATTGGAACAATTTTATATTTCTGGGGGGGACACAGATCAACTGAAATGGCTGCTTACTCCACTTATTAATACTGGAATCGTATTGACGCAATAATTCTTACCTGGAGAGTTACTTCAGCTCCTGAGCTTCCTTTCTCCCCGAAGTTGAGTTTTGCTGAAATATGGCTGGTAGCATCGGCTTCAAGGGCCTTCTGGTAGTTGGTGCGGGGAACATTGGGCGTGTGGGTCTCAACATCAAGAGCCATCTGAGGGATCAATCAGTTCACTTTATAACCACTTCAAATGCCATACGAAAACCTGCCATAATACTGATGATCTTGAAAAGAAATGTTGTCCTTGAAACATATAACTTTATTATATACCTGGCTGTCCTTGCCGTTCTTGTTTGCGCTCATACCAGCATATACAAGGAAGCGAGTCTTTTCAGACACTGCGCTGCTAGCATACGCAGCAGTTGCAACGTAATGAACTTGTTGTTGACCATTGAACTGAACTGCCACATCAACCATCTGAGCGTAGCTATCTGCAAAATGTAAGTAACAAGGAATCAGTCAGTAGATGGATCTGGGTCTGGATCTCTAGCGTGGGAAATCATGTTGTGAACACCTGAACATATGGATTATTTACCTTGGATTCCAGCAGCAGCCTTACGGAGGAACTGTTGTTTGCGCTGTGCACTGTCTGGCGCTGAGGATGCAGATGCAGCTTCAGCAGCAGCATTACCACGGGAGCTACCGCTCTCTTGGCTTCCTCTATGTTTGTTATGGCTCTGGCGGTTTCCAGATTCTCCTGAGTTGTTGTTGCATTCATCCTCTGAATCGTAAGAAGCGGTGAAACGAGCATATTTGGCTGATGACATTTCTGGGTTGTAGGTGACAGTCAGGTTGTTGTTGTTGATTGACTGTTCAGCGGTGCCGTAGATGAGAGCGGAAATCGGGTCATGACGACGGAGAGCGTTGAGTGGGGTGGCCCAGTCAAGGAATTTCTGCTCACTCTCAATTTTCAAGTCAAAAGCAAAACCGGTGCTGTCTTGACCGACAGTGGTTTCATTCTAGAGGGCAAAGAGTGCGTGTTTGTTCAAGTACATGTAAAATGAACTTTTTGTCATACAATGTCAGTACCCAATCATTTACATGACATAGACATTTAATGATCTTCAGATGATATGAAGAGCAATTAGATACAGAGAAATATATACGCCATTGGTAAAATCACATTTAGAGTTATCTAATTGGTTATGCATATAGACGTAAACACATACCCTTTTTGGTGAGCGAACATGGATGATCTCTACATCTTGGTTAGCATTGAGTTCAGGCTGGAGGTCAAGAATATCGTGCTTGGCGGTATAGGCAACGGTGCTGTACTCAAGCAGCTTTTGTTCCTGGTTTTGGTCAATTGGTTGAACCTTAGCTGAGATCTTGCTGTTTTCAACATCAACGTCAACGGCAACTCTCAGAGGAACGTGCACATGGATGTTCTTGTGGAGAGCAGCAGTGTAACGTTTGTGGTTGTAAGGTGTGACGAATCCCATTTTTCCTTGTGCCTTAACAGAGTAGCTGAAGAATATTTAAAAGAAGATTATTATTTTGTACAACGATTCAACAAAGAATTCGTAATCACTATTGAGATCATGAATAAATAGTGCGTGTTTATATTTGCTTTAATGATTGTTTGATTATTTAATTTGTATTTGATTATTTAATTGTTTTGATTACTTACGTGATTTCAACATCTGCAGAGGCGTTGACGGACTTGGGAACGGCGATGCTGTCCCTACTTGCAGACACATCAGGGTGGGATTTGGCTTGGATGGATCCTCCGACGGAGGCGTAAGTTGGCATGCTGAATGAGAAGACGAATGGAAGACCCATGGCAGTAGGGAACCCAATCTTAGCGCTGTACTGGTTGTACATTTTGGTGAAATTGAAATTCTGACCTTCGCTCAGCTTGCGTGCAGCGTTCCTTGCAACTAGACATCGTATTCCAACATTATTATTGACCAATACCTAGACTATGACGTACACCTATCGTGTACACAGCATATTATGATTTATGATGTGCATGATAAATAACCTTTTGTATTTAAATACTCACGTTGGGGCAATTGTTCTACAGTGTGGTTGTCAAAAGCGAAGAATTTTCTGCCACTCAGCAAGCTGATGAAGAGGTTTCCTTCAACTTGTTCAGAGTCTTCCATTTCAATGTTCAACATGTTGGCGATCTTCTCAATAGACCATTGAGAGCTACCTGATCCTGATTGTGAACGTCTGGAGGATCCAGATTTCTTGTGGCTTTGGCTTCCTGATTGGTTTTGTTCAAACTGGTTGCTCAGAAGGTCCAGAAGGTCATCAGCGCTGGAGGTCATGTAACCAGCCTACGACATACATTATTTTCATAAACCTCACCTACTTGCTTCAATCAGTTTATTTGTTTCATTTTCTTTTATTTGACTAATATACAGGGTGGTTCTTACTAAACGTACCACCCTTTTTATTTCGGTATAAAGAGTGATAGCAAAAACTTTGTTTTTTCAGATTTACTCCGACAACCATTTTGTTTGGACGCACCCAAGAGCGTCCAGAAGCGGCCAAAGTTGGACTAACCCCGTTTGTTCGTAATTTCGACAAGACAGAAAACCCCCAGTGTGGCACATGGAATTCAATTATTTTTCGACACTGAATCACGTGGTGATATCAGTTTTTTTTATTGGACTTGAGTAAACCGGGATTACAGCCTGAAACATGGTCGTTTTTAAGAAAAATCACCTTATCCCTTACAGTAAAGGGCGAGGGAAAATAAATCACATGGCCTTAACAAGATACTTTAGACACCTATCCACCTACCTAGAAACTCATCTAACTAAAACCAAAATTATCAAGAGCCAGGATACGGTGAAAAAATAAAGTTGACATGCGTAACCTGCATTTGCGCGCATGCGTGGCGAACAAGAATGGGATCTTTGAAATCATTGTAAAAAATTAAGGGGACGTTGCTTCGATGTGTTTTTTGCTATCTCTATTTATATTGAAATAAAAAGGGGGGTACGTTCATTAAGAACCACCTATATTTTATTTTCGGATGTTGGATCCCGTAACGCGGGTTTCACCACTACATCTGATGACTATACTATGACGACGATACTAATTTATTATCCAACATGCAACTGTAATGAATACTAACAAGGGATTGATGCCTTTGGTAGCCTCCCAAGTTCCTTCTGAGTGACATGAACATTGAACTTGGTAGAATGCTATCACCACTTTGAATTGCGGCGTATTGACTCTGGTATCCAAGTTGTTGCTCCTGAACAATGTAAGTACGAAGAGTGTTCCTCGAGTATTGAGCTCCGTAGTTCTTGGGAGTAAGCATGTCAACAGCGGATTTCGCGTTTTGAGCCCTACAACACAATGTTAAAATCGTATCGAATTAATTATTGAACTGGTTTCGAACAGAGGAATATTGTGAACATGGGCTAAAGGAACTTACAGTTCGTGGTTGTTTGGAGTTCTCAGACGAGCAGCACTTTCGATGGCAGATTTGACAGCCGAGTTCACCTGGTGGCTGTGATCGGAGTTGGTGTACTGAGCCATACGTTGGAGGATTTGAGCAGGAGGGTTGGTCTTCATCAACTGCATAACTGCAGCAACACGAACTTCAGGAGCATCTCCGGTGTTCTGGTAAATCTTGAATAGGACTGAACGGGCCAATTTAGGGTAGGTCTTGGTCATTTTGTCCATCGAAGCGACAATCGTGAGTCTCTGGAAGTTGGTCATCGGTTCCTTGCCTATGAAAAGACGTTAGGGTGTCTTGAAATATTTCATTCACATAACAAGCAAACTGGATGAAACCTCAAAAGGTTCAGTGCGCAAATTCGATTGTTTAGGTACTAAATCGGAGTGGGCTGATAACTTACCCTCAAGATAAGGTTCGAAAACGCTCAATATCTTGGGATGAGCAGTGTTGCCAAGAGCCCTGATGTATACTTGAATCTTTGGGCTGTCACCCTGAGAGACGGCATTACGAAGCTGCTTCTGAAGGTATGGAATGTACTTCTCAGAAACGGCTTTTTGTGCTTCCTTCCTGGGGTACAGGCGACCAAAAGCGTGACTGGGGTAGCGGTTGTGAGCGGTTTGGTTGTTAACTTGGGCCTTGCGAACCAGGTTGGTGAATGACAGAATGGCGCTAGTGTTCAGGAACCACTGTTTGGTTGCTTCTTCGCTGGTTGCCAGGTTCTGCAAATTTGCCAAACATTGGGAATGGTCAAAATCAAATTTTACTAAGGCATTAAGAACAACCATTTTTGTCTCAACGGATAATGATTTTTGGTCAGGAAAAAGGAATTTCATTGAATAATGAAATGCATCAGGATCAGATCACAAAAGTACTCACAAAGAAGGCTTCCATGTACTCAGGGGTGGGAGTACGGGCACAGTTCTGCAGACCAGATACGAGCTCAGCTGCTTCCTGTCCAGAAACCTTGCGGGTCATGATCCAGTCCTTGAGGGTCAACAAAGCAGGTCCAGTGCCGGCTTGTGCAACAGCATCGCGGAAGGCGGTCCTACACACGATTCGTGAAATATGTAAGTTTTCTAACGTTTTTTACCTTGTTATAAAACTAATTGATCAAAATGTTAGATTCACTATTCACTATTAGATTCAATATTAGATTCACCATATCTAATATTATTAACTTACCATGCTTGGTATGATTGAGCGTCTTTTCTACTTTGTGGTGAGGCCTTGGAGTATGGGTAGTAAATATTCTCAGTGGCCTTCTTGAGTTGGTCAGCGCTCATGGTACGAATCACTCTCGCCATGATGTCGAATTTAGACAAAGTGTTGTCACCAGGGATAGCATTGGGCTGTTGAACTTCAGCTCCGATTTGGTTGGCCAATTTTTGGATGGCTTGGACACCATCGATTTGTTTGGAGGCTTGGATGGAGTTACCTTGGTTGCCAATGAAGTATGGCAAGAAGGGAGATTGAGGTGGCATATTCAGTTTGGGCTTTGGTTGCCAAAATTCTTCACTGCTACTCGTAGACGATGAACTACTGGAGCTGGAACTGTCGCTGTCACTAGAGCTTGAACTGGAACTCGACGAGGATGAGGAAGAAGAAGATGATGAAGACGACGATGATTGAGAGGAGTTCATTTGAGAGTTCTTGCCACCGGGTTGTTGAGTCATCCTTTCATTTGATTCACTTGAACTCGAGCTCGAGTTAGGTGAGTTTGAGCTGCTGCTGCTGCTCTCACTACTGCTGCTGGAATCTTGTGCTTTGTCGTCAGCATGCTGATTCTTATTCTGTTGGACGGATCTCTTCGAACGGTTCTTTTGGGCATGTTTCTGGATGTTATTCTGTTGGTTTCCTCTTTGTCCATTGGCCTGGTTTTCCTCGCTGGATGAGCTTGAGGAATCCGATGAGGATGATGAGCTTGACGAAGCATTGGACGTTGAGTTGGAGGCACTGTCAGATTCGTTGCTTGAGCTGGAACTAGAACTAGAACTGCTTGAGCTGCTTGAGCTGTCTTCTGCGCTGTTGTATTGTTTGTAAGCGTTGTGGTTCTGAGCTCCGTCCTGTTGGCTGGCTGCATTGTATTCGTAAACCAGGTTCTTAACAGTTCTGGGATTGGGGACTGAAGCTGGTGATCCTGATGAAGGGTTGACCGCCTGTAGGGTGAGGTTCATACGGCTTCCAACAATTCCTTTCTGGTTGTTGTAGAGATGAGGAGCAATCACGATTTTATCAGTGGTGACAGAGGACTGGATGGTGTACCTGTCGAGGCTTCCAGAGATAATCACACGGCTAACGGATGAACGCTGAAAAGATTAAAACATTTGAATTGTAAATTATATATTTGATTGAAATACGATGCTACTGGCATAGTCTGAGTTGACGACAAAATGATAAATTGAGCGAAGGTGTATTGACTTACTGAGAGGAAGTTTCCCATTTGGTTACTGGCAGGTTCCCAGTCGGTGAGACCTGAGAATCCGTAGTGATAAACCATTTTCTGTTCTGCGTTGGAGAAGTTTCTGGTTTTTACGATATCAATCAGCTGTCCATCGCCTCTGAGTTTGGGCATTGGTGCAAGTTGTGGGCGGCTTTGAATAACGTATTGAGGAAGAGGAGAGATGTCATAGATCGTTTCAACTTCACCGGCAACGGTGTCCTAGAAGACAAAATGGACTTGAAATAGTATACCTTGGCGTTACTTCAGTTAAAAATCTTATTTCTTATCCCGTACTCTACTCTGCACTTGGACGCAGTCAGCGATCAATATGATACCAACAATATTTCATTAGGTACCCACCTCCATGGTTTTGTAGACTCCGTACGCTTGGTTCTTGTTGGGAAGACTGTTGATCCTTGAATTCTTGAGGTTCTGGGCTTGAGTGTCTACTTGCAGCTGACTAGCGATGGCTTTGAGCATGTTGAGCTCCCACGTTGGAAGGTTCTTGTCCACAACCATCTTGTCAACCTGATACATAGTTGTGATTAGTTTTAATTTATAAACCAATTACTACATCAATGAATGCGTAAGGTCATGATGTCTTTCTAATTATACTCACAGCTCCATTCTTCATTTTCAGCTCGAATGGCTTGCTGCTCATGGGGAGTTGTTGATAGTTGAGCTTCTCCTCAGGGATGTCAGCGTTCCAGCCTCCCGTCAGATTGGCGTGCACGTCAGCGTACTCAGCATTCTGGACCTGTCGTCAAAATCACGAAATCAGTTGCATATCCTGACAATCAATGATCCGATCATCACCTAATACTCAGGTTCGGTTGAAGAGGACGCCCTCAGCCACCAATCAATACACAGTTCCACAATTCAAAAATCCTCTGTATAAAAATGTGTATCCATTGAAGTTACTGAATGTGAATTATTGTTCTCAATTGTTGCTTGTACCTGGAGGCTGAGTTCGTTGTCGGACTTGGGCTGGACTTTGAGGTTGGCCTTCATCACGATCCCAACGTACTGATCAGTGACCTGGTGCAAACCTGCCATTGATCTTCCTCTGACCTGGTACCGGTACTGAGACCCGCTTTTCCACCCATGTTCAGCAGCCGCGATGCCAACTATTTAAAAAAAAAAAAATTATTATTCCCAAAGGGTCTATACATTTAGAAATGTCCCTTACCGCATTTCAAACTAAAAGTCGTGGGCCTATTCGTCTGATTTCATAAATCCAAAATTAAAAAGTCTTCAAATGTTTCCACAACAGTTCTTGTTTTTCTGTATACTATATCCTTGTCAGTCACTTAAATATACGAAATAATTGGTATAATAAGCAATGGTATAGTTTGGGAGGGGGGGGGGGGGGGGCGACTCTCCCTCACCAAAAAAATCTTGCGAAATCATGAATTTAAACAATTATTTACAAAAATTACTTTAAAACCCTCTGTTTGTTCCCAATAAAGCCATTTATTAACATAATACGCATGGTACAGAAATAAAAGTATTGGATACTTGAAGTAAAATTATTCACGAATACAAATTTATGTAGGTAAATGTTAATTTCTGATCTCCAAAAGTTAAAGATATTTCCGGAGATCAGGAGTTGCATACAAATTACTAATACATAAAACTTACATTAATGATCAAAAAATCAAATCAAGTCCCAGAGAAAAAGATAAATAAAGTAAATAGGAAAACATCAATGAAAAAAGTGCAGTAACATGCAGGAATTTAGATACTGCTGCATCGGAAACTCATGAACACTTTTTTAAATTGGCTAAATCTTTTGATAAGCTTAATGTTAGGAGGGCTTAATGAAAAAGCCTGGGACCTAAATAGCATACTCAATTGCCTTAGATAAAAATTCTTTTTGGGATAAGGGATCGGTACCATAATACCCGAGTGAGTTCGATTGATACCATGTAACCTAGGGATTTTAGAAAGTTGATAGTTATTGTTGTATTGGAGTTAATTTGGCGCATAGGTATGTCGAGGGGTATGCATTACAAATTTTAAAAACAAAGGTTTGCTAGGGCTTCGATATCCAGATCTAAGTATGAGTCGCATACTGGCTTTATTGCCACCTCAAATGATCTAAAAATAGCATACTTAATAGAGTACACGAATGCATGAAAAGTACCCACCACGAACATAATTATTGGCTACCTTAATTCTATGAAAGCAACCACAGTTTGAGTAGATGACAGAAATTGAAAATAGTCAGGGGGCGTTGTAGCAGTATTAAAATTGCAATGCTCTGCAAGGTAGTATTTTGTAACATTAATGACGATTATAATCGATTATAATGGAGTATAATGGATGATTATAATTATCGTTGAGCTTTGCCAACTTGATCATCTCATCAGGTAAAGATGTTTTTTGTAAATGATTTAAAAAAATAGTTTTGTTGAGATACTCATTTTAAACATATATTTAAAAAAATATATATGGAATTGGTTATACCTAGTATTGTGTGACGTGAATATTACAAGATTGGTTCGCAGTGTAAATTGCGATTTTTTACAGAAGCATTTAATACTGAAATCATCAATAGTTTTGTCACCATCAAAAAATCAATTAAATTGAATGACTTTGAGTAATTATTGCGATTAGATTGAGAATACGCTACGGTACGCACCAAGTACAACAAGTAGTATCGTTGGATTCCTCATGTTGGTCCTCAGTGGGGAGAAACTGTGAACCGAACCGAACTGTGACCAACCAATGGGACCGACGTCTTTATATACAAAATAATCTGTAGATAATGGTTCAATCGGCTCAGCGAAACTCCAACACGGGGATCTGACTCGTGTTTCCGATTGATAAAATACACGGGCCGGGATTATCGTACAACTCGTACAATAAATTATGCTTTCACGTAACTTTTCTATAGTGTGATCTTCTTTCCGAGGTATCAAATCATTGACAGGTTCGCAACACGCTTACACATTGCGGCTGCTGCAATCAATTTTCATCATTTTTTTCCACCTTGTTTGGATAATGGTTATAATATTGATGGAATGAATGAATGAATATGCTTCATTTACCTACATTATTATATTGACATTAACATTTTTTTAAAGCATTAACAGGCTTTGGGCGTCCGACAGCCGGAGTGTCCAGTGCTACACAATAGTGTAGCAATTGAATGTATTTTAGAAACATAATAGGCCAATGATATAAAGAACCCCGCACGCTATCCTTCTGCAATATTAGAAGATTTCAATAAATATCTCACACTACAAGAATACAACACACAAGCGAGAAAGGTATAAGGCAACATTTTAGAAGTAATATTAAGTACATAGTATTGACTATTAGCCTAGAAAGGTACATAATAATAAGGTATAATTATAAAGGTGTATAATAAGGTAGAAAGGTATAAGGTAACATATAAGAAAAAAAATAACATAGTATTATTGTAGGGTTGAGGGTTGAAGCATTTTTGGCTCATTTCTAGATGTAGTTGTTGTTTATTTTTCCGACATGTTTCGCAACAACGTGTTGCCTCTTCAGGGATCTACAATGATTGGAGCAGAAATTTAGGTTACATCGATCGCTATGGTAGGTATAATTTAATTTGTGTTATTTAGTAGGGACTTACTTATTATAGGTGCTTTTAGCGGGATGTTCCGCCTTCGTCTTAAGTTAGTAAATAGATTTCCCGGCGCTACAGGTGGGCATCGGCTGTCTTCTGGACAATGTTACCCTTTCCAGACTAGGTACTTTCGGCCTCTACAAGGTAATTATCAAGTCCTACCCAATTTTCTCCGTTCAAAATCCCTATAAATTCGTTTCTCTTTCAGTCTGGTTTCCCGAGACGCCTCCTTCTTATATACGACAGAATGGAGCAAGTGGGCTACGAAGCGTTCAACCGACTTATCTTCACCTGAGTTGAATAATGCGCATGCGTAGATTCTATTAGTTAACTATGGTTTATAGTTTAGATCCAGTAACTCCGCTCGGCACCTGAAGATGTTGCTCATCGTTTGCATGTTGTGATGGTCGTTTATGTAAAATCTACAAATTTGGATGTATTTCTTTGTAATTTTAAGTGGAATTCAGCTGAGTTTGCTCTCGCTATGTTATCTTGCTTCTCAATATGGGTTATTCTTTCTATTATTGCGCTCATTTGTGCTTTCATCCTCCCCACGTTTTCAAATTCCAGCTCACATTCAGTGTCCCTTGCTAGCTACTTCCAAGATCTCAACCAACTCATATCTTTTCTTATCGTTTCCAGAGCTACTATCTTGATGAATCTGTTATCAGGGATTGTCAGTATTTTACTCACGTTATTGATCGTGGTAGTGGACAATAATTATAATGGGCCACCGCAATTTATTTAGTTATTGGAAAATATCTATTCCATTTCTATTCCAAATAGTTTATTTACATGATTCTCAATTACTACTTATTTTTCTTGTCACTCCCGAGAGAAGAAAAGGAACTCATATGAAATCCCGCCATTAAACTTTCTTGTTAGTCAACGCTTCAATCCCTTACAATTAGGATCCAGGAGGCCTATTCACTAAGCGAAAGCTGAATGTCAACTGTGCCATGACCGAGCGATTTTAAGAGCAATTTTGGACAATTGTAGATACAAAGCATTCTGAATCCATCCCTACATTTGAGCGACACGTTATACATATGTATAGCATTTCCAAATCGAATTAACGATTTCCCAAATCAAATTACTGGAGTTCTAAAACGAATTTAACGATTTTCCAAATCTAATTAACGGTTTCCTCCGCTTTCTTTTCTGCAGTTTTTCGAAAACCCGCGAGAAAACTGAGTTGTTGAAGATGCAAACTGCCGCAGATGTTGTGACAAGTGACAAAACCGACTGTAGGGACTCACTGTGTCTAAGGGCATAACGAGAGAATAACGCACGGAGCATGTGTATGAATGTGTAGGGAATACGGGGGGGGGGGGGGGTCATTATTAGTAAGAATATTCTTGGTCATAATTATTATTATTGACGATGTATCAAGTAAGAATAGGTCCAGTAATTAATCCAGTATAAGTAAGTACACCAGTAACCCCTTTAGTACACCTTTAATACACCAGTATAAGTAATTAGTCCAGTATAAGTAAGTACCTACCTATAATACACTAGTATGTTCCTAAAATCACACAACTTGAATTGCAGGTGATCCAAAGAGAACCGAGTAAGATTTAATTAATGTAAAATTTTGTTTCAAATTTATTTTGTTTAATTCATTTTAAATACTTTCAAAAATATTTCTTAAAACCCCGCTTACATTCACCCTTTGGAAAATCTTCAAGATTACGTAGGATTTTTCAAATTGGATGAATAGATCAATTGCGGGGTTGACGTTATAATATATTATGCAGTATGACTGCAAATCGCTGGCAGTTAAATTATTCATAATAGCAGTGTACTCTATACGGTTTATACATATATCGACTGATTAAGCATACACAGGGTGTCCGGCACTTGGTGTAAAAGAAAGAAATGGGTAAAACAATACTGAAAATGGAGTAGAACGTCGCCAACCGCACCTTGCTATCTCGATCCGTTCCCAAGATATGATTTTTTAAAGGTTTTTTTTTCTTCAGAAAACCACGTTTTTTGCCATAAAAACCGACATTTCTTCACTTTAAAACATTTTTTTCCACTTTTGACCACATGTTAGAATTCAGCGTTATTTTCTACATACGCCTACTGCACATTTGTAATAAAAAACGAACTCCTAAGGACCGCAATAATTGCAATTTAACTATTGCAGTTCAAACATTGACAATTTAAAACAAAATGTTTTGAAAATACTTGTACGTTAACTGCATTTCCAAAAAACGTGTTGGAAGCTGGCAAATCTCATGAAAACTTGCAAATTTAATCAGCTTTCAAATGATATGGTCTACTTTTCGATTCCTTTTCGATTTCATGAAGAAATTCAAGCTTGAGTCCGGAAAAACAGTAGGCACCTACAAAAATACGAGTACCTACCCGAAAACTAACAAACGGATTCTCATTCTTTTTGTGATTGCCGTTGTAGGGATATGATTCAGATGGACAATTTCAATGATATAAGGGCAGGGCATTTTTTTCTTTTGCACCAAGTGCCGAACACCCTGTATTATTAAACAATATGTATCACGTTGTTCAATAAGACACAGATCACATAGGTACATATAGATTAGTTGACTTATGAGCGCCGACTTATAAAAATTATGGCGGGGGGGGGGGACTAAAGGATCACAGGGTGGAATATATTGTTTGGAATATATCCGAAGTGTCTATATGCAATATACAATACATTCCTACTGTAGGCATTTGGCATTTTAAGGAAGAAGTCATAAGGAAGAAAGTCCTATCTCCATTTTGATAGTTTTGAGAAAAACGAGGTTTTGTGCATTGCTGAGTATTTTCTATGCCGTTGAAGTTAGAATTGCCGTCAGAACGTTGATTTTCAAGCACTTCTGATAGAGATAGGGCTTTCTAACTTAGTTGATTCGATAGATCTCATCAAAATCTCGAAAAGCTAAAAAATGGAGTTAGGATTTTCTCTCTTAGAACGGCAGAACGTCAATAGTCCGGGCCGTCGATAATCCGGATTCACATCCGGAAAAAGATAAAAATGCCAAATCCAACTACTGCAGTACGAAAATCAATTATAGACTCTTCTTAGAGCTCTGATAATGTTCTTTAACTTCGTACTGTACAGCCTTTTATTTACTTTAATGTACCAGGGCTGTACTTCACGTTTTGTGCTGTAGGTCTTCTTTCAGTTTCATTAAAATACAGTACTAAGTAATACTCAACTGCTTTAACTGTATATACCTACTGCAGTTCGTTACATATATATTTGAGTGAATTTAAGTTAATTGTATATAATTTTAACATAAAAACAGCCATTTTCGAAAATCTGGATTTTTTATCATTCGGATGAGGCCTGGTCCTAATTAATCCTGATTATCGACGCTCTACTGTATATGAAAAAATGTTCATCTTTTTTTTTATTTTTTCAAATTTATTATAATGCATTTACTGAGGAAAATTTACAGTATAGTACAGTCAATTAGAATGTGTAAATGCGACTCCCCTCTGTAAGCAGAGCTTGTGCTGATGGGAGGAGTCCAACTGATAAACTTACTTCCTATTACAAAAACAAAAGAAAAATAGCTATGAACCTACAATATTAACTTATACACTTCTTGCCAGTACACAAATAAATGTGAACCTACAATAGTACCTTATTCACTTATGTGTATAATAATTATACTATAATTGCATATAAATTTTACAACTGTTGTTAATAATTATATAAAATATTCCTTTAATTTCACTTTGAAAGCATTTAAATTGGATATTTCTCGTAACTGCTTGGGGGTCCATAAAAAATCAAAGCACCTGTAGTCGGAAGCTCGTTGCCGCACGTTGTCAGCCGAAAGGGAGGTTTTATGAGGCAGTCCCCGCTCGGCCGAGTGACCGTGCCGCATACCATGAGGCACTTACCGGCGATTTTGTCCCTAAACATTTTGATCAGGGTGGCTCGCTCGACTAGCTCTCGAACTGGCAACACTTTAAATTCATTAAATAGGTTTTCGGTCGGGTACCGCGCTTAGTATCAAGGGTCATGAAATTTCCAGGGTTGAATTTTACAACTAATTTGTGACTAAAAATTCCCTATGACTCCCGTCAGTACTCAATACCGCCTCCCTCCCACCAGTAAAAGCCCATTCACACAATGTGTCGTGCAAGGCAAGGCAGGGCAAGGCTCGGTTATGATCGTTCATACTCATCGGGCAGCGTCCGCTCAAAGAACGATTAGTGACGTTCTGATATTAGTAATATCGATACATTTGTTTCGATACTTCCGATATTTGTATCGATATCAAGAATTCGATAATATCGGGATACCGAATGAAGCTTTACAGTATCGAATCGAAATATCGAATCCAGACAACATTGGAAGGAGGTTTATATATATGTATAAACAAAATATGTTTAACAAATATGTTTAAAAAAATTACAAACCCCACTCTTCAGAAGTAAAGTTCGCCAAAAACAACAATCTGTCCAAATGTCCCGGTGAAACGAACATAATAATATTATGTTATGTACATAATACATATTATGTATGTTCGTCTTTCACCGGAACATTTGGACAGATTGTTGTTTTTGGCGAACTTTACTTCTGAAGAGTGGAGTTTGTAATTTTTTTTATACATTCGCCACAATATATTTTCCATTCCACTCTTTGTACTTTTTGGACTTTACTTCCGAAGATTGGGGTTTATAATCTTTTTTTTTATACATTCACCACAATATGTTTTCCACTCTTTGTACTTTTTGATATAGATAACAATAAAAACTAATAACAATAGAAAAAATAACAAAAAAACAAAAATCTACCCAAGGGTTTATTATTTCCACTTCTATAGTATGTACCAAAACTGATCATGATGCTGATCATTGTAGGCCTAAACACGATTTATTTTTTGAATGGAATTACAGAATTTGAGGATAATAATATTATCCTCAAATTCTATAATTCCATTACTTATATTGCAAAAAAAGTAAGGATTATCGATATCAAATGATACTTTCAATATCGGTATTTCCTTTCAATAATATCGGAGTATCGATCCGTGCTTTCGATATTGATTTGATACCAAATATCGGATCGAAAGGAGTATCGGAACGCCACTAAGAACGATCGTTGCTCGAACCTTGCATGGTCTATCGAGAGGGGACCGATCAAACCCGACACCTGCCGCTTCCCTCACCATCTCTTCTTCCCCCACTTTGTCTTCTAGCCACTTCTCCTGTCGATTTCGCATCGATTTTCTCGTTTCCCATCTGAAACCGCCTGCCGAATTTGATTGATGATTATTTCATATGGGCTACGGTCTGTGGACGCACTGGATTTGTTGGTTTGATCATTTTTGATAATGTGCTTATATTCGGAATAAATAAAATCCAGTCATGCAGGATGGCTATAGGAGCGAAATTTCGAAGAAATAACTAGCTTTATGTAAAATGTCTCAATTTTACCGGTTTTATAACAAATTCTTTCTCCTTTTTTTCCCAGTAACACCTCAGTTTATAGATTGTTCAACGCTGAACACGATGGTGAAGTCAGAATTCATAAATTACTTTAACTTAGAACCTGTTCGAGACAAATTGGCAATCAGCCGTACATTCAGGTAATTTAACCATCTACAACTTCTTCTCCCACCGCTTTCTTCTCAGATGAACGGTTTTAAAGGAACAGAGCAATGTTTGACAAAAAACGAGGGGTAAAAAGCCGATTTTTGAGTCTACCTCGAAAACGGTTGGGAATTGTTACAAAACGTACAGAATCATATTTTTAAATTATTTAAAAATACGATTCTATACGTTTTGTAACAATTCCCATTTAATACCATTTAATGGTATATCAATGTAACAATACCATTTAATGGTATATCAAAAAGTACACCGTTTTCGTTATACAGGGTGTCCCACGTAAGGTGGGTTCATAAAACGTTGTATTGTAACTTATATTTACATACATTAACCTTGAGATGCTCATCCACTGACAGTAAAAGTATCATAACTAGTAGGATTCCATGAACGTAACGAGGTTATGTAGGGAGTTTATAAAAGCTCTTCAAATTCACAACTCCCATGAGGTTCAAAAGAAGAGATAAGTTTAGAGTTTTGACCCGATTACCTCGCTGTTACGTTGATTGTGGAGACTACCCATCCTCCAAAGTGAGAACACTATTTGTGTTATGTATATGGGATGGAACTCAAGTAAACAGAATACGTCATCAAAGTCATTAGATTATCTTGTATTTACACATAAATAATGGTGTCGGCTTCTTAAGCGTTACATCTAGTTGGGAGCTTGATGGTAGCTTCGTAGTTTGAACCTTTCTTGCTGAAGTCAGGGTTGGCTCCCCTCTGGATTTGTTCTTCCCAACGCTTGGCAGCGGTAGGATCAGCAACGCAGTGGAACGCGACGCTCTTTTGAGAAGTACTGGCTTCTTGTGATGGAGATTGGCAGGCGAGGTGAGGTCTCGTACTGAAACAGGTTTGGCCGTTGGCGTGAATCACCTTGACTCTGAGGCTGGCAGGAGAGGACAGTTTGGAATTTCTGTTGTGGGGGCTGTTGGGGGATTTGGAGGAAGACTGTTTCCATGAGCGTCCAGCTTCTTTTTCGCTTATCACATCACCAAGCACGACAGTTTGCCTGTAGCACTCTGCGTTTTCAGCTTTTTGACGGAGCTCCTTGGCTGGGCTGGAGAGAGACGCGTCGGGGACGGCGTAGGTGGCAGCGAATTCGAATGGATTCCTGAGAATGCAGTTCTTGGGTGAGGTAAAGTCATTGACAGGTTCGCCGTCAAAGACGCCGCAGAGTCCTCTCATCTGGCCACGGTATGAGTTGCTGACCTGCAGTTTCACGCGTTTTCCATCGAATAAGATTTCAATTCCGTGTTTGTATCCAATAAGACGAAGAGTACCGTCAGGGAGAGCGAGGACTTGGATGACAGTGTTGCCGTCTTCATCTTGGAGAGAGTCTGAAGTCTGGGTATCGAAGGTGGCCTTCTTTCCGTTGAACTTGACAACTCCAGCGTTTTGTCCTTCTGATTGTGAGGAGATTTCTACGATGTCATTTCCGAGAATAGCCATAACATCCTGCAACAGAAAAAAATTGGGAAATCTATAATTCACGTTTGAATGTTATCTGATACTTGGAGAGCACTTACAGTGTCGATGAGGAAACATTAGCAAATAAAATGTAACGAAATTATCAATTTCTCCTTCGAGAGTCCTGTATTCGTCACAGAATGAAAAACATGAGTATCATTCATTACCTTCTTGTCTGATCCGGATTCACGCACTAACACGCTGAAAGCCTGTTGTTCGTCAGAAGCACCTGAAGAGGCAGATTCTGAGTCAGATTGTGATTTAGGCTGCGAGAAAGCCATAACGTGCCAAGATCTACCAAGGTTGATTGGGTACGATTTGTTGTCGAAGGTCGTAGCCTGGTTCTTGTCAATGGCACAGGTAGCTGTAACAAGACGGCGAAAATGCGATTTATGATATTACACTCGTGGTTTACTGTGCAAATGTAAGTTATCTTCCTTGATATACTACTCATTGGGAATTCAAGTGCGTTCATCAACTTACGGAACTGCTGGCTAAGGTACAAGTATTGTCCCACGCGATCAGCAACGTCATATTCAGGGTGAACTGCAACAGCAGCAGCAACGTATGGGTGCAGAGGGACGTTTTCGAAAGCTGCAGAGATAGCAGGAGCAGCGAGGGAAACATTCACGGATTTCAGATCCTTGCCAATGTTCACTTCAATGTTGACTTGTCCTTGTTTGTTCTCAGGATTGATGATGTTTTCACTGACATACAGATTGCCAAAGTAACGAGCCAAAGCGTATGCTTTGTAGGTTGCGTTCTTCACACTTGCAGGTACGTTCTGGTAGTTGATGGTATACTTGTACTGGTCAAGAATGTTTGCAGCGGCGGTAGCATTGCGACAGGCTTGTTGAATGTAGTTACCCTGTTGCATTTGTTGTTGACATAGAGCAGACATAGGATGGCTGCGGACGTAGTCACGGCGTTCATTGCTCTGTCTCAGTTTTCCCTGAAACAGATATTCATTGTCGTAATTTATACTTATTGATGTGAATATCGGAACGATAAGTGGCCAACTTATTTTGGAGCTATCCCTAAGAAACAGGGTGCAAGTCGTTGAACATCTCTGGTCATTTCTTCTAATCCAAGCGTAAGTACTTCCACACCACTGCTGTTAGACATGCATTTACGAGACGATTGGAACAATTTTATATTCCTGAGGGGACACAGATCAACTGAAATGGCTGCTTACTCCACTTACGAGTGTTAATACTGGAAGCGTTTTGACTTAATAATTCTTACCTGGAGAGTTACTTCAGCTCCTGAGCTTCCTTTCTCCCCGAAGTTGAGTTTTGCTGAAATATGGCTGGTAGCATCGGCTTCAAGGGCCTTCTGGTAGTTGGTGCGGGGAACATTGGGCGTGTGGGTCTCAACATCAAGAGCAATCTGAGGGATCAATCAGTGCACTTTATAACCACTTCAAATGCTATACGAAAACCTGCCATAATACTGATGATCTTGAAAAGAAATTTTATCCTTGAAACATATAACTTTATTATATACCACTCGCTCACCTGGCTGTCCTTGCCGTTCTTGTTTGCGCTCATACCAGCATATACAAGGAAGCGACTCTTTTCAGACACTGCGCTGCTAGCATATGCAGCAGTTGCAACGTAATGAACTTGTTGTTGACCATTGAACTGAACTGCCACATCAACCATCTGAGCGTAGCTATCTGCAAAATGTAAGTAACAAGGAATCAGTCAGTAGATGTATCTGGGTCTGGATCTCTAGCGTGGGAAATCATGTTGTGAACCTGAACATATGGATTATTTACCTTGGATTCCAGCAGCAGCCTTACGGAGGAACTGTTGTTTGCGCTGTGCACTGTCTGGCGCTGAGGATGCAGATGCAGCTTCAGCAGCAGCATTACCACGGGAGCTACCGCTCTCTTGGCTTCCTCTATGTTTGTTATGGCTCTGGCGGTTTCCAGATTCTCCTGAGTTGTTGTTGCATTCATCCTCTGAATCGTAAGAAGCGGTGAAACGAGCATATTTGGCTGATGACATTTCTGGGTTGTAGGTGACAGTCAGGTTGTTGTTGTTGATTGACTGTTCAGCGGTGCCGTAGATGAGAGCGGAAATCGGGTCATGACGACGGAGAGCGTTGAGTGGGGTGGCCCAGTCAAGGAATTTCTGCTCACTCTCAATTTTCAAGTCAAAAGCAAAACCGGTGCTGTCTTGACCGACAGTGGTTTCATTCTAGAGGGCAAAGAGTGCGTGTTTGTTCAAGTACATGTAAAATGAACTTTTTGTCATACAATGTCAGTACCCAATCATTTACATGACATAGACATTTAATGATCTTCAGATGATATGAAGAGCAATTAGATACAGAGAAATATATACGCCATTGGTAAAATCACATCTAGAGTTATCTAATTGGTTATGCATATAGACGTAAACACATACCCTTTTTGGTGAGCGAACATGGATGATCTCTACATCTTGGTTAGCATTGAGTTCAGGCTGGAGGTCAAGAATATCGTGCTTGGCGGTATAGGCAACGGTGCTGTACTCAAGCAGCTTTTGTTCCTGGTTTTGGTCAATTGGTTGAACCTTAGCTGAGATCTTGCTGTTTTCAACATCAACGTCAACGGCAACCCTCAGAGGAACGTGCACATGGATGTTCTTGTGGAGAGCAGCAGTGTAACGTTTGTGGTTGTAAGGTGTGACGAATCCCATTTTTCCTTGTGCCTTAACAGAGTAGCTGAAGAATATTTAAAAGAAGATTATTATTTTGTACAACGATTCAACAAAGAATTCGTAATCACTATTGAGATCATGAATAAATAGTACGTGTTTATATTTGCTTTAATGATTGTTTGATTATTTAATTTGTATTTGATTATTTAATTGTTTTGATTACTTACGTGATTTCAACATCTGCAGAGGCGTTGACGGACTTGGGAACGGCGATGCTGTCCCTACTTGCAGACACATCAGGGTGGGATTTGGCTTGGATGGATCCTCCGACGGAGGCGTAAGTTGGCATGCTGAATGAGAAGACGAATGGAAGACCCATGGCAGTAGGGAACCCAATCTTAGCGCTGTACTGGTTGTACATTTTGGTGAAATTGAAATTCTGACCTTCGCTCAGCTTGCGTGCAGCGTTTCTTGCAACTAGACATCGTATTCCAACATTATTATTGACCAATACCTAGACTATGACGTACACCTATCGTGTACACAGCATATTATGATTTATGATGTGCATGATAAATAACCTTTTGTATTTAAATACTCACGTTGGGGCAATTGTTCTACAGTGTGGTTGTCAAACGCGAAGAATTTGTTGCCACTCAGCAAGCTGATGAGGAGGTTTCCTTCAACTTGTTCAGAGTCTTCCATTTCAATGTTCAACATGTTGGCGATCTTCTCAATAGACCATTGAGAGCTACCTGATCCTGATTGTGAACGTCTGGAGGATCCAGATTTCTTGTGGCTTTGGCTTCCAGATTGGGTTTGTTCAAATTGGTTGCTCAGAAGGTTTAGAAGATCATCAGCGCTGGAGGTCATGTAACCAGCCTAAGACGTAATGAAGCTACATTACTTTCAAAAACCACACTTGCTTGCCTCATTCACTTTATTTATTTTTTATTTGATAAGTTTTTAATTTATTGATATATTTATCATTTTGCATAGGCAAAGGGTGATCACATAAGCTCATTATTTTGACAATGATGCGGATTTATTATCCAAATGCAACTGTAATGAAAACTAACCTGGGATTCCTGCCTTTGGTAGCCTCCCAAGTTCCTTCTGAGTGACATGAACATTGAACTTGGTAGAATGCTATCACCACTTTGAATTGCGGCGTATTGACTCTGGTATCCAAGTTGTTGCTCCTGAACAATGTAAGTACGAAGAGTGTTCCTCGAGTATTGAGCTCCGTAGTTCTTGGGAGTAAGCATGTCAACAGCGGATTTCGCGTTTTGAGCCCTACAACACAATGTTAAAATCGTATCGAATTAATTATTGAACTGGTTTCGAACAGAGGAATATTGTGAACATGGGCTAAAGGAACTTACAGTTCGTGGTTGTTTGGAGTTCTCAGACGAGCAGCACTTTCGATGGCAGATTTGACAGCCGAGTTCACCTGGTGGCTGTGATCGGAGTTGGTGTACTGAGCCATACGTTGGAGGATTTGAGCAGGAGGGTTGGTCTTCATCAACTGCATAACTGCAGCAACACGAACTTCAGGAGCATCTCCGGTGTTCTGGTAAATCTTGAATAGGACTGAACGGGCCAATTTAGGGTAGGTCTTGGTCATTTTGTCCATCGAAGCGACAATCGTGAGTCTCTGGAAGTTGGTCATCGGTTCCTTGCCTATGAAAAGACGTTAGGGTGTCTTGAAATATTTCATTCACATAACAAGCAAACTGGATGAAACTTCAAAAGGTTCAGTGCGCAAATTCGATTGTTTAGGTACTAAATCGGAGTGGGCTGATAACTTACCCTCAAGATAAGGTTCGAAAACGCTCAATATCTTGGGATGAGCAGTGTTGCCAAGAGCCCTGATGTATACTTGAATCTTTGGGCTGTCACCCTGAGAGACGGCATTACGAAGCTGCTTCTGAAGGTATGGAATGTACTTCTCAGAAACGGCTTTTTGTGCTTCCTTCCTGGGGTACAGGCGACCAAAAGCGTGACTGGGGTAGCGGTTGTGAGCGGTTTGGTTGTTAACTTGGGCCTTGCGAACCAGGTTGGTGAATGACAGAATGGCGCTAGTATTCAGGAACCACTGTTTGGTTGCTTCTTCGCTGGTTGCCAGGTTCTGCAAATTTGCCAAACATTGGGAATGGTCAAAATCGAATTTTACTAGGGGTTTATATATAATGCATTCAGTACAACCACTTTTAATCCAACGGGTTTTGTTTCTTGGCCAGGAAAAAGGAATTTCATTGGATAATTAAATGCATCAGGATCAGATCACAAAAAGTACTCACAAAGAAGGCTTCCATGTACTCAGGGGTGGGAGTTCGGGCGCAGTTCTGCACAGCGGATACGAGCTCAGCTGCTTCCTGTCCAGAAACCTTGCGGGCCATGATCCAGTCCTTGAGGGTCAACAAAGCAGGTCCAGTGCCGGCTTGTGCAACAGCATCGCGGAAGGCGGTCCTACACACGATTCGTGAAATATGTAAGTTTTCAAACGTTTTTTACCTTGTTATAAAACTAATTGATCAAAATGAACACTCCTAAGACACCATAATATTAGATATTATCTAATATTATTAACTTACCATGCTTGGTATGATTGAGCATCTTTTCTGCTTTGTGGTGAGGCCTTGGAGTATGGGTAGTAAATATTCTCAGTGGCCTTCTTGAGTTGGTCAGCGCTCATGGTACGAATCACTCTCGTCATGATCTCGAATTTAGACAAAGTGTTGTCACCAGGGATAGCATTGGGCTGTTGAACTTCAGCTCCGATTTGGTTGGCCAATTTTTGGATGGCTTGGACACCATCGATTTGTTTGGAGGCTTGGATGGAGTTACCTTGGTTGCCAATGAAGTATGGTAAGAAGGGAGATTGAGGTGGCATATTCAGTTTGGGCTTTGGTTGCCAAAATTCTTCACTGCTACTCGTAGACGATGAACTACTGGAGCTGGAACTGTCGCTGTCACTAGAGCTTGAACTGGAACTCGACGAGGATGAGGAAGAAGACGATGATGAGGAAGACGATGATTGAGAGGAGTTCATTTGAGAGTTCTTGCCACCGGGTTGTTGAGTCATCCTTTCATTTGATTCACTTGAACTCGAGCTCGAGTTAGGTGAGTTTGAGCTGCTGCTGCTGCTCTCACTACTGCTGCTGGAATCCTGTGCTTTGTCGTCAGCATGCTGATTCTTATTCTGTTGGACGGATCTCTTCGAACGGTTCTTTTGGGCATGTTTCTGGATGTTATTCTGTTGGTTTCCTCTTTGTCCATTGGCCTGGTTTTCCTCGCTGGATGAGCTTGAGGAATCCGATGAGGATGATGAGCTTGACGAAGCATTGGACGTTGAGTTGGAGGCACTGTCAGATTCGTTGCTTGAGCTGGAACTAGAACTAGAACTGCTTGAGCTGTCTTCTGCGCTGTTGTATTGTTTGTAAGCGTTGTGGTTCTGAGCTCCGTCCTGTTGGCTGGCTGCATTGTATTCGTAAACCAGGTTCTTAACAGTTCTGGGATTGGGGACTGAAGCTGGTGATCCTGATGAAGGGTTGACCGCCTGTAGGGTGAGGTTCATACGGCTTCCAACAATTCCTTTCTGGTTGTTGTAGAGATGAGGAGCAATCACGATTTTATCAGTGGTGACAGAGGACTGGATGGTGTACCTGTCGAGGCTTCCAGAGATAATCACACGGCTAACTGATGAACGCTGAAAACATTAAAACATTTGAATTGTAAATTATATATTTGATTGAAATACGATGCTACTGGCATAGTCTGAGTTGACGACAAAATGATAAATTGAGCGAAGGTGTATTGACTTACCGAGAGGAAGTTTCCCATTTGGTTACTGGCAGGTTCCCAGTCGGTGAGGCCTGAGAATCCGTAGTGATAAACCATTTTCTGTTCTGCGTTGGAGAAGTTTCTGGTTTTCACGATATCAATCAGCTGTCCATCGCCTCTGAGTTTGGGCATTGGTGCAAGTTGTGGGCGGCTTTGAATAACGTATTGAGGAAGAGGAGAGATGTCATAGATCGTTTCAACTTCACCGGCAACGGTGTCCTAGAAGACAAAATGGACTTGAAATAGTATACCTTGGCGTTACTTCAGTTAAAAATCTTATTTCTTATCCCGCACTCTACTCTGCACTTGGACGCAGTCAGCGATCAATATGATACCAACAATATTTCATTAGGTACCCACCTCCATGGTTTTGTAGACTCCGTACGCTTGGTTCTTGTTGGGAAGACTGTTGATCCTTGAATTCTTGAGGTTCTGGGCTTGAGTGTCTACTTGCAGCTGACTAGCGATGGCTTTGAGCATGTTGAGCTCCCACGTTGGAAGGTTCTTGTCCACAACCATCTTGTCAACCTGATACATAGTTGTGATTAGTTTTAATTTATAAACCAATTACTACATCAATGAATGCGTAAGGTCATGATGTCTTTCTAATTATACTCACAGCTCCATTCTTCATTTTCAGCTCGAATGGCTTGCTGCTCATGGGGAGTTGTTGATAGTTGAGCTTCTCCTCAGGGATGTCAGCGTTCCAGCCTCCCGTCAGATTGGCGTGCACGTCAGCGTACTCAGCATTCTGGACCTGTCGTCAAAATCACGAAATCAGTTGCATATCCTGACAATCAATGATCCGATCATCACCTAATACTCAGGTTCGGTTGAAGAGGACGCCCTCAGCCACCAATCAATACACAGTTCCACAATTCAAAAATCCTCTGTATAAAAATGGGTATCCATTGAAGTTACTGAATGTGAATTATTGTTCTCAATTGTTGCTTGTACCTGGAGGCTGAGTTCGTTGTCGGACTTGGGCTGGACTTTGAGGTTGGCCTTCATCACGATCCCAACGTACTGATCAGTGACCTGGTGCAAACCTGCCATTGATCTTCCTCTGACCTGGTACTGGTACTGAGACCCGCTTTTCCACCCATGTTCAGCAGCCGCGAGGCCAACTGTAAATTACAAAGCAAATAGGATGATGAGCAGATGGACAATCCGGTCTTGACGAAAATATTCTCCAATTTTTAGCGTGAAGTGGATGAAAGACCGCGAGCGATGTTTCTCAAACTCATTATAGTCTAAATTCAAAATAATTGCATTTGATTCTGTAAATATTTCATAAACTTGTGTTTATGTTTCTACAATAAAATAAGAATTTGCAATGACGTTTCATTCAATGAGGAGGTAACAAACTGAGGGCTGAATTCAAGTAAATTAATTGAAATAAATTTTTTGTAGAATGAATCAAACAAATTGTTGTTTTCAATGTTCGTTATTGCAACATACTTAACACTAGTTTGATGCAAATCGTATAAGATCCTATAGAACGTTGAAATTATTTAGCTGGTGTAAAGTCAGTCACTGGAATGATTTAAGATGTAAGTTTGAATAAATTTTAAAATGATACAGAGTTAGAAGAGCATCGACTGAAATTATCATAAGTAGTGCAACTCACCGGCAAGGAGTAATAGAAATTGTGTCCACTGCATGGTAGCTGAATAATTCGACTAAACAGCTGTAACCCTCCCACTGCTCGACTGATTCTACTGAGCAGTTTCTCCACTATTTATACTGTCGTGATTCTGTATATCGGAACACGCGCATCCCAAATTTTGATGACCGAGCGGCAGACAATCGGTGGCTGGGTGAACCCTGGGGCCATCCGCACTATCTGTCATTCACAACGGAATCGAATGATGGTTGGCGGGATCTGTATGCCATTTCGAGGAACGTGTGAGTATTTTTAGCACCAGTAGACTCGATTTATGGTATGAATAATAATACAGGTCGTAAGCGTTAAGGTCGTATCACCGGTATCGAAACCTTCTTTCAATAATAGTGTCTTCCATCTACTTGAAAGGCTCATCCCAATCTCAGTTAATGCGATAGGTTTACATTTGTTACTGATATCTTCCAGTTTTATAAACTGACATTTTTTTTTTTCAGCTTTAAGCTTTCATTTTCATTTTTTTTTTTTTTAATTTGTCTTAGTGAAACACACTACATTGACCTAATTGCCAACGATTGTAATGTTTAGCTTGGCAATCCTAGTCTAATAAAATTACCATAAAAATCAACAGAAATTAAGACAATTTTCGAAAAGTAAATTGAACAAGATATCAGAGACTGCTTATTCGAGAAGTCTTGTGTCATCATTTGACTGAAGAAGACAAACATTTTACAGTAAAAATATCAGTTTTGCGAAATATTTTACTTGTCGATTTTCACTGAAAGATCCACGGTTTTTGGCACGGGATCGAAGATTTTACACCATGAGTCCACTGTAAACAATTTTGTGATCATTCCGTTGGACCGTTGGCTTTTGGGCCAACTTTTAGGGTTACACTATGAAACTAACCAGCAGATTCAGTTAGGCTTTCAAACGTTTGAAAAAACTGTACATTTCCGAGACTTTACTATTCGGCCTCATTTTTCAACATCTGAATCTCCTTTCAAAAGTTTCATTTAGCTCTATGGAGATAGGGAATTTAACGCTATTTCCAATGGTATTATCACATTTGAATTTTGACTGAAAAATTAGGGACTTATGTCAATTTTTGTGAATTAAGGTCGAAAACACGAAGAAAATCTTAAAAGTGAAAAAAGTCGGATTTCAACCGGTATTTAAAAAAAAAATGTATTGAACACTTTTCATCAGAAATTAGTTGTAGAATCGATCCCTGCCCGGTGGTACGACGTTAACGCTTACACCCTGTATAAGGTAACAGCGGGTACTTGTTCTAGAGTAATCCAACGGTTGCATTTCTAGTGGTGCCTTCGGTAATTACGGGTAGTTGTAAGCGTTTCATGGGAAACTTAAATTACGCTCTGAACGCCCCATTCCCACAAACTCTGATAGTGACATTAAAATTGGTTGGTCATTTCGGTAGGTAGGCACAAGTAAAAACCAATCAATTGTGCACAAGGAATAATTTAACATTTATATAACTATTTCATTCATAATTTATATAATTATTGTTATTAGGTCAGCCCGGAGCTTATTTGGGAAAATAAAGGAACCATCACTGAGCTAGTTACGGCCGCCCGTTCCCCCTCACACGAAGGGCCATCTGGCCAATATTTTCTTCGGTCGATTACAATGGTTAAATAAAAGAAAAACTCTAAAAGTTCTTAGATAATGTATATTATCTTCTGTACAGAAAATTCTGTCTGTTTTATTGTAAATAATAATTAAACTAATTAATATTTATTAAGTGTGTGTGATGTGTTAGAATAATGATGTGGGATGTCGAGGGTCGGTCAAATGAGAGATGTTTTATATGCCAACGTTCAAAGAATTTATTTCTCCATCATCAGGGCCTAGAATCAGTTTCCATGTAAAATCCATGTAAAATTAATAGAAGTTATTGTTATAGGTGTATCGAGTTTTTTTTAATAACATTTTGTGAATATACTAATTATGTGAATAAACTAATTTGTGAATATACTATTATACTAATATTACACTAATACTACACTATTATTCTAGCTACGATTCTACATACTGTTAAGTCCAAACTTGCGAATTATTATAATGACTCAGGGTATGATGTAAAAAACAAAATTTCTCTGTTAACAATTTGTCTTAAACATTTGTTTTCCTGTTAATTTTTCTGTTAAAATTGTTTTAAATTCAAGTTATGCGGTATATAAAAAAGAATTTTCAATGTCCGAACCTACAAATTAGTATATTCACAAATATTAGTGTATTAGCGTAATATTAGTACATACAAAAATTAGTATATTCACAAATTAGTATATTCACAAAATGTTGTAAAAAAATGTCCGATACACCTATAACAATAACTTCTATTAATTTTACACTGTGAAACTGATTTTAGGCCCTGATGATGGAGAAATAAATTCTTCGAAACGTTGGCACATGAAACGTCTCTCATTTGACCGACCCTAATATTTATTAATATATCTACTAATACTTGATAATAATAAATAGTAATAATAATAGTGTTAATAATTAACTCGATATTCAAAACCATTTGCTGTTTGAATCAGCTGGGCAGTATGAACATTGACCCGACAGGTTGCCTTATGATTCAAGCTCATGTTTACGACTCTATTAGCTTCACCCTTGAGCCCTCATTTTGAAAGTATGGCTGATCGTAGAAAGCTCCAGATGGTCTTGAAAAATTCTATAAATTAAATGCTATTCAAATGTGAACTGAAAACTATACCTACCATTCAATCTGCATTTTTCAGGATAAAACGTTTTCAACATTTTCGTAATTTTAGTACAACGCTAACTGGTCAAAGTGGGGCGTACGGCGACGGACGGATTTTGGTTTATTATCTTCGATAATGAACCATTCGAATCGGCCAAAGAAAACATTTTTTTAACCCCCCCTCAAAATTTGTTGGTTTACGTTTCAAGATACGTAGATTCAGAAAATCGAATAAAAAAAAATCCGTCCGTCACCCGTACGCCGTCCCCCGTACGCCGTCCCCCGTCCGCCGTCCGTGGCACGAATCTTTTAAGACCAATTGGATTTTTGTGCGACCAGCCGTTCGTTCACAGTGAGCGCGCAAAGGTTTAGGAAAAACACTAAACTTCGCGTCGAAAACGGCCGTTAGGTGGGTCCCGGGTAGCCGCCCAGAATAAAACTGCCTTTTTTCATCTTCCAGGTAAACTACAGTCTAGAAATTTTAACCGTCAGTCGGGGATAGACCACATTGCAATATTCACTCGGTTTCTCATGTGTAAAATTGTTTAAATAATACCTTTTTGTAATACCTAATACAAATTAAATTTTGATGCTGAGCTATTGACTTGAAATTTTAAAAATAGGTCAGAACTGGATCACAATGCAATATTCACTCGGTTTCTTGTCTGTAAAATTGTTTAAATAATACCTATTTGTTTAAACAAATTAAATTTTGATGATGAGCTAGATACTTGAAATTTTAAATATAGGTCAGAAATGGATGACATTTCAATATTCACTCGGTTTTTTTCTCATTGCAAACCTGTTCATTGTGTACCCAAGATCCTTCCCTAAAAGACCTGGCAGCGGGAAATATTATTCAACATGGTTTGAAAAGGGAAAAACGAGTTTTGTAAAAAATCCCAATGCTTTAGGTAGTAGTCGATACCAGTGACCAACATTTTCTTCAGTAGTCGACATGGTTTTGAACTAGTAGTCGACATGGTTTTGCACTAGTAGTCGACCTACATGTGTTAGAAGTCGACAGTATCACTTGAGTCAGTAGTCGACAGGTTTCGTCATTCCATCGTTTTCGAATTTTACGACATCTAAATAAAATACATTCAACTGTGAATCGGAACTTGAAAATAGATTAATAAGATGTAATAAAGTAGTTATCAGACTTTTTATTTGCAAACAGCTCATTATCAGTCTCAAATTGCAATAAGTACTTAAGTAAAAAGGTATGAAAACTATAGTCGAAAACTCATTGTCAGAAAATTGTCATTACAGTTGGGCTTAGGTACCTATTTACATATTTTTTTGACATTTTCATGTCTTTGCTTTGGCACATAAACTGAAACGGGAAAAATTTGTTCCCTTGATTCACCCTTTCCCTCAGATCACGTCAGAACACAAGCGACCGGCGGGCCATTACGTCAGAGCCTATGACGCACGAGCGTATGACGTAAGACGGCTGGCAGGAGGACAAATAGTACGTCAGAGCCTATGACGCACGAGCGTATGACGTAAGACGTCTGGCAGGAGGCCAACAAGTACGTCAGAGCCTATGACGCACGAGCGTATGACGTAAGACGGCTGGCAGGAGACCAACAAGTACGTCAGAGCCTATGACGCACGAGCATATGACGTAAGACGGCTGGCAGGAGGCCAACAAGTACGTCAGAGCCTATGACGCACGAGCGTATGACGTAAGACGGCTGGCAGGAGGCTACCTAGTGCGTCAGAGCCTATGACGCACGAGCGTATGACGTAAGACGGCTGGCAGGTGGCCAACAAGTACGTCGGAGCCTATGACGCACGAGCGTATGACGTAAGACGGCTGGCAGGAGACCAACTAGTGCGTCAGAGCCTATGACGCACGAGCGTATGACGTAAGACGGGTGGCAGGAGGTCCGCCGTCCGCGCCACTTTGCCCAGTTAACGTTGAGCTAAAATTACGAAATTTGGTTTCTGGGTTTGGACCAGCCCCACAATGATCCTCGAAACTTTTCATAACCCTAGGTCAAGGGGAAGGGGTTCAAAACGAATTTTGAAAATTTGAAAATCTCATATCTCGAAAAATTCATATGAAACGGTATGTTTTTTATTTCATATTTAGATAGAGTTTGTTCCGTAGAATTTTTTAGGACCATCGGCAGCTTTGTACGACCAGCCGTTCGTTCACAATGACGGCTCAAAGGTTGTGCCTCACAACACGATCGTGAATCAAACTGTTGAAATACAGGTCCATTTTCATACTAACAAGCTCTTTGGAACATCATATGGCTTAAGTGATGTCGAGTTTGTTGTTCTGAGAAGCGTTTCGTGCTACGGAAATGAAGGTAATTTCGAATGCTTGCTGGTAGGTACTACTTTTTTTATAGAAAAATTATTACCGACGTAGTATTAAAAACCCCAGAATTATATCGTATTAATTAATCATAATTAATAATAATTATTATTAATAATAAATACGAATTATTAATACCTAACAATAAATTATAATAATTTTCACTAGGCACCTCCTTGATAAAATTATTAATAATTAGTGATAATTGATAATAATAATTAATCTAACATTTAGGATCTAGACATTTAGACCTAGTGATCTAGACAGAAGGGTGATCTGTACAAAGAAGATAATGAACCGTTGTGTCAAGAATTTGCAGAGTTTTTCCTTCCCAAATGGCAAATGAACAAATGCGAGTATTTCGTCACTTGAGTTCTGATACAGCCTAATCCACATGTCCTCATTTTTCAGGTCACATGAACAAATGTTAATTATCCAAAAAATTACAAATTGCAGCAATGAGTGATTGAGGTAATCGGCAAAAATAGTAAACGGAGTAATCTGGAACATGGCAAAATCATATGTCAGGAATCTGCTTGGAAAAATGAGAACATTTGTTCCAATTTATAAGCTAAAATTGAAAACCTCCTCATAAGTCAACCGCAGCTAGTTACTGAACTTAATAAGCGAAGAAAAAATAATATTGAAGTATTTTTCGATGTTTGAGGGCCGTCAGAACTTTGCTTCCTGAAAAATTTAGAAAATAACTCCGGAAAAACCTCCCATTAGCGTTCTCAACTGTGCATTTTGAGGATATGAGACACAGTAATAGTCACCGTTGTCAACTTATACTCCAGTAGTGTCTCCTGTTAAAGTAGCAAAAAGTGAGATAGGGCATGTTGCCACTTGAACGGCGAAATGTTTGAGTCAGGGTTTCAAATAAACACACTAACACCAAAGTACAACACTTTAAAAATATTTGAACATTGTGATTTTGAGGGAGATAATTAAGCTTATTCTTAATTTTATCATTCACCACTTGGTCACTTTGTTTTCCATATCGTGTGTTCACTTATCGGACTACCTGAAAATGTCGGTGGAGATAAGATATCTCCATTTAGACTGACAACAAGTCAATGTGGTCAGAAATCCGGCCGGTGGGTGAGTGTTATCGCTTCAAGACCTCCGCGTGTGATAAATGATGTGAGTAACTATACTTTTCGAAAGTAATATAAAGTTCAAACCATACAGTATGACCTAATAAGCGAATATTTGAAGTTGCCTCCAAATTAGGGGGTCGGCCGACAAGTACCCATTTGCTATAACTCCAAACGTGTACTTGAACATAGATACAGGCCAACAACTGCGGCAACGGTATCAATCTCGTGTTTACTTACTAGCACCTCTAGTAGCACCACTATTATCCACTCGACGTTTTATAATGTTCGAAAATCGGTTCTGTATTCTAAATACAACCAAAATTAATATACACCTCTCTGGAGCAGAAAACAGTAAAATACTACGACGCAATAGCATCGAGATCAACAACAGACAGCCATTTAAAAATAAAACCGCTGCAAAGTTTATCACGACGGTTTCCACAATTATTTTCTGTCTAGATAACTGTCACAACTACTCGAAATAATTGGAGGAACTAGTGCTATGGGATTAACTTGATGATTTTGTAGTCCATTATACCAATAAAGTTACATGACGTTTGTATCTCAATGTTCATCATTTCTTCATTTTAGTTCTTCATTTTACAAAAGTTTTGTCATTTTGACAAAAGTCAACATCTCAAATCGAAACATCGTAATATCTCCTTGTAATAAAGTAATACAATTTTTCTGAAAAATAGTAATATTTCTTGACGTCAAACATGAATAGGTAGCAGTTTTGGGAATTTAGACAGTTCCACTACAACAGCGGTAGCAGCAGTTTTTCAATTCCCCTGAAAAGTTTTGGAAAATGGATTTATTAATTTTGTAAGCTCTCATCCGTCTACATGCAATTCAGAGAGTGCTGTAATTCCACTGTGCTGTAATTCCACTGAACAGCCGTTTCAACCAACCAAGTTCTCAGGTAGCCTCGCTTGCCGCCACTATTTGTCCTTCCGTGCCACTGATGGCTACCGCTGACTCAACCAGCTCCTCCAGCATGCGCTCATAGAACTCCCGTTGTTCATCTTCCGGACAGCTCACCAGGTCCAGGGCGTTCAAAGAATCCCTCTAAAACTCCGGTGTCCCTCTAAAACTAAATCCATTCAAGTATAAACTGAGGTGTGTTAGTGGTTTATTATCTTCGATAATGAACCATTGAAATCGCCCCAGAAAAAAAATTACCCCCCTCAAAATTTGCTGGTTTACGTTTCAAGATACGTAGATTCCAAACATCGAATTAGAAAAATTCGTCCGTCCGCCGTGAGCCATACGCGGCACTTTGCCCATTTAGCGTTGAGCACAAATTACGAAATTTGGGTCACAGGTTCGGACAAGTCCCACGATGATCCTTGAATCTTTTCAAATCCCTAGGTCAATTTGAAGGGGTTCAAAATGAATTTTAAAACTTTAAAAACTAAAAATTTTAGTTCAAGTTTGAACAAGTCCATGGCACTTTGCCCAGTTATCGATGTGCTAAAATATTCACTCGGTTTCTTCTTTGTACAATTATTTAAACAATACCTATTTGTTTAATCAAATTAAATTTGGATGATGATCTGGAGTCTTGAAGTTTTTTTTAGGTTGAGTATGGATGACAATATTCATTATGTTTCTGGTCCATTGAGGATGAATGACAATATTCACTAGGTGTCCTTGTCCGTAAAATTGTTTAAACAATACCTATTTGTTTAATTAAATTTGAATGATGAGCTAGAGTTTCGTCTATCATTCCGTGAATTACACAGAAGGGTGATCTGCTCATAAAAGATAATGAACCATTGCGTCAATAAATTTGCAGAGTTTTGGTTTATTATCTTCGATAATGAACCATTGGAATCGCCCAATGAAAAAAAAAATTTTAACCCCCCCTAGAAATTTGTTGGTTTACGTTTCAAGATACGTAGATTCAGAAAATCGAATTAAAAAAAAAAAAATCCGTCCGTCCGCCGTACGCCGTCCGCGGTACTTTGCCCAGTTAGCGTTGAGCTAAAATTGCGAAATTTGGTTTCTGGGTTTGGACCAGCCCCACAATGATCCTCGAAACTTTTCATAACCCTAGGTCAAGGGGAAGGGGTTCAAAACGAATTTTGAAATTTTGAAAATTCATATAAAACGGTATGATTTTTATTTCATATTTAGATAGAGTTTGTTCCGTAGAATTTTTTAAGACCATCCGCAGCTTTGTACGACCAGCCGCTCGTTCACAATGACGGCTCAAAGATTGTGCCTCACAACACGATCGTGAATCAAACTGTTGAAATACAGGTCCATTTTCATACTAACAATGCTCTTTGGAACATCATATGGCTTAAGTGATGTCGAGTTTGTTGTTCTGAGGTGCGTTTCGTGCTACGGAAATGAAGGTAATTTCGAATGTTTGTTGGTAGGTACTTTTCTAAATAATAATAAATAATTAATAAATAATTTTGGTTTATTATCTTTGATAATGAACCATTGGAATCGCCCAAAGAAAAAATTTTTTTAACCCCCCCTCAAAATTTGTTGGTTTACGTTTCAAGATACGTAGATTCAGAAAATCGAATAAAAAAAAATCCGTCCGTCCGCCGTACGCCGTCCGCCGTACGCCGTCCGCGCCACTTTGCCCAGTTAGCGTTGAGTTAAAATTACGAAATTTTTTTTTATGGGTTTCGACCAACACCACAATGGTCCTCGAAACTTTTCATAACCCTAGGTCAAGGGAAAGGGGTTCAAAACGAATTTTGAAATTTTGAAAATTTCATATCTCGAAAAATTCATATGGAACGGTATGTTTTTTATTTCATATTTAGATAGAGTTTGTTCCGTAGATTTTTTTAAGACCATCCGCAGCTCTGTACGACCAGTCGTTCGTTCACAATGACGGCTCAAAGATTGTGCCTCACAACACGATCGTGACTCAAACTGTTGAAATACAGGTCCATTTTCATTCTAACAAGCTCTTTGGAACATCATATGGCTTAAGTGATGTCGAGTTTGTTGTTCTGAGGTGCGTTTCGTGCTAAGGAAATGAAGGTATTTTCGAATGTTTGTTGGTAGGTACTTCTTTTATAGAAAAATTATTACCGACGTAGTATTAAAAACCCCAGAATTATATCGTATTAATTAATCATAATTAACAATAAATACGAATGATTAATACCTAACAATAAATTATTATAATTTTCACTAGGTACTTGATAAAATTATTAATAATTAGTGATAATTCATAATAATAATTAATCTAACATTTAGGATCTAGACATTTAGACCTAGTGATCTAGACAGAAGGGTGATCTGTACAAAGAAGATAATGAACCGTTGTGTCAAGAATTTGCAGAGTTTTTCTAAATAATTATTATTACCGACGTAGTATTAAAAACCCAAGAATTATATCGTATTAATTAATCATAATTAATAATAATAATTATTAATAATAAATACGAATTATTAATACCTAACAATAAATTATAATAATTTTCACTAGGTTTTTTCGTTTTCTCGATGTATTTGAGTCGACAATTGCTCTTCTTGAAGGTCCATTCGAACTCAAATAAACACCTCGAGTCGATATGAAGTCAACTTTTTGGTTTATTATCTTCGATAATGAACCATTGGAATCGCCCAAAGAAAAAAATTTTTTAACCCCCCCTCAAAATTTGTTGGTTTACGTTTCAAGACACGTAGATTCAGAAAATCGAATTAAAAAAAAATCCGTCCGTCCGCCGTACGCCGTCCCCCGTCCGCGCCACTTTGCCCAGTTAGCGTTGAGCTAAAATTACGAAATTTGGTTTCTGGGTTTGGACCAGCCCCACAATGATCCTCGAAACTTTTCATAACCCTAGGACTAGGGGAAGGGGTTCAAAACGAAATTTAAAATTTCGACAATGTCATATCTCAAAATATTTTACTGAACCGTGCAATGTTTAGTTCACTTTTGAATGACCTAAAAAATTACTAAATATTAATAAGTAAAAAGTAAATTATTAAGTAAAAATGTATGAAAACTATAGTCGAAAACTCATTGTCAGAAAATTGACATTACAGTTGGGCTTAGGTAACTATTTAAATATTCTTTTGACATTTTCATGTCTTTGCTTTGGCGCATAAACTGAAACGGGAAAAATTTGTTCCCTTGATTCACCCTTTCCCTCAGATCATGTCAGAACACAAGCGACAGGCGGTCCATTACGTCAGAGCCTATGACGCACGAGCGTATGACGTAAGACGGCTGGCAGGTGGCCAACTAGTACGTCAGAGCCTATGACGAACGAGCGTATGACGTAAGACGGCTGGCAGGAGGCCAACTAGTGCGTCATACGCCGAGACCTTTTATGTCTCTGCGCCCCCTCCCACACCGCGTACCTCGTACTTCATTTTGGTTTATTATCTTCGATAATGAACCATTGTAATTGCCCAAAGAAAAAAAAAATTTAACCCCCCTCAAAATTTGTTGGTTTACGTTTCAAGATACATACGTAGATTCAGAAAATCGAATAAAAAAAAATCCGTCCGTCCGCGCCACTTTGCCCAGTTAGCGTTGAGCTAAAATTACGAAATTTGGTTTCTGGGTTTGGACCAGCCCCACAATGGTCCTCGAAACTTTTCATAACCCTAGGTCAATGGGAAGGGGTTCAAAATGAAATTTAAAATTTCGACGATGTCATATCTCAAAATATTTAACTGAACCGTGCAATGACCTGAAAAATTACGAATCTTTTAAGACCAATTGGATTTTTGTGCGACCAGCCGTTCGTTCACAGTGAGCGCGTAAAGGTTTAGGAAAAACACTAAACTTCGCGTCGAAAACGCCCGTTAGGTGGGTGAACCTCCAGACGCCCAGAATAAAACTACCTTTTTTCATCTTCCCGGTAAACTACAGTCTAGAAATTTTAACCGTGAGTCGGGGATAGACCACATTGCAATATTCACTCGGTTTGTCATCTGTAAAATTGTTTAAATAATGCCTTCTTGTAATAATACAAATTAAATTTTGATGATGAGCTATTGACTTGAATTTTTAAAAATAGGTCAGAACTGGAACACAATGCAATATTCACTCAGTTTCTTGTCTGTAAAACTGTTTAAATAATACCTATTTGTTTAAACAAATTAAATTTTGATGATGAGCTACAGACTTGAAATTTTAAATATAGGTCAGAAATGGATGACATTTCAATATTCACTCGGTTTGTATGAGTATGGTATGGTATATTATTGTATGTATGATTTAGTACAGTATGATAGAAAAGAAATTCGTATGGTATGGTATGAGTACGGTGAGAATATGTTATGGTGCCGATTTGCAACACAGTCTGGTATAGACAGAAGGGTGATCTGCACAAGGAAGATAATAAACCGTTGTGTCAAGAATTTGCAGAGTTTTTTTCTTTGTTATCAATGTTCTGCATTTGTCAAATTTGTGTTTTAGGACAAAAAATGAGGTATTTTTCGGCATTTCGAGCATTTTTAAATGATAGATTAATTATTATTATGAATTGTCGAACATTATTATCAACTAGTGCAAAGTATTGTTAATCATTATTAATTCTTGTTACTTATTAATAATAGTTTTTATTTATTGAAGTTACTAATAACACAGGTTTACAACCAAAAAATCCGGATTTTTTGTTTTGTAAATCTGTGTAATTTGATAATGATTGATAATTATTATTATTTAATATGAATTAACTCGATATCTGAAAACTATGTTCTATTAGAATCTCAACATGTTGGTGAATTTTGATTTGCTCAAACTTTGAGCTCCCATTGTGAACGCACGGCTGGTCGTACAAAGATTGAAAAAATTCTAAACAATTAACTCTATGTAAATGTGAACTGAAAACTATACCGTTCCATTTGAATTTTTTGAGTTAGGAAATTTTCAAAATTTCAAAATTCGCTTTGAACCCCTTCCCATTGTCATAGGGTTATGAAATTGTAATGACGTAGTTTTAGCTCAACGCTAACTAGGCAATGTGCCGCGGACGGCTGATGGCGGACGGATGGATTTTTATTTATTTATTATTATTATTATTTTTATTTATTTATTTTTTTTTTTGGAATCTACGTATCTTGAATCGTAAGCCCTCAACTTTTGAGGGGGGTATTTTCTTTTCTTGGGCGATTACAAAGATTCGTTATCGATGATAATAAACCAAAATTGGTAGAATATTACCTATGTACCCCGTTGTGCCCCACCTTCCCCTAAATATTAATATTTTATTTATTACTGTTTTTCAACAAAAAAAAAGTATTAAATAAATATATGAAAAATGTATTTTTTTCACGTTTTTTTAAACAACCTCAAATCTCTTAAAAATGGTGCTTGGAACAAATTTTTTTACCATTGATCCGAATTCAGCGCATGTAAAATTTAATGTAAAAAGTTTGCAAAGTCTTGACACAACGGTTTATTATCTTCTTTGTGCAGGCCACCCTTCTGACTAAATCACGAAATGATCGATGAAACGTTTATGAACTTAATGGAAGTAACTCCAATGGAATTAACTCGTTTATGGAATTAATTACAAATAATTTGTACCAATATGATTCTGTGGTTTTTATTTCAACCTACCTACTTCGTCACTTGTGTAATAATTTATAACTAATTATTAATAATTACTCAACAGTATTAAGAATTATTAGTATTCATTAAAAACGATGATTAATTATTACTATTAATTATTTTAATTATTAAAATTGGAAAAAAAAGTTGTTCTAACTTGAACTGAAATGGTACAATTCGTTCTGAACCCCTTCCCCTTGACCTAGGGTTATGAAAAGTTTCAAGGATCATCGTGACGGTTGTCCGAACAGGGCAATGTGCCAGTTTAAAAACGCTTGGGTTAATTGGTCAATTTGCCGCGGACTGACGGATTTTTATTTATTTTTTTTTTTTAAATTCGATTCTCGGAGTCTACGTATCTTGAAACTTGAGTCCTCAAATTTTGAGGGGTGGCGAGGGGGGGGGGGGGGCTAATTTTTTATTCGTGGGCGTTTCCAAAGGTTCATTATCGAAGATAAAACCCCAAAATCAGGAACAATTTCTCAAGGTAGCGGAGTTTTTTTTTCAGAACTCTGTAATTGGTATAAAATCTCATTTGAAATTCAACGGAATAACTTTGCATTATTTTTGCAGACTCCACTCATCTGCAGTGTCGGCGATATGTTTGGGTGTCGCCGCCCTCGTGATGTCGTCCACCGCCGGCCAGCAACCAGCAGTGAGAAGGTTTGTATATAGGAAATCGTAGCATATTCTTCCACAACGGTTTATTCTTTACAGATCACCCTTGTGCGGTGAGGACTAGCTCAGTGATGGAATGTTTTATTTGAATTAATAATGAATGAAAAGTTTATATTTTATAAAACGATACTTACTTGAGTTTATCATCAATTAAGATGGACGAGTTTGAATTCTTGTTCTTCAAAAATACTACATGAAAACAGTGAATTGGTTTGGTGGTTTAATGAAAAACGACTAAGTCTTGTTTTTTCAAATGTCAAGACCTGTATCCTGCGGAGCTGCTAGTCGGCGATTTTTCACCCAAACTCAAATGTTGAATCTTCCTGTACACAAGCATTATCGAAGACGAATCCAACTGATAGCGAGACAACGAAATGGCTTACAAATTGGGCACATTTTCGCATTTACTCAGATTCGTTAGTTACAATCTGAAAGACCAAACGAATTTGTTCCAGAAAAGATTCCATAATTTATTGATAAGGAATATTGATCGTGGTAAAGGCTGATTGGGGATCGAATAGAATAGTTTATTTGACTCATAGATAAAACGCATCATTCGATTAGGTGGGTGATCTCGTCACCCGCAGATTGGTGTTTGAATTAACAACGGTTTTTATTTTTGTTTAGAACGATAAGCTCTGTATTCATCACTTATCAAATGCCCTTCCACAATCGACCATCCCAGAATACAGCGAATATAGGCACACTACAAATAAATTGTAACAATAAACAAAAATCGAGAAAAAAAAATCGACGTACTGATCTCATTTTTAAATAGATTTCTAGCCGTCTCTAGTCATTATTTTTATTCCAATTATTTTCTTCCTTTTTGCGTACCTTCACAGGTGTTTAACCCGGCTCGCCTGTGTATTCTTATGCTTTTGTACAGTGTATATAATTTTAGATGAGGATGTTATGTTCCACGTGTATTTTTTTTTGTTTACCTACTTGCTCATTTAGCTATTTCTTACTTTTAAAGAATAGTCAGTAGGTACTGTTGGTTGGTAGGGGCGGACTGGGGGGACTTAACTGGAGTAGCCTCCCTGTTGGCAAGTCCTGTTTGCAAGGGAAATTTATAAATTAGCTAGGTATATCTAAAAAAAAATAATTTGAGAAACTAAATAATATCAAAAATAATAATAAAAATATGGATTACCCTCCCCCCCCCCACTGGTTTTTCTTCTTGCTACGGCCCTGGTGGGTCGACAGTCCTTAAGTAAAAGTTGGTGTGGTGTACAGTATTGGCAGTAGTTATAGACTATAACTTATAGTCACTCTTTTAGCGAATCTTTCTCGGCCCAAAATTTTCAAAACCCGAATTTCCGAAAATGTTTACACCAAACTCCGTTTCGGACCATCTTGAATTGTTGGATATGGGTTCTCGATTAGTAATGAGAGAGAGAGAGAATTGAATTGAATTGAATATCGTTTTATTTACAATCTCGCAAATTTTGGTCATAAATGACCACTCTTACAATTAACGAGATGAAATATATAACTTATAATAACCTGTCTACACCCTACACAAAAATATTTAAATCAATACAGTTCCTTTTTTATAAAAAACACAAAAAAAAACACTTATATAGGTATAAATTTCATCATTAGGTCAGTAAACTTTGCTATATGCGCTACAATTACAAATAGAAAAAATAAATAAACCCGCGATAACTTAAATACATACTTCATTATTATTATCTCCTCTTTTTTCATATCAATATGTTTCCAACAACATATTTTTCAATTTCTTCTTGAAGCTCATGTAAGTTTCGATCGATTTAAGATCACTCGAAAGCCCATTATACAACTTAATGCTATTAGTCAAAAACGAATTGATATACGGTTGTACGACAACTGTGTAACCTAAATGTTGTATTCCTATTTCGTGTATTAATTATTTGGCCTATTGCAGCAAATGTCTGGTATTTTTCAAATAAATACAGCGGTTTTTTATTCAACAGTATCCTGAACGTGGTAGTAACAATTGCGTACTGTATATGTTCATTGATTTTCAACATTCGCAGCTGCTTGAATTTATCATATATCCTGTCATCATACTGCAGATTCATCATACATCTTACACTTTCATTTAATTCTCTTTGCAGTGCCATACATCCTTCATAGTTCAAATCACACATGACTGGTAAGCTATACAACAGGTGTGGAATCACTAATGCTTGATATAATCTTTTCTTAACATCCACAGTCTTCAGCTTCAATAGTTTTTTAAAAGAATAGTGATATGAATGAAATTTGCTGACAATGACATTAATCTGTTCAGTCCAAGACAAATTGTCTCGTATGATAATCCCAAGGCATTTTACACTGCGAGAATACTCTACAATGACTCCATTCACTGCAATTCTAGAACAATCAGTCACCTGAATACTTGACAATAACCTTGAATGTCCCATAACCATGCTTGTACACTTCTTAGGATTTATCACTAAACCATGTCTCTTTAACCATATAGATAAATCCCGTAGATCTTCATTAACCTTCTGAATATTATTTTCTAAATCCTGTTTGTTTGTTCTAAGATACAAATTCACATCGTCCGCATAAATACTTCTTTTACAAAACTTTATTGCACCCGATAGTTCATTTATATATATAGCAAAAACCAATCCAGACAAGGTCGATCCTTGCGGCGTCCCCCTAGAAGCAACATTCCACGATGATAAAGTACCCCTGTGTGTACGTACACGTTGCATTCGTGCAGAGAAATATGAACCGAACCAGCTCACTGCGTCATCTCTTAATCCAATACTACGAAACATGGCTAAAATCAACTTGTGGTCCACACTATTGAAAGCATGACTCAAATCAATGCCTGCAAACAAAGTTAACTCACTTCTATCCATACCCTCCCTGACATCATTCGTAATATTGATCAGCGCAGTTTGCGTACTATGTCCTTTTCGATATCCTGACTGATACTTGTCTATAATACTGTGCTCTTCTATGTAAGTTATTAGTTTACCATAAATCACTTTATCAAAAATCTTTGCGAAAACACAAATTAAATTAATCGGCCGAAAACAGGAGAAATCTGTAGGAGGATTTTTTTTAACTAAAGGTAAAACATACGCTTCCTTCCATTTTTTAGGATATACACAATTCTGAATAGAGAAGTTGAAAATATGGCACAATACACAAATTAATTTATCAATCATAAGGTTTATCAAATTAATGGACACAGCATCTGGCCCCATTGCTTGGGATGAAATGGCTTTAATAGCAGCCTTAACTTCATTTGGTTCTACCTCTGAAAACTGAAACTGGTTCTGATATTGACGACCTTTTGTTTCATAATAACTTATCAAGTCAGACTCAACTGTTGCATTATTACCTAACGAACAAAAATAATCATTAAGTCCATCCAAATCTACACAAGGATCGTCATTCTTCTCTAATTTTGATTTTCCAAACCCCTGGTCCCTTGCTAGCTTCCACCACTCCTTAGGACTAGCAGCACTTCCATACCTATGCTTAACATACTTGTATTCAGCATTTCTCATCATGTTCTTTACTTTATTCCTCATTTTATTATAAGCCCTTTTATGGCATTCCGAAGGAGAATGTCTACGTTTCCGATCCAATCGATTTCGCTCTTTCATAAATCTAAGTATATCCGGTGAACGCCAGGGGGTAGGCTTTTTAGTAACCCGCACCTGCTTTAGCGGAAAATAATTATCCATCAACCTCATCATACAATCTGTTAAAATCTGAACTTGACAATCAATATTGGTGCTGCTATAAACTCCAGAGAAATCCAAGCCTTCAACATCATTTTCTAATTCCTTACTATCGTACTTCTTATAATTTCGAACCATGATTATTTTATTGATTTTTTCTCGATAAAACAACGGTAGACAACAAAAGACAGTATCATGTGCAGACATCCCTGTTGATGGGAATTGCCCAAACTTGTGAATCTTTGCATCTTTTCTTGTGATTATCAAGTCTAGATAAGAATGTACCTCGTTCCTGTGAAACGTCGCCTTCAATGGAAAAATAATATGATTAATTTTTTTTACTAAAGAGATCAGTTGCTTTTTATACTGATTATCTTTCATCGGATCTACATCAACATTAAAATCACCCAGCAAAATGATATTATGATAGATAGTCACAAACTTTTGATACTCAATAAACAGCTCATTCAAACCACTAGCCTTAGGTGGACGATAAACCACACCTACAAGAATTTTTCCAGATCTATTCGATATTTCGGCAAATAAATATTCTACTGATTTCAAATAATTTCCAATCGACTGTTTGAGAACCTTACATTGGAAGCCTTTATGAACGTACAACGCCACTCCACCTCCTTCTTTGTCAAGTCTGTCATTGCGATACATTACGTAGTTATCTAACTCGTAAACAGACGATGACAAACACGGTTTTAGAAACGTTTCACTAACAGCTATGACATCAAACAACCCTCCTCCGTAAAGCATCTTAAAATCGTTGAAATGTGGACCAATGGATTCAACATTTGTATGAGCTATCTTAAAATGTTTTCTACATTCATTGAAATTAACATTACTTGCATTTTGAAAATAACAATTATAGTCTTCCATGGTAGCAATTATAAAAGAACAAACAATAAACAACACGCAACTTCATTTCAAATTCAAAATGCCCCAGGTACTTAGTAAAACAATTGGACAAACAAATCACTTCACTATTTGTCGTAAAACTAATGAAAAAACACTGATCGGAAAACAGAAGCAATGCACATGATCGCGTAGAAACGGTGACGAATAACAGTTCAATGCTGATTATTTCAAGACGGTACTTAAATGCGGGAATGACGGGAATGATGATCAAATTGCAATTTCTCGTTAAGTTGAAGTTCGATCCCTGGCGGCTCCTCCGTTTTTTGATACCATCTTCTTCAATTCAAGGGCTGATTTAATCAAATGCGGTTGGGAGTTTTCATCTTTTTTTATGAAGACATTGCCATTATTAATCCAGACAAATTTGTAATTATTTTCACGCTTAAAAATTTTAGCCTCGTTGAGCAATTTTCGCTTTGTGAAAGTGAGGCTATGGTTGACGAAAATTTTATTGGCCTCTCCCTCAATGAAACCGAGATCACGAGACGTCAAATTCCTCCGCCGTCGAGAAGCATTCATAAAAGCATCCTTATCAACTTTTCTCACGAACGATACAAAGATTGAGCCGTCAACAGAAGTGGATGCGGGACGGCGTCTGAAACAATTGCTCACACTTTGATCGGACATATCAACATTCAAGGCCAACCCCACACGCTTCACAATGTCGAATACACTTTGACCATTAGATGACGGCACACCGCTTATCTCAATACAATTCACCAGAGCGGCTTGTTCATTATCAGCTATTTTTGATTCCATTTCCAGAACGCGCGTCTCAAGAAAACTGCATCTCTCAGTCAGACCTCCAAACAATCCCGATAAAGCGGAAAGTTCGGCGGTCAGAGTACCAATTTTCTCCGTGTTTTTATCTATTATATCCGAATATTTGTTTAGGTGAGCCCTTCATTTGTTTGAGGTGTCCTTCATTTCCTCTCCAAAAGAGGCGAGCTGCTTATCAACCTTCGCACTTGCAACCTTGATCTCTGAACGTAATCCATTAATAGCAAGTATCAATTGTTCATAACTCACCTCTCCTTTAGATAGTAAAGGAGTGGGGGACCCCCCAACAGCTCCTCCGTCCAATCGCAACGAATCCTGGGATGACAAGGAGCCCCTCCTCGCCTTCAAACACCCAGCGCACTTAAACGTGTCGTTTTTTTCCTTCATGGAAAGATAATCTTCTTTCTTTATCTTCTGGCAAGCGATATGGAAAACTGAATTGCAGGTAACACAAGTCACCCGATAGGCATTGTTGGCAAAGCCTTTTTGACAGACACCACACTCGTTACTCATGGTAAATTAACAATAAATGACGTAGCGCGATCAACTGATGTTCACTCCACGGGTGCAAGAAGTAGACTGAGAGAGAGAGAGAGAGAGAGAGAGAAAGAGCTTTATTGGATCAGTTACTCAGACAACAAGTTACATTATAAAACTTATATGGTACATTACATTATTCTTGTCTACATTATTATTAGCTAGGAGAAATAATACTACGGAACAAACTCTATCTGAATATGAAATAAAAAACATACCGTTCTATATGAATTTTTCGAGATATGGAATTTTCAAAATTTCAAAATTCGTTTTGAACCCCTTCCCCTTGACCTAGGGTTATGAAAAGTTTCGAGGATCATTGTGGGGCTGGTCCAAACCCAGAAACCAAATTTCGTAATTTTAGCTCAACGCTAACTGGGCAAAGTGGCGCGGACGGCGGACGGCGTACGGCGGACGGACGGATTTTGGTTTATTATCTTCGATAATGAACCATTGGAATCGCCCAAAGAAAAAAAAATTTTAACCCCCCCTCAAAATTTGTTGGTTTACGTTTCAAGATACGTAGATTCAGAAAATCGAATAAAAAAAAATCCGTCCGTCCGCCGTACGCCGTACGCCGTCCGCGCCACTTTGCCCAGTTAACGTTGAGCTAAAATTACGAAATTTGGTTTCTGGGTTTGGACCAGCCCCACAATGATCCTCGAAACTTTTCATAACCCTAGGTCAAGGGGAAGGGGTTCAAAACGAATTTTGAAAATTTGAAAATCTCATATCTCGAAAAATTCATATAGAACGGTATGTTTTTTATTTCATATTTTGATAGAGTTTGTTCCGTAGAATTTTTTAAGACCATCCGCAGCTTTGTACGACCAGCCGTTCGTTCACAATGACGGCTCAAAGATTGTGCCTCACAACACGATCGTGACTCAAACTGTTGAAATACAGGTCCATTTTCATACTAACAAGCTCTTTGAAACATCATATGGATTAAGTGATGTCGAGTTTGTTGTTCTGAGGTGCGTTTCGTGCTACGGAAATGAAGGTAATTTCGAATGTTTGTTGGTAGGTACTTCTTTTATAGAAAAATAATTTTTATTACCGACGTAGTATTAAAAACCCCAGAATTATATCGTATTAATTAATCATAATTAATAATAATAATTATTAATAATGAATACAAATTGTTGATACCTAACAATAAATTATAATAATTTTCTCTAGGTACTTGATAAAATTGTTAATAATTAGTGATAATTGATAATAATAATTAATCTAACATTTAGGATCTAGACATTTAGACCTAGTGATCTAGACAGAAGGGTGATCTGTACAAAGAAGATAATGAACCGTTGTGTCAAGAATTTGCAGAGTTTTTATTTATTCGATTTTCTGAATCTACGTATCTTGAAACGTAAACCAACAAATTTTGAGGGGGGGTTAAAAAATTTTTTTCTTTGGGCGATTCCAATGGTTCATTATCGAAGATAATAAACCAAAATGAGCTGCTGAACATAGCACCCCAACGGAAGCAACTCAAGCCAGATGCATTGTATTGTATTGTATTGTATTCCTTTATTGGCAAAATAGTTAAGTATATAATTCAATCGGTATCATTTTCACAACTTATTGCCCACCGAAGAATAAGTTCAAGAGAACTTGTGCTCTTCGGAGGAGTTCATCTATCAATATTATAACAGCAGCACACAGGTGATGCAATAACCTAAGACATAAACGTTAATTAACAATAACAAAAATTTATCATAGTAACAATGTAAAGAACAAGACAATACGAAAATTAAATAATTAACTTATACACAAGAAAACATTACGAGGACTTAACAATGCAGAATTATAAACAGCTATTTAATATTTTTTTAAAATTTGACAGGCTGGAAAACGAAAAAATATTTATTTCTTTTTGGTATAGAGTTCTGAGGGCAGTTACATAAGCATTTCTCCTGTAGAACTCAGTATTTATATTAGGAAGAATGACACGGGAATTATTGTAGTTACGAGTAACAGACGAAGATAAAAGATGACGTGGATCAATTTTAGCGCCAAAAAGATGTATGCAAGATTGAAAATGATAAATTTGATTAATATTTTTAACTTCAAAAGATTTAAACAAAAGTGAGGAAGAATATCTAGAGTTTTTATTTAATATAATTCGTAATAATTTATTTTGCACGATTTGCACTTTCTTAACAGCTGACTTAGACGCGGAACCCCAAAGTACTATCCCGTATTTGATTATAGAAAAGGCCAAACCATAATAAATAGTTTTAAGTTGGCTTTTTGAAAGGGACTTACGTGTCTCTTTAAATACATAAAACAGCTTACGCAATCTTATTATAAGTTCATCAATATGCTGCTTATAGCTCAAGTGGTTATCAATTTTGACCCCCAAATATTTACAATCGTCACTATATGGAAGTAAAATACAATTACAATTGGCATCATTCCTCAGACAAGAAAAAGTTAAGTGGAACTTAACTCCAAAGTCCGATGGAAAATCCTTGTTTCCAATTGAGAAACGGAGGACAGATGTTTTTTCTACATTTAGGCATAACTTGTTCAAATCAAACCAGCATTTTATACGAAAAACATTATGGTTAATAGTGCGGATCAAATCATTATAATCATTACCCCAAAAGATAATCGATGTATCATCTGCGAATCCAAAAAGCTTACCATCAATATCTAGATTCATCAGGTCATTGATATAGAGTAAAAAGAGGATGGGACCTAATACAGTGCCCTGAGGCACTCCACAGGTAACAGTAATTTCGTACCACATTTATTTTTACCAACCACTACAAATGCCTCCCCTTCATCCAGTCAGGGTATAGACGAGTCATTCCCTGATGGTGGTCGCGGAAAAAGAGCAGAAAAACGAAATTATCGAAGACAAGCCAATGAATTGTTAAAAAGCTCGGTAATTTCTTCTGATGAAGACTCCATACCAGGATACCACTACGTATTACCTTCAAGATGCAATCAGGATGTCCTCGAAAGCTATTTCTCTCAATTGAGAGGTTTGGGGAGATTTTATGATCACCCACTTCCCATCACGGTATCACATAGGATTAAGTCATTGATTCTGAGCCGCCGTGCTGGGATAGTGATTAATAATATGAACTGCCATCGAGAGAAAGATGTCGAAACGCTTAGTGGAGGTATTATTGAGCCACTGGTTCGTTCTGACAGCATTGGACATCACGAAACCTCGAAACAGAACTGCCAAGACAGACCCAGCACTAGCACTGCATCGGATGATCACGAGATGGGCAAATTCATTTTGACGAGAGACGAGCTGGAGCAGATTGAACTCGAAAAGGAGTTTGCAAGCGATTTCGAAGATAATAGTGACAAGTTCCCAGACAAAAAAGACGAAGAACTTCTCGAAATGATGGCGGGATATTTGATATACCGGCTAAAAAAGAAAAACCCACGGAAAGCTGCCCTTTATGGGAGTTTTTCGAAAGATGTGCCAACATCCTCCAAGAAAACTTGGGTGGAATTCATATCTAGAGGTGGGCTCATGCGACCGAATGAGGGCTTTTTGAAGGATATAAAGGCAATGGAGGAGGAATTTATTCAATACCACGGAGATGGAATCAACAAAAATGAAAAAGTGATCACGATATTGAAAACCCGCATCCAGGAGTCCATCCCTCACATGGACGAATTTGTAGTTCTGCGCTACGTCCGAACAAGAACATTTATCAGAATGAAGAATTTAAATAAACAAACTCGGGAGAAGAAATTAACAAAAAAACGATCCACCAGTGTAAACCGCCAGAACTCCAAGAAAATGAAAAAAATCATCACTTGAAGAAATTAATCATACCAAGGTACTTATAATATTGACGTAATCCAATCTGATCATTTTTGTAATGTCATCGTTAAAGTATAAGATAAATAAAACTCATACTTAAAGTAAGTGGAAGTTGTATCAAACCCTTGAATCAGAAGTAAAAAGGAAAATCCTGCGGGGGAGCATGGGAAGAGACTGGCGGAGAGTAGGCCGGTGGTTACCGACTGACGTCATCGCCCCAAGCGCCGCGGCTCGTGACCCCTACCTTGTAGAGTCTACTACCCTTGGTAGTAGCAAATACGAGGTTCAGATGTATCAGCATTGGGTGACTGAGAACGGGCTCTGAACGCACGATCCCTAGCCCCATTAGAAGTAGATCGGGAGCGGTCCTGGTTGTGGTGAAAATCATTAATTTGCGCTGATAGTTGTGAAATCTGAGTCTCAAGACTCTTGAGACGCTCCTCACACACATTGGTGGATGAAATAAATGAAGTATGCCATTTCGGTGATGTGAAAGACGCAGTGCTTCAGATTTACTGCACACGAGTATGGTGATTTTTTGAGGGAGGACGACCGATCTCGTATTCGGAAGGAATGGCAGAACCAATGTGTGTAACGGTGCGTCTTCCTCCATGGGTAGGTAGGCACCCACAAATTCACTGCCAAAAGTACGATAGGTAATGAAAAAAAAACAAAAAAACTTATTACTTAACCGCCACTGAAGTTCTGTTTTTGTGCATGCATTGTGATATATCACAAACTTTGTATACATACAAACTCAGGGAATGTTTCAAATTCAAAATGATGGATGCTATGGAAGATTTCAAGTCATAATGGTGATATTCCCGTTTTGTTATTTCTGACCTCTACGTTCAGACAATAAGGAGAAATTCAAATTTTGAATGTTGAGGCTTCCACCAAGCTAAAATCTTCGGCAGTTCGTGCTGAAGCTCATTCATCGGTAAAAGGAAACGCCAGTAAAAATCAATCCGATTCCGACTCACTCGGAACTGATACTCGTATTTTAAACGATTTGAGAATTGCGGAATGATACAGAAACGGATTGGAGGAAATCTTATCCACCAGTAGCCTGAACGACTTCTCATATTCCTCGTTCCATACAAATGGAACATTTTTGCCCTTAAGTTTATTTATTTATTTATAGTATACGGGGCGAGCCCAATTACAAACTCTGTCGTGAAGAAGTGAAGAAACCACTCATACGGTGGATACAGCTTTCGTACAAGTACGCAACCACAAGAGACATTTTATGTCTTTGCACCCCCTTTCCCCTTCCTATAAAACCCCGTATTGTACTTTTGTTTGTGGATTGCAAAAAACTGGATTCTAGAGCCACTCAGCTGATCTGGGATCGGCCAGTTGTGTTCAGAAGTCCCTCAAGGGCCCACATACCAAATCTCAAAATCGTGGGATCATTAGGGAAAAAACTGGATTCTAGAGCCACCTAGCTGATCTGGGATCGGTCAGTTGTGTTCAGAAGTCCCTCAAGGGCCCACATACCAAACCTCAGAATCGTGGGATCATTAGGGAAAAAACAGGATTATAGAGCCACTCAGCTGATCTGGGATCGGTCAGTTGTGTTCAGAAGTCCCTCAAGGGCCCACATACCAAATCTCAGAATCGTGGGATCATTAAGGAAAAAACTGGATTCTAGAACCACTCAGCTGATCTGGATCGGTCAGTTGTGTTCAGAAGTCCCTCAAGGGCCCACATACCAAATCTCAGAATCGTGGGATCATTAGGGAAAAACAGGATTCTAGAGCCACTCAGCTGATCAGGGATCGGTCAGTTGTGTTCAGAAGTCCCTCAAGGGCCCACATACCAAATCTCAGAATCGTGGGATCATTAGGGAAAAAACTGGATTCTAGAGCCACTCAGCTGATCTGGGATCGGCCAGTTGTGTTCAGAAGTCCCTCAAGGGCCCACATACCAAATCTCAGAATCGTGGGATCATTAGGGAAAAAACTAGATTCTAGAGCCACTCAGCTGATCTGGGATCGGTCAGTTGTGTTCAGAAGTCCCTCAAGGGCCCACATACCAAATCTCAGAATCGTGGGATCATTAGGGAAAAGAGCCACTCAGCAGATCTGGGATCTGCCAGTTGTGTTCAGAAGTCCCTCAAGGGCCCACATACCAAATCTCAGAATCGCGGGATCATTAGGGAAAAAACAGGATTCTAGAGCCACTCAGCTGATCTGGGATCGGCCAGTTGTGTTCAGAAGTCCCTCAAGGGCCCACATACCAAATCTCAGAATCGAGGGATCATTAAGGAAAAAACTGGATTCTAGAGCCACTCAGCTGATCTGGGATCGGTCAGTTGTGTTCAGAAGTTTCTCAAGGGCCCACATACCAAATCTTAGAATCGTGGGATCATTAGGGAAAAAACTGGATTCTAGAGCCACTCAGCTGATCTGGGATCGGTCAGTTGTGTTCAGAAGTCCCTCAAGGGCCTACATAACAAATCTCAGAATCGTGGGATCATTAGGGAAAAAACTGGTTTCTAGAGCCACTCAGCTGATCTGGGATCGGTCAGTTGTGTTCAGAAGTCCCTCAAGGGCCCACATACCAAATCTCAGAATCGTTGGATCATTAGGGAAAAAACAGGATTCTAGACCCACTCAGCTGATCTGGGATCGGTCAGTTGTGTTCAGAAGTCCCTCAAGGGCCTACATACCAAATCTCAGAATCGTGGGGTCATTAGGGAAAAAACTGGATTCTAGAGCCACTCAGCTGATCTGGTCAGTTGTGTTCAGAAGTCCCTCAAGGATCATTAGGGAATCTCCGCGTAACACACTTCGCGTAATGCACTCCGCGTAACACACTTCGCGTAACGCACTCCGCGTAACACACTTTTCGTAACGCACTCCGCGTAACACACTTTTCGTAACGCACTCCGCGTAACGATTTTTCATTTATGTGCCATAGTAAAGACATAAAATGTCAAAAAAAAGGAAAAAGGAGGACAAATTAAACATTTATTTAGATTGAGCACATGAGACTAAGATATTTCTGACGCATCACTGTGTGCTATTTCTTGTACCGTCTCTAGCGTCGTACTCAGGATACTTCTCTTTTCTTGCAAATCCTTCAGGCAGTTTTTCACTTGCCCCCTCTTCATTGGCGGGGTACCATCACCGTACAACCTGTGCAACCCTTTCATAAACTCCGCACAGTAGTTTTTAAAGCTCTTGTGCCTCTTTCATGAGCCATGCGGAAGTAATTGGTTTTTTTAACTTATCTAAATACATCCGTCGAATTGTGTAAGGCTCGAGGATTTTCGTCACGATTTCTTTCCCTTCAGACGATATGGTTTTTTTAGACTTCTTCGAAACGACCAGTTATTTCCTAGTTGGTCGTTGAGGAGCTTTTGGAGGTTGCTGTCGTCAAACGGCATTGACGACAGCAATGAGCATGATGAAAAGAATGATTCCTAACGACCATGCATCAGCTATCTTAGGGTTGTACGGTGAGGCACTCACAACTTCAGGTGCTGCGTAGGCAGCCGAACCGCAGAAGGTCGTGCTCCAAATCCGTTTCCCATCAGCTACGCAAAATCTGGCAAAACCAAAATCTGCTATCTTGATGTTATTCCTCTTAGTCAAAACTACATTTTCGCATTTTAGGTCTCTGTGGACTATTTCTCTTGAATGGAGATAATCCAACCCATTCCAATCATCACCAATTGCCTAAACCAATTCTTAGGCTGCTGCTCCTCCGGCGGGGTACCATCACCGTACAACCTGTGCAACCCTTTCATAAACTCCGCACAGTAGTTTTTAAAGCTCTTGTGCCTCTTTCATGAGCCATGCGGAAGTAATTGGTTTTTTGAACTTATCCAAATACATCCGTCGAACAGTGTAAGGCTCGAGGATTTTCGTCACGATTTCTTTCCCTTCAGACGATATGGTTTTTTTAGACTTCTTCGAAACGACCAGTTATTTCCTAGTTGGTCGTTGAGGAGCTTTTGGAGGTTGCTGTCGTCAAACGGCATTGACGACAGCAATGAGCATGATGAAAAGAATGATTCCTAACGACCATGCATCAGCTATCTTAGGGTTGTACGGTGAGGCACTCACAACTTCAGGTGCTGCGTAGGCAGCCGAACCGCAGACGGTCGTGCTCCAAATTCGTTTCCCATAGGGCGACTTTCTGTAGGAGTGGGAGGAACCACGCTAATATCTGCCCCACTGTAAACCAGGTATTTGGAATGTGTCGCCCGGTCGTAAAGAAATAAGCGACTTGAATTAAGTCCCCAACTCCCACGTGTCGCATCTAGGGAGTGGGGTTTCAGTTTTCCTTCAAGGTCCCCGTAGGGTTAAAAGGTTTGAACCCACAGGGGAGAAGGCATTTGCGCGCGTTACTGTCAAAACGCATATGGTAGTAGTAAATACGAGGTTCAGATGTACCAGCATTGGGTGATTGAGAACGGGCTCTGAACGCACGATCCCTAGCCCCATTAGAAGTAGATGGGGAGCGGTCCTGGTTGTGGTGAAAATCATTAATTTACGCTGATAGTTGTGAAATCTGAGTCTCAAGACTCTTGAGACGCTCCTCACACACATTGGTTGATGAAATAAATGAAGTATGCCATTTCGGTGATGTGAAAGACGCAGTGCTTCAGATTTACTGCACACGAGTATGGTGATTTTTTGAGGGAGGACGACCGATCTCGTTTTCGGAAGGAATGGCAGAACCAATGTGTGTAACGGTGCGTCTTCCTACATGGGTAGGTAGGCACCCACAAATTCACTGCCAAAAGTACGTTTAGTAATGGAAAAAAAAAGAGGACAAATTAAACATTTATTTAGATTGAGCACATGAGACTAAGATATTTCTGACGCATCACTGTGTGCTATTTCTTGTACCGTCTCTAGCGTCGTACTCAGAATACTCCTCTTTTCTTGCAAATCCTTCAGGCAGTTTTTCACTTGCCCCCTCTTCCTTGGCGGGTTACCATCACCGTACAACCTGTGCAACCCTTTCATAAACTCCGCACAGTAGTTTTTAAAGCGCTTGTGCCTCTTTCATGAACCATGCGGAAGTAATTGGTTTTTTTAACTTATCTAAATACATCCGTCGAATTGTGTAAGGCTCGAGGATTTTCGTCACGATTTCTTTCCCTTCAGACGATATGGTTTTTTTGAGACTTCTTCGAAACGACCAGTTCTTTCCTAGTTGGTCGTTGAGGAGCTTTTGGAGGTTGCTGTCGTCAAACAGCATTGTTCCATTGTGCATGATGAATGGAATGTATCCTAACGACCATGCATCAGCTATCTTAGGGTTGTACAGTGAGGCACTCACAAATTCAGGTGCTGCGTAGGCAGCCGAACCGCAGAAGGTCGTGCTCCAAATCCGTTTCCCATCTGCTACGCAAAATCTGGCAAAACCAAAATCTGCTATCTTGATGTTATTCCTCTTAGTCAAAACTACATTTTCGCATTTTAGGTCTCTGTGGACTATTTCTCTTGAATGGAGATAATCCAACCCATTCCAATCATCACCAATTGCCTAAACCAATTCTTAGGCTGCTGCTCCTTGAGGACTCCGTTCCGCCTCATCCACGCACTTTGGTGGATGAACTAAATGAAGTATGCCACAACTACGGTGATGTGAAAGACCCAGTGCTTCAGATTTACTGCACCCGAGTATAGTGATTAAATGACTGGTAGCGGGAAGTAATCTTTCTTTATTGAAAACAGTTTTCTAAGTATCTTTCAAAGTTCGAAAGTAATCTTTCTTTGGAAAGAGGAACACGTTCGTCCAGTTTTTAGGGAGAACGACCGATCTCGTTTTTGGAAGGAATGGCAGAACCAATGTTTGTCTTCCTCCATGGGTAGGTAGGCACGCACAAATTCACTGCCAAAAGTACGTTAGGCATTGAAAAAAATTAAAAAGGAGGACCAATTAAACATTTATTTAGATTGAGCACATGAGACTAAGAGATTTCTGACGCATCACTCTGTGCTATTTCATGTACCGTCTCTAGCGTCGTACTCAGGATACTTCTCTTTTCTTGCAAATCCTTCAGGCAGTTTTTCACTAGCCCCCTCTTCATTGGCGGGGTACCATCACCGTACAACCTGTGCAACCCTTTCATAAACTCCGCACAGCAGTTTTTAAAGCTCTTGTGCCTCTTTCATGAGCCATGCGGAAGTAATTGGTTTTTTGAACTTATCTAAATACATCCGTCGAACAGTGTCAGGCTCGAGGATTTTCGTCACGATTTCTTTCCCTTCAGACGATATGGTTTTTTTTGAGACTTCTCCGAAACGACCAGTTCTTTTCTAGTTGGTCGTTGAGGAGCTTTTGGAGGTTGCTGTCGTCAAACAGCATTATTCCATTGTGCATGATGAATGGAATGTTTCCTAACGACCATGCATGAGCTATCTTAGGGTTGTACGGTGAGGCACTCACAACTTCAGGTGCTGCGTAGGCAGCCGAACCGCAGAAGGTCGTGCTCCAAATCCGTTTCCCATCTGCTACGCAAAATCCGGCAAAACCAAAATCTGCTATCTTGATGTTATTCCTCTTAGTCAAAACTACATTTACGCATTTTAGGTCTCTGTGGACTATTTCTCTTGAATGGAGATAATCCAACCCATTCCAATCATCACCAATTGCCTAAACCAATTCTTAGGCTGCTGCTCCTTGAGGACTCCGTTCCGCCTCATCCACGCACATTGGTGGATGAACTAAATGAAGTATGCCACAACTACGGTGATGTGAAAGACCCAGTGCTTCAGATTTACTGCACACGAGTATAGTGATTAAATGACTGGTAGCGGGAAGTAATCTTTCTTTATTGAAAACAGTTTTCTAAGTATCTTTCAAAGTTCGAAAGTAATCTTTCTTTTGAAAGAGGAACACGTTCGTCCAGTTTTTAGTGAGAACGACCGATCTCGTTTTTGGAAGGAATGGCAGAACCAATGTTTGTCTTCCTCCATAGGTAGGTCGGCACCCACAAATTCACTGCCAAAAGTACGTTAGGTATTGAAAAAAATTAAAAAGGAGGACCAATTGAACATTTATTTAGATTGAGCACATGAGACTAAGAGATTTCTGACGCATCACTCTGTGCTATTTCATGTACCGTCTCTAGCGTCGTACTCAGGATACTTCTCTTTTCTTGCAGATCCTTCAGGCAGTTTTTAACTTGCCCCCTCTTCATTGGCGGGTTACCATCACCGTACAACCTGTGCAACCCTTTCATAAACTCCGCACAGTAGTTTTTAAAGCTCTTGTGCCTCTTTCATGAGCCATGCGGAAGTAATTGGTTTTTTGAACTTATCTAAATACATCCGTCGAACAGTGTCAGGCTCGAGGATTTTCGTCACGATTTCTTTCCCTTCAGACGATATGGTTTTTTTTTTTGAGACTTCTCCGAAACGACCAGTTCTTTTCTAGTTGGTCGTTGAGGAGCTTTTGGAGGTTGCTGTCGTCAAACGGCATTGACGACAGCAATGAGCATGATGAAAAGAATGATTCCTAACGACCATGCATCAGCTATCTTAGGGTTGTACGGTGAGGCACTCACAACTTCAGGTGCTGCGTAGGCAGCCGAACCGCAGACGGTCGTGCTCCAAATCCGTTTCCCATATGGCGACTTTCTGTAGGAGTGGGGGGAACCACGCTAATATCTGCCCCACTGTCAACAAGGTATTTGGAATGTGTCGCCCGGTCGTAAAGAAATAAGCGACTTGAATTAAGTCCCCAACTCCCACGAGTCGCATCTAGGGAGTGGGGTTTCAGTTTTCCTTCAAGGTCCCCGTAGGGTTAGAAGGTTTGAACCCACAGGGGAGAAGGCATTTGCGCGCGTTACTGCCAAAACGCATATGGTAGTAGCAAATACGAGGTTCAGATGTATCAGCATTGGGTGATTGAGAACGGGCTCTGAACGCACGATCCCTAGCCCCATTAGAAGTAGATTGGGAGCGGTCCTGGTTGTGGTGAAAAGCATTAATTTGCGCTGATAGTTGTGAAATCTGAGTCTCAACACTCTTGAGACGCTCCTCACACACATTGGTGGATGAAATAAATGAAGTAGGCCCCCTCTTCCTTGGCGGGTTACCATCACCGTACAACCTGTGCAACCCTTTCATAAACTCCGCACAGTAGTTTTTAAAGCGCTTGTGACTCTTTCATGAGCCATGCGGAAGTAATTGGTTTTTTTAACTTATCTAAATACATCCGTCGAATTGTGTAGGGCTCGAGGATTTTCGTCACGATTTCTTTCCCTTCAGACGATATGGTTTTTTTGAGACTTCTTCGAAACGACCAGTTCTTTCCTAGTTGGTCGTTGAGGAGCTTTTGGAGGTTGCTGTCGTCAAACAGCATTGTTCCATTGTGCATGATGAATGGAATGTTTCCTAACGACCATGTATCAGCTATCTTAGGGTTGTACAGTGAGGCACTCACAAATTCAGGTGCTGCGTAGGCAGCCGAACCGCAGAAGGTCGTGCTCCAAATCCGTTTCCCATCTGCTACGCAAAATCTGGCAAAACCAAAATCTGCTATCTTGATGTTATTCCTCTTAGTCAAAACTACATTTTCGCATTTTAGGTCTCTGTGGACTATTTTTCTTGAATGGAGATAATCCAACCCATTCCAATCATCACCAATTGCCTAAACCAATTCTTAGGCTGCTGCTCCTCCGGCGGGGTACCATCACCGTACAACCTGTGCAACCCTTTCATAAACTCCGCACAGTAGTTTTTAAAGCGCTTGTGCCTCTTTCATGAGCCATGCGGAAGTAATTGGTTTTTTTAACTTATCTAAATACATCCGTCGAATTGTGTAGGGCTCGAGGATTTTCGTCACGATTTCTTTCCCTTCAGACGATATGGTTTTTTTGAGACTTCTTCGAAACGACCAGTTCTTTCCTAGTTGGTCGTTGAGGAGCTTTTGGAGGTTGCTGTCGTCAAACAGCATTGTACCATTGTGCATGATGAATGGAATGTTTCCTAACGACCATGCATCAGCTATCTTAGGGTTGTACAGTGAGGCACTCACAAATTCAGGTGCTGCGTAGGCAGCCGAACCGCAGAAGGTCGTGCTCCAAATCCGTTACCCATCTGCTACGCAAAATCTGGCAAAACCAAAATCTGCTATCTTGATGTTATTCCTCTTAGTCAAAACTACATTTTCGCATTTTAGGTCTCTGTGGACTATTTCTCTTGAATGGAGATAATCCAACCCATTCCAATCATCACCAATTGCCTAAACCAATTCTTAGGCTGCTGCTCCTCCGGCGGGGTACCATCACCGTACAACCTGTGCAACCCTTTCATAAACTCCGCACAGTAGTTTTTAAAGCTCTTGTGCCTCTTTCATGAGCCATGCGGAAGTAATTGGTTTTTTGAACTTATCTAAATACATCCGTCGAACAGTGTTATACTCGAGGATTTTCGTCACGATTTCTTTCCCTTCAGACGATATGGTTTTTTTAGACTTCTTCGAAACGACCAGTTATTTCCTAGTTGGTCGTTGAGGAGCTTTTGGAGGTTGCTGTCGTCAAACGGCATTGACGACAGCAATGAGCATGATGAAAAGAATGATTCCTAACGACCATGCATCAGCTATCTTAGGGTTGTACGGTGAGGCACTCACAACTTCAGGTGCTGCGTAGGCAGCCGAACCGCAGACGGTCGTGCTCCAAATTCGTTTCCCATAGGGCGACTTTCTGTAGGAGTGGGGGGAACCACGCTAATATCTGCCCCACTGTCAACAAGGTATTTGGAATGTGTCGCCCGGTCGTAAAGAAATAAGCGACTTGAATTAAGTCCCCAACTCCCACGTGTCGCATCTAGGGAGTGGGGTTTCAGTTTTCCTTCAAGGTCCCCGTAGGGTTAGGAGGTTTGAACCCACAGGGGAGAAGGCATTTGCGCGCGTTACTGCCAAAACGCATATGGTAGTAGTAAATACGAGGTTCAGATGTATCAGCACTATTTCTCTTGAATGGAGATAATCCAACCCATTCCAATCATCACCAATTCCTAAACCAATTCTTAGGCTGCTGCTCCTCCGGCGGGGTACCATCACCGTACAACCTGTGCAACCCTTTCATAAACTCCGCACAGTAGTTTTTAAAGCTCGTGTGCCTCTTTCATGAGCCATGCGGAAGTAATTGGTTTTTTTAACTTATCTAAATACATCCGTCGAACAGTGTAAGACTCGAGGATTTTCGTCACGATTTCTTTCCCTTCAGACGATATGGTTTTTTTAGACTTCTTCGAAACGACCAGTTATTTCCTAGTTGGTCGTTGAGGAGCTTTTGGAGGCTGCTGTCGTCAAACAGCATTGTTCCATTGTGCATGATGAATGGAATGTTTCCTAACGACCATGCATCAGCTATCTTAGGGTTGTACAGTGAGGCACTCACAAATTCAGGTGCTGCGTAGGCAGCCGAACCGCAGAAGGTCGTGCTCCAAATCCGTTTCCCATCTGCTACGCAAAATCTGGCAAAACCAAAATCTGCAATCTTGATGTTATTCCTCTTAGTCAAAACTACATTTTCGCATTTTAGATCTCTGTGGACTATTTCTCTTGAATGGAGATAATCCAACCCATTCCAATCATCACCAATTGCCTAAACCAATTCTTAGGCTGCTGCTCCTCCGGCGGGGTACCATCACCGTACAACCTGTGCAACCCTTTCATAAACTCCGCACAGTAGTTTTTAAAGCTCTTGTGCCTCTTTCATGAGCCATGCGGAAGTAATTGGTTTTTTGAACTTATCTAAATACATCCGTCGAACAGTGTAAGACTCGAGGATTTTCGTCACGATTTCTTTCCCTTCAGACGATATGGTTTTTTTAGACTTCTTCGAAACGACCAGTTATTTCCTAGTTGGTCGTTGAGGAGCTTTTGGAGGTTGCTGTCGTCAAACAGCATTGTTCCATTGTGCATGATGAATGGAATGTTTCCTAACGACCATGCATCAGCTATCTTAGGGTTGTACGGTGAGGCACTCACAACTTCAGGTGCTGCGTAGGCAGCCGAACCGCAGAAGGTCGTGCTCCAAATCCGTTTCCCATCTGCTACGCAAAATCCGGCAAAACCAAAATCTGCTACCTTGATGTTATTCCTCTTAGTCAAAACTACATTTTCGCATTTTAGGTCTCTGTGGACTATTTCTCTTGAATGGAGATAATCCAACCCATTCCAATCATCACCAATTGCCTAAACCAATTCTTAGGCTGCTGCTCCTTGAGGACTCCGTCCCGCCTCATCCACGCACATTGGTGGATGAACTAAATGAAGTATGCCACAACTACGGTGATGTGAAAGACCCAGTGCTTCAGATTTACTGCACACGAGTATAGTGATTAAATGACTGGTAGCGGGAAGTAATCTTTCTTTATTGAAAACAGTTTTCTAAGTATCTTTCAAAGTTCGAAAGTAATCTTTCTTTTGAAACAGGAACACGTTCGTCCAGTTTTTAGTGAGAACGACCGGGTGGAGTTCATCATACCATGGGAAAATCATCAAATAAAGCAAATAAAGCAAGACACTCCAATAAAAATTATACCTACTAATGAAAATCGAGACCAGTAATCTACAATATCGTCAAATTAACATCAAAATATGAAGAAAAAACAAATCAAATAACATCAAAATATGAAGAAAAAAAGCAAAACATTAACTTCTAACCTTAAGACATTGTTTAATATGGCTTTTAAATTTATGAAGGCTTTCAAATTTATTCACATTAATCCTATTCTCATAAAGATAGTTTAGAGCTCTGTTGTACGAGACGCGCCTGAAAAATTCAGTGTTGCATCTAGGCTGTCTTACATTAGTCAACATGGCCGATCTTGTGCACGAATCAGTACACAGATCATTCACATCGATTTCAGTATTATAGACATGTACACAGGATTCTAAGAGGAATATTTGTTTTATATTGAACACATTAAATTCATTGTATAAAAGCAACGTAGAGTACCTAGCTGGCTTATTCGATATTATTTTAATAATTTTTACTCCCTCGAGCGGTCGCGGGCGGCATTTTATGCCGAAATTAAAACTCAATTTTTACTCCCTCGAGCGGTCGCGGGCGGCATTTTATGCCGAAATTAAAACTCAATTTTTACTCCCTCGAGCGGTCGCGGGCGGCATTTTATGCCGAAATTAAAACTCAATTTTTACTCCCTCGAGCGGTCGCGGGCGGCATTTTATGCCGAAATTAAAACTCAATTTTTACTCCCTCGAGCGGTCGCGGGCGGCATTTTATGCCGAAATTAAAACTCAATTTTTACTCCCTCGAGCGGTCGCGGGCGGCATTTTATGCCGAAATTAAAACTCAATTTTTACTCCCTCGAGCGGTCGCGGGCGGCATTTTATGCCGAAATTAAAACTCTATTTTTACTCCTTCGAGCGGTCGCGGGCGGCATTATATGCCGAAATTAAAACTCAATTTTTACTCCCTCGAGCGGTCGCGGGCGGCATTTTATGCCGAAATTAAAACTCAATTTAAGATAAGATAAGATAAGATTTATTTAGCAAAAATCAGATAATACAAAGGTACACTTGCACATGAATTAATTAAACAAAAATTCCAAAATAAACTCAAGCAACTTCAAAAATGAAAATAAAATGTAATGAATATAAAATAAAACATTTCTTCAATGAATATAAAATAAAACATTTCTTCAATGAATATAAAATAAAACATTTCCTCAAACAGAGCAATAAATAATTGTAACAGATAATACTCTGATTTTGCCCACCACGAGAATAAGTTCATAGAACTTGCACTCTCGGGTGGAGTTCATCATACCATGGGAAAATCATCAAATAAAGCAAATAAAGCAAGACACTCCAATAAAAATTATACCTACAAATGAAAATCGAGACCAGTAATCTACAATATCGTCAAATTAACATCAAAATATGAAGAAAAAACAAATCAAATAACATCAAAATATGAAGAAAAAAAGCAAAACATTAACTTCTAACCTTAAGACATTGTTTAATATGGCTTTTAAATTTATGAAGGCTTTCAAATTTATTCACATTAATCCTATTCTCATAAAGATAGTTTAGAGCTCTGTTGTACGAGACGCGCCTGAAAAATTCAGTGTTGCATCTAGGCTGTCTTACATTAGTCAACATGGCCGATCTTGTGCACGAATCAGTACACAGATCATTAACATCGATTTCAGTATTATAGACATGTACACAGGATTCTAAGAGGAATATTTGTTTTATATTGAACACATTAAATTCATTGTATAAAAGCAACGTAGAGTACCTAGCTGGCTTATTCGATATTATTTTAATAATTTTTACTCCCTCGAGCGGTCGCGGGCGGCATTTTATGCCGAAATTAAAACTCAATTTTTACTCCCTCGAGCGGTCGCGGGCGGCATTTTATGCCGAAATTAAAACTCAATTTTTACTCCCTCGAGCGGTCGCGGGCGGCATTTTATGCCGCAATTAAAACTCAATTTTTACTCCCTCGAGCGGTCGCGGGCGGCATTTTATGCCGAAATTAAAACTCAATTTTTACTCCCTCGAGCGGTCGCGGGCGGCATTTTATGCCGAAATTAAAACTCAATTTTTACTCCCTTGAGCGGTCGCGGGCGGCATTTTATGCCGAAATTAAAACTCAGTTTTTACTCCTTCGAGCGGTCGCGGGCGGCATTATATGCCGAAATTAAAACTCAATTTTTACTCCCTCGAGCGGTCGCGGGCGGCATTTTATGCCGAAATTAAAACTCAATTTTTACTCCCTCGAGCGGTCGCGGGCGGCATTATATGCCGAAATTAAAACTCAATTTTTACTCCCTCGAGCGGTCGCGGGCGGCATTTTATGCCGAAATTAAAACTCAATTTAAGATAAGATAAGATAAGATTTATTTAGCAAAAATCAGATAATACAAAGGTACACTTGCACATGAATTAATTAAACAAAAATTCCAAAATAAACTCAAGCAACTTCAAAAATGAAAATAAAATGTAATGAATATAAAATAAAAAATTTCTTCAATGAATATAAAATAAAACATTTCTTCAATGAATATAAAATAAAACATTTCCTCAAACAGAGCAATAAATAATTGTAACAGATAATACTCTGATTTTGCCCACCACGAGAATAAGTTCATAGAACTTGCACTCTCGGGTGGAGTTCATCATACCATGGGAAAATCATCAAATAAAGCAAATAAAGCAAGACACTCCAATAAAAATTATACCTACAAATGAAAATCGAGACCAGTAATCTACAATATCGTCAAATTAACATCAAAATATGAAGAAAAAACAAATCAAATAACATCAAAATATGAAGAAAAAAAGCAAAACATTAACTTCTAACCTTAAGACATTGTTTAATATGGCTTTTAAATTTATGAAGGCTTTCAAATTTATTCACATTAATCCTATTCTCATAAAGATAGTTTAGAGCTCTGTTGTACGAGACGCGCCTGAAAAATTCAGTGTTGCATCTAGGCTGTCTTACATTAGTCAACATGGCCGATCTTGTGCACGAATCAGTACACAGATCATTCACATCGATTTCAGTATTATAGACATGTACACAGGATTCTAAGAGGAATATTTGTTTTATATTGAACACATTAAATTCATTGTATAAAAGCAACGTAGAGTACCTAGCTGGCTTATTCGATATTATTTTAATAATTTTTACTCCCTCGAGCGGTCGCGGGCGGCATTTTATGCCGAAATTAAAACTCAATTTTTACTCCCTCGAGCGGTCGCGGGCGGCATTTTATGCCGAAATTAAAACTCAATTTTTACTCCCTCGAGCGGTCGCGGGCGGCATTTTATGCCGCAATTAAAACTCAATTTTTACTCCCTCGAGCGGTCGCGGGCGGCATTTTATGCCGAAATTAAAACTCAATTTTTACTCCCTCGAGCGGTCGCGGGCGGCATTTTATGCCGAAATTAAAACTCAATTTTTACTCCCTCGAGCGGTCGCGGGCGGCATTTTATGCCGAAATTAAAACTCAGTTTTTACTCCCTCGAGCGGTCGCGGGCGGCATTTTATGCCGAAATTAAAACTCAATTTTTACTCCCTCGAGCGGTCGCGGGCGGCATTTTATGCCGAAATTAAAACTCAATTTTTACTCCCTCGAGCGGTCGCGGGCGGCATTTTATGCCGAAATTAAAACTCAATTTTTACTCCTTCGAGCGGTCGCGGGCGGCATTATATGCCGAAATTAAAACTCAATTTTTACTCCCTCGAGCGGTCGCGGGCGGCATTTTATGCCGAAATTAAAACTCAATTTTTACTCCCTCGAGCGGTCGCGGGCGGCATTTTATGCCGAAATTAAAACTCAATTTTTACTCCCTCGAGCGGTCGCGGGCGGCATTTTATGCCGAAATTAAAACTCAATTTTTACTCCCTCGAGCGGTCGCGGGCGGCATTTTATGCCGAAATTAAAACTCAATTTTTACTCCCTCGAGCGGTCGCGGGCGGCATTTTATGCCGAAATTAAAACTCAGTTTTTACTCCCTCGAGCGGTCGCGGGCGGCATTCTATGCCGAAATTAAAACTCAGTTTTTACTCCCTCGAGCGGTCGCGGGCGGCATTTTATGCCGAAATTAAAACTCAATTTTTACTCCCTCGAGCGGTCGCGGGCGGCATTTTATGCCGAAATTAAAACTCCATTTTTACTCCCTCAAGCGGTCGCGGGCGGCATTTTATGCCGAAATTAAAACTCAATTTTTACTCCCTCGAGCGGTCGCGGGCGGCATTTTATGCCGAAATTAAAACTCAATTTTTACTCCCTCGAGCGGTCGCGGGCGGCATTTTATGCCGAAATTAAAACTCAATTTTTACTCCCTCGAGCGGTCGCGGGCGTCATTTTATGCCGAAATTAAAACTCAATTTTTACTCCCTCGAGCGGTCGCGGGCGGCATTTTATGCCGAAATTAAAACTCAATTTTTACTCCCTCGAGCGGTCGCGGGCGGCATTTTATGCCGAAATTAAAACTCAATTTAAGATAAGATAAGATAAGATTTATTTAGCAAAAATCAGATAATACAAAGGTACACTCGCACATGAATTAATTAAACAGAAATTCCAAAATAAACTCAAGCAACTTCAAAAATGAAAATAAAATGTAATGAATATAAAATAAAAAATTTCTTCAATGAATATAAAATAAAACATTTCTTCAATGAATATAAAATAAAACATTTCCTCAAACAGAGCAATAAATAATTGTAACAGATAATACTCTGATTTTGCCCACCACGAGAATAAGTTCATAGAACTTGCGCTCTCGGGTGGAGTTCATCATACCATGGGAAAATCATCAAATAAAGCAAATAAAGCAAGACACTCCAATAAAAATTATACCTACAAATGAAAATCGAGACCAGTAATCTACAATATCGTCAAATTAACATCAAAATATGAAGAAAAAACAAATCAAATAACATCAAAATATGAAGAAAAACTCTGCAAATTCTTGACACAACGGTTCATTATCTTCTTTGTACAGATCACCCTTCTGTCTATACCAGACTGTATTGCAAATCGGCACCATACCATATTCTCACCGTACTCATACCATACCATACGCATTTCTTTCCTATCATACCATACTGTATTATACCAAATCATACATACAATAATATACCATACCATACTCATACCATGTCATACAAACCGAGTGAATATTGAAATGTCATCCATTTCTGACCTATTTTTAAAATTTCAAGTCAAAGCTCATCATCAAAATTTAATTTGTATTATTACAAAAAGGTATTATTTAAACAATTTTACAGATGAGAAACCGAGTAAATATTGCAATGTGGTCTATCCCCGACTCACGGTTAAAATTTCCAGACTGTAGTTTACCGGGAAGATGACAAAAGGTAGTTTTATTCTGGGCGTCTGAGGGTTGGGTCACATAACGGCCGTTTTCGACGCGAAAGATTAGTGTTTTTCCTAAACCTTTGCGCGCTCACTGTGAACGAACGGCTGATCGCAGAAAAATCCAATTGGTCTTAGAAGATTCGTAATTTTTCAGGTCATTCAAAAGTGAACTGAAAATCAAACGTTTCTGTTAAATATTTTGAGATATGACATTGTCGAAATTTTAAATTTCGTTTTGAACCCCTTCCCCTTGACCTAGGGTTATGAAAAGTTTCGAGGACCATTGTGGGGCTGGTCCGAACCCAGAAACCGAATTTCGTAATTTTAACTCAACGCTAACCGGGCAAAGTGGCACGGACGGCGGACGCCGAGTGAATATTGAAATGTGATCCATTTCTGAATTTCAGTTAAATATTTTGAGTTGTTTGGTATGATAGGAAAGAAATACGAATTTCTTTTCTATCTTACCATACTGTACTATACCAAATCATACATACAATAATATACCATACCATACCATACTCATACCATGTCATACAAACCGAGTGAATATTGAAATGTGATCCATTTCTGACCTATATTTAAAATTTCAAGTATCTACCTCATCATCAAAATTTAATTTGTTTAAACAAATAGGTATTATTTAAATAATTTTACAGACAAGAAACCGAGTGAATATTGCATTGTGATCCAGTTCTGAACTATTTTTAAAATTTCAAGTCAATAGCTCATCATCAAAATTTAATTTGTATTATTACAAAAAGGTATTATTTAAACAATTTTACAGATGAGAAACCGAGTGAATATTGCAATGTGGTCTATCCCCCACTCACGGTTAAAATTTCTAGACTGTAGTTTACCGGGAAGATGACAAAAGGTAGTTTTATTCTGGGCGTCTGAGGGTTGGGTCACATAACGGCCGTTTTCGACGCAAAAGATTAGTGTTTTTCCTAAACCTTTGCGCGCTCACTGTGAACGAACGGCTGGTCGCACAAAAATCCAATTGGTCTTAAAAGATTCGTAATTTTTCAGGTCATTCAAAAGTGAACTGAAAATTACACGTTTCAGTTAAATATTTTGAGATATGACATTGTCGAAATTTTAAATTTCGTTTTGAACCCCTTCCCCTTGACCTAGGGTTATGAAAAGTTTCGAGGATCATTGTGGGGCTGGTCCAAACCCAGAAACCAAATTTCGTAATTTTAGCTCAACGCTAACTGGGCAAAATGCCACGGACGGCGGACGGCGGACGGGGGACGGCGGACGGCGTACGGCGGACGGACGGATTTTTTTTTATTCGATTTTCTGAATCTACGTGTCTTGAAACGTAAACCAACAAATTTTGAGGGGGGGTTAAAATTTTTTTTTCTTTGGGCGATTCCAATGGTTCATTATCGAAGATAATAAACCAAAAAAGCAAAACATTAACTTCTAACCTTAAGACATTGTTTGATATGGCTTTTAAATTTAAACTCAGTTTTTACTCCCTCGAGCGGTCGCGGGGGGGGCATTTTATGCCGAAATTAAAACTCAGTTTTTACTCCCTCGAGCGGTCGCGGGCGGCATTTTATGCCGAAATTAAAACTCAATTTTTACTCCCTCGAGCGGTCGCGGGCGGCATTTTATGCCGAAATTAAAACTCCATTTTTACTCCCTCGAGCGGTCGCGGGCGGCATTTTATGCCAAAATTAAAACTCAATTTTTACTCCCTCGAGCGGTCGCGGGCGGCATTTTATGCCGAAATTAAAACTCAATTTTTACTCCCTCGAGCGGTCGCGGGCGGCATTTTATGCCGAAATTAAAACTCAATTTTTACTCCCTCGAGCGGTCGCGGGCGGCATTTTATGTTGAAATTAAAACTCAATTTTTACTCCCTCGAGCGGTCGCGGGCGGCATTTTATGCCGAAATTAAAACTCAATTTAAGATAAGATAAGATAAGATTTATTTAGCAAAAATCAGATAATACAAAGGTACACTCGCACATGAATTAATTAAACAGAAATTCCAAAATAAACTCAAGCAACTTCAAAAATGAAAATAAAATGTAATGAATATAAAATAAAAAATTTCTTCAATGAATATAAAATAAAACATTTCTTCAATGAATATAAAATAAAACATTTCCTCAAACAGAGCAATAAATAATTGTAACAGATAATACTCTGATTTTGCCCACCACGAGAATAAGTTCATAGAACTTGCGCTCTCGGGTGGAGTTCATCATACCATGGGAAAATCATCAAATAAAGCAAATAAAGCAAGACACTCCAATAAAAATTATACCTACAAATGAAAATCGAGACCAGTAATCTACAATATCGTCAAATTAACATCAAAATATGAAGAAAAAACAAATCAAATAACATCAAAATATGAAGAAAAAAAGCAAAACATTAACTTCTAACCTTAAGACATTGTTTGATATGGCTTTTAAATTTAAACTCAGTTTTTACTCCCTCGAGCGGTCGCGGGGGGGGCATTTTATGCCGAAATTAAAACTCAGTTTTTACTCCCTCGAGCGGTCGCGGGCGGCATTTTATGCCGAAATTAAAACTCAATTTTTACTCCCTCGAGCGGTCGCGGGCGGCATTTTATGCCGAAATTAAAACTCCATTTTTACTCCCTCGAGCGGTCGCGGGCGGCATTTTATGCCAAAATTAAAACTCAATTTTTACTCCCTCGAGCGGTCGCGGGCGGCATTTTATGCCGAAATTAAAACTCAATTTTTACTCCCTCGAGCGGTCGCGGGCGGCATTTTATGCCGAAATTAAAACTCAATTTTTACTCCCTCGAGCGGTCGCGGGCGGCATTTTATGCTGAAATTAAAACTCAATTTTTACTCCCTCGAGCGGTCGCGGGCGGCATTTTATGCCGAAATTAAAACTCAATTTAAGATAAGATAAGATAAGATTTATTTAGCAAAAATCAGATAATACAAAGGTACACTCGCACATGAATTAATTAAACAGAAATTCCAAAATAAACTCAAGCAACTTCAAAAATGAAAATAAAATGTAATGAATATAAAATAAAAAATTTCTTCAATGAATATAAAATAAAACATTTCTTCAATGAATATAAAATAAAACATTTCCTCAAACAGAGCAATAAATAATTGTAACAGATAATACTCTGATTTTGCCCACCACGAGAATAAGTTCATAGAACTTGCGCTCTCGGGTGGAGTTCATCATACCATGGGAAAATCATCAAATAAAGCAAATAAAGCAAGACACTCCAATAAAAATTATACCTACAAATGAAAATCGAGACCAGTAATCTACAATATCGTCAAATTAACATCAAAATATGAAGAAAAAACAAATCAAATAACATCAAAATATGAAGAAAAAAAGCAAAACATTAACTTCTAACCTTAAGACATTGTTTAATATGGCTTCTAAATTTATGAAGGCTTTCAAATTTATTCACATTAATCCTATTCTCATAAAGATAGTTTAGAGCTCTGTTGTACGAGACGCGCCTGAAAAATTCAGTGTTGCATCTAGGCTGTCTTACATTAGTCAACATGGCCGATCTTGTGCACGAATCAGTACACAGATCATTCACATCGATTTCAGTATTATAGACATGTACACAGGATTCTAAGAGGAATATTTGTTTTATATTGAACACATTAAATTCATTGTATAAAACTCTGCAAATTCTTGACACAACGGTTTATTATCTTCCTTGTGCAGATCACCCTTCTGTCTACACCAGACTGTGTTGCAAATCGGCACCATACCATATTCTCACCGTACTCATACCATACCATACGAATTTCTTTCCTATCATACCATACTGTACTATACCAAATCATACATACAATAATATACCATACCATACTCATACCATGTCATACAAACCGAGTGAATATTGAAATGTCGTCCATTTCTGACCTATATTTAAAATTTCAAGTATCTAGCTCATCATCAAAATTTAATTTGTTTAAACAAATAGGTATTATTTAAACAATTTTACAGACAAGAAAACGAGTGAATATTGCATTGTGATCCAGTTCTGAACTATTTTTAAAATTTCAAGTCAACAGCTCATCATCAAAATTAAATTTGTATTATTACAAAAAGGTATTATTTAAACAATTTTACAGATGAGAAACCGAGTGAATATTGCAATGTGGTCTATCCCCGACTCACGGTTAAAATTTCTAGACTGTAGTTTACCGGGAAGATGAAAAACGTAGTTTTATTCTGGGCGTCTGGAGGTTGGGTCACATAACGGCCGTTTTCGACGCGAAAGTTTAGTGTTTTTCCTAAACCTTTGCGCGCTCACTGTGAACGAACGGCTGGTCGCACAAAAATCCAATTGGTCTTAAAAGATTCGTAATTTTTCAGGTCATTCAAAAGTGAACTAAAAATTACACGGTTCAGTTGAATATTGGGAGATATGACATCGTCGAAATTTTAAATTTCGTTTTGAACCCCTTCCCCTTGACCTAGGGTTATGAAAAGTTTCGAGGATCATTGTGGGGCTGGTCCTAACCCAGAAACCAAATTTCGTAATTTTAGCTCAACGCTAACTGGGCAAAGTGCCACGGACGGCGGACGGCGGACGGCGGACGGGGGACGGCGGACGGGGGACGGCGTACGGCGGACGGACGGATTTTTTTTTATTCGATTTTCTGAATCTACGTATCTTGAAACGTAAACCAACAAATTTTGAGGGGGGGTTAAAAAATTTTTTTCTTTGGGCGATTCCAATGGTTCATTATCGAAGATAATAAACCAAAAGCAACGTAGAGTACCTAGCTGGCTTATTCGATATTATTTTAATAATTTTTACTCCCTCGAGCGGTCGCGGGCGGCATTTTATGCCGAAATTAAAACTCAATTTTTACTCCCTCGAGCGGTCGCGGGCGGCATTTTATGCCGAAATTAAAACTCAATTTTTACTCCCTCGAGCGGTCGCGGGCGGCATTTTATGCCGCAATTAAAACTCAATTTTTACTCCCTCGAGCGGTCGCGGGCGGCATTTTATGCCGAAATTAAAACTCAATTTTTACTCCCTCGAGCGGTCGCGGGCGGCATTTTATGCCGAAATTAAAACTCAATTTTTACTCCCTCGAGCGGTCGCGGGCGGCATTTTATGCCGAAATTAAAACTCAGTTTTTACTCCCTCGAGCGGTCGCGGGCGGCATTTTATGCCAAAATTAAAACTCAATTTTTACTCCCTCGAGCGGTCGCGGGCGGCATTTTATGCCGAAATTAAAACTCAATTTTTACTCCCTCGAGCGGTCGCGGGCGGCATTTTATGCCGAAATTAAAACTCAATTTTTACTCCTTCGAGCGGTCGCGGACGGCATTATATGCCGAAATTAAAACTCAATTTTTACTCCCTCGAGCGGTCGCGGGCGGCATTTTATGCCGAAATTAAAACTCAATTTTTACTCCCTCCAGCGGTCACGGGCGGCATTTTATGCCGAAATTAAAACTCAATTTAAGATAAGATAAGATAAGATTTATTTAGCAAAAATCAGATAATACAAAGGTACACTTGCACATGAATTAATTAAACCAAAATTCCAAAATAAACTCAAGCAACTTCAAAAATGAAAATAAAATGTAATGAATATAAAATAAAAAATTTCTTCAATGAATATAAAATAAAACATTTCTTCAATGAATATAAAATAAAACATTTCCTCAAACAGAGCAATAAATAATTGTAACAGATAATACTCTGATTTTGCCCACCACGAGAATAAGTTCATAGAACTTGCGCTCTCGGCTGGAGTTCATCATACCATGGGAAAATCATCAAATAAAGCAAATAAAGCAAGACACTCCAATAAAAATTATACCTACAAATGAAAATCGAGACCAGTAATCTACAATATCGTCAAATTAACATCAAAATATGAAGAAAAAACAAATCAAATAACATCAAAATATGAAGAAAAAAAGCAAAACATTAACTTCTAACCTTAAGACATTGTTTAATATGGCTTCTAAATTTATGAAGGCTTTCAAATTTATTCACATTAATCCTATTCTCATAAAGATAGTTAAGAGCTCTGTTGTACGAGACGCGCCTGAAAAATTCAGTGTTGCATCTAGGCTGTCTTACATTAGTCAACATGGCCGATCTTGTGCACGAATCAGTACACAGATCATTCACATCGATTTCAGTATTATAGACATGTACACAGGATTCTAAGAGGAATATTTGTTTTATATTGAACAGATTAAATTCATTGTATAAAAGCAACGTAGAGTACCTAGCTGGCTTATTCGATATTATTTTAATAATTTTTACTCCCTCGAGCGGTCGCGGGCGGCATTTTATGCCGAAATTAAAACTCAATTTTTACTCCCTCGAGCGGTCGCGGGCGGCATTTTATGCCGAAATTAAAACTCAATTTTTACTCCCTCGAGCGGTCGCGGGCGGCATTTTATGCCGAAATTAAAACTCAATTTTTACTCCCTCGAGCGGTCGCGGGCGGCATTTTATGCCGAAATTAAAACTCAATTTTCACTCCCTCGAGCGGTCGCGGGCGGCATTTTATGCCGCATTTAAAACTCAATTTTTACTCCCTCGAGCGGTCGCGGGCGGCATTTTATGCCGAAATTAAAACTCAATTTTTACTCCCTCGAGCGGTCGCGGGCGGCATTTTATGCCGAAATTAAAACTCAACTTTTACTCCCTCGAGCGGTCGCGGGCGGCATTTTATGCCGAAATTAAAACTCAGTTTTTACTCCCTCGAGCGGTCGCGGGCGGCATTTTATGCCGAAATTAAAACTCAATTTTTACTCCCTCGAGCGGTCGCGGGCGGCATTTTATGCCGAAATTAAAACTCAATTTTTACTCCCTCGAGCGGTCGCGGGCGGCATTTTATGCCGAAATTAAAACTCAATTTTTACTCCCTCGAGCGGTCGCGGGCGGCATTTTATGCCGAAATTAAAACTCAATTTTTACTCCCTCGAGCGGCCGCGGGCGGCATTTTATGCCGAAATTAAAACTCAATTTTTACTCCCTCGAGCGGTCGCGGGCGGCATTTTATGCCGAAATTAAAACTCAATTTAAGATAAGATAAGATTTATTTAGCAAAAATCAGATAATACAAAGGTACACTCGCACATGAATTAATTAAACAGAAATTCCAAAATAAACTCAAGCAACTTCAAAAATGAAAATAAAATGTAATGAATATAAAATAAAAAATTTCTTCAATGAATATAAAATAAAACATTTCTTCAATGAATATAAAATAAAACATTTCCTCAAACAGAGCAATAAATAATTGTAACAGATAATACTCTGATTTTGCCCACCACGAGAATAAGTTCATAGAATTTTAGGTCTCTGTGGACTATTTCTCTTGAATGGAGATAATCCAACCCATTCCAATCATCACCAATTGCCTAAACCAATTCTTAGGCTGCTGCTCCTTGAGGACTCCGTTCCGCCTCATCCACGCACATTGGTGGATGAACTAAATGAAGTATGCCACAACTACGGTGATGTGAAAGACCCAGTGCTTCAGATTTACTGCACACGAGTATAGTGATTAAATGACTGGTAGCGGGAAGTAATCTTTCTTTATTGAAAACAGTTTTCTAAGTATCTTTCAAAGTTCGAAAGTAATCTTTCTTTGGAAAGAGGAACACGTTCGTCCAGTTTTTAGGGAGAACGACCGATCTCGTTTTTGGAAGGAATGGCAGAACCAATGTTTGTCTTCCTCCATGGGTAGGTAGGCACGCACAAATTCACTGCCAAAAGTACGTTAGGCATTGAAAAAAATTAAAAAGGAGGACCAATTAAACATTTATTTAGATTGAGCACATGAGACTAAGAGATTTCTGACGCATCACTCTGTGCTATTTCATGTACCGTCTCTAGCGTCGTACTCAGGATACTTCTCTTTTCTTGCAAATCCTTCAGGCAGTTTTTCACTTGCCACCTCTTCCTTGGCGGGGTACCATCACCGTACAACCTGTGCAACCCTTTCATAAACTCCGCACAGTAGTTTTTAAAGCTCTTGTGCCTCTTTCATGAGCCATGCGGAAGTAATTGGTTTTTTGAACTTATCTAAATACATCCGTCGAACAGTGTAAGACTCGAGGATTTTCGTCACGATTTCTTTCCCTTCAGACGATATGGTTTTTTTAGACTTCTTCGAAACGACCAGTTATTTCCTAGTTGGTCGTTGAGGAGCTTTTGGAGGTTGCTGTCGTCAAACGGCATTGACGACAGCAATGAGCATGATGAAAAGAATGATTCCTAACGACCATGCATCAGCTATCTTAGGGTTGTACGGTGAGGCACTCACAACTTCAGGTGCTGCGTAGGCAGCCGAACCGCAGACGGTCGTGCTCCAAATCCGTTTCCCATATGGCGACTTTCTGTAGGAGTGGGGGGAACCACGCTAATATCTGCCCCACTGTCAACAAGGTATTTGGAATGTGTCGCCCGGTCGTAAAGAAATAAGCGACTTGAATTAAGTCCCCAACTCCCACGAGTCGCATCTAGGGAGTGGGGTTTCAGTTTTCCTTCAAGGTCCCCGTAGGGTTAGAAGGTTTGAACCCACAGGGGAGAAGGCATTTGCGCGCGTTACTGCCAAAACGCATATGGTAGTAGTAAATACGAGGTTCAGATGTATCAGCATTGGGTGATTGAGAACGGGCTCTGAACGCACGATCCCTAGCCCCATTAGAAGTAGATCGGGAGCGGTCCTGGTTGTGGTGAAAAGAATTAATTTGCGCTGATAGTTGTGAAATCTGAGTCTCAAGACTCTTGAGACGCTCCTCACACACATTGGTGGATGAAATAAATGTAGTATGCCATTTCGGTGATGTGAAAGACGCAGTGCTTCAGATTTACTGCACACGAGTATGGTGATTTTTTGAGGGAGGACGACCGATCTCGTTTTCGGAAGGAATGGCAGCAATGTGTGTAACGGTGCGTCTTCCTACATGGGTAGGTAGGCACCCACAAATTCACTGCCAAAAGTACGTTTAGTAATGGAAAAAAAAAGAAAAAAAAGAGGACAAATTAAACATTTATTTAGATTGAGCACATGAGACTAAGATATTTCTGACGCATCACTGTGTGCTATTTCTTGTACCGTCTCTAGCGTCGTACTCAGAATACTCCTCTTATCTTGCTAATCCTTCAGGCAGTTTTTCACTTGCCCCCTCTTCCTTGGCGGGTTACCATCACCGTACAACCTGTGCAACCCTTTCATAAACTCCGCACAGTAGTTTTTAAAGCGCTTGTGCCTCTTTCATGAACCATGCGGAAGTAATTGGTTTTTTTAACTTATCTAAATACATCCGTCGAATTGTGTAAGGCTCGAGGATTTTCGTCACGATTTCTTTCCCTTCAGACGATATGGTTTTTTTGAGACTTCTTTCTTGCTGTCGTCAAACAGCATTGTTCCATTGAGCATGATGAATGGAATGTTTCCTAACGACCATGCATGAGCTATCTTAGGGTTGTACGGTGAGGCACTCACAACTTCAGGTGCTGCGTAGGCAGCCGAACCGCAGAAGGTCGTGCTCCAAATCCGTTTCCCATCTGCTACGCAAAATCTGGCAAAACCAAAATCTGCTATCTTGATGTTATTCCTCTTAGTCAAAACTACATTTTCGCATTTTAGGTCTCTGTGGACTATTTCTCTTGAATGGAGATAATCCAACCCATTCCAATCATCACCAATTGCCTAAACCAATTCTTAGGCTGCTGCTCCTCCGGCGGGGTACCATCACCGTACAACCTGTGCAACCCTTTCATAAACTCCGCACAGTAGTTTTTAAAGCTCTTGTGCCTCTTTCATGAGCCATGCGGAAGTAATTGGTTTTTTGAACTTATCTAAATACATCCGTCGAACAGTGTAAGACTCGAGGATTTTCGTCACGATTTCTTTCCCTTCAGACGATATGGTTTTTTTAGACTTCTTCGAAACGACCAGTTATTTCCTAGTTGGTCGTTGAGGAGCTTTTGGAGGTTGCTGTCGTCAAACGGCATTGACGACAGCAATGAGCATGATGAAAAGAATGATTCCTAACGACCATGCATCAGCTATCTTAGGGTTGTACGGTGAGGCACTCACAACTTCAGGTGCTGCGTAGGCAGCCGAACCGCAGACGGTCGTGCTCCAAATCCGTTTCCCATATGGCGACTTTCTGTAGGAGTGGGGGGAACCACGCTAATATCTGCCCCACTGTCAACAAGGTATTTGGAATGTGTCGCCCGGTCGTAAAGAAATAAGCGACTTGAATTAAGTCCTCAACTCCCACGAGTCGCATCTAGGGAGTAGGGTTTCAGTTTTCCTTCAAGGTCCCCGTAGGGTTAGAAGGTTTGAACCCACAGGGGAGAAGGCATTTGCGCGCGTTCCTGCCAAAACGCATATGGTAGTAGCAAATACGAGGTTCAGATGTATCAGCATTGGGTGATTGAGAACGGGCTCTGAACGCACGATCCCTAGCCCCATTAGAAGTAGATCGGGAGCGGTCCTGGTTGTGGTGAAAAGCATTAATTTGCGCTGATAGTTGTGAAATCTGAGTCTCAACACTCTTGAGACGCTCCTCACACACATTGGTGGATGAAATAAATGAAGTAGGCCCCCTCTTCCTTGGCGGGTTACCATCACCGTACAACCTGTGCAACCCTTTCATAAACTCCGCACAGTAGTTTTTAAAGCGCTTGTGCCTCTTTCATGAGCCATGCGGAAGTAATTGGTTTTTTTAACTTATCTAAATACATCCGTCGAATTGTGTAAGGCTCGAGGATTTTCGTCACGATTTCTTTCCCTTCAGACGATATGGTTTTTTTGAGACTTCTTCGAAACGACCAGTTCTTTCCTAGTTGGTCGTTGAGGAGCTTTTGGAGGTTGCTGTCGTCAAACAGCATTGTTCCATTGTGCATGATGAATGGAATGTTTCCTAACGACCATGCATCAGCTATCTTAGGGTTGTACAGTGAGGCACTCACAAATTCAGGTGCTGCGTAGGCAGCCGAACCGCAGAAGGTCGTGCTCCAAATCCGTTACCCATCTGCTACGCAAAATCTGGCAAAACCAAAATCTGCTATCTTGATGTTATTCCTCTTAGTCAAAACTACATTTTCGCATTTTAGGTCTCTGTGGACTATTTCTCTTGAATGGAGATAATCCAACCCATTCCAATCATCACCAATTGCCTAAACCAATTCTTAGGCTGCTGCTCCTCCGGCGGGGTACCATCACCGTACAACCTGTGCAACCCTTTCATAAACTCCGCACAGTAGTTTTTAAAGCTCTTGTGCCTCTTTCATGAGCCATGCGGAAGTAATTGGTTTTTTGAACTTATCCAAATACATCCGTCGAACAGTGTAAGGCTCGAGGATTTTTGTCACGATTTCTTTCCCTTCAGACGATATGGTTTTTTTGAGACTTCTTCGAAACGACCAGTTCTTTCCTAGTTGGTCGTTGAGGAGCTTTTGGAGGTTGCTGTCGTCAAACAGCATTGTTCCATTGTGCATGATGAATGGAATGTTTCCTAACGACCATGCATCAGCTATCTTAGGGTTGTACAGTGAGGCACTCACAAATTCAGGTGCTGCGTAGGCAGCCGAACCGCAGAAGGTCGTGCTCCAAATCCGTTACCCATCTGCTACGCAAAATCTGGCAAAACCAAAATCTGCTATCTTGATGTTATTCCTCTTAGTCAAAACTACATTTTCGCATTTTAGGTCTCTGTGGACTATTTCTCTTGAATGGAGATAATCCAACCCATTCCAATCATCACCAATTGCCTAAACCAATTCTTAGGCTGCTGCTCCTCCGGCGGGGTACCATCACCGTACAACCTGTGCAACCCTTTCATAAACTCCGCACAGTAGTTTTTAAAGCTCTTGTGCCTCTTTCATGAGCCATGCGGAAGTAATTGGTTTTTTGAACTTATCTAAATACATCCGTCGAACAGTGTAAGACTCGAGGATTTTCGTCACGATTTCTTTCCCTTCAGACGATATGGTTTTTTTAGACTTCTTCGAAACGACCAGTTATTTCCTAGTTGGTCGTTGAGGAGCTTTTGGAGGTTGCTGTCGTCAAACGGCATTGACGACAGCAATGAGCATGATGAAAAGAATGATTCCTAACGACCATGCATCAGCTATCTTAGGGTTGTACGGTGAGGCACTCACAACTTCAGGTGCTGCGTAGGCAGCCGAACCGCAGACGGTCGTGCTCCAAATCCGTTTCCCATATGGCGACTTTCTGTAGGAGTGGGGGGAACCACGCTAATATCTGCCCCACTGTCAACAAGGTATTTGGAATGTGTCGCCCGGTCGTAAAGAAATAAGCGACTTGAATTAAGTCCTCAACTCCCACGAGTCGCATCTAGGGAGTAGGGTTTCAGTTTTCCTTCAAGGTCCCCGTAGGGTTAGAAGGTTTGAACCCACAGGGGAGAAGGCATTTGCGCGCGTTCCTGCCAAAACGCATATGGTAGTAGCAAATACGAGGTTCAGATGTATCAGCATTGGGTGATTGAGAACGGGCTCTGAACGCACGATCCCTAGCCCCATTAGAAGTAGATCGGGAGCGGTCCTGGTTGTGGTGAAAAGCATTAATTTGCGCTGATAGTTGTGAAATCTGAGTCTCAACACTCTTGAGACGCTCCTCACACACATTGGTGGATGAAATAAATGAAGTAGGCCCCCTCTTCCTTGGCGGGTTACCATCACCGTACAACCTGTGCAACCCTTTCATAAACTCCGCACAGTAGTTTTTAAAGCGCTTGTGCCTCTTTCATGAGCCATGCGGAAGTAATTGGTTTTTTTAACTTATCTAAATACATCCGTCGAATTGTGTAAGGCTCGAGGATTTTCGTCACGATTTCTTTCCCTTCAGACGATATGGTTTTTTTGAGACTTCTTTCTTGCTGTCGTCAAACAGCATTGTTCCATTGAGCATGATGAATGGAATGTTTCCTAACGACCATGCATGAGCTATCTTAGGGTTGTACGGTGAGGCACTCACAACTTCAGGTGCTGCGTAGGCAGCCGAACCGCAGAAGGTCGTGCTCCAAATCCGTTTCCCATCTGCTACGCAAAATCTGGCAAAACCAAAATCTGCTATCTTGATGTTATTCCTCTTAGTCAAAACTACATTTTCGCATTTTAGGTCTCTGTGGACTATTTCTCTTGAATGGAGATAATCCAACCCATTCCAATCATCACCAATTGCCTAAACCAATTCTTAGGCTGCTGCTCCTCCGGCGGGGTACCATCACCGTACAACCTGTGCAACCCTTTCATAAACTCCGCACAGTAGTTTTTAAAGCTCTTGTGCCTCTTTCATGAGCCATGCGGAAGTAATTGGTTTTTTGAACTTATCCAAATACATCCGTCGAACAGTGTAAGGCTCGAGGATTTTTGTCACGATTTCTTTCCCTTCAGACGATATGGTTTTTTTGAGACTTCTTCGAAACGACCAGTTCTTTCCTAGTTGGTCGTTGAGGAGCTTTTGGAGGTTGCTGTCGTCAAACAGCATTGTTCCATTGTGCATGATGAATGGAATGTTTCCTAACGACCATGCATCAGCTATCTTAGGGTTGTACAGTGAGGCACTCACAAATTCAGGTGCTGCGTAGGCAGCCGAACCGCAGAAGGTCGTGCTCCAAATCCGTTACCCATCTGCTACGCAAAATCTGGCAAAACCAAAATCTGCTATCTTGATGTTATTCCTCTTAGTCAAAACTACATTTTCGCATTTTAGGTCTCTGTGGACTATTTCTCTTGAATGGAGATAATCCAACCTGTAGGGCTGTTTGCTCTACCAACGGGAAGATCAGGGATGAAATGAGAAGGCAGTCATTTTAACTTCGATGGCTGATATATATTTACATATGATCGTGCGCGTTATGAAATGTCGATGTGTACAGGTTAATGAATAGATGAACGATTGTAGAAAAATACAGGTTTACGTATAGTGAATGCACTTGAACACACGAGGGGTTACTACACTGAGGAGACTTGAGTCACTTGAAACAGAGTAGGTCGGGTACAAACAGTTATCAGTTAGATCGAAAGTGATGCGTTTGAACGTGATGCGAGTGAATGCGTTGGTTGACAGATCGTTGGTTGACTGAACCGCGTTGGTTGAATCAACCGCGTTGGTTGAGTCAACCGCGTTGGTTGACTCAACCGCGTTGACTGAATGAAGTTTGTAGACTGAACGATGACTGAACGGTGGACTGTACGGTGGACTGTACGCATTTGGCAGTGCTCAGGGATTTTATAACCTAGGTAGAGGGGAGCAGACGTTTTGGAACTCTCGTGAAAACACAATAAACCGCGAGAAGGGGTAACTTGGAGGGATGGAATGGAAGGGCGAAATCAGTTATGATAAAATGACCTTAGGTCGTTGCCACAGGGGGTTAACGGTATGAGTACACACGTGTAGGGATAACTAACCAGGTGTAGGGTCTACCAGGTAAGCCAACGGGACGTGATGTTCAACAACCTCAAGGTGGTTGAACTGGCAGTGAAAGGGAATTTTATGAGGAAGCGTATTTTATTTTTGTTATTTTATTATTTGTTTTTCGCGGTGTGAGGTTACGGCCGAACATGGTTCGGGGGCCAGCGAAGGATAACGGAAGTCACAAGGGGTATGGTAATGCGGCCTAAGGGCCATCGAAAATGTGGTAAGTCGTCGTCCATGATGAGGACGACCTCCCCAACGGCGGGGGGATTCAGTGAACGCTGTATGAGGAAGTGACCGGGAGTAAGAATTTGTAGGTCGGCTGGGGATGAGGAGAGTGGGGCCTAGAATTTAGGATCCCTTCGGTTTTTGCGATTATTGGAGATAGTTCGATGGATTACAACACGCTGTGGGAAGTAAGGAATTTTCAGGGATTAATGAGAGAGTTCGATAAAGTACAACACGCTGTAAGAAGTACGGAATTTTCAGGGATTAATGAGAGAGTTCGATAGAATACAACACGCTGTGGGAAGTACGGAATTTTCAGGGATTAATGAGAGAGTTCGATAGAATACAACACGCTGTGGGAAGTACGGAACTTTCAGGGAGTAATGGGAGTTCGATAAAGTACAACACGCTGTGGGAAGTACGGAATTTTCAGGGGTTAATGAGAGAGTTCGATGGATTACAACACGCTGTGGGAAGTAAGGAATTTTCAGGGATTAATGAGAGAGTTCGATAAAGTACAACACGCTGTGGGAAGTACGGAATTTTCAGGGATTAATGAGAGAGTTCGATAGAATACAACACGCTGTGGGAAGTACGGAACTTTCAGGGAGTAATGGGAGTTCGATAAAGTACAACACGCTGTGGGAAGTACGGAATTTTCAGGGATTAATGAGAGAGTTCGATAAAGTACAACACGCTGTGGGAAGTACGGAATTTTCAGGGATTAATGAGAGAGTTCGATAGAATACAACACGCTGTGGGAAGTACGGAACTTTCAGGGAGTAATGGGAGTTCGATAAAGTACAACACGCTGTGGGAAGTACGGAATTTTCAGGGATTAATGAGAGAGTTCGATAAAGTACAACACGCTGTGGGAAGTACGGAATTTTCAGGGATTAATGAGAGAGTTCGATAAAGTACAACACGCTGTGGGAAGTACGGAACTTTCAGGGAGTAATGGGAGTTCGATAAAGTACAACACGCTGTGGGAAGTACGGAATTTTCAGGGATTAATGAGAGAGTTCGATAGAATACAACACGCTGTGGGAAGTACGGAACTTTCAGGGAGTAATGGGAGTTCGATAAAGTACAACACGCTGTGGGAAGTACGGAATTTTCAGGGGTTAATGAGAGAGTTCGATAGAATACAACACGCTGTGGGAAGTACGGAACTTTCAGGGAGTAATGAGAGAGTTCGATAGAATACAACACGCTGTGGGAAGTACGGAACTTTCAGGGAGTAATGGGAGTTCGATAAAGTACAACACGCTGTGGGAAGTACGGAATTTTCAGGGATTAATGAGAGAGTTCGATAGAATACAACACGCTGTGGGAAGTACGGAACTTTCAGGGAGTAATGGGAGTTCGATAAAGTACAACACGCTGTGGGAAGTACGGAATTTTCAGGGGTTAATGAGAGAGTTCGATAGAATACAACACGCTGTGGGAAGTACGGAACTTTCAGGGAGTAATGAGAGAGTTCGATAGAATACAACACGCTGTGGGAAGTACGGAACTTTCAGGGAGTAATGGGAGTTCGATAAAGTACAACACGCTGTGGGAAGTACGGAATTTTCAGGGGTTAATGAGAGAGTTCGATAGAATACAACACGCTGTGGGAAGTACGGAACTTTCAGGGAGTAATGGGAGTTCGATAAAGTACAACACGCTGTGGGAAGTACGGAATTTTCAGGGGTTAATGAGAGAGTTCGATAGAATACAACACGCTGTGGGAAGTACGGAACTTTCAGGGAGTAATGAGAGAGTTCGATAGAATACAACACGCTGTGGGAAGTACGGAACTTTCAGGGAGTAATGGGAGTTCGATAAAGTACAACACGCTGTGGGAAGTACGGAATTTTCAGGGATTAATGAGAGAGTTCGATAGAATACAACACGCTGTGGGAAGTACGGAACTTTCAGGGAGTAATGGGAGTTCGATAAAGTACAACACGCTGTGGGCAGTACGGAATTTTCAGGGGTTAATGAGAGAGTTCGATGGATTACAACACGCTGTGGGAAGTACGGAACTTTCAGGGGTTAATGAGAGAGTTCGATAGAATACAACACGCTGTGGGAAGTACGGAATTTTCAGGGGTTAATGAGAGAGTTCGATAGAATACAACACGCTGTGGGAAGTACGGAACTTTCAGGGAGTAATGGGAGTTCGATAAAGTACAACACGCTGTGGGAAGTACGGAATTTTCAGGGATTAATGAGAGAGTTCGATAGAATACAACACGCTGTGGGAAGTACGGAACTTTCAGGGAGTAATGGGAGTTCGATAAAGTACAACACGCTGTGGGCAGTACGGAATTTTCAGGGGTTAATGAGAGAGTTCGATGGATTACAACACGCTGTGGGAAGTACGGAACTTTCAGGGGTTAATGAGAGAGTTCGATAGAATACAACACGCTGTGGGAAGTACGGAATTTTCAGGGGTTAATGAGAGAGTTCGATAGAATACAACACGCTGTGGGAAGTACGGAACTTTCAGGGAGTAATGGGAGTTCGATAAAGTACAACACGCTGTGGGAAGTACGGAATTTTCAGGGATTAATGAGAGAGTTCGATAGAATACAACACGCTGTGGGAAGTACGGAACTTTCAGGGAGTAATGGGAGTTCGATAAAGTACAACACGCTGTGGGCAGTACGGAATTTTCAGGGGTTAATGAGAGAGTTCGATGGATTACAACACGCTGTGGGCAGTACGGAATTTTCAGGGGTTAATGAGAGAGTTCGATAGAATACAACACGCTGTGGGAAGTACGGAACTTTCAGGGGTTAATGAGAGAGTTCGATAGAATACAACACGCTGTGGGAAGTACGGAACTTTCAGGGAGTAATGGGAGTTCGATAAAGTACAACACGCTGTGGGAAGTACGGAATTTTCAGGGGTTAATGAGAGAGTTCGATAGAATACAACACGCTGTGGGAAGTACGGAACTTTCAGGGAGTAATGGGAGTTCGATAAAGTACAACACGCTGTGGGAAGTACGGAATTTTCAGGGGTTAATGAGAGAGTTCGATAGAATACAACACGCTGTGGGAAGTACGGAACTTTCAGGGAGTAATGAGAGAGTTCGATAGAATACAACACGCTGTGGGAAGTACGGAACTTTCAGGGAGTAATGGGAGTTCGATAAAGTACAACACGCTGTGGGAAGTACGGAATTTTCAGGGATTAATGAGAGAGTTCGATAGAATACAACACGCTGTGGGAAGTACGGAACTTTCAGGGAGTAATGGGAGTTCGATAAAGTACAACACGCTGTGGGAAGTACGGAATTTTCAGGGGTTAATGAGAGAGTTCGATAGAATACAACACGCTGTGGGAAGTACGGAACTTTCAGGGAGTAATGAGAGAGTTCGATAGAATACAACACGCTGTGGGAAGTACGGAACTTTCAGGGAGTAATGGGAGTTCGATAAAGTACAACACGCTGTGGGAAGTACGGAATTTTCAGGGATTAATGAGAGAGTTCGATAGAATACAACACGCTGTGGGAAGTACGGAACTTTCAGGGAGTAATGGGAGTTCGATAAAGTACAACACGCTGTGGGCAGTACGGAATTTTCAGGGGTTAATGAGAGAGTTCGATGGATTACAACACGCTGTGGGAAGTAAGGAATTTTCAGGGATTAATGAGAGAGATCGATAAATGAGAGAGTTCGATAGAATACAACACGCTGTGGGAAGTACGGAATTTTCAGGGATTAATGAGAGAGTTCGATAAAGTACAACACGCTGTGGGAAGTACGGAATTTTCAGGAATTAATGAGAGAGTTCGATAGAATACAACACGATGTGGGAAGTACGGAATTTTCAGGGATTAATGAGAGAGTTCGATAAAGTACAACACGCTGGGGGAAGTACGGAGTTTTCAGAGAACGATTTTATTAATGAGAGAGTTTGATTAACGTCTTGAGTTTGATTAGTTTGAGTTTTATTGAAGGAAAGATTATTCGATAATGAGGGCTCCGTCCAGTTTAGTTATCAAGCATTGAGAGCGATATGATCATCGAAGCGTTGGTCTTTAAAATTGTGAAAAGTCAAAAACGGGGATGGTCGTGATGAGCACTGCCAGTGTTTTCAAATCACTATAAGTATTCGATCTAAAATCTGACTGAGAACTGTTTGTACTTACAGTACGCGACGGTGGGGGCAGAGAGGCGGCGCGTTCGTTGAGGAGCTATTTCCAGGCAGTGAGGTGTTTGTGTAGACGTTCCGTGATGACTTCGACGATCTCAGGGGACTTTTCAGTAAGTCCTTGGTGAGGGGTCGGACTTCCGTGCTGATGGTTTGGTAGTCCGAGCACCATGACGAATAGACATTTTGTTTCGATGTGGGAGAGCAGTTGGATGATGATGGATGATGTTGGATAAGTTGCATCAAGAGTTGACTTCGATTTCACTGTCAACCCTTGCCTGATTCATTCCCGGGTTTCGGCACCAAAATGTAGGGCTGTTTGCTCTACCAACGGGAAGATCAGGGATGAAATGAGAAGGCAGTCATTTTAACTTCGATGGCTGATATATATTTACATATGATCGTGCGCGTTATGAAATGTCGATGTGTACAGGTTAATGAATAGATGAACGATTGTAGAAAAATACAGGTTTACGTATAGTGAATGCACTTGAACACACGAGGGGTTACTACACTGAGGAGACTTGAGTCACTTGAAACAGAGTAGGTCGGGTACAAACAGTTATCAGTTAGATCGAAAGTGATGCGTTTGAACGTGATGCGAGTGAATGCGTTGGTTGACAGATCGTTGGTTGACTGAACCGCGTTGGTTGAATCAACCGCGTTGGTTGAGTCAACCGCGTTGGTTGACTCAACCGCGTTGACTGAATGAAGTTTGTAGACTGAACGATGACTGAACGGTGGACTGTACGGTGGACTGTACGCATTTGGCAGTGCTCAGGGATTTTATAACCTAGGTAGAGGGGAGCAGACGTTTTGGAACTCTCGTGAAAACACAATAAACCGCGAGAAGGGGTAACTTGGAGGGATGGAATGGAAGGGCGAAATCAGTTATGATATAATGACCTTAGGTCGTTGCCACAGGGGGTTAACGGTATGAGTACACACGTGTAGGGATAACTAACCAGGTGTAGGGTCTACCAGGTAAGCCAACGGGACGTGATGTTCAACAACCTCAAGGTGGTTGAACTGGCAGTGAAAGGGAATTTTATGAGGAAGCGTATTTTATTTTTGTTATTTTATTATTTGTTTTTCGCGGTGTGAGGTTACGGCCGAACACAACCCATTCCAATCATCACCAATTGCCTAAACCAATTCTTAGGCTGCTGCTCCTCCGGCGGGGTACCATCACCGTACAACCTGTGCAACCCTTTCATAAACTCCGCACAGTAGTTTTTAAAGCTCTTGTGCCTCTTTCATGAGCCATGCGGAAGTAATTGGTTTTTTGAACTTATCTAAATACATCCGTCGAACAGTGTAAGACTCGAGGATTTTCGTCACGATTTCTTTCCCTTCAGACGATATGGTTTTTTTAGACTTCTTCGAAACGACCAGTTATTTCCTAGTTGGTCGTTGAGGAGCTTTTGGAGGTTGCTGTCGTCAAACGGCATTGACGACAGCAATGAGCATGATGAAAAGAATGATTCCTAACGACCATGCATCAGCTATCTTAGGGTTGTACGGTGAGGCACTCACAACTTCAGGTGCTGCGTAGGCAGCCGAACCGCAGACGGTCGTGCTCCAAATTCGTTTCCCATAGGGCGACTTTCTGTAGGAGTGGGGGGAACCACGCTAATATCTGCCCCACTGTCAACAAGGTATTTGGAATGTGTCGCCCGGTCGTAAAGAAATAAGCGACTTGAATTAAGTCCCCAACTCCCACGTGTCGCATCTAGGGAGTGGGGTTTCAGTTTTCCTTCAAGGTCCCCGTAGAGTTAGGAGGTTTGAACCCACAGGGGAGAAGGCATTTGCGCGCGTTACTGCCAAAACGCATATGGTAGTAGTAAATACGAGGTTCAGATGTATCAGCACTATTTCTCTTGAATGGAGATAATCCAACCCATTCCAATCATCACCAATTGCCTAAACCAATTCTTAGGCTGCTGCTCCTCCGGCGGGGTACCATCACCGTACAACCTGTGCAACCCTTTCATAAACTCCGCACAGTAGTTTTTAAAGCTCTTGTGCCTCTTTCATGAGCCATGCGGAAGTAATTGGTTTTTTTAACTTATCTAAATACATCCGTCGAACAGTGTAAGACTCGAGGATTTTCGTCACGATTTCTTTCCCTTCAGACGATATGGTTTTTTTAGACTTCTTCGAAACGACCAGTTATTTCCTAGTTGGTCGTTGAGGAGCTTTTGGAGGCTGCTGTCGTCAAACAGCATTGTTCCATTGTGCATGATGAATGGAATGTTTCCTAACGACCATGCATCAGCTATCTTAGGGTTGTACAGTGAGGCACTCACAAATTCAGGTGCTGCGTAGGCAGCCGAACCGCAGAAGGTCGTGCTCCAAATCCGTTTCCCATCTGCTACGCAAAATCTGGCAAAACCAAAATCTGCAATCTTGATGTTATTCCTCTTAGTCAAAACTACATTTTCGCATTTTAGGTCTCTGTGGACTATTTCTCTTGAATGGAGATAATCCAACCCATTCCAATCATCACCAATTGCCTAAACCAATTCTTAGGCTGCTGCTCCTCCGGCGGGGTACCATCACCGTACAACCTGTGCAACCCTTTCATAAACTCCGCACAGTAGTTTTTAAAGCTCTTGTGCCTCTTTCATGAGCCATGCGGAAGTAATTGGTTTTTTGAACTTATCTAAATACATCCGTCGAACAGTGTAAGACTCGAGGATTTTCGTCACGATTTCTTTCCCTTCAGACGATATGGTTTTTTTAGACTTCTTCGAAACGACCAGTTATTTCCTAGTTGGTCGTTGAGGAGCTTTTGGAGGTTGCTGTCGTCAAACAGCATTGTTCCATTGTGCATGATGAATGGAATGTTTCCTAACGACCATGCATCAGCTATCTTAGGGTTGTACGGTGAGGCACTCACAACTTCAGGTGCTGCGTAGGCAGCCGAACCGCAGAAGGTCGTGCTCCAAATCCGTTTCCCATCTGCTACGCAAAATCCGGCAAAACCAAAATCTGCTACCTTGATGTTATTCCTCTTAGTCAAAACTACATTTTCGCATTTTAGGTCTCTGTGGACTATTTCTCTTGAATGGAGATAATCCAACCCATTCCAATCATCACCAATTGCCTAAACCAATTCTTAGGCTGCTGCTCCTTGAGGACTCCGTCCCGCCTCATCCACGCACATTGGTGGATGAACTAAATGAAGTATGCCACAACTACGGTGATGTGAAAGACCCAGTGCTTCAGATTTACTGCACACGAGTATAGTGATTAAATGACTGGTAGCGGGAAGTAATCTTTCTTTATTGAAAACAGTTTTCTAAGTATCTTTCAAAGTTCGAAAGTAATCTTTCTTTTGAAAGAGGAACACGTTCGTCCAGTTTTTAGTGAGAACGACCGGGTGGAGTTCATCATACCATGGGAAAATCATCAAATAAAGCAAATAAAGCAAGACACTCCAATAAAAATTATACCTACTAATGAAAATCGAGACCAGTAATCTACAATATCGTCAAATTAACATCAAAATATGAAGAAAAAACAAATCAAATAACATCAAAATATGAAGAAAAAAAAGCAAAACATTAACTTCTAACCTTAAGACATTGTTTAATATGGCTTTTAAATTTATGAAGGCTTTCAAATTTATTCACATTAATCCTATTCTCATAAAGATAGTTTAGAGCTCTGTTGTACGAGACGCGCCTGAAAAATTCAGTGTTGCATCTAGGCTGTCTTACATTAGTCAACATGGCCGATCTTGTGCACGAATCAGTACACAGATCATTCACATCGATTTCAGTATTATAGACATGTACACAGGATTCTAAGAGGAATATTTGTTTTATATTGAACACATTAAATTCATTGTATAAAAGCAACGTAGAGTACCTAGCTGGCTTATTCGATATTATTTTAATAATTTTTACTCCCTCGAGCGGTCGCGGGCGGCATTTTATGCCGAAATTAAAACTCAATTTTTACTCCCTCGAGCGGTCGCGGGCGGCATTTTATGCCGAATTAAAACTCAATTTTTACTCCCTCGAGCGGTCGCGGGCGGCATTTTATGCCGAAATTAAAACTCAATTTTTACTCCCTCGAGCGGTCGCGGGCGGCATTTTATGCCGAAATTAAAACTCAATTTTTACTCCCTCGAGCGGTCGCGGGCGGCATTTTATGCCGAAATTAAAACTCAATTTTTACTCCCTCGAGCGGTCGCGGGCGGCATTTTATGCCGAAATTAAAACTCAATTTTTACTCCTTCGAGCGGTCGCGGGCGGCATTATATGCCGAAATTAAAACTCAATTTTTACTCCCTCGAGCGGTCGCGGGCGGCATTTTATGCCGAAATTAAAACTCAATTTAAGATAAGATAAGATAAGATTTATTTAGCAAAAATCAGATAATACAAAGGTACACTTGCACATGAATTAATTAAACAAAAATTCCAAAATAAACTCAAGCAACTTCAAAAATGAAAATAAAATGTAATGAATATAAAATAAAAAATTTCTTCAATGAATATAAAATAAAACATTTCTTCAATGAATATAAAATAAAACATTTCCTCAAACAGAGCAATAAATAATTGTAACAGATAATACTATGATTTTGCCCACCACGAGAATAAGTTCATAGAACTTGCGCTCTCGGGTGGAGTTCATCATACCATGGGAAAATCATCAAATAAAGCAAATAAAGCAAGACACTCCAATAAAAATTATACCTACTAATGAAAATCGAGACCAGTAATCTACAATATCGTCAAATTAACATCAAAATATGAAGAAAAAACAAATCAAATAACATCAAAATATGAAGAAAAAAAGCAAAACATTAACTTCTAACCTTAAGACATTGTTTAATATGGCTTTTAAATTTATGAAGGCTTTCAAATTTATTCACATTAATCCTATTCTCATAAAGATAGTTTAGAGCTCTGTTGTACGAGACGCGCCTGAAAAATTCAGTGTTGCATCTAGGCTGTCTTACATTAGTCAACATGGCCGATCTTGTGCACGAATCAGTACACAGATCATTCACATCGATTTCAGTATTATAGACATGTACACAGGATTCTAAGAGGAATATTTGTTTTATATTGAACACATTAAATTCATTGTATAAAAGCAACGTAGAGTACCTAGCTGGCTTATTCGATATTATTTTAATAATTTTTACTCCCTCGAGCGGTCGCGGGCGGCATTTTATGCCGAAATTAAAACTCAATTTTTACTCCCTCGAGCGGTCGCGGGCGGCATTTTATGCCGAAATTAAAACTCAATTTTTACTCCCTCGAGCGGTCGCGGGCGGCATTTTATGCCGAAATTAAAACTCAATTTTTACTCCCTCGAGCGGTCGCGGGCGGCATTTTATGCCGAAATTAAAACTCAATTTTTACTCCTTCGAGCGGTCGCGGGCGGCATTATATGCCGAAATTAAAACTCAATTTTTACTCCCTCGAGCGGTCGCGGGCGGCATTTTATGCCGAAATTAAAACTCAATTTAAGATAAGATAAGATAAGATTTATTTAGCAAAAATCAGGTAATACAAAGGTACACTTGCACATGAATTAATTAAACAAAAATTCCAAAATAAACTCAAGCAACTTCAAAAATGAAAATAAAATGTAATGAATATAAAATAAAAAATTTCTTCAATGAATATAAAATAAAACATTTCTTCAATGAATATAAAATAAAACATTTCCTCAAACAGAGCAATAAATAATTGTAACAGATAATACTCTGATTTTGCCCACCACGAGAATAAGTTCATAGAACTTGCGCTCTCGGGTGGAGTTCATTATACCATGGGAAAATCATCAAATAAAGCAAATAAAGCAAGACACTCCAATAAAAATTATACCTACAAATGAAAATCGAGACCAGTAATCTACAATATCGTCAAATTAACATCAAAATATGAAGAAAAAACAAATCAAATAACATCAAAATATGAAGAAAAAAAGCAAAACATTAACTTCTAACCTTAAGACATTAGTAGTATAGAAAAACCAATCCTGGCGCACCTACTTAAACCTCTGATAAAACTTTTTACCACAAAAACATCAGAACACATTTTTTACCACAAAAACATCAGAACCAGTGACTTTTTCCATTAAGCGACTTAAATCCCTGTTAAAACTTTTTTTATCACAAAACATCATAGCCTTTTCACGGTAGTCGGCGACTTTTTTAAAAATATTTTTTCATCAGAAACTCTAGTAAACTCTAAAAATTAGGAAAAAATTTAAAATTAGGGGTCGATATTTTTGAAATTTAGCTCCCTCTGATGTTTTCACTAAAAAAAAAGAAAGGGGCTAGTTAAAAGGATGGGGAACAGGATAAATAGTATCCATAAGAATAAGTGGGTGGATAATATAAAAAATGAGGGGTTAGTTAAAAGAATAACTTTTATAATAAAATGACAACGCTTGAAATATATAAGAACGCCGTTAAAAAATCAAACTACTCATCTTTCAAGGATATTGAGAAAGGGACTTATACCATCTTGGAAAATTTTATAAAAGACACTGAATATGGAGAAACAGTGGTAGTAAAAATTGCTTATGATGACGACGAGATATGCTTGTTTTTGCCTAAAAGAATATCAGGGCGACTTCTTAAACATGTCAGAAACAACCCAGGAAGTCACCCTGAGAAACTTATTTATAAAGGAACTGACAAAAAGTCAAATGCTTTTCTAATTGACTTTGCGTGAATATTATAATTGTTTTTCATAGCGTTTTAAGGGAAAATTTTCCCTTAAAACAATAATTTATACTAAGTTGTTTTCCAAGACAAAAAAATGAGGGGTTAGTTAAAAGGATCTCTCCAATAAAATAAAAATGTCTCATCCATATTTACAATTTTCACTTAAGCATATCGAATTCATTGAATGTTTCGCATATATCGATAGAAATAAAGATATGAAAGTGTACAGGTTTATAGAACAACTGTTATACGGAGAAATTCCCAACAATAAAATACTAAGTTTTAAATCGTTGCTTAAAACCGAGGGAGCTGAAAAGTTCGTAAACACTGTTAAGAAAACAATACCAGTATCTCCCAATAAAGACGTGAAATGTAAAAGGAAAAGTAAAAGGAAAATCGACGAAACAATGTTGGAGAATTACGTTATTCGTAATAAACGAGATAAGAAATTTCTACAAGAGTTGAACGTAAAGATTTTTTTAAACATGATCCCTACTAAAAATATAATTGTGGACGATGGTAATATTGCCAATATAAAATTACCTTGATCTAATTGTTCGTTTTAATGAGGAATCCTCATTAAAATACATTGAAAATAAAATCTCCTTCATATTCCAAACATCCTGAGCTTTTAGCAACAGTATCGAAACTCAAACTCAAAATCCTTCTTCAGTTTGGCTTTACTCACATTATAAAGCAATTTTCTAAGTTGATATTCAGTAGCAGTTTTAGGAACCTTAATCTTTGTTTCTTTAAGAAATACCTTTACTTCCTCCTTTGTACGGAGCGGTGGTTCACCATCGACACCCAATAAACGTTTTTTTAACATCCGTTTAGAAAATCTATACTCCCTCAATACACGTTGAATCTCGTCTAGTGCGTCACAGTTTCTATCATAAAATCGAAATTCAGGTGTCTTTACAAACTTCCAGAAACCTCCATGTTCATCACATATATCTAATGCCTCGTAGTTTAAAACCATATCTCTTTATTTATTATAGAATATATTCTTTTAACTAACCCCTCTATTTCATTTTCCATTTTCTTTTATTATTTCTTCAAGGTGTGTTTTAAACTTGTCTCTACTTATGTTTATTTCATAGTGCCCCCAAGCCAAAGTATCTATCCCATTTTCCAATATAAATCTTTTATCATCATGAGCGGAAAGAGCTTTCTTATTCTGTTGTACTGTGGACACATCGTGTTTTTTCGATTGGAATAATATCTGTTTCTGATAGTTTGATTCTTTAAAGAATAAACATCTTTTATAATCCTCAAAACTTAAACCTTTATCAACGACATTTTTCTTTACTCCTTTAGATTTTTTCTTCACATCATTAGTTTCGAATATTTTAAAAGCGTAGCACTTTGGGCGAAGTCCAATAAACTCATCCATAATCTTACCTTCTAACTCATCTTTAAATTTCCCCAACACTTTTTTATTAACTTGTGGAACGTTGTAAACATTATTTTTTGGGTAGTCGGAAGTATCGAAATGATCCAACATATTTTTCATATCATTATAAAAATCATCCGTTTTTATTTCCATCATTAAACTATCTGTATCTCCGTATAATAAATTTACATCACTTTTATATTGTTTTTTAACCGTGTTGTAATAAAAATCATACATACAAGTTTTGGAAATGTCTAGAATACTCATACCAATGAAAATTGGTTGTTTAAATGTGATATTTACTTTTTCCATGTGTACAGCCGCTAAGTTTTCGGAAAAAATAGTTCTACCTTTAAAGTTTGGTTTTGAAATTAGTTTTTCCAATTTCAATCCATCAGAACAAAGCCTAATATCCACATGTTTACGCACATTCATCATTGTCCTCCCAAATACACTATTGTTCATAAGTTTAAAAAAGTCTTTTTCGAATGGTGTTTCGGCTTTTGCTCTAAGATTTGTATTGTAATCAATATAGCTTTTTAACCAAGCACTTTGGTCAAATTCTAAAACCTTATGAATTTTTTCTAATTTCATTCCTAGTTGTAAATACTGTTTTAACGTAATGTAATGGATAACGTATTTTTTCTTATCATACAACGTGTTTAAAAGTTTTGGTAGTTTTTCATTTTCATAGTTATTTTCAGGGGCTAAAGGAAAATCAGAGTGTAAATCGTGGAGTTCTTGAGGATATTTTAAATCAACTTCTAAAATATAGCCCTTGGGCGAATCATCAGGAATGGATTGTATATCGAAATTATCTAGATCCGTTTTCCATTCAAAATTTCCATAAGGTAAAAATTTACTCATCGCCCAACCGTAAAGATTATTTGCATCCAAGTATTCAATGAAAACAGATTCTTTTTCTTTGTTGAATTGATCTCCCATATATTTATTATTGGCTTTCGCGTATCGTTTTGAACATTGAGAAATTCCACCTCTTATTCCATTTTCTATGAGTAAAATCTTATCATAATCCGTTAACAATTCAATCTTTTGTTTGGTCATTCTCAACATGCAATCCCAAGCGAAACCTGGTGTTGTATAGTACCAAGCGGGATCTAATTTATATTTTTCTAAAGATATTTTTCTAAAGTTTTCCATGATATCTGCCAACAAAAGAACATCAATTTTATTGTAAAGTTCTGTAAATTCCCCCAAATTTTTAATGTTGAATGTAGACCAAATTTCTAGAGCATTTTTATAATCATTTTCTTTAACATTTTCTCCAGTGAGTTCACTGTAGAATTTCTCTATAGGTGGAAGGATAGTTTCTTGATATTTTTCAACAGAGTCCATATACTCATATGGATAAGCTAATTTTCTAGTAATTAGTTCGAGATGTTCTTTTGGGAAATACTTTCTTATTTCCCTAAATTGATTTTTAGTTAAAGTTTTAGCTAAAGAATCTAAAGAAGCAGAAAGAAACTTAAAAGAATCTATGAATCTCAATTCTATAGTCTTTTTCTTTTTGTTGCCATTTTTATCGAGTTCATTACTTTTATAAGCTACCATTTTAGAAAAGGAAATGTACTTCTCTTCACTTTGTGGTAAAAGTTTAATATCGTAATTATCTTTTTCAAATTCTTTAATAAATAGATGTGCATCGTAGCCAGAAAGATTATGGAAAAATACTGGAATAAACTTTGGATTTGTATATTCTAAATTACAAATTGAATGAGCCGCTCCTCTGTACATTCCAGTCAAATGTGAGTGATCCCTTACTTTTATACAATTATCAGGCATATTTTCCTTCAAAACTTCTAATTGCTCAATATATTCATCTGCTTTAACATCATTTTTGTTATCGATAAAGTGTTTAATTGTTTTTCTCAGTAAATCAAGTTTATTTTCAATTATAGGTGGAGGTTCATTAAATTTTCTTTCACAAATATGGCAACTCTCAGCACTATCGTATTCTCTTTGTTGTTCTTCGGTTAAATTTGTCATGGGAATATTAACGTCATAGTATTGTTTCGCCACCATTCTGGCATCCTTTTTTATTTTTTCATAAAATACTTTTACCGCATCCTGCCCAGAATATTGTACAAGTTTATAATCGCCTACATAGTTTTTCCTACTATCATCTTCGGAATTTTTCATGTAGTAAACAAAACTGTACGGTTCATGTTTTTGAATGGCATTTGTATAACATTCATCGGGATTTGGTTTGCAGGTATCAATCTTTTGTAACGTACATTCAAAATCTGCATAAATTGTAAAAGGTACTTTTGAAGAGTGTCTATAATTTTCAAATTGTAAAATGTTATCATAAGGTTTTGGTAGATCTACTTTAACAGCTTTATGAAGTCCGCAATATTCTTTATGTTCGTTTAATTTAACCTGAGTTCCAAAGCTATTCAAACACATTTTACATAAAAATCTTTTGTGTCCATCCTTTGACATTTGACTATGGCCAACCAGTTTCCAAAGATTCTTGATCCAACAATAATGTTCAGTTTCCTTGTTTTTCAAGTACAACAAGTCAATGTGTCTTTCCTTTTCATCTTTCGTTATTTCCAAGGGTACTATAGTATTTCCTTCATTCAGACAGTAAACATTAATGGAAATCCCAGTTCTTTTCTCAAACTTTTTCACATCGATAAGTTTCATAGGAAAACTGATATCTTTCAACGCTTCGTCAAACTCATGTTCCCATGTTATGTACTTTCCTATTCTATCAGAATCGCGGTCTGCAGGATGTAAAGCCGAAAGAACAGCCCATAGGAAACATTTATTATCTTTATTTTGTACATTTATAATTGCTTTTCTACTTTGTAGAAAATCAGGGAGTTTAATGTAAGACGATCCTCTCAAAGGAATGTACTTGTTAACGTTCAGTTCCAAATGTTTGATTTTGTGAAGTTGCCATTGAGATCCTTTAATTTCGAACGATTCCATTTCATTTAGAATTTTCTGTTTCATTTCATCGTAACAATTTGGTACTTCTGCCGACTGCAATATTATTACGTTTTTAGTTTTGAAATTGAGTTCCTGATACTCCATGTTATTTTTGTTAGTTCCTTTTTTAAATTCTGCGATTAAAACTACATTAACTTTTAGTTTCATTTCTCTAAGTTTCCATTTGAGTAAACCTGTTACGGTCCTTTCAATACTGTTCAGAAATTTGGAAGCATCTTTAAATCCTTTCGTATTTTTAATATCGTAAGTCACCAATCTAGATTTAAACGCAGTTTCCTTTTCTATAACTTCCGTTTTCGGTTCTTTGTTTTTTTCAAATACTTTTTCACTGAACTTAAATACTTTGTGCAATTTTCTCGGTATTACAAATACTGATTTCGCTTTTCTAGGTTCTTTGCTTTTTTCAAATACTTTTTCCCAAAAATTAAATACTTTGTGCAATTTCCTCGGATTTACAAATACTGGTTTCGCATTTTTAGGTTTTCTGATATCCATTGTCCGGTCCGGGTCGTTTTTTCCATGGCTCTTTGACTTTAAATGTCTAGCCCAGTTTTTGTAAGTAATGCTAACGTCGCACTTTTTACAATGTCTTCTATCGTACATTTTATTATAGAATATATTCTTTTAACTAACCTCTCATTTTTTTGAATTCTTAAAGGTGGCGTCGAATCGACGCCACCTTTTTCTTTTGTCTATTATTGGAGAGTTCCTTTTAACTTACCCCTCATAAAAACGTTTTAATGGAAATTTTCCATTAAAATAACAATATTATACTAAGACCAAGTTTTTTCAGAATTCAATATCCCTTTGCATGTTTTTAAAACAGTTTCATAGTCTTTTCCGTTTGAAAGTTCTTTCAACACTATCAAAGACAGATGACCGCAAATTGGAGGATCGTTATACTTTTGAATTTGTTCGGAATTGTAACGAATTTTTTTATTTTCCAAGTATTTTACCAACTCCTTAGGGGGTGATGCGTTTCCATAGGAATCGAAATAATACTTTTCTTTTTCAGATTTTTTAAAGTAACAAGTCCAGTGACTACCATTTTGATAAGAATTTTCCAAATTAATAATTCCACATTCAACAGGTTTAGGTCGATCGGGGAGTTCATCCTTCATGAAAACACCTCGGAAATGTTTTATTTTAAAAATTTTCACGAAACGAGTTAAATCTAAATTACTCAAGGGTTGGTAGTTTTCCGTTTTTTTCTTTTTTTTAAACCGGCCCCAATACTTAGGCTTTTTGCATTTTTAGCTAGTTTTTCCATCTCGAGATTATGACGTTTTATTTCCGCTTCTTCAGCGGCTTTATGTTTCGAATCTATTACTGAAGATGCTACTGCTGCACCTCCTCCCATTAACGCTCCAGCTGCTCCCATTGCTGCAAATATCAGTGGTAGGAATCCACCCTTGTGATTCAAATGTAGTTGTTCGTAATCCAAAGTTAACGTAATTCCTTTCTTTTTTTCTTTAGCTTTTTCAAATGCTTTCGATTGAGTTTCCCACAGACTGATTTTATGTTTTCCGTTTCCCGAAATTTGTTTCGCTGTAAAAAGAATTGTAACACTTCTACGCTTTTTGTAAGCGGCTTGTATTTTGGCTATTTGATTTTCGGTTAAATCTACCTTTTTCATGATCATAGTTATTTATTATAGTAACAAAAATTTTTTTTAATAACGAACTCCCATACCAAAGAATCGTTTACTCCTCATTGCAACTCTCACTGCAGTTGCATCGGTTTTTTCTTTCCAACTCGCATCACTCGAGTGCATTCTTTCTTTTGCTACTTCCTCTAGTGCTTTATCTGCCACATGTCTTTCTTTGGTGTCTGTATGATCTCTGTAAGATATATCGTGTTGCTTACAGCCTTCGTCCAATTTATTAATTCCCGGATCTCCTCTTTTCAATCGTTTATCTAGTTTTGTAAATGGACCGCAGTAGTTGTATCCAGGTAAATGCATTTCGGGTGCGAAACCATCAAGTTTGTTCAACAATGTATTTAAAACTCCAGATCCGTTCTTGATGATTCCTTTCGGTAAACTGTTGACAACTTTCAACAGATATTCTATTCCTTTGGAATTATCTAAGTTTTTTTCCAACTGATCGTTTATAAAGTTTACAATTCCTAATTTTTCATTGTGAAAATTGTTATTACCGGCTCGTTCTTGTGCGTACAAATAGTACAAACGCTGTTGCAACTGTTGTAAATTATCGATGTATTTATATTCCACAGGATTTTCCGTATACTCGATCAATCCAGATCCCGATTTACCTGCCTTCAATTCCTTCCAAATAGGAGCAATCAACTCTCTGTACTTTTTCCCCTTACTTGACTTTGGTAATCCCGTAGTTGGATCGTTCTTTTGGTATAGAGAATTCGTTTGAATGAGAATTTTCTTGTAAGTTTTCAAATCCTCTTGAGTGTATTTATCAGGATCAGGTCCTAGAGGATCAGTTAACAAACACCATAATCCGTGAGTTCCTCTATATTTTACATTTTGAATTATGAGATCGTCTTCATTTACTCGAATTTGTTTGTCTCCGATGTAAATTTTGTCCTCTTTTCCCCAGATGCCAAATTGTTTATCACCCTGTCTGATGTAAAGTCTCGCAATTGAACCAATTCCTTTTGGCCCTACACTACTGGATGGATACTCATTTAGATCTACCATGTCTACTATTGAGGAGAGAACGTTACTAGCTGGTTCAGTCATAGTTTCGCCAGCAATATCGTAGGTTTCAGTAGGATTTATTTCGAATGTGTTAGTTGGTCCAAAAGTTACAACTTTCTTTCTAGGAGAACTACTTGTCATTGGCTGTTGCGTGTATGGTACGATTTCCAACTTCTTTATATCTTCATCAGTTTGTTTCACTGCATTTTTCAATTCAACTAATTTTTCAGTGATGGGTGCGAACGTCTTTTCCTGAGTTTCTCTATCGTTAAATTTATCTACTCTTGCTTCTCGGAAAGCACGTCTCAACTCTTGTTCTTTTTCTCGAATTTTATTGGCTTCATTGACAGTCATTTCTTTAGGTTTCCTAAAAGTATTTCGAACTATCTTTTCAGATTTACTCTCAACAGTTTCTTGAAGTTTTTGGTTTTTATCTTTTGGTTTGCCTTTTGAAGCATTTTTATATTTTGCATCTAATTTTTTTAATGTTTCATCAATCATTTATTATAGAATATATTTTTTTAACGATACACCGAACGTACGTTGAACGGTAGGCGTTGAACGGTAGGCGTTGAACGGTAGGCGTTGAACGGTAGGCGTTGAACGGTAGGCGTTGAACGGTAGGCGTTGAGCGTTAATTTTGACGATTCACCGAACGTACATAAAAAATATAATAGATCAAGATCTATTATATACACATTTGGTTAATGCTTATTTAGTTATTTCTAGCTGGAAATTCTTTCCGTATCGTCCACTCTCTTTTTTTAGTGTTGCGTCTATCGTTAGAAAACCAAATGTATCCTTCCAACATTCACCACAAATTTCTTTGAACCGTTCAAAAGTAAAATCCGATCCTACATACTCATCATAAATTATTTTAATGTAAGCATTGCTCTGTTTAAAAATACAAAGAAAATTCACGTTATTTCTAATCAACTGTTTATCAACTTTAGTATAGGATTGAGTCAAATAAATGCACGAAATGTTTTTATGCCTACCTCTTACATAGTAATCCTTTATAATTTGCTGTTGTTGTTCATTCACACAATCATCGAAAACTATCAAACTGTTCGGTTGGCATTCATCTAGACCGATTAATTCATCACAGCTACTATAGAAATGAGCAATTTCCTTTCCAATTTTATCAGTTAGTTTTTCGTAAGCTTTTCTCAAGCCTTTATAAACTTTTTGTTCTAATGATTTAGAAAAAACATAAAAGTTTTCAAAGGGAATACCCCATGGTTCTGTAATGAGGTTGTACAACAATGTAGTTTTTCCACATCCACTCGTACCAATTATTAAACACCTAATTGGAAGTGGCAGTAAACCATCTCTCTTGCTAATCGGGTCAAACGGTGTAGGTTTTATGATATAGCTTTTGTTATATTTTGGATTCATTTTTTTTATTTATTTATTATATAATAAATAATGTTTATAAAAATTTCTGGAGATACACTAAGGTTTGAAAGACCAATTCAACTCGATCCTAATAAAGAGTATCAGTTGGGTGTGTCGGCATTGTTGTTTACAACTAGGAAAACGTTTGAGATAAAAAACTTCAAGTTGTCATTCGTATTTCCTTTACCCGATAAGCTGCAAAATCATCAGTGTGAACTTGATGGTGAATTCACAATAGGTTCGTTCAAAGCCATGTTGATTAGTCATTTGACTAGTTTCCATAACATTTTATTATCGAAAGATTTTTCAGGCACTTTGAAAAAGTATCCTGAGAACCAGGTGAATGAAATACAACGAGAAATACGAAAAATTATTCCGAGTAGCTTAAAATTCTATCTCGAGCGCCTAACCGACGGTACGTACAGAATTACTGCTAACTTTCCCATGGATATGTGGATTATAAATGAAGGTAACTTTTGTGACTTATTCCAATTGAAAGCTTGTTCAGGTTCCGATATTTTATTCAAAAAGAACACCAACTACGTGTCGGATATCAATCCTACTCAACTCGTATTTTCGAACAAAATAATCGAATGGCATTGTAACATTACGGAATACAGCTTTACTAATCACGAGGAACACCCACATTTGCACGTTGAACATGAGTTACTACATGTTTCTTTCCTAGAAAACTTACTACCACCTAATACTATTTACGCGGAAAAACCAAATAATATAGTTTTCATTCCACTAAGAAAAGGACTGAAAGAAATAAAAATGATAAAATTATCAACAACCATGGGAAATAACGAACCGATTCAATTCAACGATATTAAAGCTTACTTGTTGCTGAAAAGTAATTAATTTTTTTTTTTATATAATAAATAAGATGAACAACATTGATGAAAATCCGTCTGCTCCTGCAGTTGAAAACGATATACAATATACTACGTTTTACAAAAACATTTATCCTCAGATTCCGGCTCCGGAATTTAATTCCAACGATTATAGAATAAATCGCATTATGAAACAATACGAATTTTTAGAAAACGAAATGAAAACCCGGGGAAATTTGAAGAAAAAATACTGCAAATTATCGAAAACATTTTTCGGAATAGAGTGTTTCTTTACATTAACCGAACTGGGGATGATTGGTGTTTGCATCACTCTCCCTGTAGCAATTCCTTTTGGAGTTCCAATTTCAGCAGGATTAACAACATTTTCCGCAATCCTGAGAACTTCAGCCGGTTATGTAGGAAACAAAATTAAAAAACATTCGGATATCGAACTTTTGGCGAAAACAAAATTAAATTCTATAGAGGAAAAATTCACGAATGCTTTGAAAGATGGGAAAATTTCAGATGAGGAATTTTCCAATATTGAACAAGAAATTAAAAATTACAACGAGATGAAAACCAACATTTTGAACGGCTATAAAAATAATGATACGGAAAAAGCAAAACTTTTAGAAAAGGGAAAAGAATTGGGGAAAGCGGAAATTATAAGCGCGATTAGAAAAAATGTTTAAATTTAGTTATTATAGTGAGTTGTATTTTTTATGAGAAAATCTCATAAAAAAATTTTTCATAGTACCTAAATAAAAAAAAAAATTTTTTTCATAGTACCTAAATAAAAAAAAAATTATGTTTACTATAATAAAAGAATGCATCAATGTAAAAAGGTTTTTGATAAATATGAAGATGGTATTGTACGAAAACAATTCCAAACTTTCAATCCTTCATCGACTTTGAATTTAAATGCCGAAAACAAAAGGACTACTTTCAAAATAGAACTCTATGACGAATTTATTTGCAAAGATGTAGAATATTACATTTCTGGTAAATGTGTTTCAATCGATTCTACGAAACCATATAAAAGTGAAAACATGGATGTAAGACTTGTTGATAATTTCGTTGCAAACTTATTTTCCAACATAGAAGTGAAAAAACATAATGTCGTAGTCGATGAAATTGAAAACCCGGGGATTGCTAGCACGGTTCAGGGTTATGTATGTCATTCAGGTCCAAAAAATTATAATGGAAACGTAATCAATTCGGGGTTCAATTCAAAAGCTATCGGAGGAGGGAATTTTAGTGCTGTTGGCTGTTTGGGAGATTTAGGATTAGGATTTTTCAAAGATTTAACAGTTCCTATTTACAAGGGGGGATTTGAAATTACTTTTATTCGAAATAGTGATAATAACGTGATATTTCGATATAAAAAAGATACAGCAACTCCGCTTCCACATGATGGAAAAATAGAAATCACTTCTTTCGTTTTGAGAGTTCCGGTAATTGAATACGATAACGAATCTAAAGTAAATTTGATTACAGATTTGAAAAACATCCCGTACCAACTTCGATTTAAAAGTTGGCAATGCATAGAACATAAAAACGTTTCAGGAAAAACGTTGATGTTCGATGTAACTAACATTTATAGAAACGTTTATAATCCTCTCTGGTGTTTCATAGTTTTTCAAACCGATGTACTCAATGATCAGACGAAAGATAATGCTAAATTTGTTCATAAAGATGTTAGGAATTACTGGTTGGAAGTCGGTGGAAAAAGATATCCCGAGGAAAATTACAATTTGGATTTCGACGAAAATGATTTTTGTTTAGCTTATTCCGCGTATTTAGATTACAAAAAGTTAACAAACTCTCAAGACAATTTACCGTATCATGAACCCGAATTTTTCAACAGAGATTATCCGATTTTCAGTATAGATTTAACAGATCAACCTAAAAGTATTTCCGGTGGTAAAAGCAACATCATTTTACACGTAGAATTCAATAAAGCGGTAGCAGCACCTTCAGGTGGTTCAGAAGGAACAACGTGTTACGTTGTTTTAGTCAGTGGTTCGAGCTTCGTTTACAATCCAGTCAAAAATACGATAACACAAGAACTTGCTTAAAACCTCGTATTCGACTTTAACGTTAAATAGGGGGGGCGATTCGCCTCCCCTATTTAAGAGTTTTGAAAGCTCTTGTTTAAATGTTTTCGACTTGTATTCGACTTTATCGTTAAATAGGGGGGCCAAATTGGCTCCCCTCTTTAAGAGTTTTGAAAAGTCTTGTTTAAATGTTTTCGACTTGTATTCGACTTGGACGTTAAAGGTGGGGCCGATTCGTGCTCCACCTTTAAGAGAAATGTAAACTGACGGGCTCCGTATTACCATTAATGGGACCCGTCGATTCGACGGGTCCCGTATTTAAAACTAAAGTAAGAATGTATATTTTTAATGGAGTTTACTCCATTAAAAAAAAGTTTCCTTAAATAAAACATGGAGGATGAAATTTATTGCCATAAATGCAAAAAACAAACAAAAAATATAAACGCGGAAATTGTACAAACCGTGAACGGAAGGTGGAGAATTGCTGCTAAATGTGTGAAATGTAAAACTAATAAAAGTAAATTCATAAAAAATCCGAATGAGGAAACTAACGTAGTTCCTGAAACTGAAGTTATAAATTTATCTGAAAACGAAAAGTTGGAATTTGCGAAGGAATTACATAAACCCGTTAGAAAGAAATTTCAGAAAAGGAAAATTGTTACTCATGGAAAAGATGATCTTTGGGCCGCGGACTTGATTATAATGAAACAATACGAGAATGAAAACAAGGGGTTCGGTTACATGTTGAATATCATTGATACTTTTTCAAAGTACGTTTGGTCAGTTCCATTGAAAAAGAAAAACGGAATGGTAGTTTCAAAAGCTTTCAAAGGAGTTTTGGAAAATGTAAAATCTCATAATCATTCTACTCCTAAACTCCTTCACACGGACAAAGGTTTAGAATTTGAAAATAGACTTTTCAAAGAACTTTTAGACGAGTATAAAATTAAAATGTATCACACGGAAAATTTAGAAAAATCTGCAATCATCGAAAGATTCAACAGAACTTTGAATCAGAAAATGAAAATTCGATTCGAGGTGAATGGAAATAAAAAATGGATCGATATTTTACAGGAATTAGTTAATGAGTACAACAAACAAGACGTTCATCGATCCATTGGAATGACACCTGCTCAAGTCGATGCGAGAAACGAAAATGAAATTCTGAGATATTTATTTAAAAAGAGTGGAAAAAATGTAAAAAAGAAATTTAAAATTGGAAATCGTGTGAGAATTACGATATCAAAGAAAACTTTTGCAAACAAATACAAAACAAATTGGACGAAAGAGATTTTTGAAATAAGTGAGATTTTAGAAACGAGTCCAGTTACTTATAAAATAAAAGATTTAAGTGGAGAGGAAATCCTAGGAACTTTTTATCCTGAGGAATTACAACTCACTAAATTTTAAAATACTAAATAAAAAAAAGGGGAGGAAAAAAAGGATAAACAATATAAATAACAATTTTTTTTTTATTGGGAACATTCTCAATAAAAAATATATCAGACACATGAAAGAACCATGAGAGAGCTCCAAGGATAACCAATGTCTCATAATCAACTCCAGCATTTATAATAAACATTTTATTTTACATCGAGTAGTTTCATAAAAGAATAACTAGGAATGCGGTCTTTGAGGACCGCTCTTGTAGGAGCGCTTTGGGTGGGGGAGACCGCTTTTTGCTGACAGATAAACAACCGTTCACGTCACATCGTCCCGATTTCGTATTCAGATAAGCCGTTCCTGAAGGAGCGCTTGGGGGTGGGAGAACACGACCTTCTGATTACTCTCGTTCGAAATGTATGAGAACAATGTCATTACCTACACTTTAAATAGAATGAGGGACTTATCCAGGAAGCCATATCGAGTATTAGTTCTTTACAGATATAAGTTCCTGATATCTTCTTTCCTATTTCTCCATTGTTACCGGCTTTTATTTCGTACGAAATTTTGCGGCTGGAATTCCAGCCGCAAAACACTTTGATTAGAGTTTTTGTACGATCTCTACTATTCCAGTAACATGGATTCCACTCGTAGAACTGTTACACTCACTATGGTACGTTTTGTAACTCTGAAGTTCCAAATAAAAGCCTGAATCTTCAACAATAGCTAGCCACAAATACTCTTTAGGTTGAAACGTTGTGTGCAGAGCGGACCGCTCCTAAAAGATAACTGATAAAATCCGCAGATCGTCTCTGTTATCCTTGAGCCCTATCGATGATGAGTTACGCAACTGGTTCATGGCAGAATTAGTTCAACAGTCGGTAGATTGCGCAAATGAATGCATCACTTAAATTTTGGTAATTGTAAATATAATTGCAGTCTATTTCATTCTGGAACTCTCGAATGAATTCTTCAGATAGTTTTTGGTGAGATGAAATATATCCCCAATTAACTTTATCCTTGAATTCACGAATGAAATTCTCAGATAGTTTTTGGTTAGATGAAATACGTACCCAATCAACTTCGTTTTGAAATTCTCTGATGAAGTCTTCAGATAGTGTTTGGCTAAGTGAAATATGTTCCCAATTAACTTTATCTTGAAACTCTCGAATGAAATTTTCAGAGAGTTCTCTCTTATAAGAAATTAAATCCCAATCAACTTCGTTTTGAAATTCTCTGATGAAGTCTTCAGATAGTGTTTGGGTAATTGAAATACGTCCCCAATCAACTTCGTTTTGTAATTCTCTGATGAAGTCTTCAGATAGTGTTTGGCTAAGTGAAATAAATTCCCAATTAACTTTATCTTTAAACTCTCGAATGAAATTTTCAGTAAGATTTTGATACCTGGAGATCAGGCTCCAATGTACTTTATCTTGAAACTCTTCAATAAAATTTTCAGAGAGTTTTCTGTTATAAGAAATTATATCCCAACGGATAATGTTTTCATAATCTCTTAATGTCTCTTCAGTTACTTTTGAGTACCACGAAGTAGTATCAGAAAGAAAATCTATATTTACTGAAATGTTCGTTGCTTGACAAAAGTTGATATGATCAACCGGATGGGTTATTCTATCTCGGATTTCCATGTAAATTTCAGTTGGTAATACTATTTTGTTTTTCATCTTATATTTTATTATTATTTTCTTTCTTTTAACTAACCCCCTCATTTTTTTTGTCTTGGAAAACAACTTAGTATAAATTATTGTTTTAAGGGTAAATTTACCCTTAAAACGCTATGAAAAACAATTATAATATTCACGCAAAGTCAATAAGAAAAGCATTTGTCTTTTTGTCAGTTCCTTTATAAATAAGTTTCTCAGGGTGACTTCCTGGGTTGTTTCTGACATGTTTAAGAAGTCGCCCTGATATTCTTTTAGGCAAAAACAAGCATATCTCGTCGTCATCATAAGCAATTTTTACTACCACTGTTTCTCCATATTCAGTGTCTTTTATAAAATTTTCCAAGATGGTATAAGTCCCTTTCTCAATATCCTTGAAAGATGAGTAGTTTGATTTTTTAACGGCGTTCTTATATATTTCAAGCGTTGTCATTTTATTATAAAAGTTATTCTTTTAACTAACCCCTCATTTTTTATATTATCCACCCACTTATTCTTATGGATACTATTTATCCTGTTCCCCATCCTTTTAACTAGCCCCTTTCTTTTTTTTTAGTGAAAACATCAGAGGGAGCTAAATTTCAAAAATATCGACCCCTAATTTTAAATTTTTTCCTAATTTTTAGAGTTTACTAGAGTTTCTGATGAAAAAATATTTTTAAAAAAGTCGCCGACTACCGTGAAAAGGCTATGATGTTTTGTGATAAAAAAAGTTTTAACAGGGATTTAAGTCGCTTAATGGAAAAAGTCACTGGTTCTGATGTTTTTGTGGTAAAAAATGTGTTCTGATGTTTTTGTGGTAAAAAGTTTTATCAGAGGTTTAAGTAGGTGCGCCAGGATTGGTTTTTCTATACTACTGACATTGTTTAATATGGCTTTTAAATTTATGAAGGCTTTCAAATTTATTCACATTAATCCTATTCTCATAAAGATAGTTTAGAGCTCTGTTGTACGAGACGCGCCTGAAAAATTCAGTGTTGCATCTAGGCTGTCTTACATTAGTCAACATGGCCGATCTTGTGCACGAATCAGTACACAGATCATTCACATCGATTTCAGTATTATAGACATGTACACAGGATTCTAAGAGGAATATTTGTTTTATATTGAACACATTAAATTCATTGTATAACAGCAACGTAGAGTACCTAGCTGGCTTATTCGATATTATTTCAATAATTTTTACTCCCTCGAGCGGTCGCGGGCGGCATTTTATGCCGAAATTAAAACTCAATTTTTACTCCCTCGAGCGGTCGCGGGCGGCATTTTATGCCGAAATTAAAACTCAATTTTTACTCCCTCGAGCGGTCGCGGGCGGCATTTTATGCCGAAATTAAAACTCAATTTTTACTCCCTCGAGCGGTCGCGGGCGGCATTTTATGCCGAAATTAAAACTCAATTTTTACTCCCTCGAGCGGTCGCGGGCGGCATTTTATGCCGCAATTAAAACTCAATTTTTACTCCCTCGAGCGGTCGCGGGCGGCATTTTATGCCGAAATTAAAACTCAATTTTTACTCCCTCGAGCGGTCGCGGGCGGCATTTTATGCCGAAATTAAAACTCAATTTTTACTCCCTCGAGCGGTCGCGGGCGGCATTATATGCCGAAATTAAAACTCAATTTTTACTCCCTCGAGCGGTCGCGGGCGGCATTTTATGCCGAAATTAAAACTCAATTTTTACTCCCTCGAGCGGTCGCGGGCGGCATTTTATGCCGAAATTAAAACTCAATTTTTACTCCCTCGAGCGGTCGCGGGCAGCATTTTATGCCGAAATTAAAACTCAATTTTTACTCCCTCGAGCGGTCGCGGGCGGCATTTTATGCCGAAATTAAAACTCAATTTAAGATAAGATAAGATAAGATTTATTTAGCAAAAATCAGATAATACAAAGGTACACTTGCACATGAATTAATTAAACAAAAATTCCAAAATAAACTCAAGCAACTTCAAAAATGAAAATAAAATGTAATGAATATAAAATAAAAAATTTCTTCAATGAATATAAAATAAAACATTTCTTCAATGAATATAAAATAAAACATTTCCTCAAACAGAGCAATAAATAATTGTAACAGATAATACTATGATTTTGCCCACCACGAGAATAAGTTCATAGAACTTGCGCTCTCGGGTGGAGTTCATCATACCATGGGAAAATCATCAAATAAAGCAAATAAAGCAAGACACTCCAATAAAAATATACCTACTAATGATAATCGAGACCAGTAATCTACAATATCGTCAAATTAACATCAAAATATGAAGAAAAAACAAATCAAATAACATCAAAATATGAAGAAAAAAAGCAAAACATTAACTTCTAACCTTAAGACATTGTTTAATATGGCTTTTAAATTTATGAAGGCTTTCAAATTTATTCACATTAATCCTATTCTCATAAAGATAGTTTAGAGCTCTGTTGTACGAGACGCGCCTGAAAAATTCAGTGTTGCATCTAGGCTGTCTTACATTAGTCAACATGGCCGATCTTGTGCACGAATCAGTACACAGATCATTCACATCGATTTCAGTATTATAGACATGTACACAGGATTCTAAGAGGAATATTTGTTTTATATTGAACACATTAAATTCATTGTATAAAAGCAACGTAGAGTACCTAGCTGGCTTATTCGATATTATTTTAATAATTTTTACTCCCTCGAGCGGTCGCGGGCGGCATTTTATGCCGAAATTAAAACTCAATTTTTACTCCCTCGAGCGGTCGCGGGCGGCATTTTATGCCGAAATTAAAACTCAATTTTTACTCCCTCGATCGGTCGCGGGCGGCATTTTATGCCGAAATTAAAACTCAATTTTTACTCCCTCGAGCGGTCGCGGGCGGCATTTTATGCCGAAATTAAAACTCAATTTTTACTCCCTCGAGCGGTCGCGGGCGGCATTTTATGCCGAAATTAAAACTCAATTTTTACTCCTTCGAGCGGTCGCGGGCGGCATTATATGCCGAAATTAAAACTCAATTTTTACTCCCTCGAGCGGTCGCGGGCGGCATTTTATGCCGAAATTAAAACTCAATTTAAGATAAGATAAGATAAGATTTATTTAGCAAAAATCAGATAATACAAAGGTACACTTGCACATGAATTAATTAAACAAAAATTCCAAAATAAACTCAAGCAACTTCAAAAATGAAAATAAAATGTAATGCATATAAAATAAAAAATTTCTTCAATGAATATAAAATAAAACATTTCTTCAATGAATATAAAATAAAACATTTCCTCAAACAGAGCAATAAATAATTGTAACAGATAATACTATGATTTTGCCCACCACGAGAATAAGTTCATAGAACTTGCGCTCTCGGGTGGAGTTCATCATACCATGGGAAAATCATCAAATAAAGCAAATAAAGCAAGACACTCCAATAAAAATATACCTACTAATGATAATCGAGACCAGTAATCTACAATATCGTCAAATTAACATCAAAATATGAAGAAAAAACAAATCAAATAACATCAAAATATGAAGAAAAAAAGCAAAACATTAACTTCTAACCTTAAGACATTGTTTAATATGGCTTTTAAATTTATGAAGGCTTTCAAATTTATTCACATTAATCCTATTCTCATAAAGATAGTTTAGAGCTCTGTTGTACGAGACGCGCCTGAAAAATTCAGTGTTGCATCTAGGCTGTCTTACATTAGTCAACATGGCCGATCTTGTGCACGAATCAGTACACAGATCATTCACATCGATTTCAGTATTATAGACATGTACATAGGATTCTAAGAGGAATATTTGTTTTATATTGAACACATTAAATTCATTGTATAAAAACAACGTAGAGTACCTAGCTGGCTTATTCGATATTATTTTAATAATTTTTACTCCCTCGAGCGGTCGCGGGCGGCATTTTATGCCGAAATTAAAACTCAATTTTTACTCCCTCGAGCGGTCGCGGGCGGCATTTTATGCCGAAATTAAAACTCAATTTTTACTCCCTCGAGCGGTCGCGGGCGGCATTTTATGCCGAAATTAAAACTCAATTTTTACTCCCTCGAGCGGTCGCGGGCGGCATTTTATGCCGAAATTAAAACTCAATTTTTACTCCTTCGAGCGGTCGCGGGCGGCATTATATGCCGAAATTAAAACTCAATTTTTACTCCCTCGAGCGGTCGCGGGCGGCATTTTATGCCGAAATTAAAACTCAATTTAAGATAAGATAAGATAAGATTTATTTAGCAAAAATCAGATAATACAAAGGTACACTTGCACATGAATTAATTAAACAAAAATTCCAAAATAAACTCAAGCAACTTCAAAAATGAAAATAAAATGTAATGCATATAAAATAAAAAATTTCTTCAATGAATATAAAATAAAACATTTCTTCAATGAATATAAAATAAAACATTTCCTCAAACAGAGCAATAAATAATTGTAACAGATAATACTATGATTTTGCCCACCACGAGAATAAGTTCATAGAACTTGCGCTCTCGGGTGGAGTTCATCATACCATGGGAAAATCATCAAATAAAGCAAATAAAGCAAGACACTCCAATAAAAATATACCTACTAATGATAATCGAGACCAGTAATCTACAATATCGTCAAATTAACATCAAAATATGAAGAAAAAACAAATCAAATAACATCAAAATATGAAGAAAAAAAGCAAAACATTAACTGCTAACCTTAAGACATTGTTTAATATGGCTTTTAAATTTATGAAGGCTTTCAAATTTATTCACATTAATCCTATTCTCATAAAGATAGTTTAGAGCTCTGTTGTACGAGACGCGCCTGAAAAATTCAGTGTTGCATCTAGGCTGTCTTACATTAGTCAACATGGCCGATCTTGTGCACGAATCAGTACACAGATCATTCACATCGATTTCAGTATTATAGACATGTACACAGGATTCTAAGAGGAATATTTGTTTTATATTGAACACATTAAATTCATTGTATAAAAGCAACGTAGAGTACCTAGCTGGCTTATTCGATATTATTTTAATAATTTTTACTCCCTCGAGCGGTCGCGGGCGGCATTTTATGCCGAAATTAAAACTCAATTTTTACTCCCTCGAGCGGTCGCGGGCGGCATTTTATGCCGAAATTAAAACTCAATTTTTACTCCCTCGAGCGGTCGCGGGCGGCATTTTATGCCGCAATTAAAACTCAATTTTTACTCCCTCGAGCGGTCGCGGGCGGCATTTTATGCCGAAATTAAAACTCAATTTTTACACCCTCGAGCGGTCGCGGGCGGCATTTTATGCCGAAATTAAAACTCAATTTTTACTCCCTCGAGCGGTCGCGGGCGGCATTTTATGCCGAAATTAAAACTCAATTTTTACTCCCTCGAGCGGTCGCGGGCGGCATTTTATGCCGAAATTAAAACTCAATTTTTACTCCCTCGAGCGGTCGCGGGCGGCATTTTATGCCGAAATTAAAACTCAATTTTTACTCCCTCGATCGGTCGCGGGCGGCATTTTATGCCGAAATTAAAACTCAATTTTTACTCCCTCGAGCGGTCGCGGGCGGCATTTTATGCCGAAATTAAAACTCAATTTTTACTCCCTCGAGCGGTCGCGGGCGGCATTTTATGCCGAAATTAAAACTCAATTATTACTCCTTCGAGCGGTCGCGGGCGGCATTATATGCCGAAATTAAAACTCAATTTTTACTCCCTCGAGCGGTCGCGGGCGGCATTTTATGCCGAAATTAAAACTCAATTTAAGATAAGATAAGATAAGATTTATTTAGCAAAAATCAGATAATACAAAGGTACACTTGCACATGAATTAATTAAACAAAAATTCCAAAATAAACTCAAGCAACTTCAAAAATGAAAATAAAATGTAATGCATATAAAATAAAAAATTTCTTCAATGAATATAAAATAAAACATTTCTTCAATGAATATAAAATAAAACATTTCCTCAAACAGAGCAATAAATAATTGTAACAGATAATACTATGATTTTGCCCACCACGAGAATAAGTTCATAGAACTTGCGCTCTCGGGTGGAGTTCATCATACCATGGGAAAATCATCAAATAAAGCAAATAAAGCAAGACACTCCAATAAAAATATACCTACTAATGATAATCGAGACCAGTAATCTACAATATCGTCAAATTAACATCAAAATATGAAGAAAAAACAAATCAAATAACATCAAAATATGAAGAAAAAAAGCAAAACATTAACTTCTAACCTTAAGACATTGTTTAATATGGCTTTTAAATTTATGAAGGCTTTCAAATTTATTCACATTAATCCTATTCTCATAAAGATAGTTTAGAGCTCTGTTGTACGAGACGCGCCTGCAAAATTCAGTGTTGCATCTAGGCTGTCTTACATTAGTCAACATGGCCGATCTTGTGCACGAATCAGTACACAGATCATTCACATCGATTTCAGTATTATAGACATGTACACAGGATTCTAAGAGGAATATTTGTTTTATATTGAACACATTAAATTCATTGTATAAAAGCAACGTAGAGTACCTAGCTGGCTTATTCGATATTATTTTAATAATTTTTACTCCCTCGAGCGGTCGCGGGCGGCATTTATTCCGAAATTAAAACTCAATTTTTACTCCCTCGAGCGGTCGCGGGCGGCATTTTATGCCGAAATTAAAACTCAATTTTTACTCCCTCGAGCGGTCGCGGGCGGCATTTTATGCCGCAATTAAAACTCAATTTTTACTCTGTTGTGACTTACCTTGTGACGTCACCTCACCCAGAAGACATTCAAAGGGAAACCATCAAGTACCTTCCTACTAATTGTATTAGCGTTAGAGAAAAACCATGTTACCGCAATATACAGTTCAGTTTTCTCGCTCAATCCACGTTTCGCTATTTTATATTTCTCCTAATAATTCATACTAATTATTAGTGCTTCAATTAGTTCATTCAAGGGTTCATATTAACCCCGGAACTAACATTTTGGCGACGATTATATGACGTTCTCGCGTGTGAACAGTGACGTGTTTCTTTGTTTTCCCTGATCCTCGGAAAAAAAACGGGTCGGCAAAATGTCACGACTGCACGGCATTTATTTCGATGAACAGGGAGATTTCACCGTTTTTCATACAAAGCTGAAAAACTATTTCGTTCGAGAAGATGTTACGGACGAAGCAAAACAAAAGGCAACTCTTCTAACTGTCATCTCGGATACAGCTGTAAAACTTCTCGAAAGTCTGTGTGTGCCCGACCCATTAGACAATGTCAAGTACAATACATTGATCAAGCTTCTTCAAGAGCACTATGCGCCTTCCAAATCTTATTTTAGTCATAGGCATATGTTTTATTGTGCCACAAAACGGCCCGACGAGTCAGCTCGTGAGTGGGCAGCTAGACTACGAACCTTGGCGGCCGAATGTAAGTTTGGAGACGAGTTAGCTGTAGTCCTAAGAGATAAATTTGTATCCGGCTATGGGGAAGGAAAAGTTCAAGACCGATTATTTGAGGAGGACGCATCTTCGACCACACTAACCCTGAAAAATGTAGTTGATCTCGCATCTGGAAAAGAAGCTGCTGCAGAGGAACGGAAACAAAGGGTAAGCTTACAAGTCAAACCAGATTCTGGCGTTTTCCTACATCAAGGCTCGAAAAAGAAAAGGCATGCACCCCCTCGTAAGAATAATTCCCAGACCCTGAATAAGCCCTGTAATCACTGTGGTCGTAAGAATCATGAATCCGACAAATGTAAATTCAAGGAATATTCATGCAACAATTGCTCCACAAAGGGTCACTTGGCTACCGTTTGTCCTAACAAGAAATCAAAGAACAAGTCAAACGACGATAAGAGAAAACACTGGTATCTAGAAAGACAAGACTATAGTGCCAGTAGTGATGATGAGGTTACCCTCAGTGACACATTTTTCAATATAATGACGTCAAAGGCTGTTTCCTCACCCTACACGTTGAAGTTGGAAATTTGTGATAAACCCATGACGTTTCAAATTGACACTGGATCCCACTATAACGTGATGAATGAAACATTTTATAAACGGCATTTTAGTCACATTAAGTTGTCTAAAAATGACTTAAATTTGACCGATTATGTGGGCCACCCCATTATTCCGGTTGGCAAATTCACAGTGAAGGTCAAACATGGAACTTCCTCGTGTATGCTAACGTTTTATGTTGTGAAGGAGGGTGGACCCCAACTAATTGGACGCCAAGGCCTACATGAGGTGAAGTGTTCATCATTTTTGCATCTTACTAGTGATGACGCAACAAAATTATTTCCTAATGTTCCAACCGAAGTCCAACAGATTTTGAAGAAATTTGCTAGTGTTTTTGATGAGAGTGTAGGAACATTTTCTAAGTATAAGATAACTTTGAAACTGAAGGAAGGAGCAACCCCAGTCTTCATGAAGGCCCGCCGCCTGCCGTTGGCTCTAAAAGAAAAAGTGGAGAATGAAATCCATCGACTCGTCAGCGCTGGCATCATGGAACCTGTAAAATCAAGCGATTGGGCCACGCCAATTGTTCCCATTTTGAAGGCGGATGGCACAATGCGCATATGTGGTGACTTTCGCATGACAGTAAATTCTCAGTTAAAACCTAGTAGCTATATTTTACCTCATATGGAGCACTTATGCAGTGACTTTGCTGGTGCAAAATTCTTCTCAAAGATTGATTTGAGAGATGCGTTCCAACAGTGTGAGCTGGATGACTCCTCACGCCCACTGACAACTATTAACACGCATCTTGGCCTTTTTAGGTACCGTCGACTCTGTTTCGGAATTACCAACGCGCCAGATGAATTCCAAGAAGTGATGGAACGTTTACTCCACGGAATTAAAGGCGTCAAGGTACTGATGGACGATATAGTGGTAATTGGGCCCAGTTTTGAAGAACATAACCAACGCCTCAGTGATGTGCTCAAGGCCCTACACGATGCCAACTTAAGGGTTAAGTCAACCAAATGTAAGTTTGGAGTCCAACACATTGAATACCTAGGGCACGTTTTTGACGTCAATGGGTGCCATCCAACGGATCGTCATACCAGCGCCATAAGAAAATGTCCCCTCCCGAAGGATGTCAATTCCCTACGGTCTTTTCTAGGAATGGTGACATTTTATGTCAAATTCGTAAAAGGGGCAGCCAAAATACTGGATCCTCTGTATTCCCTTCTCCGTAAGAATACACCATGGAATTGGACCGATGAATGCACTGCTTCATTTAATAAAATCAAAGATATCTTGTCATCCAAGCCAGTTTTGACACACTTTGACCCCAAGTTACCATTGCGTCTGACTGTAGACGCGTCGGCCAAAGCAGTGGGAGCAATCTTATCCCATGTATACCCGGATGCTAGCGAACACCCGATTGCTTACGCGTCAAGGTCGCTCACAGACACTCAGCGAAGGTATGCTCAAATTGAGCGCGAGGCTTATGCGATTATCTTTGGAGTGACAAGATTCAAAGATTATCTGTATGCAAAGCAGTTTGAATTGATCACCGACCACCGACCGCTAGTACACATCTTTGGTGAACATAAAGGGGTTCCGATTTACGCTGCAAACCGACTACAGCGATGGGCGTATTTTCTGAGCGGATTCACCTACAAAGTCAGATGCGTTCGATCAGAAGAAAACACTGCTGATTATTTATCCAGGATTGAAGTAAATAGTCCTCAAAACTCGAGCAACAGTTTAGATGAAGTATCACACTTACATTTCGTGCAAGAAAATTGTCCCTTCAGACTGAACTGGAAACTAATAAAACGCCAGACTCGAAACGATGCAATCTTGTCAAGGGTCCTGGCAAGGATTGTAAAAGGGCATAAGCTGCCAACTTCTGAAGAAGACCTGAAGCCATATACCCACAGGGAGAATGAGCTCACTGTCGAGCAAGGTTGTCTTATGTGGGGTTTCAGGGTCATAATCCCAGAGAAATTCCGACCTGCAATCCTTAAAGAACTGCATAGTACCCACCTTGGTGCCACAAAAATGAAGGCCTACGCCCGTAATTATATCTGGTGGCCCAAACTGGACTCAGATATAGAAGAGCTAGCAAAAAGCTGCGAAGTGTGTTGCACAGTTCGAGGAGCACCACCAAGGTCAGTCCTGCACCCCTGGCCACATCCACATACACCATGGACAAGGCTACACATGGACTATTTGGGCCCCATCAATGGTAACCAAATGGTGTTCGTAGTATGCGACTCAACGTCGAAGTGGATTGAGGCCAAAATAGTCAAGAATGCAACTGCCCAAACTGCAATTGAGATCCTCAGCGAAATTTTTGCCAGGTTCGGGCTACCTCGCTCTATCGCTTCGGATGGAGCCAGATGTTTTACAGGCCAAGAAATGGGAAACTTTCTTAAATATTTATCAATTAAGCATCTGATTGGCGCTCCGTTTCACCCCCAAACGAATGGAGCTGGAGAGTCAGCCGTCAAGATCATCAAGACCTTCCTCAAGAAAGCTAAATCTGACAGCTCTAGCCAGCCTCTCCAACTTGCGCTGAATAAGTTCTTATTTCAGTATCGAAACACTGAGCATGCAGCAATTGGTGACAGCCCAGCCAACATACTTCTAAAGAGAAAAGCGCGTTCCCCATTTGATTTACTCTTACCAAATCCAGAAGATCGGGTAGCTGCATTGCAAGATGATTGGGTGGCCAGGGGAGGACGCCGTTCAGAAACCTTTGAACTCAGTCAAAAAGTATGGGCGCGAGACTATCGTGCTCATTCTCCAAAATGGACCAAAGCCATCATTTCGCAAGTCCTTGGGTCTCAAACTTACAGGGTCCAGACTGAAGATGGTATGTCATGGACCAGACATCTTGATCAGCTATGGCAGCGGACTCCACAGCAACCTCAGGGCAGTTCTGACAATGGCCATCCCTCACAGAAGCAAGAGACTGGCAACCCCAGACAACCCGAAAAGCTTGCGGTTAGACGGTCCCTCCAGTTTGGTGCATCCCCCCATGAGGCCATCAGATCTCCTGGAGACGAGGAACCCTTCCCATTTGAAGAGTTCTCCCCGTACTCCTACCAATCACCAGCATCTCGAGGATCACTCCCATTCCGTGGATTCTCCCCAGACCCTGGCCCTCCACCTGAACCAGTTCCAAGCAGCAACCAACCTGCTACCCTCGGAACCTCCCGCAGCACTGCCAGACCTCTGCGTGAAATAGTGAAACCCCCTGAGCGCTACAATCCCAAGTGTTGAAATGTGAAGTTTGTACCAGATGTAATTTTGAACTATGACAAGTTGTTCTTTTTCTTTTTTGTATTATTTTGAAGAGGCATGTTAATTTCTCTTAGAGGGAAGGAATGTTGTGACTTACCTTGTGACGTCACCTCACCCAGAAGACATTCAAAGGGAAACCATCAAGTACCTTCCTACTAATTGTATTAGCGTTAGAGAAAAACCATGTTACCGCAATATACAGTTCAGTTTTCTCGCTCAATCCACGTTTCGCTATTTTATATTTCTCCTAATAATTCATACTAATTATTAGTGCTTCAATTAGTTCATTCAAGGGTTCATATTAACCCCGGAACTAACATACTCCCTCGAGCGGTCGCGGGCGGCATTTTATGCCGAAATTAAAACTCAATTTTTACTCCCTCGAGCGGTCGCGGGCGGCATTTTATGCCGAAATTAAAACTCAATTTTTACTCCCTCGAGCGGTCGCGGGCGGCATTTTATGCCGAAATTAAAACTCAATTTTTACTCCCTCGAGCGGTCGCGGGCAGCATTTTATGCCGAAATTAAAACTCAATTTTTACTCCCTCGAGCGGTCGCGGGCGGCATTTTATGCCGAAATTAAAACTCAATTTAAGATAAGATAAGATAAGATTTATTTAGCAAAAATCAGATAATACAAAGGTACACTTGCACATGAATTAATTAAACAAAAATTCCAAAATAAACTCAAGCAACTTCAAAAATGAAAATAAAATGTAATGAATATAAAATAAAAAATTTCTTCAATGAATATAAAATAAAACATTTCTTCAATGAATATAAAATAAAACATTTCCTCAAACAGAGCAATAAATAATTGTAACAGATAATACTATGATTTTGCCCACCACGAGAATAAGTTCATAGAACTTGCGCTCTCGGGTGGAGTTCATCATACCATGGGAAAATCATCAAATAAAGCAAATAAAGCAAGACACTCCAATAAAAATTATACCTACTAATGAAAATCGAGACCAGTAATCTACAATATCGTCAAATTAACATCAAAATATGAAGAAAAAACAAATCAAATAACATCAAAATATGAAGAAAAAAAGCAAAACATTAACTTCTAACCTTAAGACATTGTTTAATATGGCTTTTAAATTTATGAAGGCTTTCAAATTTATTCACATTAATCCTATTCTCATAAAGATAGTTTAGAGCTCTGTTGTACGAGACGCGCCTGAAAAATTCAGTGTTGCATCTAGGCTGTCTTACATTAGTCAACATGGCCGATCTTGTGCACGAATCAGTACACAGATCATTCACATCGATTTCAGTATTATAGACATGTACACAGGATTCTAAGAGGAATATTTGTTTTATATTGAACACATTAAATTCATTGTATAAAAGCAACGTAGAGTACCTAGCTGGCTTATTCGATATTATTTTAATAATTTTTACTCCCTCGAGCGGTCGCGGGCGGCATTTTATGCCGAAATTAAAACTCAATTTTTACTCCCTCGAGCGGTCGCGGGCGGCATTTTATGCCGAAATTAAAACTCAATTTTTACTCCCTCGAGCGGTCGCGGGCGGCATTTTATGCCGCAATTAAAACTCAATTTTTACTCCCTCGAGCGGTCGCGGGCGGCATTTTATGCCGAAATTAAAACTCAATTTTTACTCCCTCGAGCGGTCGCGGGCGGCATTTTATGCCGAAATTAAAACTCAATTTTTACTCCCTCGAGCGGTCGCGGGCGGCATTATATGCCGAAATTAAAACTCAATTTTTACTCCCTCGAGCGGTCGCGGGCGGCATTTTATGCCGAAATTAAAACTCAATTTTTACTCCCTCGAGCGGTCGCGGGCGGCATTTTATGCCGAAATTAAAACTCAATTTTTACTCCCTCGAGCGGTCGCGGGCAGCATTTTATGCCGAAATTAAAACTCAATTTTTACTCCCTCGAGCGGTCGCGGGCGGCATTTTATGCCGAAATTAAAACTCAATTTAAGATAAGATAAGATAAGATTTATTTAGCAAAAATCAGATAATACAAAGGTACACTTGCACATGAATTAATTAAACAAAAATTCCAAAATAAACTCAAGCAACTTCAAAAATGAAAATAAAATGTAATGAATATAAAATAAAAAATTTCTTCAATGAATATAAAATAAAACATTTCTTCAATGAATATAAAATAAAACATTTCCTCAAACAGAGCAATAAATAATTGTAACAGATTGTAGGGCTGTTTGCTCTACCAACGGGAAGATCAGGGATTAAATGAGAAGGCAGTCCTTTTAACTTCGATGGCTGATATATATTTACATATGATCGTGCGCGTTATGAAATGTCGATATTTACAGCTTAATGAATAGATGAACGATTGTAGAAAAATACAGGTTTACGTATAGTGAATGCACTTGAACACACGAGGGGTTACTACACTGAGGAGACTTGAGTCACAGAGTAGGTCGGGTACAAACAGTTATCAGTTAGATCGAAAGTGATGCGTTTGAACGTGATGCGAGTGAATGCGTTGGTTGACAGATCGTTGGTTGACTGAACCGCGTTGGTTGAATCAACCGCGTTGGTTGAGTCAACCGCGTTGGTTGAGTCAACCGCGTTGGTTGACTCAACCGCGTTGACTGAATGAAGTTTGTAGACTGAACGATGACTGAACGGTGGACTGTACGCATTTGGCAGTGCTCAGGGATTTTATAACCTAGGTAGAGGGGAGCAGACGTTTTGGAACTCTTGTGAAAACACAATAAACCGCGAGAAGGGGTAACTTGGAGGGATGGAATGGAAGAGCGAAGTCAGTTATGATACAATGACCTTAGGTCGTTGCCACAGGGGGTTAATGGTATAAGTACACAGATGTAGGGATAACTAACCAGGTGTAGGGACTACCCAGGTATGCCAACGGGACGTGACGTTCAACAACCTCAAGGTGGTTGAACTGGCAGTGAAAGGAAATTTTATGAGGAAGCGTATTTTATTTTTGTTATTTTATTATATGTTTTCGCGGTGTGAGGCTACGGCCGAACACAGATAATACTATGATTTTGCCCACCACGAGAATAAGTTCATAGAACTTGCGCTCTCGGGTGGAGTTCATCATACCATGGGAAAATCATCAAATAAAGCAAATAAAGCAAGACACTCCAATAAAAATTATACCTACTAATGAAAATCGAGACCAGTAATCTACAATATCGTCAAATTAACATCAAAATATGAAGAAAAAACAAATCAAATAACATCAAAATATGAAGAAAAAAAGCAAAACATTAACTTCTAACCTTAAGACATTGTTTAATATGGCTTTTAAATTTATGAAGGCTTTCAAATTTATTCACATTAATCCTATTCTCATAAAGATAGTTTAGAGCTCTGTTGTACGAGACGCGCCTGAAAAATTCAGTGTTGCATCTAGGCTGTCTTACATTAGTCAACATGGCCGATCTTGTGCACGAATCAGTACACAGATCATTCACATCGATTTCAGTATTATAGACATGTACACAGGATTCTAAGAGGAATATTTGTTTTATATTGAACACATTAAATTCATTGTATAAAAGCAACGTAGAGTACCTAGCTGGCTTATTCGATATTATTTTAATGATTTTTACTCCCTCGAGCGGTCGCGGGCGGCATTATATGCCGAAATTAAAACTCAATTTTTACTCCCTCGAGTGGTCGCGGGCGGCATTTTATGCCGAAATTAAAACTCAATTTTTACTCCCTCGAGCGGTCGCGGGCGGCATTTTATGCCGAAATTAAAACTCAATTTTTACTCCCTCGAGCGGTCGCGGGCGGCATTTTATGCCGACATTAAAACTCAATTTTTACTCCCTCGAGCGGTCGCAAGCGGCATTTTATGCCGCAATTAAAACTCAGTTTTTACTCCCTCGAGCGGTCGCGGGCGGCATTTTATGCCGAAATTAAAACTCAATTTTTACTCCCTCGAGCGGTCGCGGGCGGCATTTTATGCCGAAATTAAAAATCAATTTTTACTCCTTCCAGCGGTCGCGGGCGGCATTATATGCCGAAATTAAAACTCAATTTTTACTCCCTCGAGCGGTCGCGGGCGGCATTTTATGCCGCAATTAAAACTCAATTTTTACTCCCTCGAGCGGTCGCGGGCGGCATTTTATGCCGCAATTAAAACTCAATTTTTACTCCCTCGAGCGGTCGCGGGCGGCATTTTATGCCGAAATTAAAACTCAATTTTTACACCCTCGAGCGGTCGCGGGCGGCATTTTATGCCAAAATTAAAACTCAATTTTTACTCCCTCGAGCGGTCGCGGGCGGCATTTTATGCCGAAATTAAAACTCAATTTTTACTCCCTCGAGCGGTCGCGGGCGGCATTTTATGCCGAAATTAAAACTCAATTTTTACTCCCTCGAGCGGTCGCGGGCGGCATTTTATGCCGCAATTAAAACTCAATTTTTACTCCCTCGAGCGGTCGCGGGCGGCATTTTATGCCGAAATTAAAACTCAATTTTTACTCCCTCGAGCGGTCGCGGGCGGCATTTTATGCCGACATTAAAACTCAATTTTTACTCCCTCGAGCGGTCGCGGGCGGCATTTTATGCCGAAATTAAAACTCAGTTTTTACTCCCTCGAGCGGTCGCGGGCGGCATTTTATGCCGAAATTAAAACTCAATTTTTACTCCCTCGAGCGGTCGCGGGCGGCATTTTATGCCGAAATTAAAAATCAATTTTTACTCCTTCCAGCGGTCGCGGGCGGCATTATATGCCGAAATTAAAACTCAATTTTTACTCCCTCGAGTGGTCGCGGGCGGCATTTTATGCCGAAATTAAAACTCAATTTTTACTCCCTCGAGCGGTCACGGGCGGCATTTTATGCCGAAATTAAAACTCAATTTTTACTCCCTCGAGCGGTCGCGGGCGGCATTTTATGCCGACATTAAAACTCAATTTTTACTCCCTCGAGCGGTCGCGGGCGGCATTTTATGCCGAAATTAAAACTCAGTTTTTACTCCCTCGAGCGGTCGCGGGCGGCATTTTATGCCGAAATTAAAACTCAATTTTTACTCCCTCGAGCGGTCGCGGGCGGCATTTTATGCCGAAATTAAAAATCAATTTTTACTCCTTCCAGCGGTCGCGGGCGGCATTATATGCCGAAATTAAAACTCAATTTTTACTCCCTCGAGTGGTCGCGGGCGGCATTTTATGCCGAAATTAAAACTCAATTTTTACTCCCTCGAGCGGTCGCGGGCGGCATTTTATGCCGCAATTAAAACTCAATTTTTACTCCCTCGAGCGGTCGCGGGCGGCATTTTATGCCGCAATTAAAACTCAATTTTTACTCCCTCGAGCGGTCGCGGGCGGCATTTTATGCCGAAATTAAAACTCAATTTTTACACCCTCGAGCGGTCGCGGGCGGCATTTTATGCCAAAATTAAAACTCAATTTTTACTCCCTCGAGCGGTCGCGGGCGGCATTTTATGCCGAAATTAAAACTCAATTTTTACTCCCTCGAGCGGTCGCGGGCGGCATTTTATGCCGAAATTAAAACTCAATTTTTACTCCCTCGAGCGGTCGCGGGCGGCATTTTATGCCGCAATTAAAACTCAATTTTTACTCCCTCGAGCGGTCGCGGGCGGCATTTTATGCCGAAATTAAAACTCAATTTTTACTCCCTCGAGCGGTCGCGGGCGGCATTTTATGCCGACATTAAAACTCAATTTTTACTCCCTCGAGCGGTCGCGGGCGGCATTTTATGCCGAAATTAAAACTCAGTTTTTACTCCCTCGAGCGGTCGCGGGCGGCATTTTATGCCGAAATTAAAACTCAATTTTTACTCCCTCGAGCGGTCGCGGGCGGCATTTTATGCCGAAATTAAAAATCAATTTTTACTCCTTCCAGCGGTCGCGGGCGGCATTATATGCCGAAATTAAAACTCAATTTTTACTCCCTCGAGTGGTCGCGGGCGGCATTTTATGCCGAAATTAAAACTCAATTTTTACTCCCTCGAGCGGTCGCGGGCGGCATTTTATGCCGAAATTAAAACTCAATTTTTACTCCCTCGAGCGGTCGCGGGCGGCATTTTATGCCGAAATTAAAACTCAATTTAAGATAAGATAAGATTTATTTAGCAAAAATCAGATAATACAAAGGTACACTTGCACATGAATTAATTAAACAAAAATTCCAAAATAAACTCAAGCAACTTCAAAAATGAAAATAAAATGTAATGAATATAAAATAAAAAATTTCTTCAATGAATATAAAATAAAACATTTCTTCAATGAATATAAAATAAAACATCTCCTCAAACAGAGCAATAAATAATTGTAACAGATAATACTCTGATTTTGCCCACCACGAGAATAAGTTCATAGAACTTGCGCTCTCGGGTGGAGTTCATCATACCATGGGAAAATCATCAAATAAAGCAAATAAAGCAAGACACTCCAATAAAAATTATACCTACTAATGAAAATCGAGACCAGTAATCTACAATATCGTCAAATTAACATCAAAATATGAAGAAAAAACAAATCAAATAACATCAAAATATGAAGAAAAAAAGCAAAACATTAACTTCTAACCTTAAGACATTGTTTAATATGGCTTCTAAATTTATGAAGGCTTTCAAATTAATTCACATTAATCCTATTCTCATAAAGATAGTTTAGAGCTCTGTTGTACGAGACGCGCCTGAAAAATTCAGTGTTGCATCTAGGCTGTCTTACATTAGTCAACATGGCCGATCTTGTGCACGAATCAGTACACAGATCATTCACATCGATTTCAGTATTATAGACATGTACACAGGATTCTAAGAGGAATATTTGTTTTATATTGAACACATTAAATTCATTGTATAAAAGCAACGTAGAGTACCTAGCTGGCTTATTCGATATTATTTTAATAATTTTTACTCCCTCGAGCGGTCGCGGGCGGCATTTTATGCCGAAATTAAAACTCAATTTTTACTCCCTCGAGCGGTCGCGGGCGGCATTTTATGCCGAAATTAAAACTCAATTTTTACTCCCTCGAGCGGTCGCGGGCGGCATATTATGCCGAAATTAAAACTCAATTTTTACTCCCTCGAGCGGTCGCGGGCGGCATATTATGCCGAAATTAAAACTCAATTTTTACTCCCTCGAGCGGTCGCGGGCGGCATTTTATGCCGAAATTAAAACTCAATTTTTACTCCTTCGAGCGGTCGCGGGCGGCATTATATGCCGAAATTAAAACTCAATTTTTACTCCCTCGAGCGGTCGCGGGCGGCATTTTATGCCGAAATTAAAACTCAATTTAAGATAAGATAAGATAAGATTTATTTAGCAAAAATCAGATAATACAAAGGTACACTTGCACATGAATTAATTAAACAAAAATTCCAAAATAAACTCAAGCAACTTCAAAAATGAAAATAAAATGTAATGAATATAAAATGAAAAATTTCTTCAATGAATATAAAATAAAACATTTCTTCAATGAATATAAAATAAAACATTTCCTCAAACAGAGCAATAAATAATTGTAACAGATAATACTCTGATTTTGCCCACCACGAGAATAAGTTCATAGAACTTGCGCTCTCGGGTGGAGTTCATCATACCATGGGAAAATCATCAAATAAAGCAAATAAAGCAAGACACTCCAATAAAAATTATACCTACAAATGAAAATCGAGACCAGTAATCTACAATATCGTCAAATTAACATCAAAATATGAAGAAAAAACAAATCAAATAACATCAAAATATGAAGAAAAAAAGCAAAACATTAACTTCTAACCTTAAGACATTGTTTAATATGGCTTCTAAATTTATGAAGGCTTTCAAATTTATTCACATTAATCCTATTCTCATAAAGATAGTTTAGAGCTCTGTTGTACGAGACGCGCCTGAAAAATTCAGTGTTGCATCTAGGCTGTCTTACATTAGTCAACATGGCCGATCTTGTGCACGAATCAGTACACAGATCATTCACATCGATTTCAGTATTATAGACATGTACACAGGATTCTAAGAGGAATATTTGTTTTATATTGAACACATTAAATTCATTGTATAAAAGCAACGTAGAGTACCTAGCTGGCTTATTCGATATTATTTTAATAATTTTTACTCCCTCGAGCGGTCGCGGGCGGCATTTTATGCCGAAATTAAAACTCAATTTTTACTCCCTCGAGCGGTCGCGGGCGGCATTTTATGCCGAAATTAAAACTCAATTTTTACTCCCTCGAGCGGTCGCGGGCGGCATTTTATGCCGAAATTAAAACTCAATTTTTACTCCCTCGAGCGGTCGCGGGCGGCATTTTATGCCGAAATTAAAACTCAATTTTTACTCCCTCGAGCGGTCGCGGGCGGCATTTTATGCCGAAATTAAAACTCAATTTTTACTCCCTCCAGCGGTCGCGGGCGGCATTTTATGCCGAAATTAAAACTCAATTTAAGATAAGATAAGATAAGATTTATTTAGCAAAAATCAGATAATACAAAGGTACACTTGCACATGAATTAATTAAACAAAAATTCCAAAATAAACTCAAGCAACTTCAAAAATGAAAATAAAATGTAATGAATATATAATAAAAAATTTCTTCAATGAATATAAAATAAAACATTTCTTCAATGAATATAAAATAAAACATTTCCTCAAACAGAGCAATAAATAATTGTAACAGATAATACTCTGATTTTGCCCACCACGAGAATAAGTTCATAGAACTTGCGCTCTCGGGTGGAGTTCATCATACCATGGGAAAATCATCAAATAAAGCAAATAAAGCAAGACACTCCAATTAAAATTATACCTACAAATGAAAATCGAGACCAGTAATCTACAATATCGTCAAATTAACATCAAAATATGAAGAAAAAAAGCAAAACATTAACTTCTAACCTTAAGACATTGTTTAATATGGCTTTTAAATTTATGAAGGCTTTCAAATTTATTCACATTAATCCTATTCTCATAAAGATAGTTTAGAGCTCTGTTGTACGAGACGCGCCTGAAAAATTCAGTGTTGCATCTAGGCTGTCTTACATTAGTCAACATGGCCGATCTTGTGCACGAATCAGTACACAGATCATTCACATCGATTTCAGTATTATAGACATGTACACAGGATTCTAAGAGGAATATTTGTTTTATATTGAACACATTAAATTCATTGTATAAAAGCAACGTAGAGTACCTAGCTGGCTTATTCGATATTATTTTAATAATTTTTACTCCCTCGAGCGGTCGCGGGCGGCATTTTATGCCGAAATTAAAACTCAATTTTTACTCCCTCGAGCGGTCGCGGGCGGCATTTTATGCCGAAATTAAAAGTCAATTTTTACTCCCTCGAGCGGTCGCGGGCGGCATTTTATGCCGAAATTAAAACTCAATTTTTACTCCCTCGAGCGGTCGCGGGCGGCATTTTATGCCGAAATTAAAACTCAGTTTTTACTCCCTCGAGCGGTCGCGGGCGGCATTTTATGCCGAAATTAAAACTCAATTTTTACTCCCTCGAGCGGTCGCGGGCGGCATTTTATGCCGAAATTAAAACTCAATTTTTACTCCCTCGAGCGGTCGCGGGCGGCATTTTATGCCGAAATTAAAACTCAATTTTTACTCCTTCGAGCGGTCGCGGGCGGCATTATATGCCGAAATTAAAACTCAATTTTTACTCCCTCGAGCGGTCGCGGGCGGCATTTTATGCCGAAATTAAAACTCAATTTTTACTCCCTCGAGCGGTCGCGGGCGGCATTTTATGCCGAAATTAAAACTCAATTTTTACTCCTTCGAGCGGTCGCGGGCGGCATTATATGCCGAAATTAAAACTCAATTTTTACTCCCTCGAGCGGTCGCGGGCGGCATTTTATGCCGAAATTAAAACTCAATTTAAGATAAGATAAGATAAGATTTATTTAGCAAAAATCAGATAATACAAAGGTACACTTGCACATGAATTAATTAAACAAAAATTCCAAAATAAACTCAAGCAACTTCAAAAATGAAAATAAAATGTAATGAATATAAAATAAAAAATTTCTTCAATGAATATAAAATAAAACATTTCTTCAATGAATATAAAATAAAACATTTCCTCAAACAGAGCAATAAATAATTGTAACAGATAATACTCTGATTTTGCCCACCACGAGAATAAGTTCATAGAACTTGCGCTCTCGGGTGGAGTTCATCATACCATGGGAAAATCATCAAATAAAGCAAATAAAGCAAGACACTCCAATAAAAATTATACCTACAAATGAAAATCGAGACCAGTAATCTACAATATCGTCAAATTAACATCAAAATATGAAGAAAAAACAAATCAAATAACATCAAAATATGAAGAAAAAAAGCAAAACATTAACTTCTAACCTTAAGACATTGTTTAATATGGCTTTTAAATTTATGAAGGCTTTCAAATTTATTCACATTAATCCTATTCTCATAAAGATAGTTTAGAGCTCTGTTGTACGAGACGCGCCTGAAAAATTCAGTGTTGCATCTAGGCTGTCTTACATTAGTCAACATGGCCGATCTTGTGCACGAATCAGTACACAGATCATTCACATCGATTTCAGTATTATAGACATGTACACAGGATTCTAAGAGGAATATTTGTTTTATATTGAACACATTAAATTCATTGTATAAAAGCAACGTAGAGTACCTAGCTGGCTTATTCGATATTATTTTAATAATTTTTACTCCCTCGAGCGGTCGCGGGCGGCATTTTATGCCGAAATTGAAACTCAATTTTTACTCCCTCGAGCGGTCGCGGGCGGCATTTTATGCCGAAATTAAAACTCAATTTTCACTCCCTCGAGCGGTCGCGGGCGGCATTTTATGCCGCAATTAAAACTCAATTTTTACTCCCTCGAGCGGTCGCGGGCGGCATTTTATGCCGAAATTAAAACTCAATTTTTACTCCCTCGAGCGGTCGCGGGCGGCATTTTATGCCGAAATTAAAACTCAATTTTTACTCCCTCGAGCGGTCGCGGGCGGCATTATATGCCGAAATTAAAACTCAATTTTTACTCCCTCGAGCGGTCGCGGGCGGCATTTTATGCCGAAATTAAAACTCAATTTTTACTCCCTCGAGCGGTCGCGGGCGGCATTTTATGCCGAAATTAAAACTCAATTTTTACTCCCTCGAGCGGTCGCGGGCGGCATTTTATGCAGAAATTAAAACTCAATTTAAGATAAGATAAGATAAGATTTATTTAGCAAAAATCAGATAATACAAAGGTACACTTGCACATGAATTAATTAAACAAAAATTCCAAAATAAACTCAAGCAACTTCAAAAATGAAAATAAAATGTAATGAATATAAAATAAAAAATTTCTTCAATGAATATAAAATAAAACATTTCTTCAATGAATATAAAATAAAACATTTCCTCAAACAGAGCAATAAATAATTGTAACAGATAATACTATGATTTTGCCCACCACGAGAATAAGTTCATAGAACTTGCGCTCTTGGGTGGAGTTCATCATACCATGGGAAAATCATCAAATAAAGCAAATAAAGCAAGACACTCCAATAAAAATTATACCTACTAATGAAAATCGAGACCAGTAATCTACAATATCGTCAAATTAACATCAAAATATGAAGAAAAAACAAATCAAATAACATCAAAATATGAAGAAAAAAAGCAAAACATTAACTTCTAACCTTAAGACATTGTTTAATATGGCTTTTAAATTTATGAAGGCTTTCAAATTTATTCACATTAATCCTATTCTCATAAAGATAGTTTAGAGCTCTGTTGTACGAGACGCGCCTGAAAAATTCAGTGTTGCATCTAGGCTGTCTTACATTAGTCAACATGGCCGATCTTGTGCACGAATCAGTACACAGATCATTCACATCGATTTCAGTATTATAGACATGTACACAGGATTCTAAGAGGAATATTTGTTTTATATTGAACACATTAAATTCATTGTATAAAAGCAACGTAGAGTACCTAGCTGGCTTATTCGATATTATTTTAATAATTTTTACTCCCTCGAGCGGTCGCGGGCGGCATTTTATGCCGAAATTAAAACTCAATTTTTACTCCCTCGAGCGGTCGCGGGCGGCATTTTATGCCGAAATTAAAACTCAATTTTTACTCCCTCGATCGGTCGCGGGCGGCATTTTATGCCGAAATTAAAACTCAATTTTCACTCCCTCGAGCGGTCGCGGGCGGCATTTTATGCCGCAATTAAAACTCAATTTTTACTCCCTCGAGCGGTCGCGGGCGGCATTTTATGCCGAAATTAAAACTCAATTTTTACTCCCTCGAGCGGTCGCGGGCGGCATTTTATGCCGAAATTAAAACTCAATTTTTACTCCCTCGAGCGGTCGCGGGCGGCATTATATGCCGAAATTAAAACTCAATTTTTACTCCCTCGAGCGGTCGCGGGCGGCATTTTATGCCGAAATTAAAACTCAATTTTTACTCCTTCGAGCGGTCGCGGGCGGCATTTTATGCCGAAATTAAAACTCAATTTTTACTCCCTCGAGCGGTCGCGGGCGGCATTTTATGCAGAAATTAAAACTCAATTTAAGATAAGATAAGATAAGATTTATTTAGCAAAAATCAGATAATACAAAGGTACACTTGCACATGAATTAATTAAACAAAAATTCCAAAATAAACTCAAGCAACTTCAAAAATGAAAATAAAATGTAATGAATATAAAATAAAAAATTTCTTCAATGAATATAAAATAAAACATTTCTTCAATGAATATAAAATAAAACATTTCCTCAAACAGAGCAATAAATAATTGTAACAGATAATACTATGATTTTGCCCACCACGAGAATAAGTTCATAGAACTTGCGCTCTCGGGTGGAGTTCATCATACCATGGGAAAATCATCAAATAAAGCAAATAAAGCAAGACACTCCAATAAAAATTATACCTACTAATGAAAATCGAGACCAGTAATCTACAATATCGTCAAATTAACATCAAAATATGAAGAAAAAACAAATCAAATAACATCAAAATATGAAGAAAAAAAGCAAAACATTAACTTCTAACCTTAAGACATTGTTTAATATGGCTTCTAAATTTATGAAGGCTTTCAAATTTATTCACATTAATCCTATTCTCATAAAGATAGTTTAGAGCTCTGTTGTACGAGACGCGCCTGAAAAATTCAGTGTTGCATCTAGGCTGTCTTACATTAGTCAACATGGCCGATCTTGTGCACGAATCAGTACACAGATCATTCACATCGATTTCAGTATTATAGACATGTACACAGGATTCTAAGAGGAATATTTGTTTTATATTGAACACATTAAATTCATTGTATAAAAGCAACGTAGAGTACCTAGCTGGCTTATTCGATATTATTTTAATAATTTTTACTCCCTCGAGCGGTCGCGGGCGGCATTTTATGCCGAAATTAAAACTCAATTTTTACTCCCTCGAGCGGTCGCGGGCGGCATTTTATGCCGAAATTAAAACTCAATTTTTACTCCCTCGAGCGGTCGCGGGCGGCATTTTATGCCGCAAGTAAAACTCAATTTTTACTCCCTCGAGCGGTCGCGGGCGGCATTTTATGCCGAAATTAAAACTCAATTTTTACTCCTTCGAGCGGTCGCGGGCGGCATTTTATGCCGAAATTAAAACTCAATTTTTACTCCCTCGAGCGGTCGCGGGCGGCATTTTATGCCGAAATTAAAACTCAATTTTTACTCCTTCGAGCGGTCGCGGGCGGCATTATATGCCGAAATTAAAACTCAATTTTTACTCCCTCGAGCGGTCGCGGGCGGCATTTTATGCCGAAATTAAAACTCAATTTAAGATAAGATAAGATAAGATTTATTTAGCAAAAATCAGATAATACAAAGGTACACTTGCACATGAATTAATTAAACAAAAATTCCAAAATAAACTCAAGCAACTTCAAAAATGAAAATAAAATGTAATGAATATAAAATAAAAAATTTCTTCAATGAATATAAAATAAAACATTTCTTCAATGAATATAAAATAAAACATTTCCTCAAACAGAGCAATAAATAATTGTAACAGATAATACTCTGATTTTGCCCACCACGAGAATAAGTTCATAGAACTTGCGCTCTCGGGTGGAGTTCATCATACCATGAGAAAATCATCAAATAAAGCAAATAAAGCAAGACACTCCAATAAAAATTATACCTACTAATGAAAATCGAGACCAGTAATCTACAATATCGTCAAATTAACATCAAAATATGAAGAAAAAACAAATCAAATAACATCAAAATATGAAGAAATGAAGCAAAACATTAACTTCTAACCTTAAGACATTGTTTAATATGGCTTTTAAATTTATGAAGGCTTTCAAATTTATTCACATTAATCCTATTCTCATAAAGATAGTTTAGAGCTCTGTTGTACGAGACGCGCCTGAAAAATTCAGTATTGCATCTAGGCTGTCTTACATTAGTCAACATGGCCGATCTTGTGCACGAATCAGTACACAGATCATTCACATCGATTTCAGTATTATAGACATGTACACAGGATTCTAAGAGGAATATTTGTTTTATATTGAACACATTAACTTCATTGTATAAAAGCAACGTAGAGTACCTAGCTGGCTTATTCGATATTATTTTAATAATTTTTACTCCCTCGAGCGGTCGCGGGCGGCATTTTATGCCGAAATTAAAACTCAATTTTTACTCCCTCGAGCGGTCGCGGGCGGCATTTTATGCCGAAATTAAAACTCAATTTTTACTCCCTCGAGCGGTCGCGGGCGGCATATTATGCCGAAATTAAAACTCAATTTTTACTCCCTCGAGCGGTCGCGGGCGGCATTTTATGCCGAAATTAAAACTCAATTTTTACTCCCTCGAGCGGTCGCGGGCGGCATTTTATGCCGAAATTAAAACTCAATTTTTACTCCCTCGAGCGGTCGCGGGCGGCATTTTATGCCGAAATTAAAACTCAATTTTTACTCCTTCGAGCGGTCGCGGGCGGCATTATATGCCGAAATTAAAACTCAATTTTTACTCCCTCGAGCGGTCGCGGGCGGCATTTTATGCCGAAATTAAAACTCAATTTAAGATAAGATAAGATAAGATTTATTTAGCAAAAATCAGATAATACAAAGGTACACTTGCACATGAATTAATTAAACAAAAATTCCAAAATAAACTCAAGCAACTTCAAAAATGAAAATAAAATGTAATGAATATAAAATAAAAAATTTCTTCAATGAATATAAAATAAAACATTTCTTCAATGAATATAAAATAAAACATTTCCTCAAACAGAGCAATAAATAATTGTAACAGATAATACTCTGATTTTGCCCACCACGAGAATAAGTTCATAGAACTTGCGCTCTCGGGTGGAGTTCATCATACCATGGGAAAATCATCAAATAAAGCAAATAAAGCAAGACACTCCAATAAAAATTATACCTACAAATGAAAATCGAGACCAGTAATCTACAATATCGTCAAATTAACATCAAAATATGAAGAAAAAACAAATCAAATAACATCAAAATATGAAGAAAAAAAGCAAAACATTAACTTCTAACCTTAAGACATTGTTTAATATGGCTTCTAAATTTATGAAGGCTTTCAAATTTATTCACATTAATCCTATTCTCATAAAGATAGTTTAGAGCTCTGTTGTACGAGACGCGCCTGAAAAATTCAGTGTTGCATCTAGGCTGTCTTACATTAGTCAACATGGCCGATCTTGTGCACGAATCAGTACACAGATCATTCACATCGATTTCAGTATTATAGACATGTACACAGGATTCTAAGAGGAATATTTGTTTTATATTGAACACATTAAATTCATTGTATAAAAGCAACGTAGAGTACCTAGCTGGCTTATTCGATATTATTTTAATAATTTTTACTCCCTCGAGCGGTCGCGGGCGGCATTTTATGCCGAAATTAAAACTCAATTTTTACTCCCTCGAGCGGTCGCGGGCGGCATTTTATGCCGAAATTAAAACTCAATTTTTACTCCCTCGAGCGGTCGCGGGCGGCATTTTATGCCGCAAGTAAAACTCAATTTTTACTCCCTCGAGCGGTCGCGGGCGGCATTTTATGCCGAAATTAAAACTCAATTTTTACTCCTTCGAGCGGTCGCGGGCGGCATTTTATGCCGAAATTAAAACTCAATTTTTACTCCCTCGAGCGGTCGCGGGCGGCATTTTATGCCGAAATTAAAACTCAATTTAAGATAAGATAAGATAAGATTTATTTAGCAAAAATCAGATAATACAAAGGTACACTTGCACATGAATTAATTAAACAAAAATTCCAAAATAAACTCAAGCAACTTCAAAAATGAAAATAAAATGTAATGAATATAAAATAAAAAATTTCTTCAATGAATATAAAATAAAACATTTCTTCAATGAATATAAAATAAAACATTTCCTCAAACAGAGCAATAAATAATTGTAACAGATAATACTCTGATTTTGCCCACCACGAGAATAAGTTCATAGAACTTGCGCTCTCGGGTGGAGTTCATCATACCATGAGAAAATCATCAAATAAAGCAAATAAAGCAAGACACTCCAATAAAAATTATACCTACTAATGAAAATCGAGACCAGTAATCTACAATATCGTCAAATTAACATCAAAATATGAAGAAAAAACAAATCAAATAACATCAAAATATGAAGAAATGAAGCAAAACATTAACTTCTAACCTTAAGACATTGTTTAATATGGCTTTTAAATTTATGAAGGCTTTCAAATTTATTCACATTAATCCTATTCTCATAAAGATAGTTTAGAGCTCTGTTGTACGAGACGCGCCTGAAAAATTCAGTGTTGCATCTAGGCTGTCTTACATTAGTCAACATGGCCGATCTTGTGCACGAATCAGTACACAGATCATTCACATCGATTTCAGTATTATAGACATGTACACAGGATTCTAAGAGGAATATTTGTTTTATATTGAACACATTAACTTCATTGTATAAAAGCAACGTAGAGTACCTAGCTGGCTTATTCGATATTATTTTAATAATTTTTACTCCCTCGAGCGGTCGCGGGCGGCATTTTATGCCGAAATTAAAACTCAATTTTTACTCCCTCGAGCGGTCGCGGGCGGCATTTTATGCCGAAATTAAAACTCAATTTTTACTCCCTCGAGCGGTCGCGGGCGGCATATTATGCCGAAATTAAAACTCAATTTTTACTCCCTCGAGCGGTCGCGGGCGGCATTTTATGCCGAAATTAAAACTCAATTTTTACTCCCTCGAGCGGTCGCGGGCGGCATTTTATGCCGAAATTAAAACTCAATTTTTACTCCCTCGAGCGGTCGCGGGCGGCATTTTATGCCGAAATTAAAACTCAATTTTTACTCCTTCGAGCGGTCGCGGGCGGCATTATATGCCGAAATTAAAACTCAATTTTTACTCCCTCGAGCGGTCGCGGGCGGCATTTTATGCCGAAATTAAAACTCAATTTTTACTCCTTCGAGCGGTCGCGGGCGGCATTTTATGCCGAAATTAAAACTCAATTTTTACTCCCTCGAGCGGTCGCGGGCGGCATTTTATGCAGAAATTAAAACTCAATTTAAGATAAGATAAGATAAGATTTATTTAGCAAAAATCAGATAATACAAAGGTACACTTGCACATGAATTAATTAAACAAAAATTCCAAAATAAACTCAAGCAACTTCAAAAATGAAAATAAAATGTAATGAATATAAAATAAAAAATTTCTTCAATGAATATAAAATAAAACATTTCTTCAATGAATATAAAATAAAACATTTCCTCAAACAGAGCAATAAATAATTGTAACAGATAATACTATGATTTTGCCCACCACGAGAATAAGTTCATAGAACTTGCGCTCTCGGGTGGAGTTCATCATACCATGGGAAAATCATCAAATAAAGCAAATAAAGCAAGACACTCCAATAAAAATTATACCTACTAATGAAAATCGAGACCAGTAATCTACAATATCGTCAAATTAACATCAAAATATGAAGAAAAAACAAATCAAATAACATCAAAATATGAAGAAAAAAAGCAAAACATTAACTTCTAACCTTAAGACATTGTTTAATATGGCTTTTAAATTTATGAAGGCTTTCAAATTTATTCACATTAATCCTATTCTCATAAAGATAGTTTAGAGCTCTGTTGTACGAGACGCGCCTGAAAAATTCAGTGTTGCATCTAGGCTGTCTTACATTAGTCAACATGGCCGATCTTGTGCACGAATCAGTACACAGATCATTCACATCGATTTCAGTATTATAGACATGTACACAGGATTCTAAGAGGAATATTTGTTTTATATTGAACACATTAAATTCATTGTATAAAAGCAACGTAGAGTACCTAGCTGGCTTATTCGATATTATTTTAATAATTTTTACTCCCTCGAGCGGTCGCGGGCGGCATTTTATGCCGAAATTAAAACTCAATTTTTACTCCCTCGAGCGGTCGCGGGCGGCATTTTATGCCGAAATTAAAACTCAATTTTTACTCCCTCGAGCGGTCGCGGGCGGCATTTTATGCCGAAATTAAAACTCAATTTTCACTCCCTCGAGCGGTCGCGGGCGGCATTTTATGCCGCAATTAAAACTCAATTTTTACTCCCTCGAGCGGTCGCGGGCGGCATTTTATGCCGAAATTAAAACTCAATTTTTACTCCCTCGAGCGGTCGCGGGCGGCATTTTATGCCGAAATTAAAACTCAATTTTTACTCCCTCGAGCGGTCGCGGGCGGCATTATATGCCGAAATTAAAACTCAATTTTTACTCCCTCGAGCGGTCGCGGGCGGCATTTTATGCCGAAATTAAAACTCAATTTTTACTCCTTCGAGCGGTCGCGGGCGGCATTATATGCCGAAATTAAAACTCAATTTTTACTCCCTCGAGCGGTCGCGGGCGGCATTTTATGCCGAAATTAAAACTCAATTTTTACTCCCTCAAGCGGTCGCGGGCGGCATTTTATGCCGAAATTAAAACTCAATTTTTACTCCCTCGAGCGGTCGCGGGCGGCATTTTATGCCGAAATTAAAACTCAATTTAAGATAAGATAAGATAAGATTTATTTAGCAAAAATCAGATAATACAAAGGTACACTTGCACATGAATTAATTAAACAAAAATTCCAAAATAAACTCAAGCAACTTCAAAAATGAAAATAAAATGTAATGAATATAAAATAAAAAATTTCTTCAATGAATATAAAATAAAACATTTCTTCAATGAATATAAAATAAAACATCTCCTCAAACAGAGCAATAAATAATTGTAACAGATAATACTCTGATTTTGCCCACCACGAGAATAAGTTCATAGAACTTGCGCTCTCGGGTGGAGTTCATCATACCATGGGAAAATCATCAAATAAAGCAAATAAAGCAAGACACTCCAATAAAAATTATACCTACTAATGAAAATCGAGACCAGTAATCTACAATATCGTCAAATTAACATCAAAATATGAAGAAAAAACAAATCAAATAACATCAAAATATGAAGAAAAAAAGCAAAACATTAACTTCTAACCTTAAGACATTGTTTAATATGGCTTCTAAATTTATGAAGGCTTTCAAATTTATTCACATTAATCCTATTCTCATAAAGATAGTTTAGAGCTCTGTTGTACGAGACGCGCCTGAAAAATTCAGTGTTGCATCTAGGCTGTCTTACATTAGTCAACATGGCCGATCTTGTGCACGAATCAGTACACAGATCATTCACATCGATTTCAGTATTATAGACATGTACACAGGATTCTAAGAGGAATATTTGTTTTATATTGAACACATTAAATTCATTGTATAAAAGCAACGTAGAGTACCTAGCTGGCTTATTCGATATTATTTTAATAATTTTTACTCCCTCGAGCGGTCGCGGGCGGCATTTTATGCCGAAATTAAAACTCAATTTTTACTCCCTCGAGCGGTCGCGGGCGGCATTTTATGCCGAAATTAAAACTCAATTTTTACTCCCTCGAGCGGTCGCGGGCGGCATATTATGCCGAAATTAAAACTCAATTTTTACTCCCTCGAGCGGTCGCGGGCGGCATTTTATGCCGAAATTAAAACTCAATTTTTACTCCCTCGAGCGGTCGCGGGCGGCATTTTAGGCCGAAATTAAAACTCAATTTTTACTCCTTCGAGCGGTCGCGGGCGGCATTATATGCCGAAATTAAAACTCAATTTTTACTCCCTCGAGCGGTCGCGGGCGGCATTTTATGCCGAAATTAAAACTCAATTTAAGATAAGATAAGATAAGATTTATTTAGCAAAAATCAGATAATACAAAGGTACACTTGCACATGAATTAATTAAACAAAAATTCCAAAATAAACTCAAGCAACTTCAAAAATGAAAATAAAATGTAATGAATATAAAATGAAAAATTTCTTCAATGAATATAAAATAAAACATTTCTTCAATGAATATAAAATAAAACATTTCCTCAAACAGAGCAATAAATAATTGTAACAGATAATACTCTGATTTTGCCCACCACGAGAATAAGTTCATAGAACTTGCGCTCTCGGGTGGAGTTCATCATACCATGGGAAAATCATCAAATAAAGCAAATAAAGCAAGACACTCCAATAAAAATTATACCTACAAATGAAAATCGAGACCAGTAATCTACAATATCGTCAAATTAACATCAAAATATGAAGAAAAAACAAATCAAATAACATCAAAATATGAAGAAAAAAAGCAAAACATTAACTTCTAACCTTAAGACATTGTTTAATATGGCTTCTAAATTTATGAAGGCTTTCAAATTTATTCACATTAATCCTATTCTCATAAAGATAGTTTAGAGCTCTGTTGTACGAGACGCGCCTGAAAAATTCAGTGTTGCATCTAGGCTGTCTTACATTAGTCAACATGGCCGATCTTGTGCACGAATCAGTACACAGATCATTCACATCGATTTCAGTATTATAGACATGTACACAGGATTCTAAGAGGAATATTTGTTTTATATTGAACACATTAAATTCATTGTATAAAAGCAACGTAGAGTACCTAGCTGGCTTATTCGATATTATTTTAATAATTTTTACTCCCTCGAGCGGTCGCGGGCGGCATTTTATGCCGAAATTAAAACTCAATTTTTACTCCCTCGAGCGGTCGCGGGCGGCATTTTATGCCGAAATTAAAACTCAATTTTTACTCCCTCGAGCGGTCGCGGGCGGCATTTTATGCCGCAAGTAAAACTCAATTTTTACTCCCTCGAGCGGTCGCGGGCGGCATTTTATGCCGAAATTAAAACTCAATTTTTACTCCTTCGAGCGGTCGCGGGCGGCATTTTATGCCGAAATTAAAACTCAATTTTTACTCCCTCGAGCGGTCGCGGGCGGCATTTTATGCCGAAATTAAAACTCAATTTAAGATAAGATAAGATAAGATTTATTTAGCAAAAATCAGATAATACAAAGGTACACTTGCACATGAATTAATTAAACAAAAATTCCAAAATAAACTCAAGCAACTTCAAAAATGAAAATAAAATGTAATGAATATAAAATAAAAAATTTCTTCAATGAATATAAAATAAAACATTTCTTCAATGAATATAAAATAAAACATTTCCTCAAACAGAGCAATAAATAATTGTAACAGATAATACTCTGATTTTGCCCACCACGAGAATAAGTTCATAGAACTTGCGCTCTCGGGTGGAGTTCATCATACCATGAGAAAATCATCAAATAAAGCAAATAAAGCAAGACACTCCAATAAAAATTATACCTACTAATGAAAATCGAGACCAGTAATCTACAATATCGTCAAATTAACATCAAAATATGAAGAAAAAACAAATCAAATAACATCAAAATATGAAGAAATGAAGCAAAACATTAACTTCTAACCTTAAGACATTGTTTAATATGGCTTTTAAATTTATGAAGGCTTTCAAATTTATTCACATTAATCCTATTCTCATAAAGATAGTTTAGAGCTCTGTTGTACGAGACGCGCCTGAAAAATTCAGTGTTGCATCTAGGCTGTCTTACATTAGTCAACATGGCCGATCTTGTGCACGAATCAGTACACAGATCATTCACATCGATTTCAGTATTATAGACATGTACACAGGATTCTAAGAGGAATATTTGTTTTATATTGAACACATCAACTTCATTGTATAAAAGCAACGTAGAGTACCTAGCTGGCTTATTCGATATTATTTTAATAATTTTTACTCCCTCGAGCGGTCGCGGGCGGCATTTTATGCCGAAATTAAAACTCAATTTTTACTCCCTCGAGCGGTCGCGGGCGGCATTTTATGCCGAAATTAAAACTCAATTTTTACTCCCTCGAGCGGTCGCGGGCGGCATATTATGCCGAAATTAAAACTCAATTTTTACTCCCTCGAGCGGTCGCGGGCGGCATTTTATGCCGAAATTAAAACTCAATTTTTACTCCCTCGAGCGGTCGCGGGCGGCATTTTATGCCGCAAGTAAAACTCAATTTTTACTCCCTCGAGCGGTCGCGGGCGGCATTTTATGCCGAAATTAAAACTCAATTTTTACTCCTTCGAGCGGTCGCGGGCGGCATTTTATGCCGAAATTAAAACTCAATTTTTACTCCCTCGAGCGGTCGCGGGCGGCATTTTATGCCGAAATTAAAACTCAATTTAAGATAAGATAAGATAAGATTTATTTAGCAAAAATCAGATAATACAAAGGTACACTTGCACATGAATTAATTAAACAAAAATTCCAAAATAAACTCAAGCAACTTCAAAAATGAAAATAAAATGTAATGAATATAAAATAAAAAATTTCTTCAATGAATATAAAATAAAACATTTCTTCAATGAATATAAAATAAAACATTTCCTCAAACAGAGCAATAAATAATTGTAACAGATAATACTCTGATTTTGCCCACCACGAGAATAAGTTCATAGAACTTGCGCTCTCGGGTGGAGTTCATCATACCATGAGAAAATCATCAAATAAAGCAAATAAAGCAAGACACTCCAATAAAAATTATACCTACTAATGAAAATCGAGACCAGTAATCTACAATATCGTCAAATTAACATCAAAATATGAAGAAAAAACAAATCAAATAACATCAAAATATGAAGAAATGAAGCAAAACATTAACTTCTAACCTTAAGACATTGTTTAATATGGCTTTTAAATTTATGAAGGCTTTCAAATTTATTCACATTAATCCTATTCTCATAAAGATAGTTTAGAGCTCTGTTGTACGAGACGCGCCTGAAAAATTCAGTGTTGCATCTAGGCTGTCTTACATTAGTCAACATGGCCGATCTTGTGCACGAATCAGTACACAGATCATTCACATCGATTTCAGTATTATAGACATGTACACAGGATTCTAAGAGGAATATTTGTTTTATATTGAACACATTAACTTCATTGTATAAAAGCAACGTAGAGTACCTAGCTGGCTTATTCGATATTATTTTAATAATTTTTACTCCCTCGAGCGGTCGCGGGCGGCATTTTATGCCGAAATTAAAACTCAATTTTTACTCCCTCGAGCGGTCGCGGGCGGCATTTTATGCCGAAATTAAAACTCAATTTTTACTCCCTCGAGCGGTCGCGGGCGGCATATTATGCCGAAATTAAAACTCAATTTTTACTCCCTCGAGCGGTCGCGGGCGGCATTTTATGCCGAAATTAAAACTCAATTTTTACTCCCTCGAGCGGTCGCGGGCGGCATTTTATGCCGAAATTAAAACTCAATTTTTACTCCCTCGAGCGGTCGCGGGCGGCATTTTATGCCGAAATTAAAACTCAATTTTTACTCCTTCGAGCGGTCGCGGGCGGCATTATATGCCGAAATTAAAACTCAATTTTTACTCCCTCGAGCGGTCGCGGGCGGCATTTTATGCCGAAATTAAAACTCAATTTAAGATAAGATAAGATAAGATTTATTTAGCAAAAATCAGATAATACAAAGGTACACTTGCACATGAATTAATTAAACAAAAATTCCAAAATAAACTCAAGCAACTTCAAAAATGAAAATAAAATGTAATGAATATAAAATAAAAAATTTCTTCAATGAATATAAAATAAAACATTTCTTCAATGAATATAAAATAAAACATTTCCTCAAACAGAGCAATAAATAATTGTAACAGATAATACTCTGATTTTGCCCACCACGAGAATAAGTTCATAGAACTTGCGCTCTCGGGTGGAGTTCATCATACCATGGGAAAATCATCAAATAAAGCAAATAAAGCAAGACACTCCAATAAAAATTATACCTACAAATGAAAATCGAGACCAGTAATCTACAATATCGTCAAATTAACATCAAAATATGAAGAAAAAACAAATCAAATAACATCAAAATATGAAGAAAAAAAGCAAAACATTAACTTCTAACCTTAAGACATTGTTTAATATGGCTTCTAAATTTATGAAGGCTTTCAAATTTATTCACATTAATCCTATTCTCATAAAGATAGTTTAGAGCTCTGTTGTACGAGACGCGCCTGAAAAATTCAGTGTTGCATCTAGGCTGTCTTACATTAGTCAACATGGCCGATCTTGTGCACGAATCAGTACACAGATCATTCACATCGATTTCAGTATTATAGACATGTACACAGGATTCTAAGAGGAATATTTGTTTTATATTGAACACATTAAATGCATTGTATAAAAGCAACGTAGAGTACCTAGCTGGCTTATTCGATATTATTTTAATAATTTTTACTCCCTCGAGCGGTCGTGGGCGGCATTTTATGCCGAAATTAAAACTCAATTTTTACTCCCTCGAGCGGTCGCGGGCGGCATTTTATGCCGAAATTAAAACTCAATTTTTACTCCCTCGAGCGGTCGCGGGCGGCATTTTATGCCGCAAGTAAAACTCAATTTTTACTCCCTCGAGCGGTCGCGGGCGGCATTTTATGCCGAAATTAAAACTCAATTTTTACTCCTTCGAGCGGTCGCGGGCGGCATTTTATGCCGAAATTAAAACTCAATTTTTACTCCCTCGAGCGGTCGCGGGCGGCATTTTATGCCGAAATTAAAACTCAATTTTTGGTTTATTATCTTCGATAATGAACCATTGGAATCCCCCAAAGAAAAAAAAATTTTAACCCCCCCTCAAAATTTGTTGGTTTACGTTTCAAGATACGTAGATTCAGAAAATCGAATAAAAAAAAATCCGTCCGTCCGCCGTCCGCGCCACTTTGCCCAGTTAGCGTTGAGCTAAAATTACGAAATTTGGTTTCTGGGTTTGGACCAGCCCCACAATGATCCTCGAAACTTTTCATAACCCTAGGTCAAGGGGAAGGGGTTCAAAACGAATTTTGAAATTTTGAAAATTCCATATCTCGAAAAATTCATATAGAACGGTATGTTTTTTATTTCATATTTCGATAGAGTTTGTTCCGTAGAATTTTTTAAGACCATCCGTAGCTTTGTACGACCAGCCGTTCGTTCACAATGACGGCTCAAAGATTGTGCCTCACAACCCGATCGTGAATCAAACTGTTGAAATACAGGTCCATTTTCATACTAACAAGCTCTTTGGAACATCATATGGCTTAAGTGATGTCGAGTTTGTTGTTCTGAGATGCGTTTCGTGCTACGGAAATGAAGGTAATTTCGAATGTTTGTTGGTAGGTACTTCTTTTATAGAAAAATTATTACCGACGTAGTATTAAAAACCCCAGAATTATATCGTATTAATTAATCATAATTAATAATAATTATTATTAATAATAAATACGAATTATTAATAAACATGAAGGCTTTCAAATTTATTCACATTAATCCTATTCTCATAAAGATAGTTAAGAGCTCTGTTGTACGAGACGCGCCTGAAAAATTCAGTGTTGCATCTAGGCTGTCTTACATTAGTCAACATGGCCGAGCTTGTGCACGAATCAGTACACAGATCATTCACATCGATTTCAGTATTATAGACATGTACACAGGATTCTAAGAGGAATATTTGTTTTATATTGAACACATTAAATTCATTGTATAAAAGCAACGTAGAGTACCTAGCTGGCTTATTCGATATTATTTTAATAATTTTTACTCCCTCGAGCGGTCGCGGGCGGCATTTTATGCCGAAATTAAAACTCAATTTTTACTCCCTCGAGCGGTCGCGGGCGGCATTTTATGCCGAAATTAAAACTCAATTTTTACTCCCTCGAGCGGTCGCGGGCGGCATTTTATGCCGAAATTAAAACTCAATTTTTACTCCCTCGAGCGGTCTCGGGCGGCATTTTATGCCGAAATTAAAACTCAATTTTTACTCCCTCGAGCGGTCGCGGGCGGCATTTTATGCCGAAATTAAAACTCAATTTTTACTCCCTCGAGCGGTCGCGGGCGGCATTTTATGCCGAAATTAAAACTCAATTTTTACTCCCTCGAGCGGTCGCGGGCGGCATTTTATGCCGAAATTAAAACTCAATTTTTACTCCCTCCAGCGGTCGCGGGCGGCATTTTATGCCGAAATTAAAACTCAATTTAAGATAAGATAAGATAAGATTTATTTAGCAAAAATCAGATAATACAAAGGTACACTTGCACATGAATTAATTAAACAAAAATTCCAAAATAAACTCAAGCAACTTCAAAAATGAAAATAAAATGTAATGAATATATAATAAAAAATTTCTTCAATGAATATAAAATAAAACATTTCTTCAATGAATATAAAATAAAACATTTCCTCAAACAGAGCAATAAATAATTGTAACAGATAATACTCTGATTTTGCCCACCACGAGAATAAGTTCATAGAACTTGTGCTCTCGGGTGGAGTTCATCATACCATGGGAAAATCATCAAATAAGGCAAATAAAGCAAGACACTCCAATAAAAATTATAACTACAAATGAAAATCGAGACCAGTAATCTACAATATCGTCAAATTAACATCAAAATATGAAGAAAAAACTAATCAAATAACATCAAAATATGAAGAAAAAAAGCAAAACATTAACTTCTAACCTTAAGACATTGTTTAATATGGCTTCTAAATTTATGAAGGCTTTCAAATTTATTCACATTAATCCTATTCTCATAAAGATAGTTAAGAGCTCTGTTGTACGAGACGCGCCTGAAAAATTCAGTGTTGCATCTAGGCTGTCTTACATTAGTCAACATGGCCGATCTTGTGCACGAATCAGTACACAGATCATTCACATCGATTTCAGTATTATAGACATGTACACAGGATTCTAAGAGGAATATTTGTTTTATATTGAACACATTAAATTCATTGTATAAAAGCAACGTAGAGTACCTAGCTGGCTTATTCGATATTATTTTAATAATTTTTACTCCCTCGAGCGGTCGCGGGCGGCATTTTATGCCGAAATTAAAACTCAATTTTTACTCCCTCGAGCGGTCGCGGGCGGCATTTTATGCCGAAATTAAAACTCAATTTTTACTCCCTCGAGCGGTCGCGGGCGGCATTTTATGCCGCAATTAAAACCCAATTTTTACTCCCTCGAGCGGTCGCGGGCGGCATTTTATGCCGAAATTAAAACTCAATTTTTACTCCCTCGAGCGGTCGCGGGCGGCATTTTATGCCGAAATTAAAACTCAATTTTTACTCCCTCGAGCGGTCGCGGGCGGCATTTTATGCCGAAATTAAAACTCAGTTTTTACTCCCTCGAGCGGTCGCGGGCGGCATTTTATGCCGAAATTAAAACTCAATTTTTACTCCCTCGAGCGGTCGCGGGCGGCATTTTATGCCGAAATTAAAACTCAATTTTTACTCCCTCGAGCGGTCGCGGGCGGCATTTTATGCCGAAATTAAAACTCAATTTTTACTCCTTCGAGCGGTCGCGGGCGGCATTATATGCCGAAATTAAAACTCAATTTTTACTCCCTCGAGCGGTCGCGGGCGGCATTTTATGCCGAAATTAAAACTCAATTTTTACTCCCTCCAGCGGTCACGGGCGGCATTTTATGCCGAAATTAAAACTCAATTTAAGATAAGATAAGATTTATTTAGCAAAAATCAGATAATACAAAGGTACACTTGCACATGAATTAATTAAACCAAAATTCCAAAATAAACTCAAGCAACTTCAAAAATGAAAATAAAATGTAATGAATATAAAATAAAAAATTTCTTCAATGAATATAAAATAAAACATTTCTTCAATGAATATAAAATAAAACATTTCCTCAAACAGAGCAATAAATAATTGTAACAGATAATACTCTGATTTTGCCCACCACGAGAATAAGTTCATAGAACTTGTGCTCTCGGGTGGAGTTCATCATACCATGGGAAAATCATCAAATAAGGCAAATAAAGCAAGACACTCCAATAAAAATTATAACTACAAATGAAAATCGAGACCAGTAATCTACAATATCGTCAAATTAACATCAAAATATGAAGAAAAAACTAATCAAATAACATCAAAATATGAAGAAAAAAAGCAAAACATTAACTTCTAACCTTAAGACATTGTTTAATATGGCTTCTAAATTTATGAAGGCTTTCAAATTTATTCACATTAATCCTATTCTCATAAAGATAGTTAAGAGCTCTGTTGTACGAGACGCGCCTGAAAAATTCAGTGTTGCATCTAGGCTGTCTTACATTAGTCAACATGGCCGATCTTGTGCACGAATCAGTACACAGATCATTCACATCGATTTCAGTATTATAGACATGTACACAGGATTCTAAGAGGAATATTTGTTTTATATTGAACACATTAAATTCATTGTATAAAAGCAACGTAGAGTACCTAGCTGGCTTATTCGATATTATTTTAATAATTTTTACTCCCTCGAGCGGTCGCGGGCGGCATTTTATGCCGAAATTAAAACTCAATTTTTACTCCCTCGAGCGGTCGCGGGCGGCATTTTATGCCGAAATTAAAACTCAATTTTTACTCCTTCGAGCGGTCGCGGGCGGCATTATATGCCGAAATTAAAACTCAATTTTTACTCCCTCGAGCGGTCGCGGGCGGCATTTTATGCCGAAATTAAAACTCAATTTTTACTCCCTCCAGCGGTCACGGGCGGCATTTTATGCCGAAATTAAAACTCAATTTAAGATAAGATAAGATTTATTTAGCAAAAATCAGATAATACAAAGGTACACTTGCACATGAATTAATTAAACCAAAATTCCAAAATAAACTCAAGCAACTTCAAAAATGAAAATAAAATGTAATGAATATAAAATAAAAAATTTCTTCAATGAATATAAAATAAAACATTTCTTCAATGAATATAAAATAAAACATTTCCTCAAACAGAGCAATAAATAATTGTAACAGATAATACTCTGATTTTGCCCACCACGAGAATAAGTTCATAGAACTTGTGCTCTCGGGTGGAGTTCATCATACCATGGGAAAATCATCAAATAAGGCAAATAAAGCAAGACACTCCAATAAAAATTATAACTACAAATGAAAATCGAGACCAGTAATCTACAATATCGTCAAATTAACATCAAAATATGAAGAAAAAAACTAATCAAATAACATCAAAATATGAAGAAAAAAAGCAAAACATTAACTTCTAACCTTAAGACATTGTTTAATATGGCTTCTAAATTTATGAAGGCTTTCAAATTTATTCACATTAATCCTATTCTCATAAAGATAGTTAAGAGCTCTGTTGTACGAGACGCGCCTGAAAAATTCAGTGTTGCATCTAGGCTGTCTTACATTAGTCAACATGGCCGATCTTGTGCACGAATCAGTACACAGATCATTCACATCGATTTCAGTATTATAGACATGTACACAGGATTCTAAGAGGAATATTTGTTTTATATTGAACACATTAAATTCATTGTATAAAAGCAACGTAGAGTACCTAGCTGGCTTATTCGATATTATTTTAATAATTTTTACTCCCTCGAGCGGTCGCGGGCGGCATTTTATGCCGAAATTAAAACTCAATTTTTACTCCCTCGAGCGGTCGCGGGCGGCATTTTATGCCGAAATTAAAACTCAATTTTTACTCCCTCGAGCGGTCGCGGGCGGCATTTTATGCCGCAATTAAAACCCAATTTTTACTCCCTCGAGCGGTCGCGGGCGGCATTTTATGCCGAAATTAAAACTCAATTTTTACTCCCTCGAGCGGTCGCGGGCGGCATTTTATGCCGAAATTAAAACTCAGTTTTTACTCCCTCGAGCGGTCGCGGGCGGCATTTTATGCCGAAATTAAAACTCAATTTTTACTCCCTCGAGCGGTCGCGGGCGGCATTTTATGCCGAAATTAAAACTCAATTTTTACTCCTTCGAGCGGTCGCGGGCGGCATTATATGCCGAAATTAAAACTCAATTTTTACTCCCTCGAGCGGTCGCGGGCGGCATTTTATGCCGAAATTAAAACTCAATTTTTACTCCCTCCAGCGGTAACGGGCGGCATTTTATGCCGAAATTAAAACTCAATTTAAGATAAGATAAGATTTATTTAGCAAAAATCAGATAATACAAAGGTACACTTGCACATGAATTGATTAAACAAAAATTCCAAAATAAACTCAAGCAACTTCAAAAATGAAAATAAAATGTAATGAATATAAAATAAAAAATTTCTTCAATGAATATAAAATAAAACATTTCTTCAATGAATATAAAATAAAACATTTCCTCAAACAGAGCAATAAATAATTGTAACAGATAATACTCTGATTTTGCCCACCACGAGAATAAGTTCATAGAACTTGCGCTCTCGGGTGGAGTTCATCATACCATGGGAAAATCATCAAATAAAGCATTTAAAGCAAGACACTCCAATAAAAATTATACCTACAAATGAAAATCGAGACCAGTAATCTACAATATCGTCAAATTAACATCAAAATATGAAGAAAAAACAAATCAAATAACATCAAAATATGAAGAAAAAAAGCAAAACATTAACTTCTAACCTTAAGACATTGTTTGATATGGCTTTTAAATTTAAACTCAGTTTTTACTCCCTCGAGCGGTCGCGGGGGGCATTTTATGCCGAAATTAAAACTCAGTTTTTACTCCCTCGAGCGGTCGCGGGCGGCATTTTATGCCGAAATTAAAACTCAATTTTTACTCCCTCGAGCGGTCGCGGGCGGCATTTTATGCCGAAATTAAAACTCCATTTTTACTCCCTCGAGCGGTCGCGGGCGGCATTTTATGCCAAAATTAAAACTCAATTTTTACTCCCTCGAGCGGTCGCGGGCGGCATTTTATGCCGAAATTAAAACTCAATTTTTACTCCCTCGAGCGGTCGCGGGCGGCATTTTATGCCGAAATTAAAACTCAATTTTTACTCCCTCGAGCGGTCGCGGGCGGCATTTTATGCTGAAATTAAAACTCAATTTTTACTCCCTTGAGCGGTCGCGGGCGGCATTTTATGCCGAAATTAAAACTCAATTTAAGATAAGATAAGATAAGATTTATTTAGCAAAAATCAGATAATACAAAGGTACACTCGCACATGAATTACTTAAACAGAAATTCCAAAATAAACTCAAGCAACTTCAAAAATGAAAATAAAATGTAATGAATATAAAATAAAAAAATTTCTTCAATGAATATAAAATAAAACATTTCTTCAATGAATATAAAATAAAACATTTCCTCAAACAGAGCAATAAATAATTGTAACAGATAATACTCTGATTTTGCCCACCACGAGAATAAGTTCATAGAACTTGCGCTCTCGGGTGGAGTTCATCATACCATGGGAAAATCATCAAATAAAGCAAATAAAGCAAGACACTCCAATAAAAATTATACCTACAAATGAAAATCGAGACCAGTAATCTACAATATCGTCAAATTAACATCAAAATATGAAGAAAAAACAAATCAAATAACATCAAAATATGAAGAAAAAAAGCAAAACATTAACTTCTAACCTTAAGACATTGTTTAATATGGCTTCTAAATTTATGAAGGCTTTCAAATTTATTCACATTAATCCTATTCTCATAAAGATAGTTTAGAGCTCTGTTGTACGAGACGCGCCTGAAAAATTCAGTGTTGCATCTAGGCTGTCTTACATTAGTCAACATGGCCGATCTTGTGCACGAATCAGTACACAGATCATTCACATCGATTTCAGTATTATAGACATGTACACAGGATTCTAAGAGGAATATTTGTTTTATATTGAACACATTAAATTCATTGTATAAAAGCAACGTAGAGTACCTAGCTGGCTTATTCGATATTATTTTAATAATTTTTACTCCCTCGAGCGGTCGCGGGCGGCATTTTATGCCGAAATTAAAACTCAATTTTTACTCCCTCGAGCGGTCGCGGGCGGCATTTTATGCCGAAATTAAAACTCAATTTTTACTCCCTCGAGCGGTCGCGGGCGGCATTTTATGCCGCAATTAAAACTCAATTTTTACTCCCTCGAGCGGTCGCGGGCGGCATTTTATGCCGAAATTAAAACTCAATTTTTACTCCTTCGAGCGGTCGCGGGCGGCATTTTATGCCGAAATTAAAACTCAATTTTTACTCCCTCGAGCGGTCGCGGGCGGCATTTTATGCCGAAATTAAAACTCAGTTTTTACTCCCTCGAGCGGTCGCGGGCGGCATTTTATGCCGAAATTAAAACTCAATTTTTACTCCCTCGAGCGGTCGCGGGCGGCATTTTATGCCGAAATTAAAACTCAATTTTTACTCCCTCGAGCGGTCGCGGGCGGCATTTTATGCCGAAATTAAAACTCAATTTTTACTCCCTCGAGCGGTCGCGGGCGGCATTTTATGCCGAAATTAAAACTCAGTTTTTACTCCCTCGAGCGGTCGCGGGCGGCATTTTATGCCGAAATTAAAACTCAATTTTTACTCCCTCGAGCGGTCGCGGGCGGCATTTTATGCCGAAATTAAAACTCAATTTTTACTCCTTCGAGCGGTCGCGGACGGCATTATATGCCGAAATTAAAACTCAATTTTTACTCCCTCGAGCGGTCGCGGGCGGCATTTTATGCCGAAATTAAAACTCAATTTTTACTCCCTTCAGCGGTCACGGGCGGCATTTTATGCCGAAATTAAAACTCAATTTAAGATAAGATAAGATAAGATTTATTTAGCAAAAATCAGATAATACAAAGGTACACTTGCACATGAATTAATTAAACCAAAATTCCAAAATAAACTCAAGCAACTTCAAAAATGAAAATAAAATGTAATGAATATAAAATAAAAAATTTCTTCAATGAATATAAAATAAAACATTTCTTCAATGAATATAAAATAAAACATTTCCTCAAACAGAGCAATAAATAATTGTAACAGATAATACTCTGATTTTGCCCACCACGAGAATAAGTTCATAGAACTTGCGCTCTCGGGTGGAGTTCATCATACCATGGGAAAATCATCAAATAAAGCAAATAAAGCAAGACACTCCAATAAAAATTATACCTACAAATGAAAATCGAGACCAGTAATCTACAATATCGTCAAATTAACATCAAAATATGAAGAAAAAACAAATCAAATAACATCAAAATATGAAGAAAAAAAGCAAAACATTAACTTCTAACCTTAAGACATTGTTTAATATGGCTTCTAAATTTATGAAGGCTTTCAAATTTATTCACATTAATCCTATTCTCATAAAGATAGTTAAGAGCTCTGTTGTACGAGACGCGCCTGAAAAATTCAGTGTTGCATCTAGGCTGTCTTACATTAGTCAACATGGCCGATCTTGTGCACGAATCAGTACACAGATCATTCACATCGATTTCAGTATTATAGACATGTACACAGGATTCTAAGAGGAATATTTGTTTTATATTGAACAAATTAAATTCATTGTATAAAAGCAACGTAGAGTACCTAGCTGGCTTATTCGATATTATTTTAATAATTTTTACTCCCTCGAGCGGTCGCGGGCGGCATTTTATGCCGAAATTAAAACTCAATTTTTACTCCCTCGAGCGGTCGCGGGCGGCATTTTATGCCGAAATTAAAACTCAATTTTTACTCCCTCGAGCGGTCGCGGGCGGCATTTTATGCCGAAATTAAAACTCAATTTTTACTCCCTCGAGCGGTCGCGGGCGGCATTTTATGCCGAAATTAAAACTCAATTTTTACTCCCTCGAGCGGTCGCGGGCGGCATTTTATGCCGAAATTAAAACTCAATTTTTACTCCTTCGGGCGGTCGCGGGCGGCATTATATGCCGAAATTAAAACTCAATTTTTACTCCCTCGAGCGGTCGCGGGCGGCATTTTATGCCGAAATTAAAACTCAATTTTTACTCCCTCCAGCGGTCACGGGCGGCATTTTATGCCGAAATTAAAACTCAATTTAAGATAAGATAAGATAAGATTTATTTAGCAAAAATCAGATAATACAAAGGTACACTTGCACATGAATTAATTAAACCAAAATTCCAAAATAAACTCAAGCAACTTCAAAAATGAAAATAAAATGTAATGAATATAAAATAAAAAATTTCTTCAATGAATATAAAATAAAACATTTCTTCAATGAATATAAAATAAAACATTTCCTCAAACAGAGCAATAAATAATTGTAACAGATAATACTCTGATTTTGCCCACCACGAGAATAAGTTCATAGAACTTGCGCTCTCGGGTGGAGTTCATCATACCATGGGAAAATCATCAAATAAAGCAAATAAAGCAAGACACTCCAATAAAAATTATACCTACAAATGAAAATCGAGACCAGTAATCTACAATATCGTCAAATTAACATCAAAATATGAAGAAAAAACAAATCAAATAACATCAAAATATGAAGAAAAAAAGCAAAACATTAACTTCTAACCTTAAGACATTGTTTAATATGGCTTCTAAATTTATGAAGGCTTTCAAATTTATTCACATTAATCCTATTCTCATAAAGATAGTTAAGAGCTCTGTTGTACGAGACGCGCCTGAAAAATTCAGTGTTGCATCTGGGCTGTCTTACATTAGTCAACATGGCCGATCTTGTGCACGAATCAGTACACAGATCATTCGCATCGATTTCAGTATTATAGACATGTACACAGGATTCTAAGAGGAATATTTGTTTTATATTGAACACATTAAATTCATTGTATAAAAGCAACGTAGAGTACCTCAGGGTTCGTGCCGATTTTCAATTTTCAATTTCCCTGACTTTTCCCTGATTTCCAGACCAAAAATTTCGATTTTTCCCTGACTTTTCACAACGTTTCAGGATCCTTTAAACAGTAACGTTTTGCATTAATCGAAAATTTTAGATGCGCAAATGAAGAAAAACAATATAAGGAACAAGTTTTTTTATTCATAAAAAAACGAAGTTTACTTAAAACAAAGTAAGAGATAGAATCACAAGATAAAACACATAAAAGTTTTGAGTACGTGGTTTACATAAACCATACCTTACAAAGGTAAAGGGGTTTTCGACGCGTATCATGGATTTTTCGCAATTCTGCACCCGATTTGAGATTTTTCCCTGACCAAAATCCAATATCCCTGACTTTTCCATGACTTCCAGTGCCCATTTATATTTCCCTGACTTTTCCATGACTTCCCTGACTTCCCTGACCGGCACGAACCCTGTACCTAGCTGGCTTATTCGATATTATTTTAATAATTTTTACTCCCTCGAGCGGTCGCGGGCGGCATTTTATGCCGAAATTAAAACTCAATTTTTACTCCCTCGAGCGGTCGCGGGCGGCATTTTATGCCGAAATTAAAACTCAATTTTCACTCCCTCGAGCGGTCGCGGGCGGCATTTTATGCCGCAATTAAAACTCAATTTTTACTCCCTCGAGCGGTCGCGGGCGGCATTTTATGCCGAAATTAAAACTCAATTTTTACTCCCTCGAGCGGTCGCGGGCGGCATTTTATGCCGAAATTAAAACTCAATTTTTACTCCCTCGAGCGGTCGCGGGCGGCATTTTATGCCGAAATTAAAACTCAGTTTTTACTCCCTCGAGCGGTCGCGGGCGGCACTTTATGCCGAAATTAAAACTCAATTTTTACTCCCTCGAGCGGTCGCGGGCGGCATTTTATGCCGAAATTAAAACTCAATTTTTACTCCCTCGAGCGGTCGCGGGCGGCATTTTATGCCGAAATTAAAACTCAATTTTTACTCCCTCGAGCGGTCGCGGGCGGCACTTTATGCCGAAATTAAAACTCAATTTTTACTCCCTCGAGCGGTCGCGGGCGGCATTTTATGCCGAAATTAAAACTCAGTTTTTACTCTCTCGAGCGGTCGCGGGCGGCATTTTATGCCGAAATTAAAACTCCATTTTTACTCCCTCGAGCGGTCGCGGGCGGCATTTTATGCCAAAATTAAAACTCAATTTTTACTCCCTCGAGCGGTCGCGGGCGGCATTTTATGCCGAAATTAAAACTCAATTTTTACTCCCTCGAGCGGTCGCGGGCGGCATTTTATGCCGAAATTAAAACTCAATTTTTACTCCCTCGAGCGGTCGCGGGCGGCATTTTATGCCGAAATTAAAACTCAATTTTTTCTCCCTCGAGCGGTCGCGGGCGGCATTTTATGCCGAAATTAAAACTCAATTTAAGATAAGATAAGATAAGATTTATTTAGCAAAAATCAGATAATACAAAGGTACACTCGCACATGAATTAATTAAACAGAAATTCCAAAATAAACTCAAGCAACTTCAAAAATGAAAATAAAATGTAATGAATATAAAATAAAAAATTTCTTCAATGAATATAAAATAAAACATTTCTTCAATGAATATAAAATAAAACATTTCCTCAAACAGAGCAATAAATAATTGTAACAGATAATACTCTGATTTTGCCCACCACGAGAATAAGTTCATAGAATTTTAGGTCTCTGTGGACTATTTCTCTTGAATGGAGATAATCCAACCCATTCCAATCATCACCAATTGCCTAAACCAATTCTTAGGCTGCTGCTCCTTGAGGACTCCGTTCCGCCTCATCCACGCACATTGGTGGATGAACTAAATGAAGTATGCCACAACTACGGTGATGTGAAAGACCCAGTGCTTCAGATTTACTGCACACGAGTATAGTGATTAAATGAGTGGTAGCGGGAAGTAATCTTTCTTTTGAAAGAGGAACACGTTCGTCCAGTTTTTAGTGAGAACGACTGATCTCGTTTTTGGAAGGAATGGCAGAACAAATGTTTGTCTTCCTCCATGGGTAGGTAGGCACGCACAAATTCACTGCCAAAAGTACGTTAGGCATTGAAAAAAATTAAAAAGGAGGACCAATTAAACATTTATTTAGATTGAGCACATGAGACTAAGAGATTTCTGACGCATCACTCTGTGCTATTTCATGTACCGTCTCTAGCGTCGTACTCAGGATACTTCTCTTTTCTTGCAAATCCTTCAGGCAGTTTTTCACTTGCCACCTCTTCATTGGCGGGGTACCATCACCGTACAACCTGTGCAACCCTTTCATAAACTCCGCACAGTAGTTTTTAAAGCTCTTGTGCCTCTTTCATGAGCCATGCGGAAGTAATTGGTTTTTTGAACTTATCTAAATACATCCGTCGAACAGTGTCAGGCTCGAGGATTTTCGTCACGATTTCTTTCCCTTCAGACGATATGGTTTTTTTTTTAGACTTCTCCGAAACGACCAGTTCTTTTCTAGTTGGTCGTTGAGGAGCTTTTGGAGGTTGCTGTCGTCAAACGGCATTGACGACAGCAATGAGCATGATGAAAAGAATGATTCCTAACGACCATGCATCAGCTATCTTAGGGTTGTACGGTGAGGCACTCACAACTTCAGGTGCTGCGTAGGCAGCCGAACCGCAGAAGGTCGTGCTCCAAATCCGTTTCCCATCTGCTACGCAAAATCCGGCAAAACCAAAATCTGCTATCTTGATGTTATTCCTCTTAGTCAAAACTACATTTTCGCATTTTAGGTCTCTGTGGACTATTTCTCTTGAATGGAGATAATCCAACCCATTCCAATCATCACCAATTGCCTAAACCAATTCTTAGGCTGCTGCTCCTTGAGGACTCCGTCCCGCCTCATCCACGCACATTGGTCGATGAACTAAATGAAGTATGCCACAACTACGGTGATGTGAAAGACCCAGTGCTTCAGATTTACTGCACACGAGTATAGTGATTAAATGACTGGTAGCGGGAAGTAATCTTTCTTTATTGAAAACAGTTTTCTAAGTATCTTTCAAAGTTCGAAAGTAATCTTTCTTTTGAAAAAGGGACACGTTCGTCCAGTTTTTAGTGAGAACGACCGATCTCGTTTTTGGAAGGAATGGCAGAACCAATGTTTGTCTTCCTCCATAGGTAGGTCGGCACCCACAAATTCACTGCCAAAAGTACGTTAGGTATTGAAAAAAATTAAAAAGGAGGACCAATTAAACATTTATTTAGATTGAGCACATGAGACTAAGAGATTTCTGACGCATCACTCTGTGCTATTCCATGTACCGTCTCTAGCGTCGTACTCAGGATACTTCTCTTTTCTTGCAAATCCTTCAGGCAGTTTATCACTTGCCCCCTCTTCCTTGGCGGGGTACCATCACCGTACAACCTGTGCAACCCTTTCATAAACTCCGCACAGTAGTTTTTAAAGCTCTTGTGCCTCTTTCATGAGCCATGCGGAAGTAATTGGTTTTTTGAACTTATCTAAATACATCCGTCGAACAGTGTAAGACTCGAGGATTTTCGTCACGATTTCTTTCCCTTCAGACGATATGGTTTTTTTAGACTTCTTCGAAACGACCAGTTATTTCCTAGTTGGTCGTTGAGGAGCTTTTGGAGGTTGCTGTCGTCAAACGGCATTGACGACAGCAATGAGCATGATGAAAAGAATGATTCCTAACGACCATGCATCAGCTATCTTAGGGTTGTACGGTGAGGCACTCACAACTTCAGGTGCTGCGTAGGCAGCCGAACCGCAGACGGTCGTGCTCCAAATCCGTTTCCCATATGGCGACTTTCTGTAGGAGTGGGGGGAACCACGCTAATATCTGCCCCACTGTCAACAAGTTATTTGGAATGTGTAAAGAAATAAGCGACTTGAATTAAGTCCCCAACTCCCACGAGTCGCATCTAGGGAGTGGGGTTTCAGTTTTCTTTCAAGGTCCCCGTAGGGTTAAAAGGTTTGAACCCACAGGGGAGAAGGCATTTGCGCGCGTTACTGCCAAAACGCATATGGTAGTAGTAAATACGAGGTTCAGATGTATCAGCATTGGGTGATTGAGAACGGGCTCTGAACGCACGATCCCTAGCCCCATTAGAAGTAGATCGGGAGCGGTCCTGGTTGTGGTGAAAAGAATTAATTTGCGCTGATAGTTGTGAAATCTGAGTCTCAAGACTCTTGAGACGCTCCTCACACACATTGGTGGATGAAATAAATGTAGTATGCCATTTCGGTGATGTGAAAGACGCAGTGCTTCAGATTTACTGCACACGAGTATGGTGATTTTTTGAGGGAGGACGACCGATCTCGTTTTCGGAAGGAATGGCAGAACCAATGTGTGTAACGGTGCGTCTTCCTACATGGGTAGGTAGGCACCCACAAATTCACTGCCAAAAGTACGTTTAGTAATGGAAAAAAAAAGAGGACAAATTAAACATTTATTTAGATTGAGCACATGAGACTAAGATATTTCTGACGCATCACTGTGTGCTATTTCTTGTACCGTCTCTAGCGTCGTACTCAGAATACTCCTCTTTTCTTGCAAATCCTTCAGGCAGTTTTTCACTTGCCCCCTCTTCCTTGGCGGGTTACCATCACCGTAAACCTGTGCAACCCTTTCATAAACTCCGCACAGTAGTTTTTAAAGCGCTTGTGCCTCTTTCATGAACCATGCGGAAGTAATTGGTTTTTTTAACTTATCTAAATACATCCGTCGAATTGTGTAAGGCTCGAGGATTTTCGTCACGATTTCTTTCCCTTCAGACGAAATGGTTTTTTTGAGACTTCTTTCTTGCTGTCGTCAAACAGCATTGTTCCATTGAGCATGATGAATGGAATGTTTCCTAACGACCATGCATGAGCTATCTTAGGGTTGTACGGTGAGGCACTCACAACTTCAGGTGCTGCGTAGGCAGCCGAACCGCAGAAGGTCGTGCTCCAAATCCGTTTCCCATCTGCTACGCAAAATCTGGCAAAACCAAAATCTGCTATCTTGATGTTATTCCTCTTAGTCAAAACTACATTTTCGCATTTTAGGTCTCTGTGGACTATTTCTCTTGAATGGAGATAATCCAACCCATTCCAATCATCACCAATTGCCTAAACCAATTCTTAGGCTGCTGCTCCTCCGGCGGGGTACCATCACCGTACAACCTGTGCAACCCTTTCATAAACTCCGCACAGTAGTTTTTAAAGCTCTTGTGCCTCTTTCATGAGCCATGCGGAAGTAATTGGTTTTTTGAACTTATCTAAATACATCCGCCGAACAGTGTAAGACTCGAGGATTTTCGTCACGATTTCTTTCCCTTCAGACGATATGGTTTTTTTAGACTTCTTCGAAACGACCAGTTATTTCCTAGTTGGTCGTTGAGGAGCTTTTGGAGGTTGCTGTCGTCAAACGGCATTGACGACAGCAATGAGCATGATGAAAAGAATGATTCCTAACGACCATGCATCAGCTATCTTAGGGTTGTACGGTGAGGCACTCACAACTTCAGGTGCTGCGTAGGCAGCCGAACCGCAGACGGTCGTGCTCCAAATTCGTTTCCCATAGGGCGACTTTCTGTAGGAGTGGGGGGAACCACGCTAATATCTGCCCCACTGTAAACCAGGTATTTGGAATGTGTCGCCCGGTCGTAAAGAAATAAGCGACTTGAATTAAGTCCCCAACTCCCACGTGTCGCATCTAGGGAGTGGGGTTTCAGTTTTCCTTCAAGGTCCCCGTAGGGTTAGAAGGTTTGAACCCACAGGGGAGAAGGCATTTGCGCGCGTTACTGCCAAAACGCATATGGTAGTAGTAAATACGAGGTTCAGATGTATCAGCATTGGGTGATTGAGAACGGGCTCTGAACGCACGATCCCTAGCCCCATTAGAAGTAGATCGGGAGCGGTCCTGGTTGTGGTGAAAATCATTAATTTGCGCTGATAGTTGTGAAATCTGAGTCTCAAGACTCTTGAGACGCTCCTCACACACATTGGTTGATGAAATAAATGAAGTATGCCATTTCGGTGATGTGAAAGACGCAGTGCTTCAGATTTACTGCACACGAGTATGGTGATTTTTTGAGGGAGGACGACCGATCTCGTTTTCGGAAGGAATGGCAGAACCAATGTGTGTAACGGTGCGTCTTCCTACATGGGTAGGTAGGCACCCACAAATTCACTGCCAAAAGTACGTTTAGTAATGAAAAAAAAAAAAAAAAAAAAAAAAAAGGAAAAAGGAGGACAAATTAAACATTTATTTAGATTGAGCACATGAGACTAAGATATTTCTGACGCATCACTGTGTGCTATTTCTTGTACCGTCTCTAGCGTCGTACTCAGGATACTTCTCTTTTCTTGCAAATCCTTCAGGCAGTTTTTCACTAGCCCCCTCTTCCTTGGCGGGTTACCATCACCGTACAACCTGTGCAACCCTTTCATAAACTCCGCACAGTAGTTTTTAAAGCGCTTGTGCCTCTTTCATGAGCCATGCGGAAGTAATTGGTTTTTTTAACTTATCTAAATACATCCGTCGAATTGTGTAAGGCTCGAGGATTTTCGTCACGATTTCTTCCCCTTCAGACGATATGGTTTTTTTGAGACTTCTTCGAAACGACCAGTTCTTTCCTAGTTGGTCGTTGAGGAGCTTTTGGAGGTTGCTGTCGTCAAACAGCATTGTTCCATTGTGCATGATGAATGGAATGTTTCCTAACGACCATGCATCAGCTATCTTAGGGTTGTACGGTGAGGCACTCACAACTTCAGGTGCTGCGTAGGCAGCCGAACCGCAGAAGGTCGTGCTCCAAATCCGTTTCCCATCTGCTACGCAAAATCCGGCAAAACCAAAATCTGCTATCTTGATGTTATTCCTCTTAGTCAAAACTACATTTTCGCATTTTAGGTCTCTGTGGACTATTTCTCTTGAATGGAGATAATCCAACCCATTCCAATCATCACCAATTGCCTAAACCAATTCTTAGGCTGCTGCTCCTTGAGGACTCCGTCCCGCCTCATCCACGCACATTGGTGGATGAACTAAATGAAGTATGCCACAACTACGGTGATGTGAAAGACCCAGTGCTTCAGATTTACTGCACACGAGTATAGTGATTAAATGAGTGGTAGCGGGAAGTAATCTTTCTTTTGAAAGAGGAACACGTTCGTCCAGTTTTTAGTGAGAACGACTGATCTCGTTTTTGGAAGGAATGGCAGAACCAATGTTTGTCTTCCTCCATAGGTAGGTAGGCACCCACAAATTCACTGCCAAAAGTACGTTAGGTATTGAAAAAAATTAAAAAGGAGGACCAATTAAACATTTATTTAGATTGAGCACATGAGACTAAGAGATTTCTGACGCATCACTCTGTGCTATTTCTTGTACCGTCTCTAGCGTCGTACTCAGGATACTTCTCTTTTCTTGCAAATCCTTCAGGCAGTTTATCACTTGCCCCCTCTTCCTTGGCGGGGTACCATCACCGTACAACCTGTGCAACCCTTTCATAAACTCCGCACAGTAGTTTTTAAAGCTCTTGTGCCTCTTTCATGAGCCATGCGGAAGTAATTGGTTTTTTGAACTTATCTAAATACATCCGTCGAACAGTGTAAGACTCGAGGATTTTCGTCACGATTTCTTTCCCTTCAGACGATATGGTTTTTTTAGACTTCTTCGAAACGACCAGTTCTTTCCTAGTTGGTCGTTGAGGAGCTTTTGGAGGTTGCTGTCGTCAAACAGCATTGTTCCATTGAGCATGATGAATGGAATGTTTCCTAACGACCATGCATCAGCTATATTAGGGTTGTACAGTGAGGCACTCACAAATTCAGGTGCTGCGTAGGCAGCCGAACCGCAGAAGGTCGTGCTCCAAATCCGTTTCCCATCTGCTACGCAAAATCTGGCAAAACCAAAATCTGCTATCTTGATGTTATTCCTCTTAGTCAAAACTACATTTTCGCATTTTAGGTCTCTGTGGACTATTTCTCTTGAATGGAGATAATCCAACCCATTCAAATCATCACCAATTGCCTAAACCAATTCTTAGGCTGCTGCTCCTTGAGGACTCATTTCCGCCTCATCCACGCACATTGGTGGATGAACTAAATGAAGTATGCCACAACTACGGTGATGTGAAAGACCCAGTGCTTCAGATTTACTGCACACGAGTATAGTGATTAAATGACTGGTAGCGGGAAGTAATCTTTCTTTATTGAAAACAGTTTTCTAAGTATCTTTCAAAGTTCGAAAGTAATCTTTCTTTGGAAAGAGGAACACGTTCGTCCAGTTTTTAGGGAGAACGACCGATCTCGTTTTTGGAAGGAATGGCAGAACCAATGTTTGTCTTCCTCCATGGGTAGGTAGGCACGCACAAATTCACTGCCAAAAGTACGTTAGGCATTGAAAAAAATTAAAAAGGAGGACCAATTAAACATTTATTTAGATTGAGCACATGAGACTAAGAGATTTCTGACGCATCACTCTGTGCTATTTCATGTACCGTCTCTAGCGTCGTACTCAGGATACTTCTCTTTTCTTGCAAATCCTTCAGGCAGTTTTTCACTTGCCCCCTCTTCCTTGGCGGGGTACCATCACCGTACAACCTGTGCAACCCTTTCATAAACTCCGCACAGTAGTTTTTAAAGCTCTTGTGCCTCTTTCATGAGCCATGCGGAAGTAATTGGTTTTTTTAACTTATCTAAATACATCCGTCGAACAGTGTCAGGCTCGAGGATTTTCGTCACGATTTCTTTCCCTTCAGACGATATGGTTTTTTTGAGACTTCTCCGAAACGACCAGTTCTTTTCTAGTTGGTCGTTGAGGAGCTTTCGGAGGTTGCTGTCGTCAAACGGCATTGACGACAGCAATGAGCATGATGAAAAGAATGATTCCTAACTGTTGTGACTTCAGATGAAAATAGAATTTGAAAATGAACGTATATTTTGATACTTCACGAGTTGACACCAAATTAACATGAGGTACGTAGTAATAATAATGTATGAAAAGAATAAGGTGTGTGTGTCCTGTTGTTGTCCTTGGGCGGACAGCTGTGTTTCACTTCACTACACTAACGACCATGCATCAGCTATCAGTTGGTTGTGGAGCGCAGACATCTATTTTGGGTGATGAGTCCCCTAGGCCTTTGTGGCATCGCCACAGTTGGTTTAGATGTCTTTTCCACAGCAGACCATCAGACGTTTTTACCATGTACGTCTGTGTTCCCAATCTGTCTTGCACAGTTGCCTTTATCCAGGTTGGTTTGGCGGGACGGAAATCTTTAGCCCAAACCTGCTCATGAGTGTTGAATATTTCCCGTCTCTGGCCTCCGGCTATCCTCATTTTCTCGTGACGGTCTTCCACGTGTTCTTCAGGTGATGGTTTTAGCTGGTCAAACAGCGTTCGCGTCCTACGACGTAAAAGTACCTGCGAAGGAGCCTCACCAATAGCTTGGTGCTCTGTGTTGCGATATTGGAGGAGAAAACGATTGAGGGCCTGTGAGAGAGATGTTTTCTGGGAGTTTGCCATTGTTTTTAACACGCAACGTTTCACGATCTTAACTGCTGACTCAGCGGCGCCGTTGGATTGTGGATGGAATGGAGCCCCCACCATGTGTTGAATATTGAATTTGTCCAAAAATTCTGAGAATTCGTTCCCAACAAAGCATTTTGCTCCATCGGAAGTCAAAGATCGTGGTAGTCCAAATCTTCCAAAGACTTCCATCAGTTTGTCAATAGCGCATGTTGCAGTCATTGAAGGTACCTGGAAAGCTTCTATCCATTTGCTTGTAGCATCCATGATGACGAAAAAGTTTATAGTTTTTTGTATTGGACCTAGGAAATCCACATGGATCCTGGTCCAAGGCTGTTTTGGCCAAGGCCACGGCTGTAGCATTGCTTTAGGTGGTGCGGGGCGGAACTGGCAACAAATTTCACAAGCATTTGCTGTTTGCTCTATGTCACGATCCAAATGTGGCCACCAAAAGTAGCTACGAGCAAAACTCTTCATGTTGGTAGCGCCAATGTGATTGGAGTGTAGCTGCTCCAATATGGCCTTTTTAAATTTTTCTGGGACTATCACTCGATACCCCCACATGATACATCCATGATCGACTGTCAGCTGAGTTAGTCGTCTGGCATATGGTACAAACTGTTCCTGCTTTGCAGGTAGACATCCACCCCTCTGTATCACCTCACAAACTCTAGCTATGACTGGATCCTTCCTTGTTTCTGCTCGTATAAGTCGCCAATTAATTTTGAATGGGCATGATTCCTGTATGTAGTTGCTATAGCTACATCGAGCATCTTCATCTTTGATAGATCCACCAGGTAGCTCGATCCTTGATAGAAAATCTGCCGGATTTTCATGAGATCTTACACACTGGATGGTGTATTGGTAGTTGGAGAGGAGGAACGCCCAGCGTTGCAGTCTGTTGGCTGCATATATCGGCAGACCTTTCTTTTCTCCAAAAATATAAATAAGCGGACGGTGGTCTGTCACTAATATAAATTTTTGACAGAACAGATAGTCATGGAATCTGGTTATTCCAAAAATGATGCTGAGAGCCTCTCTTTCAATGGAGGAATATCGACGTTGTGTTTCTGACAGTATTTTTGACCCATAAGCAATTGGTCGCTCGGAGCCATCCTCATATCGGTGAACCAACACTGCTCCAACGGCTCTTGATGAAGCATCTACAATTAATTTCAGTGGTCTGTTTGGGTCAAAATGTGCTAGGACTGGTCGTGTCACTAAATATTTCTTCACATTTTGAAATGCTTTTTGGCATTGGGACGTCCACTTCCAAGTTCGGTTCTTCTTCAACAGTTCGTACATAGGACAAAGCAAATTTGCGGCTTTGGGAATAAACTTGATATAAAACGTAACGAGACCGAGGAAAGATTTCAGGGTAGTCCTATCCGTTGGTACCGGAGCGTTGTTGATAGCATCCACATGTTCAGTTGTAGTATGCACACCCCTTTTGTCGAACACATGACCTAGATATTTCATTGAGGGTTGGCCAAAAGAGCATTTCTGCATTTTCACTCTTAGATTGGCATCCAGTAAGGTCTCGAGTACATCTTTCAAACGGGTATTGTGTTCCTTCAGGGTTCTTCCGGTGATGTGAATGTCGTCTAGTAGAGCTCCTACTCCTTTTTTTCCACTTAATAATTGGTCTATGGTTCTCTGAAATTCCCGAGGCGCGCTTGCTATCCCAAACGTTAGTCTGGTGTATCTGAATAAACCAATATGGGTCGAAATTGTGGTGAGATCCCTGCTTTCTTTCTTCAGAACCAGTTGCTGATATGCGTCTCGAAGATCCATCTTCGTGAAATACGCTGCACCTCCGAATTCTGCACATAGATGTTCTACCCGAGGAAGTGAATATTCAGTATTTTCGAGGGCAGGGTTTAGAGTAATTCGATAATCCCCGCATATCCTCATACTTCCATCCGGTTTCAACACCGGTACTATTGGAGTACCCCACTCACTATGCTGAACGGGTTCCAGGATACCTCTGGCCACCAATCTTCGAATTTCCGCTTCCACTTTCCCTTTGAGAGCCAAAGGTAGAGGTCTGGCTTTGTAGAATTTGGGTATTGTTCCAGCTCTAACTCCGAGGGATACCTGGTATTTCGAAAATGTCCCCAGACTATCCTCAAATAATTTGGGATATTTCATCAGAATGTCCTTGACGGCTGTGGGAGTATTCCGAAGACTTGTTAATTTCTGGAATACTTCTGACTGTTCCTGTGGCACTGCAACAGTATGTAAAAGCTTTTGTTCATTTCGGTTGGTTGATTTTAAAATGTTCAACCCCTGCCGTCCTACTAGAGGCGGACCACCGTGTTTGATTACATAAAATGTCAATTCGTACTCCTTTCCTTTGAATCCAATTTTTGAATTGAATTTTCCAATTGGCACAATTTGATGCCCGACGTAATCAGTTAGATTGACGTCGTTGGGTACAATTTTATAATTCTTGAATTCCGAGAAAAACAATTTTTCTGAAATCACATTATAATTCGATCCTGTGTCTATATAAAATTTTAGGTTTCGACCATTAATTACCAAATTTACTGTGAAATCATTATCTTCTTCCCTCACCATTAAATTCCAAAATGTGTCACTGAGAACTACGCTCTCGTCACCGGAACCTTGTGTGTGCAGAAACTTATGCTGGTCCTTCTTTTTGTCTCGACAAATCGTTGCCAAATGTCCGACTTTTGCGCATTTATAACAAGTGGCTGTACGAAAATTGCATTCGTTGCTTTGATGATTACGTCGACCACAATGGACACACTTTTGTTTATTTAATTTACTCTTATCGGCTGTATTTCGCTTTCTATCGTCAAATTTACCATTTCGATTGTTCGTTCGATTTTTATATCCCTTCCGATCCGTGTACATTAAGTCGGGTTCCGTTTTGATTTGGAGTGCTGGCGGCGAAGGCGATGTTTTCCGAGCAGCTTCTTTAGTTGATGCAATCGTTACAGCTCTGTCAAAAGTAAAATCTTTTTTCAATACATCTTCCTCGAGTACTCGGTCTCGCACATAACTATCCCGCAATCCTATGGAGAATATGTCCCTCAAAACAATATCGAATTCAGTGCCGAATGTACACGGAGCTGCTAACGAACGGATCCGAGCCGAAAATTCGGCGACGGTTTCCGACTCTGTTTGTTTCGCTGAGTAAAACTCAATTCGCGCAGCGAAAGAGGTTTTAACCGGTTTCAAATGGTTTAATAGTTTATCCGATAATGAGTCAAACGTGCACAAAGGGTTGTCGGGATCTAGGGGCAACGTGAGACTATAAAGTAAACTGTAGGTCGGGTCACTCAAAGACGATAGCAAATACGATTTTTTCTTCGACGCATCAGTCACCCCATATGTAGCAAATGTGTGCTTCATACGCCCTAAAAATAACTTAACGTTACCTTTTTCGTGATCGAAAAGTACGGGTGGCGGTAAGACCGGGCTTTGCGTTACCGTAATGCTCTGTTGAGGAGGCGGATCCTGTGGAGCCATGATAATTATTTAATTATCCGTAATCCTCGTCGCCAAGAGAACTGTTGTGACTTCAGATGAAAATAGAATTTGAAAATGAACGTATATTTTGATACTTCACGAGTTGACACCAAATTAACATGAGGTACGTAGTAATAATAATGTATGAAAAGAATAAGGTGTGTGTGTCCTGTTGTTGTCCTTGGGCGGACAGCTGTGTTTCACTTCACTACACTAACGACCATGCATCAGCTATCTTAGGGTTGTACGGTGAGGCACTCACAACTTCAGGTGCTGCGTAGGCAGCCGAACCGCAGAAGGTCGTGCTCCAAATCCGTTTCCCATCTGCTACGCAAAATCCGGCAAAACCAAAATCTGCTACCTTGATGTTATTCCTCTTAGTCAAAACTACATTTTCGCATTTTAGGTCTCTGTGGACTATTTCTCTTGAATGGAGATAATCCAACCCATTCAAATCATCACCAATTGCCTAAACCAATTCTTAGGCTGCTGCTCCTTGAGGACTCATTTCCGCCTCATCCACGCACATTGGTGGATGAACTAAATGAAGTATGCCACAACTACGGTGATGTGAAAGACCCAGTGCTTCAGATTTACTGCACACGAGTATAGTGATTAAATGACTGGTAGCGGGAAGTAATCTTTCTTTATTGAAAACAGTTTTCTAAGTATCTTTCAAAGTTCGAAAGTAATCTTTCTTTTGAAAGAGGAACACGTTCGTCCAGTTTTTAGTGAGAACGACCGATCTCGTTTTTGGAAGGAATGGCAGAACCAATGTTTGTCTTCCTCCATAGGTAGGTCGGCACCCACAAATTCACTGCCAAAAGTACGTTAGGTATTGAAAAAAATTAAAAAGGAGGACCAAATTAAACATTTATTTAGATTGAGCACATGAGACTAAGAGATTTCTGACGCATCACTCTGTGCTATTCCATGTACCGTCTCTAGCGTCGTACTCAGGATACTTCTCTTTTCTTGCAAATCCTTCAGGCAGTTTATCACTTGCCCCCTCTTCCTTGGCGGGGTACCATCACCGTACAACCTGTGCAACCCTTTCATAAACTCCGCACAGTAGTTTTTAAAGCTCTTGTGCCTCTTTCATGAGCCATGCGGAAGTAATTGGTTTTTTTAACTTATCTAAATACATCCGTCAAACAGTGTCAGGCTCGAGGATTTTCGTCACGATTTCTTTCCCTTCAGACGATATGGTTTTTTTAGACTTCTTCGAAACGACCAGTTATTTCCTAGTTGGTCGTTGAGGAGCTTTTGGAGGTTGCTGTCGTCAAACAGCATTGTTCCATTGTGCATGATGAATGGAATGTTTCCTAACGACCATGCATCAGCTATATTAGGGTTGTACGGTGAGGCACTCACAACTTCAGGTGCTGCGTAGGCAGCCGAACCGCAGAAGGTCGTGCTCCAAATCCGTTTCCCATCTGCTACGCAAAATCCGGCAAAACCAAAATCTGCTATCTTGATGTTATTCCTCTTAGTCAAAACTACATTTTCGCATTTTAGGTCTCTGTGGACTATTTCTCTTGAATGGAGATAATCCAACCCATTCCAATCATCACCAATTGCCTAAACCAATTCTTAGGCTGCTGCTCCTTGAGGACTCATTTCCGCCTCATCCACGCACATTGGTGGATGAACTAAATGAAGTATGCCACAACTACGGTGATGTGAAAGACCCAGTGCTTCAGATTTACTGCACACGAGTATAGTGATTAAATGACTGGTAGCGGGAAGTAATCTTTCTTTATTGAAAACAGTTTCCTAAGTATCTTTCAAAGTTCGAAAGTAATCTTTCTTTGGAAAGAGGAACACGTTCGTCCAGTTTTTAGGGAGAACGACCGATCTCGTTTTTGGAAGGAATGGCAGAACCAATGTTTGTCTTCCTCCATGGGTAGGTAGGCACGCACAAATTCACTGCCAAAAGTACGTTAGGCATTGAAAAAAATTAAAAAGGAGGACCAATTAAACATTTATTTAGATTGAGCACATGAGACTAAGAGATTTCTGACGCATCACTCTGTGCTATTTCATGTACCGTCTCTAGCGTCGTACTCAGGATACTTCTCTTTTCTTGCAAATCCTTCAGGCAGTTTATCACTTGCCCCCTCTTCCTTGGCGGGGTACCATCACCGTACAACCTGTGCAACCCTTTCATAAACTCCGCACAGTAGTTTTTAAAGCTCTTGTGCCTCTTTCATGAGCCATGCGGAAGTAATTGGTTTTTTTAACTTATCTAAATACATCCGTCGAACAGTGTAAGACTCGAGGATTTTCGTCACGATTTCTTTCCCTTCAGACGATATGGTTTTTTTAGACTTCTTCGAAACGACCAGTTATTTCCTAGTTGGTCGTTGAGGAGCTTTTGGAGGTTGCTGTCGTCAAACAGCATTGTTCCATTGTGCATGATGAATGGAATGTTTCCTAACGACCATGCATCAGCTATCTTAGGGTTGTACGGTGAGGCACTCACAACTTCAGGTGCTGCGTAGGCAGCCGAACCGCAGAAGGTCGTGCTCCAAATCCGTTTCCCATCTGCTACGCAAAATCCGGCAAAACCAAAATCTGCTATCTTGATGTTATTCCTCTTAGTCAAAACTACATTTTCGCATTTTAGGTCTCTGTGGACTATTTCTCTTGAATGGAGATAATCCAACCCATTCCAATCATCACCAATTGCCTAAACCAATTCTTAGGCTGCTGCTCCTTGAGGACTCATTTCCGCCTCATCCACGCACATTGGTGGATGAACTAAATGAAGTATGCCACAACTACGGTGATGTGAAAGACCCAGTGCTTCAGATTTACTGCACACGAGTATAGTGATTAAATGACTGGTAGCGGGAAGTAATCTTTCTTTATTGAAAACAGTTTTCTAAGTATCTTTCAAAGTTCGAAAGTAATCTTTCTTTTGAAAGAGGAACACGTTCGTCCAGTTTTTAGTGAGAACGACCGATCTCGTTTTTGGAAGGAATGGCAGAACCAATGTTTGACTTCCTCCATGGGTAGGTAGGCACCCACAAATTCACTGCCAAAAGTACGTTAGGTATTGAAAAAAATTAAAAAGGAGGACCAATTGAACATTTATTTAGATTGAGCACATGAGACTAAGAGATTTCTGACGCATCACTCTGTGCTATTTCATGTACCGTCTCTAGCGTCGTACTCAGGATACTTCTCTTTTCTTGCAAATCCTTCAGGCAGTTTTTCACTTGCCCCCTCTTCATTGGCGGGGTACCATCACCGTACAACCTGTGCAACCCTTTCATAAACTCCGCACAGTAGTTTTTAAAGCTCTTGTGCCTCTTTCATGAGCCATGCGGAAGTAATTGGTTTTTTTAACTTATCTAAATACATCCGTCGAACAGTGTCAGGCTCGAGGATTTTCGTCACGATTTCTTTCCCTTCAGACGATATGGTTTTTTTGAGACTTCTCCGAAACGACCAGTTCTTTCCTAGTTGGTCGTTGAGGAGCTTTTGGAGGTTGCTGTCGTCAAACAGCATTGTTCCATTGTGCATGATGAATGGAATGTTTCCTAACGACCATGCATCAGCTATCTTAGGGTTGTACGGTGAGGCACTCACAACTTCAGGTGCTGCGTAGGCAGCCGAACCGCAGACGGTCGTGCTCCAAATCCGTTTCCCATATGGCGACTTTCTGTAGGAGTGGGGGGAACCACGCTAATATCTGCCCCACTGTCAACAAGGTATTTGGAATGTGTCGCCCGGTCGTAAAGAAATAAGCGACTTGAATTAAGTCCCCAACTCCCACGTGTCGCATCTAGGCTTTGCGCATTTGCGCTGATAGTTGTGAAATCTGAGTCTCAAGACTCTCACACACATTGGTGGATGAAATAAATGAAGTATGCCATTTCGGTGATGTGAAAGACGCAGTGCTTCAGATTTACTGCACACGAGTATGGTGATTAAATGGCTGGTAGCGGGAAGTAATCTTTCTTTATTGAAAATAGTTTTCTAAGTATCTTTCAAAGTTCGAAAGTAATCTTTCTTTTGAAAGAGGAACACGTATCATTAAAGTGTTCGTCCATTTTTGAGAGAGGACGACCGATCTCGTTTTCAGAATGAGCACATGAGACTAAGAGATTTCTTACGCATTTGATCGTTTGCTGGAGGATAATGTGAAGCTGAATGACGTAAGGTGGTTCAATGTTGTAAGAAGTTCATTTCTCTTGGGAGGAACTTCTTTACAACATCAGTAGGTGCTGCTGAACGGTCACAAAGCTTGCAAGCAATTTCCAATTTTTCCTGTTTTTAGGATCAGCATAATGTGCAATGTACACATTGGCATACGAGCCTGATGCGATCTTTCCTGAGAGCGAATATTCTCTTTCCTCGAGTTCGGCAAGTTGGGCTCGACCTGGGCAAGAGGTGTTGTACGTTCGAGAAATACTTGACCTGTAGCCTTCTTCTTCAACGATCTTCCTAATCATTTCAAGTTGTTTCATTTTTTCCCACGCCAGGGCCATTTCTTGTTCGCGTCCGAATCGCTGCACTCTGCCATCCCTCGTCTTTTAGCCCTCCTAGACTTGTCGTCACTCGAGACGTCATAACTAAGTCCGGTGTTGTCGCTGGCACTGCTAGATGACGAGTAATCGTATTTCCCCGATGCCTCTGTGCTCTCAGATCCGCTCCCGTCCCTGGAGGAAACAGGTGGATTCAGAAGTTTGGTAAACACTGCAGCGTTAGTCATTAATAATAATAATAATACGATATTCGCCTGTTGGAATCGCCTGGGTTGCTTTGTGCAGAACCGGAATGATAGAGATGATGAATTGATTACAAATAAAATGTACTGATATAATTCCGTCACTTTTTCATTTTTAGGATGAGAGAGTTAGGACGTGTGAGTGTGTGGGGGGGGAGGGGGTGAATTGTGTGTGGTACCACCATGACCAGAGCCACGATACGTCAATACATCATTGAAAATCATTAATCAAAATCACGTTCTGCCACCAGGTAACGTAGTACAATCGGTATTTCCCTTTCAAAGACCAAAGCGATTACACCTGCAGAGCCCACAGGTATACCAGGTCCCATCACTGCGCTTCAGATACGCTTGTATCAGCAATACCGGGGAAGGTGGAAACATCAATCATATTACGTACATGTGGCATATTATGTACATGTGGCATGTGGCAGGATGACTGATCGAACGAGTCCTGGATTCGCCCAATTATATCCGATCAATTTTAAAGAGCGAACAACTTTGCACTAAGACCGGCATTTATTTGCACAACGTGTAAAGTCGAGAATCCGCTCGGATTACGGATGTTTGGATTTAACTTCGGATTCGGTAGGGATTGGATCGTTTCGCTTGATGGGTGAATTGTACTACTACACTTCTATTTATCGTTCAAAATTGTCACAGTGGTAAGAAGAGACGTGATGATCTTTTTGGCAACGTCTGAAATGTATTTGAATGGATTGGAACACATTGAGATGGATTGTCTATTTTGCTTGAAATGTTCCCCAGGATTGAAATTGATCTCCTCAAGCTGATGGACGGAGAATTTGGACCAACTACATTATCGACAACCCTAACGATTAAGAACAACACTGCGGTTGCAGTTTTCTCCGGAGATTCTCATAGTGGTCAACTTGACAGTAAGTGAATTTTGAAACATTCCGAGTGTACAATAATTATTGACCATACGCAATCCATGTCTTCCTTCTCATTCAGAGATGACACATTTCAAAGATTCATATCTACTTGATAAATCAGATATTTTGAGAGGTCGTGGTAGTTGTTGACACCAGTGAGCAGGAAAACAATTGAAGCCCAAAAGTGTCAAAATTCAAAATTACTTTATTACAAAGAAAAAAGTGAAAAAGAAGAAATTTTAATATAAAACCAAAAGTTCCAATCATGCAGCATGGCTATAAGAGCAAATTTCCGACATTTAACTGGTTTCGTGTGAAATGTTATCTTTGGAACTTCTCATCCAAATATGGGCAATCTTCAACATATTGGGTAATTATATACTTTTAGGTACCTATTAAGCAATTTGGTTAATTCGGTATGCATCAGGTGTGGTGCTCTCTGACTAAAGATCGGTAGGTACTTACAATAATATTCTTAATAGTACTTGTCATATTGGAAAGAAAAGGTCTTTCCAGTTCCCTCAATGTCGTTTATGTTGAGTATTAAACCTTATTACCTCTATAATCAATAAAAATATGCCAACTTCATCTAACTTACAGAGGTAGCGAGAAAGTAGGATCAATGCTACTGCGGATTTTTGCTTATCTTGGATTTTGATCAGGTGAAGCATGCAAGAAGGATTTAGCGTGATGAAAGTACCTCTTGGAAAAACTCTGCAAATTCTTGACACAACGGTTTATTATCTTCTTTGTACAGATCACCCTTCTGTCTAGATCACTGAATGATAGATTAATTATTATTATGAATTATCATTAATTATCAATAATTATCATCCAGTAGTGTAAATTATTAATATTTATTGTTGGTTATTAATAATTTTTATGCTTCATTATTAATCATTATTATTAAATACTACTTATTAAATCGATATTTGAATACCATGTGCTGTTAGAATCAGCCGAGCCTTTTTGAAAAGTTGACCCGACGCCTCACGATTTACTCTCACGTTGACGATTTTTGATCTGCTTCAACTTTGAGCCGTCATTGTGAACGAACGGCTGGTCGTACAAAGCAGTGGATGGTATTGAAAAATTCTAAAAAATAAACTCTATCTAAATATGAAATGAAAAATACACCGTTTCATCTGAATTTTTCGAGTTTCGAAATTTTCAAAATTTCCAAAATTAGTTTTGAACCCCTTCCCCTTGATCTAGGTTTGCGAAAAGTTTCGAGGATCATTGTGGGGTTCGTCCGTACCCGTGAACGAAATTTCGTAATTTTAGCACAACGCTAACTGGGCAAAAACCGTTCCGAAGGGCCAACTCGTCTACGCGTTTGGACGTACTGAGTGGACCGGTGGACGAACGCCATTCGCACGAATGCGTTGCTTCGCAGTTCGCAGCTTTCCGCTCCCAGTGGACGACCAGCCTAAAGGGTCATCTAACTAAAACTAAAATGATCGAGAGCCAGAACAAGGTGATTTTTCTTTAAAAAAACGACCAAGTTTTAGGCTGTAATCTCGTGTAAAAAATTGATATCACCTCGTGATTTAGCGTAAAAAAATAATGAAATTCCATGTGCCACACTCTGGATTCCCAAAAATCAGTTCTATGCACAATTCACGGTTGAGCGGTTGCTGGTAGGTTTGCGCGCCGTGTAAAATCGATTGGGGTGTTAAATTGTCATAACATTTTGCGTAGAATCCGAATCTGCAATTAAAAAAAAAGGGGGTTCTGATGTGAAAAAATGAAGTTAGTGTCAATTGCTGAGTATTTTTTCCCGAATTCTACAAAAAAATGACAAAGAATGGCTTTGGTCCCGTTTTTTTACGTAGCTAAATACGGACATGAGGTGGGTTGTCCACCACTTAACACACACCCTGAATACCATTGAATATGCGACTATTGAATATTGAATAGTCAACTGCCGAGTTTCGAACCGTAATTTCCCCCCTATCACTATGCAATGATCTAAACGGAAAAGAGATCATCTCAGGTTGATTTTAGGACCACGATCGTACCAAAATTACGATTTTGTTCGTACAATATACGAAAGTATATAAATATTATAAGGTTAAGGGATGTCGAGGGTCGGTCCTGAAATCAGTTTCAGAGTATAAAATTAATAGAAGTTATCGTTATAGTTATTTTTATACCTAGGTGTTTTACAACCGGGAATATACTAAGTATATAATATATACAGCTCAGAAAAATGAACTTTAAGAAAAATTGTTGACAGACGAATTCTGATTGTGAAACTTCATTGAACTTTTACATTGTGAAACTTCAAGAAATCAAAATTCGTCTGTCAACAATTTTTCTTTTTCATTTTTCTGTGCTTTATATGTTATATACTTAGTAGGTATATTCCCGGTTGTAAAACACCTAGGTATAAAAATGACTATATCGATAACTTCTATTAATTTTATATTGTGAAACTGATTTTAGTTAGGCCCTGTAGATGAAGAAATAAATTCTTCAAAACGTTGGCACATATAACATCTCTGATTTGACCGACCCTCGACATCCCTCAACCTTATTGTTACTGACGGTCACCATATCACACACACTTATAAATATTATAAATATATTATATTTGACAAGCGACCATAAACGGTTGACTGGGGGAGGTGGCGCTCCTTTGTAATCCGGCTACACGGAGGTCAGATGACGTGGACGAATGCTATAAACGGTTAGTCCAGCGGATTCGCAATATTAATTGGATTATCCGCTGCATTGAATTTCATAAGGGAGATGAGATACGCATAGAGATAAATGAGTAGCTAACTCCGCCTTTGTAAGGACTGGCTGCTCGGGCACCCAGCAGTTGACAGTCTCGCGCGTTATCTATGTCGCATCTCACACCTGTGGAGTTCCATGACTAACGCTAAGCCGGGACAGTTATCTATTTTTTTTTCTTTGTTTTTGGTTTATTATCTTCGATAATGAACCATTGGAATCGCCCAAAGAAAAAATTTATTAACCCCATGTCAAAATTTGTTGGTTTACGTTTCAAGATACGTCGATTCAGAAAATCGAATTAAAAATTCTTGACGGACCGGTTCATTATCATCTTTGTACAGATCACCCTTCTGTCTAGATCACTAGGTCTAAATGTCTAGATCCTAAATGTTAGATTACCTAATTGTTATTTTGAATTATCACTAATTATTAATAATTTTATCAAGTAGGTACCTAGTGAAAATTATTATAATTTATTGTTAGGTATTAATAATTTGTATTTATTATTAACAACCCTTCCCCAATGTTCACACAACACAATTTCAAAGTTTCACGCCAATTCGTCAAGTAGTTTTTGGATTGCTGGTATACTCAACATTTTCCCCAAGTTTCATTCAGACCGGTCAAGTAGTTTTGAAATCCCGGTAATACCCCCCCCCCCCTGCCTTTAAACCCCCCTCCCCCATTCCACTTGAAAGTACTCGTCGAGCTGAATCCAGAGACTACTTACAATCGGATTTACGTTCAACCGTTCAAAAGTTATAAGCATAAACGTCCTCATGGAAGTGATTATAACACGTTTTTTAGTAGTATTTCATTCATAGCGTTTCAACGGATGGACAGATTTAAACGCGGTTTTTTCATAAACCTTCCCAGATAAATTCTGCATCAAATGGTACCAGCCGCAACTTTCTACGTTCAGCCGTTCTCAATTGATGATGAGACAAACAAACAAACAAACAGACAGACACGATTTTATTATAATATAATACTATATTATAATAAAATATAATATATATTAAAATATAATAAAATATAAAATATAATCTATACTATATTATAGTATAGATTCTTTCCCACTAAGACTTCCCAAAACCCCCATTTGAGTAGTCTGATTCTGCCCCTCTACGAACTTAGCCTTTCGATTGCCAAATTTTTGCCAGCAAACTTCAAATTCGTGTTCACTGACCCCAAAAACATAAGGAGTGAGAAAATTGAAACTATAACAAAACTTTCCTCTGACAATCTTAATAGGCCTTCAATAGCGCGTTTCACATGGAGCGTCATGTGCGGTTGTGGTGTCTAACGGCAAACGCAGATGCATTGCTCTCATTTGGTATCGTTATAAATTGGTTTTGGTTTGAACCCCCGGTAAAGATTAAGTAGATTTTGTAGTATTCGGCCGACCCACTTATTCGTGAGTTAATTCGAAAATTCGTTCGCAAGGTCACGCTGCACAATTCTACCGATTGAACTCATTACAAGATCGATATTTAATACGTCTTCAATAGTTTTCTACGTTACGGATAAATGAACAAACTAAATTCAATCATCCTCATCGGACCGTTTGTTGAATGAATTGGACTTGTCCTCCAGCATCCCAAAATGTACCTACTTGAAGTCTCGGTCGAGCAAAATACTTCACGCACAGATTTCGACAAAAATGCCTTTTTCACTCATTTTGGTTGCCAATTACCGACCTTGTCTCATTAAAGCTGCCGCATGTTCCTTCGAGTACAATTTAAGAATAGCGTGGAATTTCCCATCTCCTTGAAACCAAATCCAAACTTTGTAACAAGATTATTGGGTGCATAATTAATTTAAAAAGTAAACTTTGTCAATTTTTTTATATGATTCTATATAACACCAGTTAGGCTAAGTGTAAAGGACAATCTCTCTGCCCTCAAAGAATCAAGGACCAGTCAGTCAGTCGGTGGAGCAATTGAAAAGGCCGTACATTGCAAAAGGTGGTGTAAAAGATTTTATTGTTTTAATTGATCTGTGTGGGACCCAATAACCCTAATTCGGGGTTTGCACACAAAATTTCGAACGGAAAAACTTTTGGTAGCCAAACAACCTCGAAATTTTGGAACTTTCGGAGTTTCGGTATTTGGCTTATAACTCTAAAACTGTCACTTTTATATACAGTCACTTTATATATAAGTCACTTTATATACAATACTAAAGTTGATAAAATTCCGCGTCGATTAAAAAAAGAAAATCCGAAATCGGCGGAATAGGAACAACTTTCTGGCCGGTAGGTTTTATAGGGGTCACTGCGGTAGGGATTGTCGAGTAACAGCGATAGGACTATAAGAAGCTAAAATGTCAAAACATTGACCAATTTCAAAATGTTAGGTAAAGATTTTTCAACTGTCACGATCGATGTTGTAGCAGTACAGCACATTGAAAATCAAGTAGTGTCAGTTTTTGCGAAAATTGGAAAAAATCGCGATTTTGGTTTATTATCTTCGATAATGAACCATTGGAATCGCCCAAAGAAAAAAAAATTTTAACCCCCCCTCAAAATTTGTTGGTTTACGTTTCAAGATACGTAGATTCAGAAAATCGAATAAAAAAAAATCCGTCCGTCCGCCGTCCGCGCCACTTTGCCCAGTTAACGTTGAGCTAAAATTACGAAATTTTTTTCATGGGTTTCGACCAACCCCACAATGGTCCTCAAAACTTTTCATAACCCTAGGTCAAGGGGAAGGGGTTCAAAACGAATTTTGAAATTTTGAAAATTCCATATCTTTAAAAGTTCCCATCAAACGGTATGTTTTTTATTTCATATTTAAATAGAGTTTGTTCCGTAGAATTTTTTAAGACCATCCGCAGCTTTGTACGACCAGCCGTTCGTTCACAATGACGGCTCAAAGATTGTGCCTCACAACCCGATCGTGAATCAAACTGTTGAAATACAGGTCCATTTTCATACTAACAAGCTCTTTGGAACATCATATGGCTTAAGTGATGTCGAGTTTATTGTTCTGAGGTGCGTTTCGTGCTACGGAAATGAAGGTAATTTCGAATGTTTGTTGGTAGGTACTTCTTTTATAAAAAAATTATTACCGACGTAGTATTAAAAACCCCAGAATTATATCGTATTAATTAATCATAATTAATAATAATTATTATTAATAATAAATACGAATTATAATTACCTAACAATAAATTATAATAATTTTCACTAGGTACTTGATAAAATTGTTAATAATTAGTGATAATTGATAATAATAATTAATCTAACATTAATCTAATATTCAGACCTAGTGATCTAGACAGAAGGGTGATCTGTACAAAGAAGATAATGAACCGTTGTGTCAAGAATTTGCAGAGTTTTTTTTATCGATCGTAAAACATTTCCTATTTGGCCGATTTCGGAATTTCTTTTTTTAATCAACTCGGAATTTTATCGATTTTAGTTTTGTGTATGTGACTTTTGGCGTAACAGTGACAGTTTTTATAATTGACAGAGCCATAAGCCAAAACCCGAAACAGGTTCAAAAATTTCGAGGTTTTTTGGCTACCAAAAGTTTTGCCGATCGAAAGTTTGTGTGCAAACTCCGAATTCATGTTATTGGGCCCCACCGATTAAAACAATAAAATCATTTACACCACCTTTTGCAAGATAAATTGCAAGATACATTGGACCACACAATGGTGGAATTTCACAAGATCACACAAGATTCACTAATCACAAGACCCAACCTTAGGGTGATTTTGTTTTGTACAATTCAACAAATTAGAAGAACAAACGAATATATAAATATAAATATACAATGTATGTCATATTAAAGTTTAAGAATGCAATCAGAGTGTCTCAATACGGGTTTGTATTGAAAACGCTTTCACAAATATTTCGTACATCAATGGTTTCTTTTCTCCAAAAACTCGCTAAACCTTGCTTATCAGCTCATTCATCCAGAATCGGTCTATTGATGAATATTTCAGATCATTCTAAACTCGTGCCCCGTATCATCTTTTCAGAAAATAATAGAGGAAACAGTTGAATTCGGTGGACCACACGTAACCGCCGACGTTTTCCCATTATCCGCGATTTCATTCAGTCGTTTGCCATTCATAACGATGATCTAACGAGGTCAAATCTGAGTCTGAGAGGCAAGATCAGCGGAAAGCTGGAAATCTCGCGAGAGTTTTATCAGACGAACCTGCACGAGTATCGAAAACTCGGATCAGCAACAAAACGAACTCGTAAGTGATGGTGAATGGCGATTATGAAAGTATCACTTTTGTCAAACTGCCGCTCCAACCGGGTTGAGCCGAAGAAAAAGCCGGATAATGTATTATTTTATCGTGTTATTACATTGTGGCGTGGATATCGAACTGTTGCAATGAATGGAGCGGTCGGCGATAGTGGGATGTGTTTCATGAATGGAAGCGGTGAGGGCGGAAACAGAATCCATTCGATATTTCGAGGTTCAATTGAACGACAAAAAAGTGACGAGATAGCGAGATATTTTAATTGCTCAATACAGACAGAGTCTACAAGGAAAGATGAAGGAGGTTTAGAACGTTCCTGTCATCTCAAATAATAAACGAATTCTCAAAGAAACGTAGAAACTAGTGAGTCCTGGCCAGAGTACGGCGTTAATCGTTTTCGTGTTATCGACTACAAAAGTAATCTTTTACATTTACGATATATCGTACGATAGGTATATAATAATTTTAAAACAGAGTGTTTACAGAAATCGAATAATTTTAAAACAGAGTGTTTACAGAAATTATGGGACAAACTCGAGGAAACAATTCTACAGCTAATTTGCAATAAAAAGTGCCTCGTGGAATATTTTCATTACTCAACTAAAAACTCTGCAAATTCTTGACACAACGGCTCGTTATCTTCTTTGTACAAATCACCCTTCTGTCTCGATTACTGAATGATAGATTCATTATTATGATGAATTATCATTACTTAATTATTAATAATTATTATCAAGTAGTGTAAATTATTAATATTTATTGTCGGTTATTATTAATTTTCATGCTTCATTAAATATTATTCATTAACTCGATATTTGAAAACCATATGCTGTTTGAAACAGCTGGGCCAGTTTGAAAATGGACCCGACAGGCTGCCTTACGATTCACTCTCATGTTGACGATTTTCGATCTGCTCCAACTTTGAGCCGCCATAGTGAACGAACGGCTGGTCGTACAAAGCTGTGGATGGTCTTAAAAAATGCTAAGGAATAAACTCTATCTAAATATGAAATGAAAAAACATTCCGTTTGATGGGAATTTTTCGAGTTTTGGAATTTTCAAAATTTCAAAATTTGTTTTGAACCCCTTCCCTTTGACCTAGGGTTGTGAAAAGTTTCGAGGATCATTGTGGGGTTGGTCGGAACCCCTAACAAAAATTTCGAAATTTTAGGGGGCTTGAGTAACATTTCATACATGGGGTCTGAATGTAAAATTAACTAGCTTTTAGAAGAAAAAAAAAAGAAATTTTGGATCGGAAGAATAGTTTTGGAACTGTAGCCAAAAGAGACCGACAGTAACAGAAAGGGTTTCTCAAAAACTAAGAAACTACCTGTTAGTTTGTTAGTTTTCGAGAAAATCTTTCGTTCCAGAAGCACCATTCTGGTCTTAAATTGAAGCGTAATAAATTGTCTTCAAATTATTATCTAATGACATTTTTGTAGGAACAGCAGTTTGGCCAGTACGAGACTAGAAAACTGACCGTAACATAAAATTTGTACTTTTGGGGGAAACATTGCCTGTTTTGCAGACTTATTTAATTTGAGTTTATATTTTGTACAGTGTAATTGACTGTAGTCTTGGTCTCTTCTTTTTTACTTTTCAAATACACTTTGTTTTTCAATTTTTTTTTTAACCACCAATTTGTTACCAAATAATTGGACGGTGTTATGCAGCAAGGGTCCAAGCGACATTTTTCAAATTTTCGAGGAATTCAAAGTAAAGTTTTGGAGGGGGTTATGCTTGATTCATGGAGTGGAGGGTGTCACTAATAACTCATGTTGAAGTGCCCAACATGCCTGTAGCGTCAAATTTGAAAAGAATCCATTGGTTTTCCGATTAAAGCGTCTACGTCACATAGACTCTCGGGCTAACAACCGGGGCCCAAGCACCACATAATGAGTCATTCCGAATTTGGCAACAAGAGTCTATATCCAGGCTATATTTAAAATTTACAATTGTAGTGGCGCTTAGACTCTTTTTGTAGAGTTAAAATATAACCTGGAGATAGGCTCTTTTTGCGAAATACGGAATGGCTCATTATGAGGATGGCGCTTAGCTTTCTGTTACACTTTGGAAGAATAGAGGGTGCTAAAATCGTACAAAAATGAAAGCGCTTGATGAGACGAATCCAAAGAAACCAAAAACTCATTTTTGGAAGAAATGTCGCTTGGACCCTTGTTTCATAACACCGTTTGAATTATACAACCGCCCACATCACCATGAAAAACTCTGCAAATTCTTGACACAACGGTTCATTATCTTCTTTGTACAGATCACCCTTCTGTCTAGATCACTAGGTCTAAATGTTTAGATCCTAAATGTTAGATTAATTATTATTATCAATTATCACTAATTATTAACAATTTTATCAAGTACCTAGTGAAAATTATTATAATTTATTGTTAGGTATTAATAATTTGTATTTATTATTAATAATAATCATTATTAATTATGATTAATTAATACGACATAATTCTGGGGTTTATTAATACTACGTCGGTAATAATTTTTCTATAAAAGAAGTACCTACCAACAAACATTCGAAATTACCTTCATTTCCGTAGCACGAAACGCACTTCACAACAACAAACTCGACATCACTTTAGCCATATGATGTTCCAAAGAGCTTGTTAGTATGAAAATGGACCTGTATTTCAACAGTTTGATTCACGATCGTGTTGTGAAGCACAATCTTTGAGCCGTCATTGTGAACGAACGGCTTGTCGTACAAAGCTGCGGATGGTCTTAAAAAATTCTACGGAACAAACTCTATCTAGATATGAAATAAAAAACATACCGTTCTATATGAATTTTTCGAGATATGAGATTTTCAAATTTTCAAAATTCGTTTTGAACCCCTTCCCCTTGACCTAGGGTTATGAAAAGTTTCGAGGACCATTGTGGGGTTGGTCGAAACCCATGAAAAAAATTTTGTAATTTTAACTCAACGCTAACTGGGCAAAGTGGCGCGGACGGCGTACGGCGGACGGACGGATTTTTTTTTTATTCGATTTTCTGAATCTACGTATCTTGAAACGTAATCCAACAAATTTTGAGGGGGGGTTAAAAAATTTTTTTCTTTGGGCGATTCCAATGGTTCATTATCGAAGATAATAAACCAAAAATAAACTCTACCTATAACAAGTTTTTTTATAAAGAGCCCCTGCAAGTAGGCAACCCGCATTTTTTTTTTGCCCCTCTCCCTCCTCCCTTCGCGAAAACAAACACACCGCTCCCTCCCCTCCAGTGTTGCAAACCCGTGGGATTTTTCCCATATTACGGGATTTTTTAGTGCGATTGGGAAAAAGGGATTTAAGCGTTAAAAATGGGATTTTTGAGATTTTTAGGGAAAATAAGCCAAAATAACAAGGAAGCTGTTAATAATTAACAGCTTCCTGGTTATTTTGGCCTGTTTTTAAATGATTTATTCCGTATTCCATTCTGAAAACATTATTGGGACAGATAAAATGTAAAACTTAACAACATTTTTTGGCAACGGGATCGAGCGCAAACACGACGCGGGTCGCGGATAGCAATTTTAGTTGAAAAATCCCCAGTCATGCAGCATGACTATAAGAGCGAATTTTCTGAGAAATAATTGGTTTTATGTAAAATGTCTTCATTAAAGAACATGATGTCCATGAAGAACATCTCAAGTATCAACCACGTTTCTTCATCTTCAAAGTGCAGTTCGAGAGCGGAATAAGATATAGCAATTCTGACTTCTCCATCTTATTCAGCGTGTATAAACCTAAAAAATGAGGTGTCACTTGCAGACCGTTTCATTTTTAGAATTTATGGGTGAACCCCCCCCCCCCCTTCCCGTGAGGTGTCACTTGTCAAAATGTCCCATTTTGGGAATTTATGAGGAATTTTTCCCCTCTAAAACTCCCCAAAACCCCACCATAGAGTGGTCCGATTCTGCCCATCTACGAACTTAGCCTGTCGATTGCCAAGACAGATTTCTTGTGCAAATTTGAACTTTTTATCTCAATCCTATCGAGAGTTATCGTCTGGAATGACACATACATATACATATAAAAATTTCTTCTCGGGCTGACGACGCTGTACAGCGAAAATTTCCACATTTTCCAAATGTAGTAAGTGTTTTCTATAATTTTCTATAATTTTCATCCTCCTGTTCGTGCATTCAAGTTCATATTTCACGCGAGTGTCTTTAGTTTCACCAATCCATCGTATACATATAAAAAATATATTTTAAATTTTAGATAGAAATAAAATAACAAAAAGGGGTTTACAAGACTCACTTGATTATATAAAAAATATAGATATACCTACATATAATTTTTGGTGTCTTTTGGCAGTGGATTCAGGATGGTCTGAAACGGATTTTGGTATGAAAATTTTTTGAAAATTTGAGTTTTAAACATTTTGGACCGAGAACAATAGCTACATTTTCTTCAAAAATTCGCTAAAACGTGAAACGGGGGGTCTAAATACTATTTTTCGCGTTTGTGGGAAAAACGGCAATCTTTCCAATCTTTCGGAAATATTTCCACGATTTTATCTTTCCGGAAAAATAAGTACTCTATCGCCAACAAACACAATATCCACTTGAATATTCTAGAAAAGGGAAAAATTAAATGACAACCGAACAAGATGAGCCCGAGAGCAGAAAAGACCGGCGAACTGGAAATATCGTGGAGACACGAGGTAACTGATGCCCGCGACATCTCTTGGTCGCTCTTGAAACTACTCCGGTCCCGAGAGTTCTCCCGTGACATCCGATTCCCCCCCTGAAAATACCAAACTCCCCTTGGAAAGAAGAAATTGGGGGGTCTGAACTACGAAGTCGCGTGACATTTGAAACTATGTTGCCTTGCTGACACTTGCGAGGCAACCCAAAACTTAAATAAAGGAAAAAACATAATTAAACTGCGTACAATTACATTGCATACAAGTATAACAAAATTAGTTGGTATTATTTCAGTGTCCTAGAGGTATTAAAGACCTCGACATTTTACAATTTTTTAAAATTATTATTGTTGTTATTATTATTATTATTTTTTTTTTTTTTTTTAATCAGTGTCCAGTGGGTCATGTCGACACAACTTCAGCTGGGACACGTGGGCTATTTTCTTGACCGTGGGGTCGTGAATGTCTTCCAGGAGGTCGGACACATCCGAGAGGGATTTCACGATTTCATACGGGCCGGTGTATCTCGCTGAAACCTTCTGGTTGACATGCTTCTCTTTACTGGAGATGATGTACGTCGTGAGGTACACCAAGGTATCTTTGGTGCGCTGATTTGATATTTTCCAAAGCTGTAGTCCACGTTGATTGTAAGTCCAACGAATCTTCGACTACGTCCCAAGCCAGGTGAATTGGTGTGATGAGGCTTCTCCCGAGGAAAAGCGCTGCTGGTGAAAAACCCGAAGACTCCGATTGAGCTGTGTTCAGACTCAACTGGTTCAAAAAGATGTCTTTGGCCCATTTGGAATGGTCTTCATAACACCTCGAACGGATGGCGGATTTTAAATTCTGGTACATTCTTTCAGCCTTGTTGAAATCCGGTTGATGAGGGATTAACAGCTGCTGTTTCATGCCAGAATTGTGGAGAAAATCCCGAAACTTTCAGACATGAAAATGTCTTTTCTCCGGCCTCCCAGCGATGTTGTGTAACGATTAGTACGGATTGATTTTCACGTACAACCAATCCGTAAGTAATTGTAACTCCGTCTGTGTTCATCCCACGGTAATCGTTCACCGCTCGTTGGAATCGTCAGATTTATAGAATAGTTTCATGTTAACCAGACGCACGTGCCTTCGGTGGCAGATGAGTTGTACAGGATGAAAAAATGAGGGTAAACAATAAAGTCAGCAACACAACCACGAAACTATAAAATTTAGTAATAAGAAGAAAAACTACACAAAAAACTAACTTGTCAAGCAGACATTTTCATGTCAAGGTTTGAGACTCTCAAGGCTCCTACACACGATCAAACATGCTTGACAATCACGGTTTGCCAACCTCGTTTGTCAAACATGTTTGACCGTGTGGGGGGTCATGTTTGAAGGTTTGAAGGTTTGAGAACACGTTTGAAGGTTTTCTGTCAATGCCAGAAAATTTGTTTGCAAACATGAGGTTTGACAAACAAGTTTGATAGTGTGGGTGCGCTTCAAACATCAAACCTTCAAACCAGTAGGAAAAACGGTGGTAGTTGGGGTCATTTCCGTGAATCAGAGAAGTAGTTTCTGTGATGCAAACAATTTTCTGTTCTGTGTAGGGATGGGTATCGAAGCAGAATATATCGATACACCGAAATTTTAGGGCTAACATATCGATAGTCCGATATATCTCCCCAAAATCGCAAAATTTAGGTATTGATCAAAAATTGACAGTACCAAGGGAATAATCAGACAATTTTTCCAGATGGTCCTTTTTCTCAAATTTTCTAGGTAAGTAGGTAGTTTTTCTAAATACGTAGTAGCCAATCTCTCGTGAGGAGAAATGGCTTTCCTCGTGACTGTGTCTTGTATTTTTATTATCGGAGAAACCAGGGAGAGCAAATACAGATAGCTATCCTCGTCCATCCTCAAGTAGTTGTGCCAATCTTGAGGAGCACACCTCAGTTCTTCCAAGAGGTTAACGTGGCTGAAAGTTGCTCTTCCCAACAGCCACTCTTTCGCCCACAAAGATCTCCTCTTTTTCGTGCGCGCTTTTTTTGCTGCTTCACTCCGGATGAGGCAATATAAATAACTTAAATGGTTAATATTCATACTCGTATCCAAACTGAACAACGTTTTTAAAGAAGAAGAGAAAGAAAGCAACACGACTGAACACTGAACGACTGATTGGTGAAGATGGGTGTGTTTGAAGGTTGGTTTGAACGTGTGGATACGACTTCAAACCTTCAAACATGTTTGAAGAAAATGTTTGTCAAACAAGTTTGGTCGTGTGTAGGGGCCTTCACGAGGGTCTCTCCGTTTTACGTTTTTTTGTTTTTTTCTCTTGCTTTCGCATTAGCGTTTGAGGAAGAGGAGTTCTCTATCCGCCGCACAGTGGTCCGAATTACGAATCTAGCTGATCAAAAATAAAAAAGTTGAGCCCTTTAAATCCGAATGAAAGGTATTATGAATAAGTGGTACCTAACATCTTCCTGATAGCAGAGGAAAAGGACAAAGACGGGAGGGGATGTAAAGAAAGTGCCTGAGCTAGATGTAAATAGACAGGTGATGCGGATCGCTTCCGTGCCAGTTATTTCAGTGCTTCCTTCACGTGTAGACACAGTCGTTATATAACTGTTTTCGGCAATTTTGGTTTATTATCTTCGATAATGAACCATTGGAATCGCCCAAAGAAAAAAAAATTTTAACCCCCCCTCAAAATTTGTTGGTTTACTTTTCAAGATACGTAGATTCAGAAAATCGAATAAAAAAAAATCCGTCCGTCCGCCGTACGCGGCACTTTGCCTAGTTAGCGTTGAGTTAAAATTACGAAATTTGGTTTCTGGGTTTGGACCAGCCCCACAATGATCCACGAAAGTTTTCATAACCCTAGGTCAAGGGGAAGGGGTTCAAAACGAATTTTGAAATTTTGAAAATTCCATATCTCGAAAAATTCATATAGAACGGTATGTTTTTTATTTCATATTTAGATAGAGTTTGTTCCGTAGAATTTTTTAAGACCATCCGCAGCTTTGTACGACCAGCCGTTCGTTCACAATGACGGCTCAAAGATTGTGCCTCACAACACGATCGTGACTCAAACTGTTGAAATACAGGTCCATTTTCATACTAACAAGCTCTTCGGAACATCATATGGTGATGTCGAGTTTGTTGTTCTGAGGTGCGTTTCGTGCTACGGAAATGAAGGTAATTTCGAATGTTTGTTGGTAGGTACTTCTTTTATAGAAAAATTATTACCGACGTAGTATTAAAAACCCCAGAATTATACCGATTAATTAATCATAATTAATCATAATTAATAATAATTATTATTAATAATAAATACGAATGATTAATACCTAACAATAAATTATAATAATTTTCACTAGGTACTTGATAAAATTGTTAATAATTAGTGATAATTGATAATAATAATTAATCTAACATTTAGGATCTAGACATTTAGACCTAGTGATCTAGACAGAAGGGTGATCTGTACAAAGAAGATAATGAACCGTTGTGTCAAGAATTTGCAGAGTTTTTCAAAATGGACTTCTCTTATTCAGGTAAGAAAAACACTACTTGAAAGGTTTTCAAAGAAGAATTTTTTTTAAAGCAATTTGAATGATGACTTCAAAAAAGGAAGAAATAATGACTAAAATATTCACCTTCAAAATACTCTCAATTTTAGGGAACCAATGAGAACCAGAAAATTGTTTCAAATACACGTTACCTAACTGATACACTTTGAAATGATATAACAATCAGCTGAGCGTTCAGTCTCTGGAATGTAGCCTCGATATATGTGGCCGAATGCTTTGCTGTCTTGCAGGCATTGCGTTATGCAAATAATACCGTGAGCAGCTTCACCACAATCCTATTACTATCAGACTCTAGAAGTGCTATATTGAAAATATCAGGACTGAAGGTCACCTCTCGCCTCAACCACATGGAAGCAGATATAGCCCAGCAAATCCACCAAGCCAGAAGCCGCGGAAGAAGAGTAATTTTCTGCACCATCAAGGGTCACTCACACACCATCGGGAACAACGTTGCTGACTCAGAAGCAAAACGCGCTGCGACTCTACCTGAGCCTGATCCAACCCCCATATACTCTCCTTCGGATCTAAAACCACTTATCAGTGCGAAAATGCTAAGATGCTGGAGAAAAGAACACCGGGATTACCCTTCAGGAAACCGTTACAAGGACCTATTCCCTCCACTGGTCTACTTGGTTTGATCTCGTTGTTGATGTCAAGCCAAGGAAATTCTACAGAACAATCTGTCGACTCCGCAATGGGCATTGGAACACTAATATGTACCAGTTCTCAATTGGAAATATAGATTCTCCTCTCTGCCGATTCTGCCTCCAGGCGGACGAAACTCCGGAACACAAGATTTTGGAGTGCACCGTCCATCACAATGCCCGTGTGCCACTTTTGCAGGAGCTTCACCCAAAGGTGCCTAGTCCCTTCAATCTAGACACCATATTGGCCCAGAACGCTGCGTCTACTTGCGTTTCTAAAAATTATTCAATTTTTTGTTTTCTGGGTCAGAAGTCGTCATTAACCGCTTGGAGTTATTTGATGTATTAAATGCTAACAATTTTGATTTTGCTAAAGTTGATGAAATTAATTTGGCAAATATTTCGAACAAATACGGTATAATTCAAAGCTACCCAGGGGAGAAGAAAGCAGAAATTATTTCAGAGCTCAGCAAAGTTTTTAAACGCTTCTGGGTAAAATGCTACAGGAATTCAAAGCGTTTCTGTACTAAATATAATACATGGTTACAAGGTACCATAAAACCTTCTAGTCCAAGTACCCCTGCACCAGGACCAGTCACGGGGGAAGCTGTCCAGAAACTTCAGTAGGTACCTGCAGCGAAGTAACAAAACGGCGAAAAATTAGGAACGTCTTTGAGAAACTTTCATTAGAGGAACTGTGCTCTACCTTAAAAGTTGAAGTTGCGGCATAATGGAAATAAAGACGCAGCATATTTGTTGGGTGAGATTCTGGCTTCACCAGCAAGAGCAACAAACATTTGAAAAAACATACAAAAAAAAAAAGAATTGTCATGGATTCCGCGTTATATTCTCCCCAGGAACCACTGGCATTACTCGTTGGAACTCAACTCTCCAAACATCAATACCTACTTCTTCGCAAAGGTGTAAATGCGACGAAAATCCCTATGTATTCGTCATATCACTTGGTTGCCAAAATATAGTGTGTTTGCGATTCAATGGCAGAAGTTAAACTTCAGAAAAAACTCTAGCGTGACATTGAATAGTGACATTTGCACAATTTGCTCGTCTCCTCTGAGGAAACCTCCAACGAGTTTGAAGCCTCTACCTACTGCTAAAGACCAAGGATCAATTGGACAGCGAGGTTCAACAATTTTTCACAGATGCTCCTACAATTTCGATACTCCTACAGTTGTCATGACGATAATTATACAAATCTCGATACACATCTAAGAGATATCTCATTGTCATGAAATTTTATTGTTTACATTACTTAATACCTACATGGTTGGGGTTTCTTTTGTTAAATTAATAAAATGATATCAAATGCCATCAATGTTTAAATGAATGTTAAACATCAATAAAATAAGTATGTACCTACTAGCTCGGTTCTAAAAACACGTTTTTGTGGTATAATCTACATTATCTTTTCAAATAATACATTTAGCTCAAATCTGTTTTCACCATCGTGTTTGAGGTTTAATAGCTGATTCTGTTTGCGGATGACCTTTGTTCAGTGAGTCATGCCAAGAGTTGGGAGAGATGCTACAATGAAGCCAAAGAAGACATAAAAATCATAAATCAGTGGATGGTTCAGAACTATTTAACACTAAATTCAAACAAATGTGTACTTGTCCCCATATGCCAAAATTGGGATGAAGGTCCGAGTAATATGACGATAGTGGCACATGAAGACACATGTGGATGCGCAGGGTGCCGAAAGCGAATGAAACTAAATACTCAGGAATCGCTATTGACGGTAACTTATCACGGACAACTCATGCAAAAAACATAGCTAATAAACTTAGGAAATGTGTTTATTACATGCGTAAGTTGAGGTTCCTATCAGATAGATTAAAAAGAGTAGTCTACATGGCCATTGTGCAGTCTATACTGCAATTCGGCATTAAGGCTTGGGCAGGTACATACAGATCTCTGATAAATCCACTTTATACCATACAAAAAAGAATACTTAAAATCACTCATAAGTTACCACCAAGTTACCCTACGAAAGACTTATTTAATAGATGCCAGGTTTTAAGCATTTATCAATTATATGTAAAAAGCCTGATCATGTTTGCGTATAAAAAGAGAAAATGAATAGAACAAAACATAAGATACACAAGGGGGCACCCCCATAGGATACATATCCCCATCATAAAAAAGTCGTCCACCCTGTCAACACCATAATAACTCTCATTGTGGTTAACAATTTCTTCAACTTCTACCACAACCAACTTAAATTCAAATTAACTCCTAAAATAATCTCAAGAAATATTGATGCACACTTCTCACATATGAATGAAGACCTAGTCCACTCAAAGCTAATCAAGTCATACTACACAATATAATTGAAAGTAAACAAAATAAAAAATAAAATAGATATGATATATTGACTTACGGACGAAAGGAGGTAGATCTTAATAGCTGGGCCGTACCTGGAACATCGAAAAATCATTATTAGCGTTAAATCACCAAAAATAAATAAACACGAAGTATGTCTATGTCTGTAAGTCTTAACATGTCGAAAAACAATAAAAATGCTCTTCTTGAAGGTCCATTCGATTTCAAAACGGTGGGTACAGCTTTCGTACAAGTACGCAACCACGAGGGACATTTTATGTCTTTGCGTCCCCTCCCACACCCACACCACGTACTTCAATAATGATATGGTGAACTTCATAAATACCTGTGTGTAAACAATTATTTAAACAATCACGCTCATACTGCAGCTTGTCGGCCACGCACTCCGCAGTGGTTAACGTAATATGGTTAGGTAAATCGAGAGCTACCCAACGAGTGGTGAACGATTTTTGTACGATGATAACTGGCGAAGTTAAAGTTCCGTAGCAACGAATCGGTTGTGCGTGAAAATCATTAGAAATATTAAATATTTCTTCGTCACACCGTAATGTCACACTTTTTGAGTTATGTGCCATAGTAAAGACATAAAACTCTGCAAATTCTTGACACAACGGTTTATTATCTTCCTTGTGCAGATCACCCTTCTGTCTATACCAGACTGTATTGCAAATCGGCACCATACCATATTCTCACCGTACTCATACCATACCATACGAATTTCTTTCCTATCATACCATACTGTATTATACCAAATCATACATACAATAATATACCATACCATACTCATACCATGTCATACAAACCGAGTGAATATTGAAATGTCATCCATTTCTGACCTATATTTAAAATTTCAAGTATCTAGCTCATCATCAAAATTTAATTTGTTTAAACAAATAGGTATTATTTAAACAATTTTACAGACAAGAAACCGAGTGAATCCAGTTCTGTGATCCAGTTCTGACCTATTTTTAAAATTTCAAGTCAATAGCTCATCATCAAAATTTAATTTGTATTATTACAAAAAGGTATTATTTAAACAATTTTACAGATGAGAAACCGAGTAAATATTGCAATGTGGTCTATCCCCGACTCACGGTTAAAATTTCTAGACTGTAGTTTACCGGGAAGATGACAAAAGGTAGTTTTATTCTGGGCGTCTGAGGGTTGGGTCACATAACGGCCGTTTTCGACGCGAAAGATTTTCCTAAACCTTTGCGCGCTCACTGTGAACGAACGGCTGGTCGCACGAAAATCCAATTGGTCTTAAAAGATTCGTAATTTTTCAGGTCATTCAAAAGTGAACTTAAAATTACACGTTTCAGTTAAATATTTTGAGATATGACATTGTCGAAATTTTAAATTTAGTTTTGAACCCCTTCCCCTTGACCTAGGGTTATGAAAAGTTTCGAGGACCATCGTGGGGCTGGTCCAAACCCAGAAACCGAATTTCGTAATTTTAACTCAACGCTAACTGGGCAAAGTGGCGCGGACGGCGTACGGCGAATCACCCTTCTGTCTAGATCACTAGGTCTAAATGTCTAGATCCTAAAGGTTAGATTAATTATTATTGTCAATTATCACTAATTATTAACTATTTTATCAAGTACCTACTGAAAATTATTATAATTTATTGTTAGGTATTGATAATTCGTATTTATTATTAATAATAATTATTATTAATTATGATTAATTAATACGATATAATTCTGGGGTTTTTAATACTACGTCGGTAATAATTTTTCTATAAAAGAAGTACCTACCAACAAACATTCGAAATTACCTTCATTTCCGTAGCACGAAACGCACCTCAGAACAACAAACTCGACATCACCATATGATGTTCCGAAGAGCTTGTTAGTATGAAAATGGACCTGTATTTCAACAGTTTGAGTCACGATCGTGTTGTGAGGCACAATCTTTGAGCCGTCATTGTGAACGAACGGCTGGTCGTACAAAGCTGCGGATGGTCTTAAAAAATTCTACGGAACAAACTCTATCTAAATATGAAATAAAAAACATACCGTTTGATGGGAATTTTTCGAGATATGGAATTTTCAAAATTTCAAAATTCGTTTTGAACCCCTTCCCCTTGACCTAGGGTTATGAAAAGTTTCGTGGATCATTGTGGGGCTGGTCCAAACCCAGAAACCAAATTTCGTAATTTTAACTCAACGCTAACTGGGCAAAGTGCCTCGGACGGCGGACGGCGTACGGCGTACGGCGTACGGCGGACGGCGTACGGCGGACGGACGGATTTTTTTTTATTCGATTTTCTGAATCTACGTATCTTGAAACGTAAACCAACTAATTTTGAGGGGGGGTTAAAAATTTTTTTTCTTTGGGCGATTCCAATGGTTCATTATCGAAGATAATAAACCAAAAAATCAAAAATAAATAAATAAAATAAAATAAATAAATAATTATAATAATTTAAATGACAATATTAGTAAAAATAAACTTACACTTACAAAATTCACAAACGATTTCGTCCACTATGTCCACTAGATGTTCCTATATTGTTATAAAACTTCCACTAGATGTTCTTCCACTATAAATGTCCACTAGATGTTCCTATATTGTTATAAATCTTCCATTAATTTATTATGTTTGTGTACTGTAGATCTATGTTTGTTGTTGAACTTCTGTTAAATTATATAATATAAGGTAATTATTTTATAACATACTAAGTATCTATAAAAAGTGGCAATAAATATATTCATTCATTCACATACCTACCTACATATTATATTGTAGATTAGTTGGACAGAGAGAACCAATCAGATCGTATTTTTAGAAAAAAAAAAAAAAACATGAGTGATCTAGCTGGTTCGTCAAACTCTTCGCCGTTTGGGAGAACTTCCAGCAATGGAAATACCTCATCAAAAGTGTACTCGTGCTAGACAACACTTGGTATTCAGTTGCTGGTTGTCCAGATAATGACATAAAGGATGAACCTACAATTGTGAGTGCTCATAAAGATGAAGAGATTGAATTAGTTGTCTCAAACTTTTACGTCGTCTTCGCTCTATAAAACTAGTCACATTTCGTCTTATTGGGGACTATGTCAATGAGTGTTTGAATATTGATCAACAACTAGAATCTATGGGTAAAATATTCACGACGAATTTCAAGCAGTTGTGATACTAGCACGACTCCCAGGTGGTTATGAATAAGGATGGGCATAACGGTTATTTTCGAGAAACGTAAAATAACGTTCGTTATAATAAAATAACTGTCGAAAAAACTAGTTACAAAAAAACTAGTTTCTTTTCTTCTCAACGAAAAACGGTTGTTCTAATAATATTATGTTGTTAGAAATGTAGTTACAAAGAAAACGAATAACTGTCTTTTTCAACTGATAGGAAAAACGACAACTTTGTCGACACATTTGAAGTTTGTTTTAAATTAGCAAGGGGATTGGTTTTAATGAACTGGACTTGCAAAAAAAAAGGCTCCAAAATAGTACCTATTTAACAAATGTAGATGATGACATTTTTGGTTAAATTTTTCTGTTTAAGGTTCTTTGCATGTCATCAAGTTTTGGAGAACAATTATCAAATAGGTAGAAGTAGAAAGTGATAAAAACCGATCAAACATGAGAAAACATAGGTAATTTATCACATTTTTCTGAGAACACACGAACGAAGGGCACTAATTTTCTAGTGGAGCCTATGTGACTGTTTACGTACCTATATATTTATATATAGAAAAAACTATAGAAGAAATAGGATCTCTTTAACATTATTTTATTTTCAGTCCTATCGCACAATCGGACGAGATTATTTTTTGAGATTTTGAGATTATGAGTAAAAGTAATATGAAACACGATAGTATAACACTTTGTTTGAGAGCAATATTCGTTGTTTCCATTGAGGAACATGAGCATTTCAACTTTGGAGGAACTGAGATTTGCTCTTTTTGATGTACCTAATAAAATTGCCTGATTTGGAAAAACCCTTTCGCAAGGTAGGGAAGGAGCAACTACCTATTTTCATTTAACACGATTCCACCTACATTCTTCTTCTTCCTCATGTTATTTGTGTTGTTCCCATTTGATTATTTGATAGTTCAATTCAAAGAACTACTTGTGCCGTTTTTTTTTTTTTTTTTGACATTTTATGTCTTTACTCTGGCACATAACTCGAAAAACGTTACACAAAAAGCGTCACACGAAAAGCGTCACACGAAATCGTCACGAAAATTTCTGATGATTTTCGCTTACAACCGATTCGTTGCTACGGAACTTTATCTTCGCCAGTTATGATCGTACAAAAATCGTCCACCACTCGTTGGATAGCTCTCGATTTACCTAACCATAATACGTTAACCACTGCGGAGTGCGTGGCCGACAAGCTGCGGTATGAGCGTGATTGTTTAAATAATTGTTTACACACAGGTGATCATTCTCAATAATTTATATTGTCAACACTAATGAAGGTTTATAATTTAAACTATAATTCAACGTTTATTACATTAATTAAAGAACTGAGTCTAATTACCAATTCTTTTATGATGAACACTACAATTAAGTATAACAACTACGCTACTGGGGTAGGTGATGTAGCATTGTTCAAAGGCCCCTGAATCCCTTCTCTAAAGACATAAAATGTCCCAATGTGTTGCAGACTCGTATGTTAACTCGTGTGTTTCTTATGTTTAACTTTTTAGTTTGACTTCTGCTGAGGGTTTTCGGTTAGAATCCCAGGGTGATTTAACGAATTTTACCAATGACGGGATATGTATAGTTCGGGTCGAAGGGGTAGTCAAGGTTTGGTTTTTTGACATGGACATGTCTTATGGCTGGGGGTCATTCCAAAATTTGCGTGATACTCCTGATTTCTAAGCCATTTAATTTGGTATGCAGTCTTCATAGGACTTTAACTTCGCCTGAAATCGCACGAGAGCGAATCTCAGCCACACCGTTAAGATTACCATCAACAGTTTTTGTGTAACGTTTTTCGAGTTATGTGCCAGAGTAAAGACATAAAATGTCAAAAGCGTCACACGAAAAGCGAGACACGAAATCGTCACGAACATTTCTGATGATTTTCGCTTACAACCGATCTTTATCTTCGCCAGTTATGATCGTACAAAAATCGTTCGCCACTCGTTGGATAGCTCTCGATTTACCTAACCATATTACGTTAACCACTGCGGAGTGCGTGGCCGACAAGCTGCGGTATGAGCGTGATTGTTTAAATAATTGTTTACACACAGGTGATCATTCTCAATCATTTATATTGTCAACACGAATTTTCAACTAGTTTTTTTCTAATTGAGAAACGGTTATAACGTGTTTTTTTTCCAACGTTATTTCAAACTAGTTTCTCGTTTCTTGGCCCATCTTTAGTTATGAACAGGAGAGGATGGAGGACCACCTGATGTTGCTCTTACCTCCCTTGCCATCGTATTGATCGTATCATCAAATTGATTCATGCTTGACGAGTAGGTACCTACTTACGAATTGGCCATCGACAAACAACTTGAGTACAACAACGAACAAACAACTTACTTGGCATGATGTACGGACGGAATCACTTCACTTACAAAGTCACATCACTTCCACTAGAAATAGAGTCAGTCGTCGTCACTCAACTCTTCACTTACACTCCCAGCAACTATTTCGCGCAAAATGTCTTCGTCACTCCACTTGCGTCGTTCCATAATAAGAGTGAATACAATAGAGTAATAAACGCACTGGGCAGAAACGATGACATTTATCACCATCTTGAGCGCAGAGTTCATGTCACTTGTTGATGATAAGCGGCCTTGTTTTGTATTTCAACGCATTCTATCGTGTAGGGATGTATAAAAAGTATCGATACTTCAAAATATCGATACTTTTATGAAAAAGTATCGATACTTTTTGATACTTCTTTTTTTGCAATGTATCGGGATACTTTTTCTTTTTTCGCGGTATCGACACCGATACTTTTTTCAAGGATCTTTTCTTACTTCCAAGTTTCACAGAAGACTACAAAGCCTGATCGCTACCATGCCTGAAGTCCCACCATTTGTCAACAACCTTGACATAAAAATGGAGATGATCTCTCATTCAACTGATACTGTCCGGCATCTGGTAGGACTGGAAACGTGAAACAACTCAACTGATACTGTGCTCTTATGTCAGGCATGGGTGCGGCCAGGACAAATAAACACGGCCTCATGGATTGTGTTGTTTCGCGCCTTCCCCTTCCAGCGTTCCAGTTCCACCATAGAATTATAAAATCGAGGGTCTCAACTTCACACATCGTCATTTCAGCAAATTTTTCAGCAGAGCCAAAAAACCATCTGCCAATGACTATGTTTACTGCGTAATTCAGTAAAATAAATCGTGAGATTTAGTGTTACCTAAAGTAGGTACCTAACTTACACTTAGATCGATCCGCCGGGGGAAGACGCTTCGAATGGTACGCATAACTCATTTTGGCCAAAAGTGACGATGCGGGGTGTTGCCGTGAGACCCTCGAAATACTGATACGTCCCTACTCCACTTTAGTGCGTTTGCGTTGTTTGAGATTGAGAAATTCCGATTCAATACATACTTTGTGCAGTTTTTTGCATTGTTTGTCGGCTGTTACTTGGTAGTAGGTGCAATGTCAAAAATCTCAGTTTGGGATTTCTTCAAAAAACAATCTAACGTTTTAGCTGTGTGCAACTTGCTTGAAGTGACTCCTACCATAAAGTGCGACCTACCTAATAAATTTTCTTAAATTTAAATTGTTCAAGTATTTTTCAAATTAATTTTTTTTTTAAATAAGTAAGTAAAAAATTTGGAACTTTTCTAATTTTGAGTTTGTAAAAAGTATCAGCATGATATTTTTCGATACTTTTTAGAAATATCGATACGATATGTATCGATACATTTCGAAGTATCATACATCCCTACGTGTACCTAGTAGGGATGGGACATCGATATCGATAACATCGAAATATCGATGTTTGTTGTCGATGTCCATATTTTACCATCGATGTTTCACGTTCGATAACATCGAAATACATCGATGCAATGCTCCGATAACATCGGTCCAATTTATTAATCAATTCTGAAAAAATTATTTGTTCTTTGCAGGACACAGGTTCTTCAGGAATAACAAAATAAGTTACGAAATGGCTCTTTATTATTCGGTACTTTTACATTTTCACAGACATTTTTATAAATTTATAATTGAAAAAAAAAAAATGAGGGAAGTGATATCTCCAAATTTTTCAGGAAACGCAAAAAACTTAATAACTTCCGCAAAATACAAGTTTTTCCAATGCATTTTTTTTCTATGGTTGTGCCTAGCAAGACAAATATTGAACAGTAATAATAACAATTTTTGTCCATCGTAAATGGTAAAAAAAAATTCAAACTTTGATAACATGGGCCCTTTCATAAAAAATCTCGGGTGAGTGAGGTAAAATTAAATTATTATCTTACAAACGGTAATAATTTGTACCCAAGGAAACTTCAACACCATAGTAAACGTTAAACGAACACTTTATTGTAGTACTACATCACACAAGAAATAATTTTAAATACATTTTAAATTGATTATGTTATTGATTATGTTGTTGTTATTTTGTTTTTTGTTTAAAAAACAAAATTGCTGTTAATCAATTTCCATCACTTGTTCATCTCCATCACTTGTGTCTCTCCTTGCGCTGTTGTGGGCCAGTGGGTCGTCATATTTCGGTAAAATTCATCAAAAGGTTCAGGGATGTTGTTGAATACTTTTTTGAGATTGTTAATTTTGTTCACATTAAGTGGTGTCTTTCCGGTGGGGTATCGGTTGTTGTTGGTAACGAAGGCTGAGGAGATTTCGGCTTCCTTAAGATGGGATGTGCTACTCCCCCTATGATGGGATGTGCAACAACAGCTCCAGGGTGCATGGCTTCGTAAATGAATGACTCTTTCAAGGGGAAACTCTCGATGTGTTCATGGATTTTCGCTCTCGTTTCTGCTGGTAGGATATGACTCACATTTTTCCCTCGTTTGCCATCGGAAAATTGCCCAAGAATCTTGAGAGACTTGAGTCTCTGTATTCTTTTTGTTGACACCGCAAAAATTGATGTAAAAGCAGTCAAACATACCTTGATTCTTGTCTCACCAATTGTTACAAAATGAGCCCAGGTATGATTACGTGTGTAATAAAAAAAACATTTTTTGAGATTTTGGCACTTAGGCTCTTAGAACCGGATGCCCGGTAATTATGTATTCCCATCTAACAGCCCTAATATGATCCCGGAATCGGAGATTTTTTTTTTTTTAATTTGTTGAAAAACCTATGAAATACGGAAGCTAGTGTTAATTACGATTTTTGCCGTTTGACACTGTTAGAGTTGAATTTTGGTCGTCAAACTGACAAGACATATAATTGAGGAGCTGACATTGGAATGCACTTAAGTCCAAAAATCTAAATTTTTTTTTCCGTTGAAATGCAAGTAAGAGGTCACACCAATGGGGTGGGAAAAGCCTTATGTCTTCCCGTCAATTAGTTTAGTTTTGGCGACGGTCGCTAGAACCCTGTGACACCTTTGCATGGAGAAGAGATTATGTCCAACAAATCTAATCGGCGTATGGACTTAAGTGCATTCCCATGTCAGCTCCTCAATTATTTGTCTGAACTGTAAAAAACGTGGTAATATCGTTTCATGCTCAAAGACCCACTTACTGAATGTTTCCCTCAATTTCCGCTATACTATCGAACCCAACTGGTGTTTGCGACCAACCACATACAGGTTTCATTATTGAATACAATCCCAACCTGTTCGCTGTTTTTTGGAAATGATACAAGTGACATTAGTGACATGTTTAGTGATATAATGTATTTTTTCTTTTACAGCTGTTTACCTGATGCTTGCAAATGCATCCAAGTACATCGTTGAGGTGCAATTGGACAAGTAAGAATTGTGCCACTATGCTCCTGAACGTTCCATTCAATATCTAAGTCAAATTAACACATTTTATCATTATTTGAGCATGTTCCGTAATACATCATAAACAAATTCCAAAGTCATAGCCCATAGTCAAATTCCAATCATGCAACATGATTTCAGTTAACATATTGTCGGATTAACGGATGTAAACTCCGTTCTGATCCATAAAACCTCTAGTTTGAACTATTTTCATTGTCAATTTTGCCGATTGACATTGTGGAGAATGAGGTGTCTCATTTCAAGAAACAAAACTCTCAGTCATCAACTGAAGACTGCGGACGAACAACCGTCTTTTACATTTTTGAAATTTTACAGGAGTGCGAAAAAAACGAACGCCAGATGAGATTTGTCGCAAATCAGCAGCTTAAATGTAACAGCGACGGTTGTTCGATAACTGGAGAAAAATAATGTAAAGTGGCACAGCTGTGTAGAAAAATAAAAAAAAACCTTCAATACCGGTAGCAGGGGTAAATTAAATAAATACGTTATCTTTTCCACCTTTCATACAAAACCATACAATTTATTCGCAAAAATAAAAATAGCAAAAAAGTTAAATAAAGAAAAATTTCTTTAGGTCCTAAACTACTTAGAGGGCCCTTCAAATAAAAGAAAAGATGAGCTGAAATTACAAAATAAACGGAAAAAGTTTGTCATTTTGGCCTGGCCTCGAACCCAAGATGCCGAGTGAAGAAAGGCTGTGTTGGCTGATCAGCCCCCTCCAACTCAAGAATCAAGAATAACTTTATTGACATGAATATAGCATACAATAAGTAGTTAGTACAGAGTGACTTAAGTTTATACAATACTGGCCTGACGGCCCTAAAAGTTTTTAAAAATGAGGGGCGATGGAGGGTAAAGGCGTGAGAGTGAGGTTAGTGGAAGGGATTTATTTATTTAGAGTATACGGGGCGAGCCCAATTACAGAATATGTAGAAGTTATGTAATACAGAGAATGGTAATTGCATAGAATACACAGGGATACTCCCGACACACACACATGATACATTTAAGAGAAAATTTCGCATACAAAACTCTTGACAGGACGGTGGAACTTAATACTCGTACTACTATTTACAGATATATACAATTATCATTAATTATTTACGATTCTATATTACACTTTTATTTACAGTTCTATATACACAGTAATTGTCAGGGTTCACATCCCTTGTAGTGGGAAGTAGTGGGTGGGTATTCAGACCCGCCTTGAGTGATGGTGTCCCCAACGGAAGGATGAAGGATGTTCATGTGTCGGATGAGTGTGTTAGGGTGGGATCGAAGATTGTCTGTGAATTTGTTTGTGAGCTTTGTGATGAAGGTGGCGATTGTATCTATTGAATGTAGTGTGTGGATTGTTTCTATTTTACAACGTCGGGAGGTGTGGGTCGAGAGGCGGATGCATTTGTTTTGTGTGATTTGAAGTGTTTGTATGGAGGAGGGAGCTGCAGTGTGCCAAATTGGGGAGGCGTAGGTGATGGAGGAACGTATCAGAGCTTTGTACATAAGGAGTTTGGCTTCTTTGGATAGGGCGTGGGACTTGAAGAGATGAAAGTAACGGCCAAGTTTTTGGCGAGCGGTTTGGTTTGTACGTTTGACATACTCATTCCATGGAATGAGTATGTCAAACGTACAAACCAAACTTGCAAGTGAGGAGTTTGTCAAGGTGGAGGACGAGATATTTGATGGATTTAGAAAAGTGGATGGGATTTGAGCGGATCGTTATGTTTGGGGGAAGGTGTCTTTTGAAGATGAAAATGCAACATGCTGTTTAATTGCACCTGAAGAATCTTCACCTTACAAACTGGAACTTACAGATTTACAATGGAGAGTGCCACATTTAAAGATTGACACATATCAAAAGTTAAATCTTTTGAAAATTCTTGAAACTGATCAAGCGTTGCAAGTTGCATTCCGAAGTTGGGATTTATATGAATATCCGACACTACCTGAGACAACAAAAGTAACATGGACCTTGAGAACTATGACTGCGGTAGAAACTCCTCGCTATATCATTGTTGCTCTTCAATCAGGAAGAAAAAATAAGCTTACGGCGAATGCGTCACTTTTTGGTGGTTGCAACTTGACAGAATTGAAAGTTTATTTAAATGATCGTGCTTTTCCATATTTAAATCTTAAAGGTGAAAAATCTACAATCTACGAATTATATGCCAGATTTAGAGCTAGTTACATGCAAGAGCGTACATCATATCCGCTAATGAGCAGGTCAGAGTTTGAAACATGTCCCATCTACGTAATTGACTTGTTCACACCAAGAAGTGTCTGTGAAATCTGGTACTGTTGATCTACGAGTAGAACTAGAGTCGAGCACAAACTTTCTCAAAGATACTACAGCTTATTGTGTTGTTATCAACGATGTAATTGCGAGTTATCAACCGTTAACGGGAATCGTTACTCGAAAACAATAAAGTGGAAGGGGAAAATGGTAAAGTGGAAGGAGGAAAAAGATAAGAAGTAACTTAAGTCATATTTGAAATTAGTTTATGACTAAGTTTAGTAGTGACAACATGGCTCATTCAGTAAGAGTTGATTCAGGATATAGCTCAATGATTGACACAAATTCTCAATCTATGCCGCAACTTTCAGAAACATCACCTACCTCCCCTTCACCTACAAGGTCAGAAACAATTGGTGAGAAATTTAATCAATTGGTTACAAAGTTGCAAGAAGAAGATCGAGAAAACGTATTTGAACAAACGTTATCGTTATATACTGATAATGCGTACGAAGACGAAGAAACATGAGGAGAGGGACCAAAAGAAGACTCGTGTTGGAAAATGATGGGAAACCTGAAAAACTTGCACCATCCTCAGTCGATATGAAAAAAGAAAGAGCTGATACTATGGAAGAGAATGAGAAGAAGGACATTAACAATGACAACGATTCCGGACGTGTTCAAGATGTTACTTGTAACGAAATGCTAATGGGAATGAAAAAAACTGATCTACCAGTCTACAACATGCTTTCTTACGCGAATATGCAACGTTATGTTCCACAACAATATTCAAACGTTCCTACTATAGGGTATTCTAAAAGTAAGGTTAGTCTCAATTATATTGATACTAAATTTGCTACAGTTGGATTGTTCATTAAACATAATTTTGAACCAGCACTATTGTTGTCTACACAAGGTAATAAAAAATTCATGTTTTTATTGAAACAAGATGTTGATGATTTATTTTATATTTTGAAAGAATTGAATATGCTACTTGTCCACTCTATAGATGTTGAAAGAAATAAGAAGAAATGTGTAAAACCAAAATTTATTTTAAGTACAAATGAGATTGTAATTACTATGAAGAGAATCTTCTATGTTCCACATTTAGAATTTTATAATAATAAGAATAAGGAAAGTTTCAAGTTCACATCATCAGAATTTTTCCATTTTAGTGAGTTTTTAACCGTTGCTTGGAAAAAATTGAATGATTTACGTATTAAAAAGAATTATATCTTAGATTATGTTGAAGTTCTTAAATATGGTAATAATAAACTATCTTATTATCCTAATAATCTAACTGAAGATGAAATAATGACTCTTAAGTTTGAAAGTATGTTATATTAGTATATAAAATTATTAATGAAAAATGTAAATCTTATGTTGTAAATACACTTTTGAAAAAGAAAGATTGTTGTTCTCTCTTACCCAAAACCTAACTAGGAGAAGAAATAAAAACACGAGTATTAAATTTTTAAAATCTTTATATTTATATATACTGGTTTTTAAACACGAGTATTAAATTTTTAAAATCTTTATATTTATATATGGTTACTTACCAACCCATACAACTAACAACCCACCATCTGATGATGGCGGGATGTAGCCCACCTCTTCCCCGGTGGGCATTCGTCCCAATACTTGGTTCAGCCCGAATGTTGGTCTCTCCAACCAACACCATCGTAGGATAAGACTATAAAAAATAAAAACTAATGTTAAAAACTTTACATTTTTTAATCAATTCATAGTTGGATGGTGAAGTAGAAGTTTTGAGTGAAGTTATCTTCGAGAAAATAGTTAGGTAGTAAAAGAGATTGGTAGTACCTTAAGCCTCCTTGGGAGGTTTCTTTGTAAAAAAGCCGTGGGGGCGGCTCACTTAAGGCCTCATTAACGCTGTTGCAGTACGGTGGTATTTGCACTACTAACGTAATTTGCGCAGTCGGTGGGACGTTGTCTGGTCAAATTTTGTGTAGTCACAGTAGGTTCGAGTTACTAAAGTGTCTACCCGAACTCTTGCTCATTCTACCAAAGCGGTTTAACTTTTCTAAGTAAGTTGAAGACAACACCTGCAGTCCTACATCTCTACGGTTCCACAAGCACCAATGTTGGGCAGGAACAAGACTCCATGCAACAGAAGACGAGACACACCCAGTCCGCATTGCAAGAAGGACCGTATTTTAGGACCAAATTTACTTACTTATCTAACCCATCTCAACCGACTACAATTTAAAACGGCAGGCAAATAGAAAAAGAAGCCAAACCCTCGTAGACGGAAATCTTATTCATTCATAAGACCATATCCACCTCCAGCTTGTAGGAGACACTTATTAAAGGAACTCTTTGGATCGGAACACCCATTTAAAGAAAAAATAGCAACGAATCCAACCACCATTCAACAACATTTCTTGGCGATGACGCCGGCACAACTCCAACAATCGATTGAGTCGATGTGTGCTCCCACACCCCGATCTACTGAACCTAAACCTGATAAGACGGATTATAGTGGAATTCCGGACTTTTCGGGGGAACCTGAATTACTCAACCAATTTCTTGAAAGATGTCAAGAAATTATTGATCACTTCTTTGACGAAGATGACGCGGATAGTTACACAAACAAAGTCATCTTAAATAACATCAGAGCCAAAATAAAAGGCAAAGCCACCACCGGAATTTTTAACGCCCCTCTCAGTACCTGGGAAGAAATTAAAATGGCCCTGATAGCTAATTATGACGTCAAAAGAGATGAAGAGCACCTCATATTGGAATTCGGGAAATTAAGGCAACACCTGAATGAGAACCCATTCGAATTCCACACAAGAGTTTATAAACTGTTTACACTCTTGATTACCAAATTGAAAAATTCAAATGACAACTTCACTATAGCCACATTGAAGTTAATGGAAAAAGTCGCCTTACGTTCATTCCTAATGGGCCTTCATGAAGGTATTGGATGACTACTAATCACTAAAGGACCGTCAGATCTTGATGACGCTATTAAGATCCTCACCAACGAGTACCAGTTCCCAAATCTGAGGAAAAAACACCTAGAAAAGCCTAAACCCCGATTCCCGTAGAAACCTCAACATCAAAATTATGAGAAGATGAAGTCCACTTCAGGAAAGCCATTCTTCAAACAAGATGTCAGAACCAACAACAACGGAAAGGCCTTCTATAAGAATCAACCTTCAACCTCAAAAGGTCCTGCTAACCCCTTCAAACCCGTGCAACAACCCTCATTTCTAAAACCCACTCCAAAACCTGATACTCCCTACATTCCTCACCACCTCAGAACTGAAGACACAATGTCATATCAAACTACTCTGAACCATGAACTGAATGTCGAACCAGAAGAATTCAGTAAAAATTACGATGAAGAAGATTTTCAAACAACGGAAGAAGAGGAAAACCAAGAAAATGTTTTAGAACCCGACCAAAGCTACGAAGACTCAACCTGAACCACTTCGACAGATCGATCAAGCTCCCCGACCTAATCACTAGCAAAAATTTCAAAATCCTAATTACCACAGGTTCATCCAACAGTTTCATCCACTCAGACATAGCTCGTAGATATTTAAAAATTCACATGAAACCAGATAACTTCGAAATCAAGTACAAACAAAGGAAAGCACAATGCCAGCGCGGTTGCACTTTCCAGAATAGAGATTAATACCAAAGAAATCGAACCTAAAATCCAAGAAACCTCACCTTCACTCATCGTGAATGTCGACGATGGAGAATCCGATTACGAGACCATTCATTCTGATAGAGAAGGAAAGGAGATAGCGCTAATACCAATAAAAGACAGTGCTATTAATCATTGTAAAAATCAGATCATCATAGCAACAGGAGAACAATTCAATACAGAAACGAAAATCGAAAAACTATTCCAAAATCAGAAAATACGAATTACAGTAAAATTCCCCCAAAGAAATTTAGAAAACGAGATCATAAAATTCCTTATTGAACATCTACAACCAAAAATTTCATACCGACTGTATTTCGAAACTGAAATATACCTAACATTCTCTACTATATTTACGAACAAATTTAAATCTTCCGAAATCAGACTCACTAAGTACACAGAAAAACTACCAGACGTTATGGAACCCGACGATCAAATCAACATAATCTTGTATAACCACAGACAAGAACGATTCCATAGAGAAATAGACGAAACCTACCAATACATAAAAAGGATCTACTTCTGGCCAAACATGAAAAACGATGTAACAAACACTATCAACAAAATAATGCGAACTCTGCCTAAAATGTAAATACGACAGAAACCCTTTAAAACCCGCTTTCAACATCACTCATACTGTCATCAGCGATTGAACACATCAAGTCGCTTCGACATTATTACTACGACTCCCAAAAGTGCGGAAGTATGAAACTACTGGAGTTTTCCCATACCACAGTTCATATGGAATCTTTCCGTCAATTCCAGAAGATGGACATCTATTTCTTATATGTACTGCTGTCGCCACAGCCTCTGCCCAGAAACTATGTGGTAGCCTAGAATCTACAAGCATACACCGAACTATATTCAGAATTGTTCTATGTCCTCTCTCCGAAATTCCATTCTGCTGAGGAGTACCAGGAACTGTCAATCTCCTTCCGATCCCACAGCTAATAAGATAGTCGTTGAATTCTCTACTATCGTATTCCCAGATTGAAGATTCTTGATTTTAGTCCCTAATTGGTTTTCAACTAATTGTTTGTACGCTTTAAAAGCATTTAATGTTTCATTTTTGGTTTCTAAAAATGTTACAACACAAAATCTTGTGGCTTCGTCAATGAACGTCACATAGTATCGAGACCCACCATTTGATTGTGTTCTTACTGGTCCCCAGACATCGGTATGTACAATTTCGAGTGGTGTGACCTTTTTCGTGGATTTCTTAGGAAAAGGTGATTGTGCCATTTTACCTTTCAGACACGTCTCGCAGGTTTGCAAACTTTCCTTCAAGTTGAAGTTTGCTCCTACTACTTTCCTCAATTTGACTATCCTTTTTAGATCGTTCTCGTTCAAATGCCCAAACCGTTGGTGCCAAACCATCAAATTTGACATTTTTTCTTGACTTACTTCGATTTTCTTCGCCACCTCGCATGTTCCTCTCACATAGTATAGTCCGTTCACCCTCCTAGCAGCAAGGATTTCTCGTTCGTTCTTGTCGAACACAGATGCCTTATTCCTCGTAAACAAGACTTTGAATCCTTGATCTGTAATCTTAGATACAGATAATAAGCCCATTCTTAAATCTGGAACATATAATGTATCTTTTAGGTGAAATTCGCTCTGAATATTGTCCCTTCGAACACAGAAATTGACCGATCCCTTCGCTTTTATTTCCGTGATTGATATTTTAATGAGACTCTGCAGATACTATTAAGTAGTCGAGAGTTGATGTCAAAAGGCATATTTCCCCTTCCTCGTTGACGTTCGGGTGGTAGATTTTCGTTTTGAGGATATGGCGAGCCGGTTTGAAAGGGTAATCGGTAGGGAACGTGAGTTCGGTCCTGAATGCACCGCTGCTGAAGGGAGGCTGTGAAGGGAAAATCAGAGCGTTCCACACCAGGATATTCCCTTCGTCGACTGTAATGTCTCGAATTGAGTTGAGGCCCGAATTCTCAAGATCCGACAGCGCTTTTTGAAGTCGCCTCGAGGCCGACGTGAAGCTCCGTTGCGGGGCGGAGGTCCCGCTCAGGCGTTTTGCACCATTTGATTCGGTAGACGACAGACTTGTGACGAATCGTCGCGGAACTGTCTTCGTCGTTGATTCTCTTTCTGCAAACTAGGCATCACCCATCCCAGTGTAATTCCTCTACAGTACCTAGAGTCTGAACTCAAAGAAATAGCGAAAGAAAATTGCAAAAATAAGTTCTTCTTCCCCAATGCTCCAGCGAACTCTGCCGATGATGGAACCGTAGTCATTTACCCGAGGCGGAAAGTCAAGCCCTTCATTCCCTTGAAGGCTTACGTCGACAGACCTTCTCAGAGAGCTCTCAAGATTGCCCACGAGTACCGCGCCAGAAATGAAAACAAGCCCCTCAGCCTCTCTGAACTCATCGCAATCCTCTTTGACGGCGCTGATCAACTTTTGGAGGTCGTGCGAGAGATCATTTGCATCAGGAACTTCAATTATGACACCATCCAGCATAATTTCTCGCTAATCAACTTCTACACGGGTCTCCCGGACGACGCGCAGTTCCATTACTTTTGCTCTCCGGTGTGCAGCACCATCTTCGACGATTACAAGAAATGGGACAATGCAGAGAAGATAGGTTTCGATAATTATTGGTTGTGATTATAAAGGTTGTGTTTATAATTATTGGTTCGATAATTATAAAGGTTATTGGTTCGATAATTGGTTATTGGTTCGATAATTGGTTCGATAATGATAAAGGTTATTGGTTCGATAATTATAAAGGTTATTGGTTCGATAATTATAAAGGTTGTGATTATAATCACACGTTGATGACGCTCATGAAGCTTCGGTTGGGCATGTCAGACGAAGAGCTGGCCGAGAGGTTTCAAGTGGAACCCTACATCGTCAATATGACTTTCAGACTCTGGGTCCCCGCTCTCACCAAACACGTTTACAAGGCTTGCGAGGACCTGAACGGCTGCCTATTCCCCTACCAAGTAGACCAGTTCACGAAAATCGTCGATATAGTTGAGGTCTGCCGCGAAGCACCGGATTACAACAGGCGTATAGGAAGGAATCAGCGGACGCGGCGACCTGTGATCTGTGTCCGTTTCAACGGTTTCGTCTGCTTTGCCAGCAACATCTTCAGCGAGTTTGTAACAGAGGACGCTTGCATCCAAGTTACCTGGCACGAACTGTGTTGGTATTACCACTCTAAACCGGAACAACCAAGAAATCAAAAATAAATTGGCAAAATTAAACAAATCACCAATTATTGATTACATATATGTTATATCACCAATTCTCCTCATTATTGCTGATACTACTGAACCCAGCGCCCGAGCCTATAAATACTCCGCGCTCGGCTCCCGCTGGCCAGTCTCTTCACGCAGTTCTGTCCGTCACGTCGTTACTCTGCCCGATTTCCGATTGAATATTCTCACAAGTGTTAACTGTAACTTTGATCATTTCAATTGTTTAAGTCGTGTGAATAAAAATAACATTTTTCAAAAACTAAGTTTTACCAGCTCCCGACTTAACTGGCGCAGTCGTCCAGACAGTCATTAATTCTCTATCAAAAAGTGAATATTTTCGCGAGAACTGCCGTGCTTCGGTAGTGACGACATCGGTCCTACACCTCATCAGAAACAATCGACCGGAGTTTACGCGAGTGCATATCGCGCTTGGATACGTCGGCTGTACAGATCTACGGGTGAAGAGACTCCTTGGGATGACGGTAGCAGCGGCGTATTTGTAAGTACTTTAACATTGTCTTCGTACGATCGCTGTCTCCGCCTCCCTCGTAGAGGAACCCCGCCCTGGTTCCTCACCGTAGAATTAAGAGGACAACCTGCCCTGTTGACCCTCACCGTAAAATAGGAGGACAACCTGCCCTGTTGACCCTCACCGTAAAATAGGAGGACAACCCGCCCTGTTGTCACTCACCGTAAAATAGGAGGACAACCTGCCCTGTTGCCCCTCACCGTAGACTAGGAGGACAACCCGCCCTGTTGTCACTCACCGTATAATTAAGAAGAATTACATTGAAACTACGAAACACATTGAATTTTGAAACTACAAAACTACATTGAATTGAATTTTGAAACTACGTCGAATTTTGAAACCCTTCAAAATTGAAAAAGTTAAGTTTTGGGATTGGAGAAATCTCGTTATTCCACGCACAATGAATCCACAAGATTTTGAGCAACCTCGTGATTGCCCCCACGATCTTGACAACATCGTTGAAACCCCGGAAGTAAACGATCTATCACCGACCCTATCCCCTAATGGCCTGCCCCCAGACACATCGAGAGGCAGATCACAATCTGTACCTGCACCACAACCCGTACTCCAGGCACCTAGAAGACACATCATCCCCGTATTCAAAACTGAATATGAAAAACTGATACCCCCTTTCAAAGGAGAACCCTTAGCTTTAGCAAAATATTTAAAAACATGCGATGTTATACTTAAGGTTTTTTGATGATCAAGATCCAGAAAGCTTTCAAAATGATTTGTTGTTAAGTTCGTTCACCACCAAATTAGGTCCAAAAGTGACGGACAAACTATGTTTAAACAGTATAGAAAACTACACCGACTTAAGAGAGGCATTACTACAGACATATAGTGACAAAAGGGACACATACACACTCACACTAGAACTTGCAAAATTGAAACAACACACTAACGAGGACTGTTTCCAGTTCCACGACAAGGTTTCAACCTTATTAAATTCACAGGTAGCTTACCTACAAACACACTTTTCTCAGCAATCCAGGATACTTATACCCTACATGCAGGCTCTAGCCTTGAGAGTTTTCCTACATGGGTTGAATGAACCGATCGGATCATTTATTCGTACACGAGCGCCCACGAGCCTTGGCGAGGCCTTGGCTATGCTGACGAATGACTTCAACATGAAGCCAGGAGATAGGTCACATCCGCCGGTAGGAAAGCCACCACAGCAAATACCTCGTCCCAATGTCATCAACCGTCCTCCACCTCGACCTTTTAACAAACACAGCCTCTTTCGCTCCTCGTTTCCCGCCTTTCCAACCCCGACCCTATAGTCAACCGTATCAACCATACAACTCTAATTGGACGAAACCATTCCAGAGACCACCACAACCATTCCAAAAGCCACCACAACAGTTCCAAAGGAACCCCCCAACGACCACAAAACCCCAAAATTTCGGAAAAGGATCGACACCTTCAACCTCTAGTCGAAACCCGAATTTTCATTTACTCACACCCGACATGACTAACGAAACCCCCGATCCGGAACAAAACGACGCTCAATACGACTACGAACTTGACTATCAAAATGCCCAATTCTACGCCCCAGAATACTATCCTCAGTACTTCGGATATAACTCTGACGATCTTCAACCTTCAGAGACTGATCAAATCAACAACCAGCTGGCTAATTTCTCGATGAATCATGAAATCCCCGAACATACCGGAAATGATTTTTTAGGCCAAACCAGCCTCCCGAAGTCATCGATTTCATGATGAGTTCGACGGTCCAAACTACTTCCTTACCGTACATTATAATGCCAAATTTAAACTTGAAAATTCTAATAGACACAGGAAGCACTAGAAGCTTTATAAATCCCGAAATAGCACACAAGTACTTCTCCAAGAAAATACAAGATGACTCTGGACTAGTTCGTACAGCTCATGGTGTATCTAACATTAACCACCGCACGTTAGTACCGTGCGGAGATCTATTCAAATGCCCCAGACTAAATTTACCTTTCAGTTTGTTTAAATTTCACGACAGATTCCATATGCTCTTAGGAATTGATAATTTAAAACTCATCAAAGCTAACGTAGACTTGGATAAAAATATTTTGAAAACCCCTAAATTTTCAGTACCCTTACTTTTCACAGATTCAATAACAAATCCCCACGCAATCAACGAATCATTCCTAATTGAAGCTAGATCAATCCAACAAATTAAAATAAAAATTGCCAACATAACTAATGGCGAAGCCATTATCCCTTTTCCCAAAATAAACGAAATCGAAATTCCACAATGCTTGGTTAACATAACTAACACCTTTGCCTATGTTCATGCTACAAACCCAGCTGAACATAGCGTAAATATTTCTCTGACTACCCCAATTATTGGTGAACCTGTACTCGATAATCTTTTTGTAGAAACCGAACAAGTGACCCCTAATCACCGGAAACCCAAACTAGACCTTGGTAAAATACGATTAGACCACTTGAACGATCTCGAAAAACAAGAAGTGACAAAACTGGTGAAGGAATTCCCCGATATATTCCAATCAGACGATCAACCTTTAACATTCACCAATCAGGTAAAACACCATATTAGGACTTCAGATGAGATACCCATCTACGTAAAACCTTACAGGTACCCTAGTATATACAAAGCAGAAGTCGAATCCCAAGTCAACAAAATGCTCAAGCAGGGAATTATCCAACCCTCCAATTCCCCTTATAATGCCCCCTTGTGGGTGGTACCAAAAAAATTGGATGCTTCCGGAAAACCTAAGTTCCGCCTTGTAGTTGATTATCGAAAACTGAATGAGTGTACAATGTCAGATAAATTCCCGTTACCCAACATTACGGACTTACTAGACAAACTGGGACGTTGCCAATATTTCTCCTTATTAGACTTAGCGAACTCATTCCACCAATTAGAACTAGACGAACCTTCAATACCGAAAACAGCGTTTTCCACTGAAAACGGTCATTATGAATTCCTTCGGATGCCGTTTGGGTTGAAGAACGCACCCACAACATTCCAAAGGCTAATGAATAACGTGTGAGGACTACAAAATGAGATATGCTTAATCTATATCGACGATATTATGATTTTCAGCTCTAGCCTAGAAGAACACATGGTACGCCTACGCGAAGTATTCAAGAGACTTCGTCATTCAAATCTCAAAATTCAGCTAGACAAATTAGAGCTTCTAAGGAAAGAAATAGGCTTCCTCGGACATGTTATCACAGCAGAAGGAGTAAAACCCAACCCCGAAAAAATAAACGCTGTTCTCAAGTTCCCACTCCCTAAAACTCGTAAAGAGATAAAACAATTCCTCGGACTTTTAGGCTACTACAGGAAATTCATACCGAACTTCGCCAACTTAACCAAACCATCAACTGTCTGCTTAAAGAAGAACGCGTCCATAAAATATAACGACCTTGAATACCAAGAATGTTTCAATCATTGTAAACAGCTTCTGACAAATTCCCCTATTTTGCAATACCCAGACTTCTCAAAAGAATTCAACGTAACGACAGATGCTAGCGATGTAGCATTAGGAGCAGTACTGAGTCAGTACAATGACAAAAGGTCTGATCTCCCGATCGCATACGCAAGCAGAACCCTAAACGAATCGGAAAAGAAACTTTCAACGATTGAAAAGGAGTTACTTGCAATCCTTTATGCCTTAAAAATATTCCGCCCCTACCTATACGGACGCAAATTCACTCTGTTTACAGATCACCGACCACTCCAATGGTTATTTAATTAAAAAGACTGTTCTTCCAAACTGTTCCGATGGCGCTTAAAGCTGAGCGATTACGGTTTTGTAATTAAATATAAACCTGGCTCAACCAATCACGTTGCTGATGCCTTGTCCAGAATTGAATTAAATAATAACGACAGCCCCCAGCCCTCCACATCAAAATTAACCCCTGAACTCGACATTTTTAGTGACGAAGACGCTTGACGAGATCTACTGGATGAAGTCCATGGTGACGCAGAAATGCGTGACGTTATCAATGAAATCATGAACACCTATAGGCAAACAACCGCTAAACCGACTGACAGTCAGTCAATGGCTGTAAACACCCCGGAGTCAGAAACGGACACTACGGTCTATTCTAACGCTGAGGGAAACACCATCCTCACCATCCCGATTAGGCAAAGTGTTGTAAATCATGGTTTGCGTCAAATAATCCTAAAAGAAGTAACTGGAAACCCAAAACCCCCTAAAGTAATGAAATCATTTGGAAAAAAAACAAGAATCACTGCGGAACTGTCAAAATCAGATTTCAAATCCAACGTAATCAACCAACGGTTCGCAGCCATGATGATGGAAGTTTTCAAAGAATCAGCAATTCGCATGACCAAATATTCTAAATTCACACTAGACGTCACTGATAAAGATCAAATTGAGGAAATCATTTCAAACTACCAAGTAGGCAAAACTAACCATCGCGGAATAACTGAAACGTACGAGAAAATAAAAAGAATGTATTTTTGGCCTAACAAGAAAAAATCAATTCAAAATTTCATCAACCAATGCGAAACTTGCTCGCTTGCCAAATATGACCGAATACCAATCAAACCCAAGTTCAACATAACCCCAACTGCAACCAGACCATTTGAAATAGTACACATTGACAAACTGACATTAGACGGTCATAAATTCTTAACTATTGTTGACGCATTCTCCAAATATGCCCAGGCATATTCCTTAACCTCTAATACTAGCTTAGATGTGGCAAAGAACCTTTTAACATACTTTTCCCACCATGGAATCCCGAACAAAATTGTATCAGACAACGGAGCCGAATTTGACTCCTCACTGGTCAAAGAGCTTCTGGCTCTCCATAAAGTAGAGATACACTTTATTTGCAGTCAAAACCCTAATAGTAACGGCATAATTGAGCGATTTCACTCAACACTTATTGAACACATTAGACTATTCAACAACAGACAAGAGTTCTCATGCGACTCGCTGGTCGTCAAAGTTCGTTATGCCCTGATAGGCTATAATAAATCCATCCATTCTGTAACTCACCTTACCCTATTCGAAGTAGTATACGGCCACATTGAACAAGACCACCTACTTGATTTGAACCTCGAACAAAGATTAGTGAACGAGTATACGTCAAAACACAAAGAACGGTTAGCGCTACTATACTCTCAAATACACAGTCGTAGTAGTCAAACGAAAGAACAAGTTATTGACCGACTTAACGAACGCAGAGAAGATGTACCGGAACTCCCCTCAACTATTTTTGTCAAAAATAAACAGATCATGAGCAAAACGAAAAATAGATATAATAAAGAGAAAGTTCAAAATATTAACCCAGAAAGCAAGACCATTGAAATAATACCCAGACACCACAACACTCAGAAAAAGGTCCATGTAGCGAACATTCGTCGGCCCAAGAAAATAATGGGATTGGTTGGAATAAGTTCAGACAGTTCAGACGACCCCGCCCCTTTAACTACTCAAACTACTCAAAATACACACCACGGACCCTGGAAGTAACCATAATCATAACTTTCAGGTTGTTGATCATCGCTGTATCACGAGGCGCGGAAGTTAAGAATCTTGACAGAAGCGGAGGCGTTATCCCAATAGACATAGGACCAGCAAAATTAGAAGAAACAGAATATATTTTGACGCACTACTACGACCTATCAAGCATCTACACAGAAGTGGACAACCTAAACTCTAACTATTCCCTCCTCGTAACTCATATACTACGAACCCGAGGACTTCACGTCAAACTCGACGAATACTGTTCCTTTTTCAAACACATCCAATCGCTAGTACAACAAAAAATATCCAACGTTAGACTTCACGGAAATACCCGTCAAAAGAGAGGAATAATAAACGGACTTGGAACAGTTATTAAAGCCATCACAGGAAATTTAGACAATGACGACAAAGAAAGGTTTGACAAAATTCTACACGACTAAGAACGGAAGGACAAAAAATTCAGTAACCAATACGCTGTGGTCAACGAACTTATTGCTAACTATAATCAGACCCTCCGCACCATTCAATTTAATAATGATCAGATCAAAGCCAAGTTCGGCGACTTGAATGCCGTTTTGAATTCTTTCAACTCTCAACTTATACTCTATAAAGAAATGTTGTACCATCTTCAAACGTCGATGAACTTTATCTTTAATGTACTTTCCGAAATAGAAACGTCCATAACATTCTGTAAATTAGGTGTGTTACATCCGAGTATTATCAGTACGCATGTCCTAGAATCACAATTGGCTCAATTATCATTAAACCTGACCAATGTACTGACCTACGAGTCATTAATCAAAGTTTCTTGCAGTATTCATAGCGACAGGATTGTATATTTCTAGACGTTACCTGTGTACAAGAAAGCGGACTATCACTTACACTATTTATACCCTGTACCCTGGCCAATAGATGGTGATTACGCCACCATAGTTCCCCGTCACACATACTTGTTGAAAAGATCTGATAGTAATGAGATCCTCCCGCTCTTGGGCAGATGTGTTCACAACGAGATCTTTTATTGTAACACCGAAACCTTATCCTACGCCGACGCGGACTGCGAACGCGGCGTTCTGTCAAACGGTTCCACCGCTCACTGCCAGTTCACTAAATTGCATATTTCCGCGAATTACCTATTGATGATCCCCGAAACTAATCACCTCTTAGCCGTACTACCGCAGGAAGATCAGATTAGGATCAGCAGCAACAGTCAAGCTGAGACTAACCCTTAAAGGCATTTACCTCATCAATCTCAATTCAGATTCCGTTTACTATCATGATATCCTTATGTCTGTGCATTTAACTAGCATCGGGACCCCGACCTTGTTAAGCTTGCCGCCCGTCAACATTGACTCCCTTAATCTCACGCGCATGGCACTCCACATGGATACCATTAATTTAAAGGCGATAGATAACCTTCACTTAAATCTCAACCCCCTGCAACTTGACGACGGTGACGACTGGTACCCGTCTGTATCTCCCAGCATCTGGACCGTGCTCCTTTACTTGCTTATTACATCGGTGTAATTATCAGCGACGTCGTACCACCATCCAAATTTCGCCCCCCAACCCTTCTTAACTACACGTACTTGCTCAGCCACACGACGATGGTTGTATGCTAGTTTGTGTTTATATTGTATATGTTTTGTATAACGTGGTTTCTTGTATTTTCCTGTATTTTGTTGTATTTTGTATTTGTATCATCTGTATTACCTGTGTTATCATCATTTTTTTGACAATGCAGAGAAGATAGGTTTCGGTAATTATTGGTTGTGATTATAATTATTGGTTCAATAATTATTGGTTTGATAATTATAAAGGTTATTGTTTCGATAATTGGTTCGGAAATTATAAAGGTTTTTATTATAATCACACGTTGATGACGCTCATGAAGCTTCGGTTGGGCATGTCAGACGAAGAGCTGGCCGAGAGGTTTCAAGTGGAACCCTACATCGTCAACATGACTTTCAGACTCTGGGTCCCCGCTCTCACCAAACACGTTCACAAGGCTTGCGAGGACCTGAACGGCTGCCTATTCCCCTACCAAATAGACCAGTTCACGAAAATCGTCGATATAGTCAGTGGCGGCTCGTCCATAAGGCCACCTTGGCCCTCGCCCCACCCAAAAATTTGCAAAGGAAAACAGAAAAAACATAGAACAAGGAGAAAAAAATCTTACCTACTACTACCCACCATGGAAGAAGGGAGATCTCCCTTCCTCCATGACTACCCACTTCCACTGAGTCGCATTTTGTTTCGATTTATCGATTAAAAAAGTCGATTATCGGATCGACCAGAAGTGCCCCAGTCTCAATGTTGAAGGTATAGGCGCTTCCTGGGGTGGGGGAAGGCACTCTGTGTTGCGAGATAGGAGGCGTTCCGGGCGGTGGCCAAAATATCGTATCAAGTTGAACGCCGAAAACAATCGATCGTTGAATCGTTCCTTGTCAAGGAAGAACGAGTTTCATTCTTCCATGCTTTCTTCCATGTTTGATAAGAATGATATCAAAACGTTGCCTGACGTTATAATATTATTTTGAATGCATTGACTGGTGGTTTTTAGCTTCGTATTTACTCATCATAGTAAAAGTGAATTATTGTCTCCATAATATTAATCAACTAAACATTGAAATTTAATACCTCACGTGCAACGCGTGAACGCTTTGCTAGTCGTCAAGACTGAAGTGGATCCGCAGAAAACCGTACTATACTACGTGGATCACTATTCGCCCAAAAGAATCTCATTTGTTGATTTCTACATTCTGTAAGTTAATAACCGTTAATAACAGTAATATACATAATATTATTATGTAGCTCAGCCAACCGTTGAGAATACTGTTTTATTTGTTATCCCTGAAACTGATGGTGACTTCGTTGACTCGAGCTTTGTTTGAGCTAACCAACGAACTCTAAAAGCTAGTTGAAATCAATCTTGCTGTTCTGTGATCGCTTAAAATGTTTTGATACGATTGGATAAGAAAACGTATGTGCAATCTGGGCATAAGAGGACATTTTTAGAGGGGGTTTTCAAGGTACCACTCGGCTAGGAAGCAGATGGTCGCGATTGCTAATTTTTTACCCCAGTAATAGAAACTCCAATATAATTTTTTGACTACCTTTATAATGTACTCTTTGAATAGTACTCGTACAGTCACAATTTCTCTTTTATTCTTCCTATAATTTTGAAGATAATTATTTTGGTGGGTAGGTGGGATTGCCTTGCAGCCACCTCCTCGTCGGTAATCCTGGATAGTGGTCAGTAATCTTCCCTCTCCTCAAGAGAACTCTTTGGAGAACGATGTTTCCTGACTTGCTAAGAGCTGCATACCATTAATTATGAAGCAGTTTAGCTGTAAGGGTAGTTTGAGTTTAGTTCCAATAGTGAGTACCTAATAGGTAGGTATGCACCTAAATATTGCCCTGGTGCCCCACCAGTTTCTGAGCCCACGAGCCGCCCCTGGATATAGTTGAGGTCTGCCGCGAAGCACCGAATTACAACAGGCGTATAGGAAGGAATCAGCGGGCGCGGCGAGCTGTGATCTGCGTCCGCTCCAACGGTTTCGTCTGCTTTGCCAGCAACATCTTCAGCGAGTTTGTAACAGAGGACGCTTGCATCCAAGTTACCTGGCACGAACTGTGTTGGTATGAGAGCTTGGGCGCCTTATATAGTGCCCTCTCCCTTCCGAATTTCCACAGTCCGGGCTGGGACAATGAACTGTGAGTCGTACCCGAGATCTCAAAAAGAAGCAATAAATCATTCCAGATCACACCAACCCTCAAAGAACATATAGGAACCATTAAAACCACACTCGATATAGCAAAAGAAAAACTCTCCAACCTTCAACCCAGAAAAGACATTACAACCAAAAAACACAGTGAAAGAGGCCTTATCGATGGACTAGGCTCAGTAATAAAATTCATCACAGGAAACTTGGACGACAATGACAGAATAAAATACGATGACCTCATACAAAAATTGAAAAGCTAGAACGCTCAAATCTCCATTCAGCAAAAGAAAGAACACCGTATCGTAAACGACTTAATCCAAAAATATAACACCATTACCACTCCAAACCTGAACAACCAAGAAATCAAAAATAAATTGGCAAAATTAAACAAATCACCAATTATTGATTAAATATACTTACAAGCAGCTGCTGCCCAAATAATAATTAACGCAAATATCATACTGAACCAACTGAGAGAAATAGAAACATCTCTCTCTTTCTGCAAACTAGGCATCACCCATCCCAGTGTAATTCCTCTTCAGTACCTAGAGTCTGAACTCAAAGAAATAGCGAAAGAAAATGGCAAAAATAAGTTCTTCTTCCCCGATGATCCAGCGAGCTCTGCCGGTGGCGGAACCGTAGTCATTTACCCGAGGCGGAAAGTCAAGCCCTTCATTCCCTTGAAGGTGTTGGAATACTTCATCCACATATGTCCACCACGCGTCTTTAGTTCACAACCACCACCAATAATATCCATGCAGTTGATAATACTGATATAGCACTTACTAATTTTAACCGTGTAGTTAGCACATGCTTCATTAATATTCTTCTATTAAAACCGTTCAAATCACGCCTTGCTTTTTATGGTTCTCCTATAATCCCAAAAGGTTATGGCCACCAGAAAACGCTAAAAGTCGCGAAGTGTTTTGTGTTGTGATCGCTTGTCTGTAGTGCGGAAAGTACGTACTAGTTAGCTCCCGATTCGGCATCGTCAAACCTTCATATTCCGTTGACATCATTCAATACCGTTTCAATTCGCTTTTACCGTAAAAATGGCTAACGCGATAAGCAATAATAGGATTGAACCTTTACGAAAAGACAATTATGATACGTGGGTCATCCAAGCTCAAGCCATCCTAATCAAAAACGGACTTTGGGGATACGTCACTGGAGAGAAAAAGAAACCAGACGAAGACACTGCTCCCAAAGAGAAGACGAAATGGTTACAGGAGGATCTTAGTGCAAGGTCAGATCTCTTTCTTGTTATTTCGCCAAGTGAACTTAAACAAGTTAAGAATTGTGCCACATCAAAAGATGTCTGGGACACACTCAAAAGCATTTATCAGAGTGATGGTCCAGCTCGTAAGGCTACTTTGTTAAAACGCCTCGTTTTACATAAAATGAGAGAAAATGATGACGTCAGAGAGCATCTCAACGCTTTTATGGATGCTGTAGACAAACTACGCGATATGAACATTGAAATAAATCCTGATCTCTTGAGTATTATGATATTATACAGTCTCTCACCTACTTTTGAAAATTTTCGAGTCGCCATAGAGACCAGAGATAACCTTCCCAAACCTGAAGATCTTAAAATAAAAATTTTAGAGGAAGCTGAAGCAAGAAAACCTGAACATAACAATCAAGAAGACGCCTTTTATGGAAATAATTCCAGATATCAACAAGGAAAAGCTAATTCCAAAAATCAACAAGGGAAAGCTAATTTCAAAAATAAGAAAAAACAAAATTTTGATGGCTCAAAACCCCATTGTAAGTTTTGTAATAAACAAAATCATCCCTCTGAAAAATGTTGGTTCAAAAATAAAAATAAAACTGACAATAAAAATGAGAGTAAATACATTATTGAGGAATGTCACAAAATATCTAGCACGCCTAAACCGTCAAATTGGTTTTGCCTAGACTCAGGAAGCACCTCACATATGTCGACCGTATACCTGCAAAACCTCGTAAGTCCGATTTTTCCCGAAAATAAGGTTTTGAGCTTTCTGGGCAAAAGTAAGGCTCTAGATTGTTCGTGCAAAGTTTGGTTTCGATCCGGTGAGAAATTTCTTCTCTGTGTTCGATTGTAATAACCTGTAAGTCCGGAAGGTTCCAGAAGGGTTGTAAGAACTTGTAAGTCGCAGCTTCTGCCGGTGTCTCCAGAATTTTCCAGTAATCGGTAAGTTTTTCTTTATTTTTCATCTGGTCTTTCCTTAGTTAGACGTCACACATAGTAATTGAGGAGCTGAAGGAGTTATCCAAGTGAGAAATCGTCACAACGTTCACCAAAAGTCGCTTTGTTGAGCTGCTGGCGTACTTGTGACTTACAAGGATTTGGGCATTCCATCAGTCTGTACTTACAAGGTTTTACACGATAGGATTATGAAAAAAATAAACCAAAATCAGACCTTCCAGATCTTTTTTCGATGGTACCACGCCCGAATCATTATTATTACATTTTGATTTCTAGTTCGCCAAGACAATGGAAAGTGACATTCAAGAAGTACTGATAATAGACACGACTGACGGAGATGACATCGTCCACTACAATCCCGGTTTGTACCAACCTACTTGTTTTGGTCTTCTAGAGACTCTTGATTTTAATTGGTGGAATTAGAAGGGATAATTTTTGGTTTCCATAATGATGAAAAAATGTCCTGCAGGAGAGCTGGAGGCCACTAATCGTTGCAATTTCGATGAGCTGGAACTGGCAGATTCGTCTGAACTTGACAACGCCGCAACGAACTTATGTGGAACTCTTTTAGCTGAAGGATATCATCTACTGGATACGACTGAAGATAACATCAGAGTTTACTCCAATCCAGCAGGCGAGCTAGTAGTTTTTCCTTTTCTGGATCATTTTTTCTATCGTATATGAATTGAAGAATCAAGAAGTAGGTAATTCAGTTGGCTTTGCTTTCATCGCTCAGCCTCTTGAAGTTAATTTTAGAAAATGCGAAAAATGATTGTATATTAATGCGGTTTTGGTCCTTTTGTTTATCAGATGTGGTTGAGTCTACTGACCTTCATTCGTCAAATGAGCTGGAGGACCCCCGACAAACCTACGACGAAGACCCAACTCCAAGAGCAAAGCCAAAGTCGACTGTTCGAATAGCCCGGGTTCGCGATAAACAGTTGAGGGAACATGGAAAATCGTACATGGGTATTAAAAAATGTGAAAATGATCGTTGGAACTATAACTTCCCCAGGCCGGCGAAAATAATCAAACCCCGTTGCAACTGTAAAGCTGGTCGCATGGGGAAAAAACTGAAATGCGGGGAGTTCACTGAAGACGTTAGAGCTTCTATTTTTCGCGATTTCTGGGCAAAAAAAGACTGGGGTGAGAAGAGAACATTAATCAACGCATTGGTCGATAGAAAAACTCCGAAAAATCTGAAAAACAGGAAAGACTCAAAGACAAGTCGCCGTGGCAATACCCTTATCTTCTATTTGAAGGTAGATGAAAGGAAAAGAGTTTGCAAAACAATGTTTGTAAACACGTTAGCGATCACAGATTGGTTCGTGCTATCTTGCGTCCAGCCCAATCAAAATCAAGAACAGGACTTGGAACAAGAAGAAAGTGGAGATCAAGAGGAGGAAAATATCCCGCCTACGCCATCTACAAGCAGAATTTCTCCAAAAGCGCGAATATCGCCCGCCGTCAAGGCTAAAATGGAAGCTTTGCGTTCATTCCTAATGGCTTTACCTCACATGGAGTCGCACTACTGCAGGAAAGACAAAACTAGACAGTACCTCGAGCCCATGTTCCAAACGAAAACAGATGTCTTCCAGCTATATCTAAAATACGCCTCTGAGAAATCCACTCCACCTGCCACTTTGAAAACTTTTTACGAAGAGTTCGACCGACAAAATTTATCTATTTATACCCCACGCAAAGATCAATGCGACACTTGTGTCGGATTCGAGGCAGGGGTTATCTCTCGGGAGACTTACGATCAGCATCAAGAGCAAAAAAAATTGGCTAGGAGCGAGATGGAGGCCGACTCCAATTCCCGAAATGAGAACATCTTCGTTTTCACAATGGATGTTCAGGGCGTATTGTTGAGTCCCCGCCTTCAAGCCTCCGCCTGCTACTACAAAATGAAATTATGTACGCATAATTTCACAATTTTTAATAACAAAACCGGAGAGGTCAAGTGCTACATATGGCACGAAGGTCAAGGAGGTGTCTCATCCAATGAATTCGCCACAATGTTAACGAGCTTTATACGTGGACTACAGCTTAAACCTGGCAGTGAAGTTATTCTTTGGAGTGATAACTGTATGTACCAAAACCGCAACGTGAACCTCTCCAATGGCCTCCTTCATTTGAGCCAGGAGCTTAAAATTATCATCATACAAAAATATCTGCAGAAAGGGCATACGCAGATGAAGTGTGATAGTATTCATGCCCTCATTGAGAGAAAGTTGAAAAACAAAGTAATTTACGCCCCTGCCCAATACATCGACGTCATCCAGAACGCTCGCAAAGGTCCACAGCCGTACGTCGTGGAATACCTTAATTTTACTTTCTTCAAGGACTTCAGTGGCTTGGGTCCTTTCACGTCCATACGACCCGGAAATAAAACTGGTGACCCCACTGTTGCCGATATGAAGGCAATCATGTACACGCCTGATGGTGAACTCTACTTCAAACTGAACTTCTGCGAAGATTGGGTCCTTCTTCAAAGAAGATCGAGAAAGAATTCGGTCGGTGTGATCAAACAACTCTTCAAAGTACCTCCTAAGATTACTCCAGATAAGTACCGGCACCTTCAGGAGCTGAAGGCTGTCATCCCGGCAGACTTTCACCTCTTCTACGATAATCTCGCACACTGACTGTGGTATCAAGTTACCGACCTACCTAAGTACTGTTCCATTTTTTTGAGACCAGATTTAAAAGATTCCACCTTTTGGACTTCTAGTGCCTTAGAAACTTTATAAAGCTTGTGATTTTTGTCTGAGACTGGTCAAGTGCCAATCTACCAATTTTACATGAAGACTGATAGTGATAGTTGAATTTCAATTCAACGTGCTATTCTTAAGAGTTTTCCAGCTATTTAATGAAAGCTGGAATATTATTTTTAAACGATGTTTTACCTGAAATCGAGACTGTTTGATTATCTAGTCTGATTAGTAGGTACTTTCTGATTAGTGCCTACCCGTCTCCGTTCATCTTCACTATTTTTTGTATTTGAAGTATTGTGATCTCGTGAATTCTAGTGTAATTTTAACAAATAAAAGGTTTTAACATTAAATAAAATATTTTAATATTAAATAAAAGTTTATTCCTCGTTTATTGTTTTGGCTGCATAAACCCTCGTAAGTCTAGACGAGTTCTTGAATAAATCCTTGTATGTCCAAACACAGCTGCCTAACCTGGAATCATGTGAATAATATCCCCTAAATTAATAACTACTGTAGATCCTGATGTTTCTCATAAAAATTCGTCGATTTAAAGTGCTTTGGGCATCGCAAAACGTCTCCAAGGCGTTTTTTGTGTCTCCTGTAAAATTTTGAGTTTGGAACATACGAGGTTTTGCAGGTATACGGTCGATGTGTTCTAATCCAAAATTATTCTCGACGATTTCCAAGGTTGATAATTCCTTCCTACAGCTAGCATCTTCCAAACACACTACACCCATCGAAGGAAAAGGTCTTGTAAAACTTGATTTGGACAAAAATAGCCAAATAAAATTACCCAACACTCTTTTTGTGCCAAATCTTTCTGCAAATCTATTATCTGTCGCCAAAATCACGGATCTTGGATTCAACGTAGTTTTCACCAAAGACAAAGCTAACGTTTATGATGAAAAAGGAAATAATATCCTTCAGGCAATTCGCACTAATGGATTGTATTATTTAAAAACTGATGATACAGAATCAAGCAAATTTTCGTCAGATACAAAGGAGGAGAATCCAAACTCATTATCCAAAATTGAAGAATGGCATAAAAAATTAGGCCACATCAATCAACAAAGTTTAAAAACTGCTCTTCAAAATCCAAACCTAGTTGGTTTAGAATTCGATCTCTCCGAATCAATTCAAGATTGTGAAACTTGCGTCAAAGGAAAAATGACAACTCTTCCCTTCAAAACTAATCAGGAAACCAAAAACTTGGAGTTACTTCACATCGTTCATTCTGATGTTGTTGGACCAATGCGTACACCATCTCATGGAGGAAACAAGTACTTTGTAACATTCATAGATGAATCCAGTCGCTTCACCAAAATTTACTTTTTAAAACAGAAAAATGAAGTCCTAAAATATTTCAAAGAATTTAAAAATGAAGTTGAAAATTTCACAGGGAAACGAATTAAATTTCTTCAAAGCGATAACGGTATAGCTGAATATAAAGGCAACGAATTCAACAAATTTTTGGTTGATCATGGTATTCAGAGAAGACTCTCTGCCCCTTACACACCCCAACAAAACGGTCTTGCCGAAAGAAAAAACCGCACTCTACTGGATAAAGCTCGTTGTATGCTCTTGGAAGCCCATCTTCCAGATTCATTTTGGGGTGAAGCCATATTTTGCAGCAACTACCTAGTTAATCGTTCGCCATCAAGAAGTATTAATGGAAAAACGCCATTTGAATTATGGGTTGGTCACCCACCATCTGTCAGACATCTACACATCTTCGGATCAAAAGCCTTTTTCTTGAACAAAAATAAAAATAAATCCAAATTCGATTCCAGAGCCAAAGAAGGAATTTTTTTTGGCTATTCCGAAGTCTCAAAGGCCTACCGAATATGGGATCCAATCAAAAAGAAAATCATTGCTACCAGAGATGTAAAAATCATGAATAAATTTTTCTATCAATCATCCAAAGCAACACTGCTTGGGAATTGAATTTTCGCGAAAGGAGGGAAAGATCTACGCTTCTCAGTCCAATTACATCGACGAAATTCTCGAGAAATTCAACATGACAGCGTGCAAACCAATAAAAACACCACTTGCTCCAGGTACCCAACTTCTTAAAAACTCGATAGATGAACTACCAAACTACCCTTATCAGAATCTAATTGGAGCACTAATGTACTTGTCAATAGGTACTAGACCAGATATTAGTTATCTGAGCCAGTACAACATGTGCTTCGATAAATCCCACTGGCTTGCAGCTAAAAGGGTACTTCGCTACCTTAAAGGTATCAGAAACCTTGCTCTTGTCTACCAGAAGACTGGACAACCACTTCATGGATTTGCTGATGCAAACTGGGGATCATGCACAGAAGACAGGAAATCCTACACCGGCTACATATTCAAGTTTGGAGGAAGTGCAATCAGCTGGGAGAGCCGAAAACAGAGAACTGTTGCACTATCCACTCAAGAAGCTGAATATATGTCGCTGACTGATGCTGCTAAGGAAGCTATGCATTTAAAACAATTAATCGCAGATATGGGAATCCAACATGATACAACAACATTTCCGCTCAACAATTGACTAAAAATCCAATTATAAGCACTCGCTCCAAACACATAAGCATCAAAGAACATTTCATCCGCGAAAAGGTCCAAGATGGAAACATAGTGGTTACGTTCAAACCAACTGAAGACATGGAAGCAGACATCCTCACCAAAGGACTTCAGGACCTCGCCACTGTCTACTTCAACAGGCAATTGGACTTAAACTAAAGCCTGCTGAGTGAGGGGGAGTGTTGGAATACTTCATCCACATATGTCCACCACGCGTCTTTAGTTCACAACCACCACCAATAATATCCATGCAGTTGATAATACTGATATAACACTTACTAATTTTAACCGTGTAGTTAGCACATGCTTCATTAATATTCTTCTATTAAAACCGTTCAAATCACGCCTTGCTTTTTATGGTTCTCCTATAATCCCAAAAGAAGGCTTACGTCGACAGACCTTCTCAGAGAGCTCTCAAGATTGCCCACGAGTACCGCGCCAGAAACAAGCACCTCAGCCTCTCTGAACTCATCGCATTCCCCTTTGACGGCGCTGATCAACTTTTGGAGGTCGTGCGAGAGATCATTTGCATCAGGAACTTCAATTGTGACACCATCCAGCATAATTTCTCGCTAATCAACTTCTACATGGGTCTCCAGGACGACGCGCAGTTCCATTACTTTTGCTCTCTGGTGTGCAGCACCATCTTCGACGATTAAAAGAAATGGGACAATGCAGAGAAGATAGGTTTCGATAATTATTGGTTGTGATTATAAAGGTTGTGATTATAATCACACGTTGATGACGCTCATGAAGCTTCGGTTGGGCATGTCAGACGAAGAGCTGGCCGAGAGGTTTCAAGTGGAACCCTACATCGTCAACATGACTTTCAGACTCTGGGTCCCCGCTCTCACCAAACACGTTTACAAGGCTTGCGAGGACCTGAACGGCTGCCTATTCCCCTACCAAATAGACCAGTTCACGAAAATCGTCGATATAGTTGAGGTCTGCCGCAAAGCACCGGATTACAACAGGCGTATAGGAAGGAATCAGCGGGCGCGGCGAGCTGTGATCTGCGGCCACTCCAACGGTTTCGTCTGCTTTGCCAGCAACATCTTCAGCGAGTTTGTAACAGAGGCCGCTTGCATCCAAGTTACCTGGCACGAACTGTGTTGGTATGAGAGCTTGGGCGCCTTATATAGCGCCCTTTCCCTTCCGAATTTCCACAGTCCGGGCTGGGACAATGAACTGTGAGTCGTACCCGAGATCTTAAAAATAAACAATAAATCATTCCAGATCACACAAACCCTCAAAGGACATATAGGAACCATTAAAACCACACTCGATATAGGAAAAGATAAACTCTCGAACCTTCAACCCAGAAAAGACATTACAACCAAAAAACACAGTGAAAGAGGCCTTATCGATGGACTAGGCTCAGTAATAAAATTCATCACAGGAAACTTGGACGACAATGACAGAATAAAATACGATGACCTCATACAAAAATTGAAAAGCTAGAACGCTCAAATCTCCATTCAGCAAAAGAAAGAACACCGTATCGTAAACGACTTAATCCAAAAATATAACACCATTACCACTCTAAACCAGAACAACCAAGAAATCAAAAATAAATTGGCAAAATTAAACAAATCACCAATTGTTGATTAAATATACTTACAAGCAGCTGCTGCCCAAATAATAATTAACGCAAATATCATACTGAACCAACTGAGAGAAATAGACACATCTCACATTTTCTGCAAACTAGGCATCACCCATCCCAGTGTAATTCCTCTACAGTACCTAGAGTCTGAACTCAAAGAAATAGCGAAAGAAAATTGCAAACATAAGTTCTTCTTCCCCGATGATCCAGCGAACTCTGCCGATGGCAGAACCGTAGTCATTTACCCGAGGCGGAAAGTCAAACCCCACGAGTCGGCGATCATGAGAGCTCTCTGAGAAGGTCTGTCGACGTATGCCTTCAAGGGAATGAAGGGTTTGACTTTCCGCCTCGGGTAAATGACTACGGTTCCGTCATCGGCAGAGTTCGCTGGATCATCGGGGAAGACCATATTCTCGAATTATGTCAACAGCAAAACTCTCCAGGAGTGTATACGTTCCAGATGAAATCACCGTCTATCGACACCCACACAAAGCATCTGGCCCACGCTTGTTCCCGTATAAGAAAAGGCGCAGATCAACAATGACAGTTCTGCCCAACTGTACCAGCCCTCCAGAACCCGCTATTCATTAGCACTCTTCAAAACACTTGCCCATCCAGGATAGTATATAGCATTTGCCGATTTAATTAAACCTTTTTCCAAATGAATTAAACCTTTTTCAAAATGAATTAAACCTTTTTCCAAATGTATTAAACCTTTTTCCATAATAATTAAACCTTTTTCCAAATGAATTACTAAATTAAAAGAGGAACTGGATTTTGGAAAGAAAAGGCACGTCAAAACAGAAAGAAATCAGTGGATCATTTGATAACTTCCGAGTGCTCAATGGAATTGAGGTCAATAACTTCCCCATGCCGCGATGAAGAGCATACAGGGTCTGTGATAACGGTTTCTCGTGCAACTAAAACCACATACCTACAATTGTTCCTTGTGATTAATATGAGTGCTAGTGATAGTTTGGACAGTTTCGTTTTTAGAAGACGGAATAGAAACGTAATTGCAAGCGAATCGAGTTCTTCAGAGTCTATCGTCACTTATCGGAATGTTAGAGGCCGTCGTGGGAAATACATGGTTGTTTCCGATGAAGCTGTTTGTCAACTTGTACGAAGAAGGTTTTTCAGTGAAGGAAGCAGCCTCGAAATCAGGGATTAATCCAAATACGGGGAAAACCATATTGAAGAAGTACAAAGCAAATAATAACCAGGTTGTACAAAATAGACCACGAGGGCACAGGCGAAAACAAGTGACCCCTAATGTACTTTCAATAATTCAATACTTTCATGTACGATTCAGAACGAACCTGGCATTACCCTTAATAAAATCAGAGAGAAGCTTGTAGAGCAAGACATGTTTCTCTTGTTGCCATCAGCTTCCAATGGAGAAGTACTACACTGAATTTACATTTTGCTTGGTTTATCCCAACAAAGCTTTTTTTTCCTTAAGTATTTTCCCGAAAATTGATATAAGTTTCCTGCAGATTCTCCATAAATATATAAATCCATATTTATATCAGTCCATAAATATAAAACTTCGAGTAAATAAATATAAATAAAACATCTAGTTTTTCCAAATTTACGTAAGTGTTTACTATAATTTTCATCCTCCTGTACGTTCATTCAAGTTCATATAAATAAAACTATATTGTTGTCCATTTTGTGTTCTTTCACAATCTAGTTTTTTAAGGAGGTTTGATTTATTAAAAATATAAAAGGTTTAATTCATTTGGAAAAAGGTTTAATTAATTTGGGAAAAGGTTTAATACATTTGGAAAAAGGTTTAATTCATTTGGAAAAAGGTTTAATACATTTGGAAAAAGGTTTAATTCATTTGGAAAAAGGTTTAATTCATTTGGAAAAAGGTTTAATTCATTTGGAAAAAGGTTTAATTCATTTGGAAAAAGGTTTAATTCATTTGGAAAAAGGTTTAATTCATTTGGAAAAAGGTTTAATTAAATTGGCAAATGCTATATAAGACCCTCTGTATCCTCAAACCATTGTAGTTGTTCTCAGTCTTCTGTCTGAGTCGTATCTGATAATCCTCATGCGTTATACAGCGTTTTTGTAATCTGCCATAGAAAGCGTCATTAGGAGGCAGAGCGGTTTCTTGCAATTTTTCCCAGTACAAGATGTACTCATACAGAACACGCCTTTTCTAATCATTTGAACTAGATCTTCCTTTGTCGTCTCTTTAAATTCAGGAACATGTTTTGCCAATGCGTCCAGACTTAAAGGTGTCGACGTACCGGATTTTGAATCCTCCTGCTACTTTTTTTAGTGAACGAGATAAACTTTTCTTCGGAGTTAGGAATAACCTCAATTTCTCTATCGTCCTATCCAAACCCTTGTACAATGAACTGTGAGTCGTACCCAGAAAGGTTGTGTATAACGACTGGAATAAATGTTGAGTTCCAACATCTCTGATTACAGCCATTGTGCGCGGGCCCCCTGTATTCACCAATAATGTGGCAATGATCGCATACTTTTCTATCACTTTCGGTAAACTGAGTGTTATACAAGAGACAATTCTTTGCTGATCTAAAGACCATTTCTTCTCTTTCACGCAGTTGCTTCTAGTAGTACTATATCTAACTTAACATTCACAACTTCATCAGATTTCTTTACATAGTGGCAATAACTCTACGTAAATGCTTTTGAAAGGTTTTGCGGTGTTCAGCTAACTTTTTGATTTGACACATAGATCGTTGAATTTAGTAAAACACCGTTTACAGACAACTATGATCAAAGTTTCAAAATGTTTGGTAAAACTAAACCGTTGTTGGATGAAGCAGCAAGGACTCACACGAAGGCTCCGTCTGAGTGTATTCGGAGACCAGAAGTTGGCAGAGTTTCAAATAGTCCCGTAGTCCGGCGAGTGGGGCATATATCCTGGCCAAACATCATTTGCACGCCGCGCCTTGGGAGATGTTGTTTGACCTAACAGAGAATCAAATACAAGAATCAAAATACAAAATCAAATACAAAACCCAACTGATGAAGGTGCTCGTGAAGATTTGAATTCATCATGTCCCACTCTTATTCGTTATACACAATATTATTAGACAGTAGCGTAAACACCACTCAGGGTGTTCTCATTTCCGCTAAGTTATGCACTCTGATGTCGCTCTGTAAGATGGGAGATTTCTCGGACTAATACTGCCGTTTGAAGCAAAAACGCCTTATCGCCAAAAACCACGTATTTCAGAAATCGCTTTTTAAGTTTTCTGTAGTTCTCCTCCAGTTTGTGCGATTGAACCAATTTTTTGAGCCACATCGATAGTGCTTGAATTGACAAAATTATCGAAAAAAATCGATTTGGAAACCAAAAACTCTACTTAAGGCGGGGAAATCAAATCGGATTGATTTTTTTTTTGCCATGGTTTTGAAGGTGAACCACCTTAAGTTGCATGTGAGGCGATTCACCTTCAAAAACAAGAGTGTTACCGACCTCATGTTCTCTAAGGGAAAACACCTCAACTCTATACAAGTCAGGATAACCTAATTATACAGAGCGTCCAGTGTAACTATGTAACGAACTCAAGGAATCGATTTTGAAGGTAATTTGCAACAAAAAATGCCTTCATGAGTTTTTTTCTTACTCAACTAAAAATCCGACTTTTTTAACTATCAAGATTTGTTTCGTCCTCTCGACCTTGTCTCTGTAAAACGGACCTTACTCCCTTAAATTAATGTGTAAAATAAAAATTGAGGATATCGTTGGATAGAGCGTTAAATTTGCTATCTCCCTGATATACAATCCGATTTTTTAAGATGGTACTTATTGATGACAAATCGGATTTCGTATCAAAGTGATAGGAAATGTAACGCTCTTTCCAAAGGTATCCTCAGATTTCATTTTACATAATAATTTAAGGGAGTTAGATCTGTTTTACACAGACAAGGTCGAGAAGAGTTTGTTACATAGTTACACAAGACACCCTGTATTTTGTGGAAAAAGACCTCTTCCCTAATCCAGCTGAGTAAACATTTGAAAGAGAAACCCTTGCAATTTTCGAAGATTCGTCTGTCTGATCCTAAATCTGAAGCCAAAAACATGTAAACTTTTGAAGGTAAAACGCCTTATCCCGATTTTCGCGTTTCACCATCAAAAATATTCACGAATCAACATTAGTTTGAGGCGTTTTTGAAGGGAGTTAAGGCGTTTCACCTTAAAAAACAGTTAAATAAGGCGGTTTACCTTCAAATCCAACGATTTTTCGATTTCGAGGGTGGGAATTACTCCCACTTCTAAATGAAATTTTAAAATTTGGACTTCACCATCGAAAAGAGCATATCAAAAATAGGGGGGTACGTAAAAATCGCATTGTTGTCAACATTGGAGATGAGGCGTTTTGGTTTCAAACGGCAGAATAGGTTAGGACGAGTAGGTTATAAAGAGTATCTGAGTCCTTCCGTAATCTTGGCATAGAGAACCACATTTCTAAGGAGACTGTGCAAATATTTGAGAAAATGTTTTTGAATCAGATAACCAATTCGGTATATTGTGAGAATCAATAAACTGGATAATTTAGAAGGGGCGGGGGCCATAGTGCCCATGGCCTTTTAATGGGAAAAATGATTATGGATACCGGCCAATATATCTAATTGCTCCTGAGTTAAGAGAACAAGTAAGACAATGGGCTCCAACGATAGCTGCTGTTGCTAATCCCAAGTACAAAGATTAGGCTAACCTTGGATACGCTGTTATAGCGTTACTGGACCCTACCACATCCGCCTGTTAACGTTAATTAGTGACTCATTAATTGGTGACTCACAAGACATGTAAAACGGGTAATTTCAAACGAGAAAATGTTTGTTCAACTACCAGATCAAACTGAAAAATGGCGAATTTGAACTTTTCCCGCTCAACGTGGTCGGACAGGGTTGTAGTTGATACAGCGGCTGATAGGGGCGGCAGGGTTGGCTTTCATGCACCGCTTTTGGGAGCCCGTCTACGTACTGTTCTCTGATTGGCCTGGGAGGTAGATGACGTACTGCTGCCCTCTTCCTGCTCAATACGACTTCAAACCTCTCCTAAAAATTAAACAAAAAAGTTAAAAAATTAAACAAAATCACTGTCATTCCCTATCAATCCAGTTCCCCTACTCCTTCGCTACGCCCATGTTGTAGAGGACAAACAAGTGAAAAAGCGTGATGATGATTGCAATCCAAATAAGCCCAAAATTAGCTTAAAATTAGGAAAAATGATTATGGATATCTAATTGCTCCTGAGTTAAGAGAACAAGTAAGACAATGGGCTCCAACGATAGCTGCTGTTGCTAATCCCAAGTACAAAGATTAGGCTAACCTTGGATACGCTGTTATAGCGTTACTGGACCCTACCACATCCGTCTGATAACGTTAATTAGTGACTCATTAATTGGTGACTCACAAGACATGTAAAACGGGTAATTTCAAACGAGAAAATTTTTGTTCAACTACCAGATCGAACTGAAAAATGGCGGATTTGAACTTGCTGCTTATGGTCTACGTACTGTTCTCTGATTGGCCTGGGAGGTAGATGACGTACATTGCTGCCCTCTTCCTGCTCAATACGACTTCAAACCTCTCCTAAAAATTAAACAAAAAAGTTAAAAAATTAAACAAAATCACTGTCATTCCCTATCGATCCAGTTCCCCTACTCCTTCGCTACGCCCATGTTGTAGAGGACAAACAAGTGAAAAAGCGTGATGATGATTGCAATCCAAATAAGCCCAAAATTAGCTTAAAATTAGGAAAAATGATTATGGATACCGGCCAATATATCTAATTGCTCCTGAGTTAAGAGAACAAGTAAGACAATGGGCTCCAACGATAGCTGCTGTTGCTAATCCCAAGTACAAAGATTAGGCTAACCTTGGATACGCTGTTATAGCGTTACTGGACCCTACCACATCCGCCTGTTAACGTTAATTAGTGACTCATTAATTGGTGACTCACAAGACATGTAAAACGGGTAATTTCAAACGAGAAAATTTTTGTTCAACTACCAGATCGAACTGAAAAATGGCGGATTTGAACTTTTCCAGCTCAACGTGGTCGGACAGGGTTATAGTTGATACAGCAGCTGATAGGGGCGGCAGGGTTGGCTTTCATAGACCGCTTTTGGGAGCCGGTCTACGTACTGTTCTCTGATTGGCCTGGGAGGTAGATGACGTACATTGCTGCCCTCTTCCTGCTCAATACGACTTCAAACCTCTCCTAAAAATTAAACAAAAAAGTTAAAAAATTAAACAAAATCACTGTCATTCCCTATCAATCCAGTTCCCCTACTCCTTCGCTACGCCCATGTTGTAGAGGACAAACAAGTGAAAAAGCGTGATGATGATTGCAATCCAAATAAGCCCAAAATTAGCTTAAAATTAGGAAAAATGATTATGGATACCGGCCAATATATCTAATTGCTCCTGAGTTAAGAGAACAAGTAAGACAATGGGCTCCAACGATAGCTGCTGTTGCTAATCCCAAGTACAAAGATTAGGCTAACCTTGGATACGCTGTTATAGCGTTACTGGACCCTACCACATCCGCCTGTTAACGTTAATTAGTGACTCATTAATTGGTGACTCACAAGACATGTAAAACGGGTAATTTCAAACGAGAAAATTTTTGTTCAACTACCAGATCGAACTGAAAAATGGCGGATTTGAACTTTTCCAGCTCAACGTGGTCGGACAGGGTTATAGTTGATACAGCAGCTGATAGGGGCGGCAGGGTTGGCTTTCATAGACCGCTTTTGGGAGCCGGTCTACGTACTGTTCTCTGATTGGCCTGGGAGGTAGATGACGTACATTGCTGCCCTCTTCCTGCTCAATACGACTTCAAACCTCTCCTAAAAATTAAACAAAAAAGTTAAAAAATTAAACAAAATCACTGTCATTCCCTATCAATCCAGTTCCCCTACTCCTTCGCTACGCCCATGTTGTAGAGGACAAACAAGTGAAAAAGCGTGATGATGATTGCAATCCAAATAAGCCCAAAATTAGCTTTGAAAAGAAAAAAAAAAACAAAAACAAGAAAAAACGGAAACTGCGTTGACTATACCCCCTCTCAAATCTGATTCAAAGAAAATAACTTGGTCTATATCTGTCAACTGTTGTAAACCGACCTTAGTTGTCTTCAGTATCTCCACCAAAACGAGAGTCCAGTAATTGCAAAAGCTGGTCGAGACTGTTGGAAGCTGAACCACAGACTGAAATTGAAACTCTTGCCACTTTATCACAGCTGCCCTGCTGGGTGAACCTAGAAGAAAACAAAACACACTAAAGAGTAGGAAAAATGATATTTTAGTTTCTTCTTTATTGTTGTTGTGTTTATTGTTGTGCACACACAGTTTCGACAGTTTTAAAGAAATGTTCAGTTTGCGATGTGACTCTTTTCAAATTTGGACAACGAGCGTACATAAAAGAGATAAAGTTTTTGGAACTATGGTTGTCTCATCAAAAACATCACTACGTTTTCAATTTAAGCGATAAATTTGGAGTTGAAGATGTACTTGCTACCATCAGGGCCGTGGAAAAGTTGGGAAATTCGGGGCCGTGAAGATAGAAAAAAATAATAGTGAAACAATTAATAAAAATGAGAGAAAAGAAAGGGAGAGGGAATAAGAAAAGGGAAAGGAACCAGGAGAAGGTTCGGATTTCCCAACATGCATAACTTCCCACACTCTAAAATCATGGGTTTTTTGAAAAGTTCAAAGGAGCTTTCTCTCAAGTAAGGTTCAAAAAAGTTTGATTTCTCCCAAGTAGGGAACAGTCCTGCTTGTATTATCCCAACTTGGATTAATCAAAATTTTGCCGTGAAAAGATTTCAGAATTCCCAACATTTCGCTGCTTTTTTTACATAATATCTTATCATTTATTATATTATATAGGAACCATTCTCTTGGTTTTCATTTTTTGAAAGTTGGAAAATTTTGCTGGTGGAGTTAGGAAAATTTGGATCCCCCCCCCCCTTTCAACTTGCTAACTAGCTCATTACATTTTAAAAGATCCGTGAATTTCACAGGTTTTTTTTTTATTTATTTTTGATCCAACTTTTTTGTACCATTAGTTGAAACCCTCGGAGAGCGAATGCCCCAGTAGGTGACAGGGGGACGCCCCATTAGCTGATATGAAGTGGGCAAAACTTAAAACATGGCTATAAGAGCGAATTTTCGAAGAAATAACGGGTTTTATGTGAAATCTATCCATTGAAGAACACGATTTCCATGAAGAACATCTCCCAGAATCCCCCTCAGCTTATAGATTTTTCAACGCAATGGTGAAGTCAGAATGGCGATATCTCATTCCGTTATCAGATTAGAGGAGACTAACCACGAAGAACATCTCAAGTATCAACCACGTTTCTTCATCTTCAAAGTGCTCCAGTTTGGCAACGGAATAAGATATCGCAAATCTGATTTTCCCGTCGATTTCAGCGTAAATAAACCTTTAAAATTTCACTTGTTAAACTGTTTCATTTTGGGAATTTATGGGTAATTTCCCCCGCTAAAACTCCCCAAACCCCCCTTAGAGTGGACCGATTCTGCCCATCTTCGAACTGTGTTTTCGATTGCCAGGAAGGATTTTTTGTGCAAATTTTCTCCTCACCCCATTCTGAAATTGAGGAGAAGGAATACACGTTGGACCTATTTTACGCTCTTCCGGGTGCTTCCCTCGTGCTGTGTACAGCAGGGTTATTCGAAAGTCATCAAGGGCTGTTTGCATATCTCCTGGAACATACTTGAACATCTTGGCAGCCGGTGAAGCCGTGGGAAATATTCGAGAAAAGAAAACAAAAGGAGGGTAGCTGTTGTTCCAGTAGCTGACATGTCGCCCCCCTGTCAGGCACTGAAAAATGAAATCTGCCCGGTGCAGCTACCAAGAATGATAAAATAAGAAATGGGAAGGTTTGAAGAAAACTGTCGGATGTACCAGTTTCTGACAGGGCCTGTCAACTACTGGATAAATGCCGATTTCATGTACCAGTGCCTGACATCCGTTAAATCCTCCAAGCAAATTCAGAAACCAAGGATGCAACGCATGGAACACAATATATCCTACCCCCTGTTGATAATAACACAAAACACGGAACAAACAACATCGATGAACAGCTAAGAAGAAAAACTTACTCCTGAGTCCTTGTCCAATGTGGCAACACAGGTGGCACCACCCACCGTATAGAACGAACTGACAGAACAATTTGTTGTTGTTAGGCATTATTCTCGCTCAAAGTGAAGCAGGCAAAGCCACCAAACGACGACGGAATAGGAGCTACCCTCCTACCAACCAAACCTGCCAATTTTTAAAACAGTCATTTACGGGGGAGTGGATTCTTATTATTTCAGTTTTTCAATGAACCTGTCAGCCACTAGAGCAGTGTCAGCTACTGGTACATTTACCCTATTGGGATTTGATTCAGAATATAATTTCCTTCAATTCAATATATTCCACAAATGTTTTGATTTTAGGCCTCCTCGAACGACATTTTCTCTTATTTAAGTAAGCATACTTCTATTTTTTGAAATAGGTTTAGATGTTCTATCGAGTTGAGTCGCTATCATGCGGTTGCAGAACACCAATCGTCGTTACATAGCGACACCGTCACTTGTCGCTATCTTAACGAAGTTTTGTTGTCGTTACGATGCCTTAACGAATCCCTGAATCGCGCCATAGGTGTACGAGAAAATCACTGGCAACCAGAGTTTTGCTCTGCGGAAAAGTGGCCAAAATAATGAGAGGGCGTGTTGCCCTCTGACACCGTCGATTAGGGGATATTTTTATTCCGCAACCCCGTCCAATTGATCTGAATGTCCAACTAGGTAATTTGGTACCAATCACAGGTAAATCTTGGTGGATTATTAAATACACGTACGTTCATTTGTTGTTGTTTGTTCAAAAAATGGTTGGGGGAATACACTAGTTTTCTACTAGCGAAATACTGGTTTACCCCCCCCCCCCCACCACTACTTTTTCATTTCCCCAAATCGTACCATCCGATAAAATACAAAAGGTGTCACAGTTTATTGAAAATAGAATAGTTACGGTTTAAAAAGCAGCCAGCAGATTGAGAATCGGTCGAGCCATTGAGGAGTTCTAAAATGGGAGGGAATACACTAGTTCACTTCCACCCGAAAATGGTTTGTGAAGAGCATAAACTAAACTCACTGTTCTACTCGACACGAACGCGACAATACGTGAAATGAATACACTTCCTTCGCACTTGAATCGAAGAGTGCGTAAACAAAGAACTGAAAAAATACAAGTTCCGCGTTGATCCTACATGTGTGTGTGTGTGTTTCCTTTGATTATTGTCTCCTCCAGTTTCACCTCTAGGGATGGCAATCATACATCGATGTTTTTGAAACATCGATGTTTTCGCGGGACACATCGATGTTTTTCCATCGATGTTTTCTGTGTCGATGTTTTTGGAACATCGATGTTGGGGTTTCGATGCATCGGCACATCGATACATCGATGTTTCATTTTTTTTTTGCCATAGGCTGCTGAATGTTTTATTCTAACGTTTTTCTCACATACCTAGGAATATTATTTCTGAATTTTTATTTCCTTTAAATGAAAATATCGAGGCGTGTTGGCTGAAAAGTATCGATACTTCCAATATTTCGCCTGTGGGAAAGCAGCTAAAACAGGCTCTAATGTCAGGATTTCACTCGAGATTTAAGGGGCGGGAAAACTGTCACTTGCTGACCCTACCCATGTTTTTGGACCCCGTTTCAAAAATATTCACTTTTCCGATTCCATCGCATCGTCAAAAGCCCTCACTCAAATTAAAAAACTGGTGGCGTCTGTTGATACTTCTAATTCCCCGTCATCTCAGTCATCTTCAGAATCGGACCGTGGAAGTCCCGTTGACATATGGGCCCATCATAAATCGTTGGCGTTCAAAACCGACAAGAAAATGTCATCTTTTCAGAGCTTATCTGTGAACTTGGACACGGAGATATCAATGTATCTCTCAACTCCAGTGGCATCAAACATACGTTCAAATCCCCTTGAATTTTGGGAAAGACAGTCTAACCCAAGCTGTACACGTTATCAAGAGAATACTTGGGGAGGGTAGCCACCTCTGTACCGGCAGAAAGATTATTCTCCAAGGCTGGTGCAGCTCTTACGCAGCAGAGAAATCGCCTGGGGGGCAAATTGCTTTCAAAATTACTTTTCTTGAATGGACTACCTGCCAAATACTGGGTGATAGCCCAGCCTTCGTTTATACGATTTTTTTTCTTGGAACTGAATTATAATGGTAACAAATAAAATAAATTTATAGCTTATAAATTAAATAAAATAAAAAATTGATTGAAACCATCGATACATCGATGTTTTTTTTTTAAAAACATCGATGTTTTTTCCCATCGATGTTTTTGGGGTCCGATGTTTTTGGAGCATCGATGCCGGCCTGTCGATGTATCGATGCATCGATACATCGATGTTTTCATTTTTTTTGCCATCCCTATTCACCTCTTGTAGGTTACACACCCGTGTGAGGTTACCTCAACACCATGGATGCTATAAATCACAGAGTCATGGATGCTATACATTGTCGCCAATGCTGCAAAAACGCACATCTCATTTTTGTCAGCATTTCAGGAGGTGTGAAAAAAATGAATTTCAATGATTTTCCAGGCTAATTGTCATCGAAAACTTTCCATAGAGGTATTCCAGTATTCGTTATGGTCTTATAGACAAATTATTAATTAAAAGCACAAATTTTGTGCTAGTACCTACTTGTCCCCCCCAAAAACACTCCGTGTAAAAATCGCAAATATAAATTTACAACAGCCGGAAAAAGTTCAGATATCTACCCACTTTCCCCGCCCGCCTTTTAGCGAATTTTCGTAGCGAAAAATGTAGCTGTTTTCTGGGTTCGAAATTTTTAAAACTCGAATTTTCGAAATATTTTCGACCATCCTGAATACATCTGTCTTGGCAATCGAACGGCTAAGTTCGTAGATAGGCAGAGTCGGGCCACTCTTAGGGAGGGGGGGGGGTTGAGGAGTTTTAGGGGGGGGGGCATAATAAATTATAAATTCATAAATTCCCAAAATGAAACATTCTGACAAGTGACACCTCATTTTAAAGGTTTTTTTTTTTATACTGAACACAATGGTGAAATCAGAATTGAAATATATAATTCAGTTCTCAAACTGGAGTACTTTGAAGATGAAGAAATGTGGTTGTTTCTTGATATGATCTTCATGTTAAGTCTCCTCTAATCTGATAACGGAATGAGATATCGCAATTCTAACTTCACTGTAGTTTTTAGAATTGGAATGTCCTAAATGGGCGGTTCGTTGTGTGGGGGGGTCACCCACAAATGAAAGTCTGAGTGACACCTCATTTTGAAGGTTTTTACACGCTGAATATGATCGTGAAGTCAGAATTGCGATACGTTATTTCGTTCTCATACTTGAGCGCTTTGAAGATGAAGAAACGTGGTTGTTACTTGAGATGTTCCTCATGGACATCATGTTCTTTGATGGAGACATTTTACATTCTTCGAAAATTCGCTCTTATAGCCATGCTGCATGACTGTGGATTTTTCCTTCCAACTAAAGAGATGTCCACTTCACAAGCACCCGTTTCAAAATCTCCCATTGGCGCCATGGCGAGACGTTTTATATGAACTTTTTTTGAACGTTTTTTATGTACGAAATTATTTATTTACACAATTTAACGGGCAGATGCCCAATTTACAAGAAAAATATAGTATTAGTAAGTAATACAAAATGAAAAATAAATATACCCAAGCATATTTGAAAAGGTTGTATAGCAAAATATAAATGATACTGTTGGTATAAATGATTGACATTAATTTAAACATGATAATAGCCGCAGACATGATAGGCAGACGCTCTTAATTTCATTGCTGGAGTACTCGAAGTAGTTTGGGGAACAATAATCAGGGAGGTGTACACAACCAACGACAAGGTTGCATCAAGGAATAATAATCAAGGAAGGGCAGGGTCAAATTTTGAAATCCTATTGAAAAACGGTCATCTTCATGTTCCTTTTTCTCGGGCTGTACTGAACCTTTTGCCTTCATTTTTTTTTTTTTAGATTGTCAAGCAGATAGTTCTTTATAAACGCTCCCATGGATTTCCCGGTACTATGAAATGGAAAAATGCTGAGGTTGATGGAAAAACCTCCAAATTCAGGCTTCTCAGCCTAGGACGCGGATAGCATTTTAATAATGTTTTTGTGAAAAATACGCAAAACCCATGGGAGCGTTTGTTTATTAGGTACTGATGTACATTTGAAAAAAAAATCAAGGCGATCGGTTGAGAAGAACATGAGAAAAAGGAACATAAGTGCCAAAAAACGTGACTTTTCAGGAAACGCGATTTTCTGAAAGTGAACGATGTTTATCCCCTGACTTCATGAATCGGACTCGTGACTTTCCCAAACTCACTCCATGTTGCTTTGAGACCGACTATGTCTGGCATGATCACGATCAAGACAACAAAATTAGAATCTGAAGAAGAATAATACAACACAAACCTAATTTTTTACCTCCACTTTGTTGTATATTTTGGTGTTGTGATTGTCAAAATGCCTCGTTCCAACCGTATTTTCAAAAAAAAAGATGTGTGTCCCCCCCCAAAATAAGATGTGTGAGTTCTGTAGAAGGTGAATCACCAAATGACGCCGGTCTCCTTGAGAATCCATCGCCCCTGATTTTCCGTGCACTTGGCATAGAACCTGGCAAGTTCTGTGTGGAAACGCTGATGAAGATGGACCAAGAAAGGCTTCGAAAAGCTGCAATCGAAGCTCAAGAAAATACTAGAAAAGGCAGAATCTGGAGAACTCAACTGATGAAGAGATTGGAAGACCAGATTGCCGAGGAAGAAGGAGACGACCCGGCGTACGGCGCCGGCCTCTACTGATGTACGCCGACGTTGGTCACTTCAAATATTTTTTTGACCCACTTCCCGTTCGAATTTTTTCAAACTTTTTTTTTTAATCGATCAGTCATATTCTGTAGAAAAATAAACAATTTCTTTTTAGAAAACTGATTTTTTGGTCGAAAAAATTTGACCCTGCCATTATCAGAGTGAGTTATTCATTGAAGGGAGCCAACCCTGGATGAGATGGCAACGCACACACCACCGCCAGTTGATTTGCGAGAAGTAGCTTCAGATCGATCCTTTCTGTACAGCGAAAAATTTGAAAATCCAAGTTCGTGATCATCTACCAGTTTGCTCAACCATCTTTCGGAGAAAAAGATTAAATCGTAACATAAGGTGGGGGCCGTGGAACGCAATGTTGGTAGTTTTGTGTTAAGACCTCGAACATTCTGGTACACAGCCGTCAGGATCGTACGTTATTTGATGATACACCGTTGTTTGATGTATCCTCTTTTCCAGAAGCTAATTCTGGGGGATACTAGTTGAGTCCGGTGGGGGGGAGGGGGGTCTACAGTCAATCCAAAAACTACTTGACGAATTGGAGTGAAACATTGAAATTGTAAATCCTGAGGTAGTATCTGTTATGAGAGGGTCCTGTCCTAAAGGGGGTGTCTGTTCTACCGTTGCGAAGCGCGGGTACACAGCTAGTAATAAATAACTATAAAACCAAATCAACAATATGTGTAATATCTTCCTTACAAATATAATGGAGTGAAAACGTTGAGTATATTTAGTGTCTAGTGACTAGTGAGCCATGTTCTTCCCTCAAGTGTAGTTGCTACTCAAGACCTGATGCCATGTTATCCCTCTTTGTTACTACAGCCCTGAAGAGGATGTACAAATACATCGAAACATCGGCCTAAAATAACGTATTTTCATTGGACCAACCCTCGAGAACCTATCCCTATTAATCAAGTGGTCAAGAATCTCAGAACCTGTTTATACTCGCATATGTATTGATAATTATGATGGCCGAATGATGAACTCAGCAGCATCGCTAACTGCTAGTAAATGTATTTGAGGGGATAGGTAACCGTGAAATCGGAAATAACTGCATAGGCTTGAAGGTCCAAATTTAGGTCATGTTCTCCGATCTAGTTGCTCTTCCAGGTTGGGGTCAGTATCTAATCAGAAGAGTCTGATGTTACGCAAAGTGTGCCCCCTACGAGTATACCCCCATATTGGAGTCTAAACTCCTTCCTTCTAGGGAATTTAACGAAACATGTCCAGGAAATCACGATTTTTGTAGTCATACTCACGATGGTGAGTATTTTTTTGTACTCTTCCATGGTGCCTCATACCAATATCGAGCATATACATTGTACACCATTGTACTCAGCAACGACGAAGTGCAGACACAGTATTTGCTTTTGACTGTCAAGGAGAATCGCATAAAGTACCCTGATACTAAAACATCAACACTTTTCAGGTCATTCAGGACCACCGTACTTAGTTGAATGTCAATTGGAGATGTATTTTTCATTCACAAGTAAGATTTAATCAAGACAAAGAAAAACTAGAAAATTAAAATAAATAAAATCTCTGCTATGTTAGTTTTGAGCCTGGAGAGTTGCGGTTCCTATTCTATGCAGACAAGTTTACAGTTTAGGGTAACAATATGAACTGTCACTTTCTTTTATATCTTGGACGGTAATGCGTCCATAGTGGGGGAAAAGAAATCATAAAAAATCGTTATTTCCTGGACACGTTCGTTAATACCCTAGAAGGGAGCAGAGCAGTTTAGATCACAATATTGGGGTATATTCGGATTCGTCGTTCAATTTTCTGTAGAAAAATAAATATCAGGCAATAAAAAATCGCCTAATCGAGCGTTTTTCCCTATCCCAACGCCAACCAACAAATTCGCCAACTACTGAGCAAATTGGACTTGGGCGCCGGTTCGGTAATTTCAAACGAAATTCTGCGCGATTTGTGGATTTGTGGACTAAACGATTCGGCACTTGATGTTCGATGTTTTTAATCCTCGTCGCCAACTGTTGTGAGGCAGGTTAGATTGGGAGGCTTAAGATTCCGCCCAGTGGGGCAATTAAAGGATCAGAGCAGCTTAATGAAACCTTAAGATTCCTCCCCCGACTACCTGCGGGCAGTTTGGAGTATCCTTAAGATTCCGCCTCTCCCCGAGAACATCTCCCCTGTGCACGGAAAACGAAGTTAGTAAAATATGGAAATGATATTTAGCAATTTATTAACGAAATTTGTCAACAAAGCTTACGGGTTCAAACATTAATTTCGTCCACTTGATCTATATGTCCAACTAATCTATATGGTACTAATCAGTTGATTAGGGGATGTTTTTATTCCGCAACCCCGTCCACTTGAGCTATATGTCCAACTAATCTATAATATAGATACAATCTATAATATAATATAATATATTATATAATCTATAATATAATACCATATTATGGTACTAATCAGTTGATTGGAGGATGTTTTTATTCCGCAACCCCGTCTACTTGATCTATATGTCCAACTAATCTATATGGTACTAATCAGTTGATTAGGGGATGTTTTTATTCCGCAACCCCGTCCACTTGATCTATATGTCCAACTAATCTATATGGTACTAATCAGTTGATTAGGGGAGGTTTTTATTCCGCAACCCCGTCGATGAGGGATCAGCTAGCTTTCTTCGTGCATTGTACAAGCAGGTTGAAAACGCAGTTAGTAAAATATGGAAATTATATTTGGCAATTTATTAACGAAATTTGTCAACAAAGGTTACGGGTTCAAACATTAATTCCGTCCAACGTTTCTAAATATATTAACAGATTAATTTCGTCCAACAGTTTCAGCATAAAACGACGATAGATTGGTAACTAGCTCGGCTCTCGAGATTTGTTGAGCAACATACAATTGGATTTGGTTTTGAAGAGCCGTTTTTCGAGCTATAGTTCGGGGATCGTGGAATCTATGGGTGGCGTGCCTGCTGTTCAGTTTTATGTAGACTTCATTTTTGAACTTCAACAACGTATCCGTGAAAGTGTAGATATCTGGATGGCTTTTGCTGAAACTGTCACCTAGGTGTCGGTTGGATGACTCACAGCAGTTTGTTGTTTTATTCACAACAGCACTAAGCTCTGCCCATAGATTTGGTGGGTATGTCGAGGTATTGATGTAGTTTTTCCTCAAATAGTTTTTCCTCAACTTTGTGACTCCCGCTGACGCTTGCGGTTTTTCTTTTAACAAATCCTCAAAAGCTAGAGGTACTTCTGATCGGGGCAGAAATATAAGACCAAAAAAGTTATTATTAGACTAATTATTAGCCATCGCACTGCCGTATCAATACTGAACGACATCACCAGGCGATACCCGATCCGCAACATGGGAGGTAAACAAACACGGAGGTACGGGAAATTCGGGTTCACCTGGCCACTGATAGACCGGGCGGAGTCTTAAGGTCGCTCTAAGCCGATGGGATTAGTGAGGCGCTCAAATCCGTCGAGCTACTGACAACACGGGAGGAATCTTAAGGCTCCCGTTAGATTAACTAATGGTACACGCGATGTAAACACTAACACTTTATTGATATGAACGTGGCAGTAGAAACAGAGATGTTGTATATGAGGGTTACTATGGGACTGACTGACTGTATAGGACAACCTGAACTAAGAGCACAATTAAGAACAGTAACTGGAACGGGAATGAACTAGTGACAATACAATAGAGCGTCTCCCCGAGGAGGCACAGAAAATTCTAACGACTCTAGAAATCGATGTCGAAAAATTAGCCGCCACAGCTGATCGAATCTGTGGATTTTCACCTTCCATTCACTCGATCTCTAAAAATCAAAATCATTATCTGAATAGTTTTCAGGCTGAGTCCGGAAATGCTCAGCCCGATTTATATCCTATTCTTATACAACTCACAACTGCTGTTAATTCACTGTCTGGTCAAATTTCTGCCATAGAAGGGAATTTCAATCGCCGTTCCCGTTGTGGTAATCGATCCGAAAATCGAAATCGTTTGGCCTCACAAAATCGTGACAATTCTCAACACTCCTTGTGCCATGGCCGAAGGTTCAGGCTCAAATCAACAAGGAAACTGATATGGCCGAACATGGAGGCGGCACATGACTAGTCTTTTCATTCATTGTAATACCGAAAATTTAAAATTTGTCATTGACGCGGGATCGGAAAATTTCTGTAGCAGTGTCAGTAGTGCCACCTACACATGTGTCAGTAGTGCCAACTACGGCAGACTTGATTGAATGATTTTCTTATTTTTTCAGGGCAGGAACGAGCAAGCTCTCCACTTACTGGGCACCTCACAACAAGCTCACGTCAGAGGACGGTGCCGTCAGCTTCTTCTTGAACAACAATAACACGTGGGCGGGAAATGCGACGGTAAAGTTACCACAAATCGGTGGAGATATGAAATATGCGATGGCCGCCAGACTGTCAGGCGGTGACCCGGAAAATTGCTCTTCGTATCTCGCTACGTACTGGCTACAGAACGCTGCCCTTGGGACTCCCGACAGGTGAGGAGGAGGATTTTTGGTTTATTATCTTCGATAATGAACCATTGGAATCGCCCAAAGAAAAAATTTCTTTAACCCCCCCTTCAAAATTTGTTGGTTTACGTTTTAACATACGTCGATTCAGAGAATCGAATAAAAAATTTTTAATTTTCGTCCATTTTTGTCAATTTTGCCAAATTGTATAGAAGCGATTTGTCTCTATAAAACGATTCGAATGGATCATTATCGAAGATAATAAACCAAATTCAAACGGTGGGTACAGCTTTCGTACAAGTACGCAACCACGAGGGACATTTTATGTCTTTGCGCCCCCTCCCACACCCACACCACGTACCTCGTACTTCAATAATGATATGGTGAACTTCATAAATACCTGTGTGTAAACAATTATTTAAACAATCACGCTCATACCGCAGCTTGTCGGCCACGCACTCCGCAGTGGTTAACGTCATATGTTTAGGTAAATCGAGAGCTATCCAACGAGTGGTGAACGATTTTTGTACGATGATAACTGGCGAAGTTGAAGTTCCGTAGCAACGAATCGGTTGTACGTGAAAATCATTGGAAATATTTCATACCGCTTTCTTCGTCACACCGTAATGTCACACTTTTTGAGTTATGTGCCATAGTAAAGACATAAAATGTCAAAAAAATCCGTCCGTCCGCCATACGCCGTCCATGCCGTTTTGCCCAGTAAGCGTTGAGCTAAAATTGCGAAATTTGGTTTCTGGGTTCGGACCAGCCCCACAATGATCCTCGAAACTTTTCATAATCCTCTTAAGTTCCTTTTCATAAGTTCAAAACGAACTTTGAAATTTCGACAATGTCATATCTCTAAACATTCGAATGGAACGGTATAGTTTTTAGTTCACGTTTAAATGACCTGAAAAATTACGAATTTTTTAAGACCAAATGGTTTTTTATACGACAAGCCGCTCGTTCAAAACGAATTTTGAACTTTTGAAAATTTCAAAACTCGAAAAATTCATATGGAACGGTATATTTTTTAGTTCATATTTAGATAGAGTTAATTTTTCAGAATTTTTGGTTTATTATCTTCGATAACGAACCATTGGAATCGCCCAAAGAAAAAAATTTTTTAACCCCCCCTCAAAATTTGTTGGTTTACGTTTCAGAAAATCGAATAAAAAAAAATCCGTCCGTCCGCCGTCCGCGCCACTTTGCCCAGTTAGCGTTGAGTTAAAATTACGAAATTTTTTCTATGGGTTTCGACCAACCCCACAATGGTCCTCGAAACTTTTCATAACCCTAGGTCAAGGGGAAGGGGTTCAAAACGAATTTTGAAATGTTGAAAATTCCATATCTCGAAAAATTCATATAGAACGGTATGTTTTTTATTTCATATTTAGATAGAGTTTGTTCCGTAGAATTTTTTAGGACCATCCGCAGCTTTGTACGACCAGCCGTTCGTTCACAATGACGGCTCAAAGATTGTGCCTCACAACACGATCGTGACTCAAACTGTTGAAATACAGGTCCATTTTCATACTAACAAGCTCTTTGGAACATCATATGGCTTAAGTGATGTCGAGTTTGTTGTTCTGAGGTGCGTTTCGTGCTACGGAAATGAAGGTAATTTCGAATGTTTGTTGGTAGGTACTTCTTTTATAGAAAAATTATTACCGACGTAGTATTAAAACCCCAGAATTTTATCGTATTAATTAATCATAATTAATAATAATTATTATTATTAATAAATACGAATTATTAATACCTAACAATAAATTATAATAATTTTCACTAGGTACTTGATAAAATTGTTAATAATTAGTGATAATTTATAATAATAATTAATCCAACATTTAGGATCTAGACATTTAGACCTAGTGATCTAGACAGAAGGGTGATCTGTACAAAGAAGATAATGAACCGTTGTGTCAAGAATTTGCAGAGTTTTTAAGATCATCCGCAGCTTTGTACGACAAGCCGTTCGTTCAAAACAAATTTTGAAATATCGAGTTAATAAATAATAATTATTAATAATGAATAATAACTACCGACCTAGGTACTAATTGTTAATAATAATTTTAAATAAACAATGGTAATTCTTAATACTTTTGAGTAATTGATAATAATTAATTATTAACTTATTGCCGAAGTTGGTAGGTGGAAATAAAAACTCCAGAATCAGTAAAAGTAAAGTAAAGTAAAGTAAGCAACCATTTAAGGTTGAATTTCCGTCCGACTGCCGTTTTTAACTCCAGAATCATATTGGTACGAATACATGGTTCATCTCCATAAACGTTTCATCTATCATTTCGTGATTTAGACACAAGAGTGATCTGCACAAAGAAGATAATAAACCGTTGTGTCAAGAGTTTGCAGAGTTTTTATTGACTAATTCAGTAAATTAAATTGTGAGATTAGTGTTACCTAACTTAGGTACCTAACTCATAGTTAGTTAGGTCGATCCGCCAGGAGAAGACGCTTCGAATGGTGTGCATAGGTATGTAACTAATTTTGGCTAAAAGTGACGATGTGGGAAGTTGCCGTGAGACCCTCGATTTGTTGTGGATTGCGGGTGTCTAGCTGCGGAACCCCGTTCCGTTGAACTGGGCCCGAGTGTTCATTGTTCATTGGACGAGACTGTTGGGTGTCCGATGTCACTTTGGCCGTGTGTCCTCGTGTCACTTTTTCGGGCCGCGGAACCCCATTGAGCTAGAATCAGCGGCGTGGAGGAGGGAGGACATCGCGATGTCAAGAGGATAACGAGGGAATAACGAGGAGGAGGAGGAGGTCGTCGTCGTGGACAATAAGAATTGGGATTGGGACAACTTGAGTTTGATTCACGTGGTGAATTGGAAAGGCGGGTGGAGTTGGGTCATTCGGGTCCCTACAGAGGTCGGGGTGAATATTCGCGAAATAGTGGAATCCTGGAGGCCAATGAATAGTGGGAAGGAGGCAATTGTTGAGGGGGGGGGGGGGGGGGGAACTCGTCCGATCTTTGCACGGGACTGTACATCTCGACCCCGCGCCCCTGAACACCACACGGAGTGTAATTTTGTCGAACTCTGACGACAAAAAGGCTTAACGTCCTCAGAATGTGTGTTTAATAATATATTTATATTAAAGAGGTCAAATTAAGACAATTGATGAGCTTTATAAGAAAACTGAAAACCCCGTGTTTGGATTTTGGTATGAACATTTTTCGAAAATTCGAGTTTTAAAAATTTTGGACCGAGAACAATAGCTACATTTTCTTCAAAAATTCGCTAAAAGACATCGCATGGCCTCCAAACTTTGCAGCGAGCCAAGTTAGAGCGTTTAAAGCAATCTTTCCAATATTTCCGACCTTCAGTAACCTAATGAAATTTAATCTCGTTAGTTTCATTACAGTGTACCTAATGAAATTTAATCTCGTTAGTTGAACAGTTTGTTGTGAAAAAACTTTATGCATTTTCAATTGCATCTCCATGTGGTAATTATACTAAATGTGTAATGACGGCTCAGGAATCGATGAGTTATCTGCCTACTCAGTACTTATGTCAAGTTAAGGTAGGGAAGGCATCCAGAGCGAAGCCAAAGAAGCGAAGGTGACGGTATGTGAGAGTTTACAGTATGTGAGATGAGACGAATATTGAACGAAGAAAAATGATCAAGTGGCAATTTTTAGGTGCAAGTTGACCTCACAGGTAGAAATCGAAGATAATAAACCAAAAGGGTCGAACGAAATCTCCCAGGCTTAACCCCTTGCGATCCACAAGTACCTACCCAGCCCCGCCAACATCATTTGGGACCGCCTCTGGTATGCGAAATTACTGTCATGAGACCTATGAGATCTCAGCAGCTCCATCATGCGGTAAAATTGATACCAAAATTACATATACAAATACACTATTTATAAATACCTATTATAATTATTATACCTACAATTATATATAAATATCAAAATGCCTAGGGATTCAATTTCGCATTATTATTTTTAGTTTTGTCATTAAGATTCTGTAATCTTCTTTCTCATGATGATTACGGAATCTCTTTCAGTGACCCTTTAGGTCCCAAAGTGGACCTTTTGGTCCAGCAGCCTCCAACCACCCCTACAGCTGCCCCAATCCTCTCTTATTTGTACAATTCAATCAATTTACAAATCATGCACCATGTTATCATGGTCTTTAATCCATTCACGATGGTCTTTCATCAACATTCACAGTCTTTCAACAACTCAAATTATGAACATAATTCATTGGAGTCAGTTTTATCGTTATGAAAAGAGCACATACCTTTTGACAATCCTTTTGAGAACACGGTAGCACCGTGCTTAAAGAATAGGATGGTGTAAACATCAATTCCAAAGTTGACCGGCCTTCATTTTTATACGAATGGCTTGTAGAAATTATAGTATCTACCAGTGTGTCGGATAACCAACTTGCAACTTAGCATTGAACAAAAGACAATATATTTATATCGTACAATCTCGTATTTATACAATCTAATTATCGGGTAGAAATGATATTTTATCCTCTAGGTTTTCTTCACGAATCACTGCGATAATATTCGTGTAGGAGACTTTTTAAACTATACATAAATATAATTTTCAAAAAACTCAGTGCGTTATAGATACTCGTAGTTTGTGAAGAGCAGAAGAGGTATAAAAATAATACGAGGTCGATAGACTAGCGAAAGAGGGAGCAGAGACCGGAACCATGGTGGAAATCGATACGGAGGTTGAGGATTTTTTTCCATCGATACTCCCAGCATCACCACAACAACTGGCAGTCCATATTCTCAGCGGGCCACGAAGGGAAACTGTACAAATCCATTCAACCGTGTTTACCCAAGAAACCATGGTTTGCGGCACAACAAGTACAGAGGGAATTTGGAAGAATAATATCCCGTATAAGAGCAAACCATGGTATTTGCGATGCGTACTTGCACAGAATAGGCAGGAGGGAGACAGCAGCATGCAGAGAATGTGGAGATCCGAACGGAAACCTCGAACATTTTAACATGGAATGCCATGCCATTGTACAACCCAGACTACAGTTCTTAAAACAGGAGCGCACCAAAAGTGGAGAATCCTTTCAATTATACAACAATTCTACAGAAGAGAGACATTTTCATTTACACAGAATTATTTAATTTTATCAAGAAGTGCAATGTGGTAATTTGAAAGTATTATAATTGATCTATGACTGTATAGTATTTACTAAATGCCAATAAATATGATTAAAAAAAAAAAAAAAAAATACCTTGATGTTGGTAGTTCTGCGTGGCATTGCTGCAGCAGTCCAACAACAAAATCGTTCCGCAACCAGGAGGCATCCATTGCTTGAAAACGTTTAGGTACGTGTGCGATGAGCTTGTTGAGCCGATATGAACCTGTCAACACGATCGTGAATCAAACGGTTGAAATACAGGTCAATGTTCATACTAAGGAGCTGTTTGGAACATCATATGGTTTTAGTGATGTCAAGTTTTTTGTTCTGAGGTACGTTTCGTGCTACGGAAATGAAGGTAATTTCGAATGTTTGTTGGTAGGTACTTCTTTTATAAAAAAATTATTGCCGACGTAGTATTAAAAACCCCAGAATTAAATCGGTACATTTGATTTGTAATTAATTCGTCATCTCTATCATTCAGGTTCTGCACAAAGGAACCCAGTCGATTCCAACAGCCGGATATCGTATTAATTAATCATAATTAATAATAGTTATTAATAATAATAAATTGCAAATTATTAATACCTAACATTAAATTATACTAATTTTCACTAGGTACTTGATAAAATTATTAATAATTAATTTTTAATTCAACATGAGAGTGAATCGTAAGGCCCAGCTGATTCAAACAGCACATGGTTTTCAAATATCAAGTTAATGAATAATATTTAATAATAATTATTAATAATGAAGCATAACAATTATTAATAACCAACAATAAATATTAATAATTTACACTAGGTACTTGATAATAATAATAACCTAATAATTAGTGATAATTCATATTAATAATTAATCTATCATTCAGTAATTGAGACAGAAGGGTGATCTGTACAAAGGAGATAATAAACCGTTGTGTCAAGAATTTGCAGAAAATCGCTAAATTCGCAAATCATGATTTATCTCTGACTTTAGTATATTTTAGCTGTTTGGAACCATTAGGGCAGTGTATTCCCAACGTTTGTAATTCTCTAAAGGTTGCAAAAAAAGTGTAGCACAAAAAAATCGCGGAATTGTCGGACTTTTGGTTTATTATCTTCGATAATGAACCATTGGAATCGCCCAAAGAAGAAAAAAATTTTTAACCCCCCCTCAAAATTTGTTGGTTTACGTTTCAAGACACGTAGATTCAGAAAATCGAAAAAAAAAATCCGTCCGTCCGCCGTACGCCGTCCCCCGTCCGCCGTCCGTGGCACTTTGCCCAGTTAGCGTTGAGCTAAAATTACGAAATTTGGTTTCTGGGCTTGGACCAGCCCCACAGTGATCCTCGAAACTTTTCATAACCCTAGGTCAAGGGGAAGGGGGGTCAAAACGAACTTTGAAATTTCGAAAATGTCATATCTCTAAAAATTCACATGAAACGGTATAATTTCTAGTTCACTTTTGAATGACCTGAAAAATTACGAATTTTTTAAGACCAATTGGATTTTTGTACGACCAGCCGTTCGTTCACAGTGAGCGCGCAAAGGTTTAGGAAAAACACTAAACTTCGCGTCAATTTTCCTAATAATGTAGCCAGGGGAGGAACACCATCTGGTTTTAGTGATGTCGAGTTTTTTGTTCTGAAATACGTTTCGTGCTACGGAAATGAAGGTAATTTCGAATGTTTGTTGGTAGGTACTTCTTTTATAGAAAAATTATTACCGACGTAGTATTAAAAACCTCAGAATTATATGGTATTAATTAATCGTAATTAATAATAATTATTATTAATAATAAATACAAATGATTAATACCTAATGATCTAAACGGAAGGGTGATCTGTACAAAGAAGATAATGAACCGTTGTGTCAAGAATTTGCAGAGTTTTCAGTTTCGGCTCTGTATCTCGTAAACTATGCATTTTTCGACGAAAGCAATTGAAGACCGCGGCCGAAAAACCGTCTATGTTACATTTTTGAAATTGTACAGGAGAGCTAAAAAACAATTGAGAAAACTTTCGATCCGAGAATCGGTGGCTCTAATGTAACATAGACTTCTTTTCGCCAATTAAATTCCAATCAAACCAAAATGGTAAAATATTCTGCAATCATTACAGAGCTGTATTAAATTAGTAACCTTATTAGATATTATTACACAATGGCTTATGGATATCTGTGCTGCAAATTATTACACAACGGCTTATCATACTTGGCCGTGCTGCATAAGAATAGTTTTTTATAGGTATGTAACTGTATTATTTTCTTCCCACCAATGCTGAGCTAGAAAAATATCATAGAACATATCATGGAAAAATAAAAAGACCAATATTACGCGAAAATGGGCGTTGATTTTATTTCCAGGTACCTACCTACCTTTAAAGGAAGCTCCTGGGGAAATATACTTCTGGTCCTAACCAATTTAAAGTTGATGGTACCACGTGACTTCGATTTGTTTAGTCTATCCACATCATTGTCCGATAGTTTCAATGAGGAATCCATTTTTTCACGAATCCGCGCACAGAAATCCGGAATTTCACACACAAAAAAAATCCGACTGCACACAGGAAAAACTTCGACAACGGTGAAAGACGCGGCGCCGGCTACTTAGCAACAGTGAAGACGCTGTAACGGAGACTGTTTTTCTTGTTCGCGGGCCTCGTTTCTTGCTATTTTCGTCGTCATAACGTCCACCACATGTGATAAAATTAAGGTTTTTGTCTTCAAAATTGATAGAGGAGATCCTAAGGAATCGTTTGATGCCAAAAACTCATTTTCGAAAAAAAATGTAACGTAGGTAGACGGTTTTTCGGACGCGGTCTTCAATAATATTCGTTTTTACGGCACATTACATTTTGACAATTGGGGCTCAACCGGAGCTCTGTAAGTTAATTAGTTACTGAATTACCGCACTTTGAAAATAAACCTATTTTCCAAAAAGTGAAAATTTCAGTTTTAGAACTTCTTTAGACCGAATTGCGGCTATACGTGTACCATTGATCCTACGAGTAGAACATGTAGCTTAGATGTTGTAGGCAGTTCAATTAACTTCAAATTATGTTCAGAGCGAGGACTGTTACAGTTACTGTAACAGTCCTCGCTCTGAACATAATTTGAAGTTAATTGAACTGCCTACAACATCTAAGCTACATGTTCTACTCGTAGGATCAATGGTACACGTATAGCCGCAATTCGGTCTAAAGAAGTTCTAAAACTGAAATTTTCACTTTTTTTGTGATACTTCGAGAGAACTACGAGGCCTACTGTAGGCCTCGTAGTTCTCTCGAAGTATCAAAAAAACCTATGTAAGGTAAAATCGTATTTTTAACACTAGATAAAGTATTTATGGAAGAAAAAGTCGATGTTTTAGCGAATTTTCGAAGAAAATGTAGCTATTGTTCTCGGTCCAAAATTGTTAAAACCATAATTTTTGAAAAATTTTCATACCAAAATCCGTTTCAGACCATCCTGAATCCACTGCCGAAAGACACCAAAAATTATATGTATACAATGAAATTGTACACAGATACGACTCTGACAGAAGACTGAGAACAACTACAATGGTTTGAGGATACAGAGGGTCTTATACGCTATCCTGGAGGGGCAAGTGTTTTGACGAGTGCTAATGAATAGCGGGTTCTGGAGGGCTGGTACAGTTGGGCAGACGATGATGTCATTGTTGATCTGTGCCTTTTCTTATACGGGGACCAGATGCTTCGTGTGGGTGTCGATAGACGGTGATGTCATCTGGAACGTATACACTCCTGGAGGGTTGACAATATGCAGATCCTCTGAGTCTGCGTCTGGAGAGACGGAGTAGCCTTGTGAGTAAGAAGTACCAGGGACTGCGATGGTTATTCCTTCCTCCTTAGATTGAAGTTAGGGGATGAGTTGGCTTCAATGAGTCATATCCTCTGACTTCGGTTTTTGTACTATGAGCTGAAACGGATGACTTGGGGGTTTTTTAATGATTTTTCCTCATATAGTTGAACAAGAGCAATAATACAACAATTATAATTATTATGTATAGTGGGCTAGTGAGGAGATGTACATAATCATAGTTAAGATGCAATTCATTCTCTAAGAAGGATGACCAATTTTCATGGAAAGAAGGGATGTGAGAATAGTCTTTAAGATCCAATTTAAGAGGATGAGAGTCAAGATTTGCAATTTCGTTTTGAGGTATTAAGGGGACTCTTAGCGTTCCTTGTACTGAATGAGTTGTTATTACCGGTGTGTTGTTAATTGAGATTTTGTTCATGGTTGGTTGTACAATCCAGGTGCCTTTGACTCGGACTAGGGTGTTTTTCTCATGGCTTTCATATTCTATTATAGCTTCTTTTAGAGCGGTTACGATTACGTGACCTGTTTCAAGTATTATTGAGTAGAACGGGTCATTGATAGAGATTTCTGTGAATTGACAATCTAGTATAGAGTTATGTTGGATTAGATTTTGCGAACAATTGGATATAACTGTACATAATTGATCGTGATTACAATAATATTGGTTATAGTTGCTTTTGTAGCATATTTGGTTAGTAGAATAAAGGATTTTATAATTCTTATCAACTAGTAGGTGTATATTTATTTTTAGGAATAATAGTTACATAGTTAGTGCCACGTATGATAGGTACAGATTGCATCAAGTACATTTGGAGTCCTATGGTGACTTCAGAATTGCGATATCTCATTCCGTTCTCAAACTGGAGCACATTGAAGATGAAGAAACGTGGTTGAACCTTGATATATTCTTCATTGCTATTCAGCTCTAATCTGATAACAGAATAAGATATCGTAATTCTGACTTCTCCGTCGTGTTCAGCTTTGAAATGTCCAAAAGCTGGGGTTTTGGCGATGTGGGGGTGGGAGGGGTGGGGGGGGGGAGTTTCACCCATAAATTCCAAAAATGAATCGGTCTGTCAAGTGGCACCTCATTTTAAAGGTTTTTACACGCTGAATAAGATGGAGTTGCTATATATTATTCCGCTCTCAAACTGGAGCACTTTGAAGATGAAGAATCGTGGTTGTTACTTGAGATGTTCTTCATGGACATCATGTTCTTTAATGGAGACGTTTTACATAAAACCAATTATTTCGTCGAAAATTCGCTCTTATAGTCATGCTGCACGACTGAAAAAACATGTCGATGTTTTTCCAACCGATACGCATCACTACTTGGATTCGTCCCGTTTTGACAAATAGTAATGTGACCAAAATCTCAGTTTTTTTGTTGTTGCATTAAAACGTTATTTTCTCCCTTAAACTCAGCTGCTAATTTATTTTGAGTATCCCGCTGGAAAGGTGAGATTTTAAGCAAGTTTTTCCGATAGACGACCCACCGAATGAAACAATACTAACAGAGAGACAGCCGATAGAAAAACGTCAAATTTCCGAAAAATCTCAAAATGTGCACTTTGGTCTCGTTTTGTACGCATTGAGTCCGCTCATAAAATGTTGATTGTGCATCAGAAAGATGGAAAATTTAACGTTCTTTCCGACGGTATAATTACATTTGAATTTATTTGACGGATTAAGGAAGTTATGGCCATTTAAATGACATGAGGTCGAAACCACGAAGAAATCTTAGAAGTAGAAAATGTGGCATTTAGAGTGGACTAACACAAAGGTTCAGGAGACACTTTTTGTTGCAAATAACCTAGTTGTAGAATTGATCCCTGAATTTCTTCTGATTTAAGTTGGGAGACCTTGTATATTATTATTATGTGAAAATGGGATTTATTATTCCCTCCCATATGTTTGTTCTCCATCAGTATTATATCTTCAATATCATTTTGTTTTCATTTCAGACACGTTTTGGACATGTACAAGAGTGTTAATGGAGGCTGGTGACAAATCTACTAAAGAAGATCCTGATTTTCCTGAGATGATCCTGAGGTTCTGAGTGAATAGAAACTACCTTTTCGTTGGAGTGACCTACACGCTTTAAGATCCTTTTCGACTACTTCACGTTGAATAACACAATATTACTTCGTACTTTCTGATTACCTTCTAATCATTAGAGCTCACATAATTTTGTGGTAAATGCCTGTTGCAATAAAAATGATTTCTGACTTTGACTGTGACTGAAGTGAATTAATCCCAAAACCGTACTAGACTGGTCCCTATTTTATATTATATGATAATAACGAACGCAGAACAGTGGGGCCAAACGTGGCGGAAATTAATTATGGTATCTGAGTGGTTGGTGAAGGTTTGAATGGGTGTGTATAGCATGGTAAAGGGCGAAAATAAAAATCGTTATCGTTTTATTTTTCATTTCCCACTGTTTTTCACAATTTTATCGAAATTATTTATTTAAAAAAATAGGAAAATATTAATGTTGTTCCTCGGCGCCCTGCGTCACGTCGGGATCGTCATCATCTTCGTCGACGTCAAGTCCTCAACGAGATAATGATGGAATCTCAGGTGAATCCAACAATGTTATGACTTCACGGTCACCTTATGTGGTGATTGTGGTCTCTAAAGGAGGAAATCAGTGGATCCGAGCTGATTAACCAATGGCGGATCTGGGTATAAACTTAGAGTAGATAAACCGGGAAATGTCTGAGAATATAAAAAATGTAACATGTAATTTATAGGAGTTTGAAATGAACAAACAGAATCTGTTAAGTATTTGATAAGCTGAGGATTACAGGCGAGATCCAATGTTTAGTTTACATTTTATGTAACCAAAGAAAACAAAATGTAATTTATTGAAATTAACTGATAACCCGGTGAAGATTAATACTGCAAGAGCACAGCCGCAATTTCACATGACAGACGGCAAACAGACGTGGCACGGGCGGTAGGGCGAATTTTATTCAAGGGTATTTCGATGTGGCCACTTGCAGTGGGATTAGTGGAATAGGTCTAAATAAATCACACGACATTGGTCTGGCTGTTGGAAAAATTATGGATGAAAATGAAAAACTAAAATGTTTGACACAAGACTTGGCACCCTCATTTGGAATATAATTTCCTAACTAAATTTGAAGGCAAACAAAATCAGAAATTCAGAAGAGAATGGTTGGAACAATACGACTAGCTTGTCTGGAAGTGCTTGTATGGAGGATTTTGTAAAATATGCGTTCTTTTCGCTCCTGCTGAAGCAGAGGTAGGTGGTCAGGTGAGCTGATTTAAAGCCTCTGCAAATTCTTGACACATCGGTTTATTATCTTCTTTGTGCAGTTTACCCTTCTGTCTAGATCACAAAATGGTAGATTGATTATCATAATTTTAAGTACGCCAATTTTGTATGTATATTAGGTTGGAATGAGAATGGGTCGTAAGTACCCCAACCATGTTGGGGGAGGGGAGTCTAGATTTTACAATTATAATCTACGGGCTCAAATGAAAATTGTTGACGAGGAGATATGAAAAATTATTGTTTTCGAGCCCCCTCGCCTCCCCCTTATCACTGGTTCAAAAAAAAATTTCTAATCTGCTCGCCAACAACTTTCATTTGAGCGCGTAGATTATAATCGGAATATCTAAAGCCCCCCCCCCCCCCCCATAGGTACCCCCAGGTCCAAAAAACATTAATTTTGATATCTGAAAACCATGTGCTGTTCGAATCACCTGGGCCAGTATGAACATTGACCGACAGGTTGCCGCATGATTCACCCTCATGTTGACCGCTTTTGATCTGCTCCAACTTTGAGCCCTCATTGTGAACGAATGGCTGGTCTTAAAATATTGTACAAAATAAACGCTATCTAAATGTGAACTAAAAACTATAGGTACCTACCGTTCCATATGAATTTTTCGAGTTATGAAATTTTCAAAACATCTGTCTCAGCAATTAAAAGGCTAAAGTCGTAAATGGGCAGAATCGGGCCACTCTAAGGGGGGTTAAGGGGAGTTTTCGGCTAGGGGGGGGGGGGAGGAAATTAACCATAAATTCCCAAAATGAAACAGTCTGACAAGAAACACCCCATTTTAAAGGTTTATTCACGCTGAAATCATTGGTGAAGTCAGAATTTGGATATCTTATTCCGTTCTCAAACTGGAGCGCTTTGAAGATGAAGAAACGTGGTTGTTACTTGTGATGTTCTTCACGGTTAATCTGCTCTAATCTGATAACGGAAAGATATATTCCAATTCTGACTTCACCATCGTGTTCAGCGTTGAAAAATCTATAAGCCGAGGTATTGCTCGGCAAACAAAAGGAGACGAAATTCGTTATAAATCTAGTAAAATTGAGACATTTTATGAAACCAGTTATTTCTTTGGAAATTCTCTCTTATAGTTTGTCATAAAAATGGGTAAGTAATGCCATTTGTGGCCCTTGGATTCCCTCAAAAAAATTGGTGGAGCCCCCCCCCCCCCCTCCTGCCAAAGTTCTAGATACGCCACTGGGTGCAGAATCCCTCATTTGTTTCTTCACTAGACATTTTACGGGAATAACACTCTTTGAACCTCTTGAATTCTTTGTTCCAGGCTTCCTGGGCCACTTCACTCATGTGTCCTATTGGAAGCAAAGCATGTGAAATGATTTGATTAGAACTTTGTGCACAGTCGGGGTCATAGGCTTGTTCTGACCAGTTAGGGGTGGGGAATCTGTCACGTTCTCCACCAACAACTTACCGATTACCAACAGGATGACGGATTATGATCACGCTATTAAAAGTCATAGAATATTTGAATTATTTTACGCCGGCATCACGTACATAAACATAAAAATATGCGCCCGTTTGAGCACGATTTAAAAAAAATCGTATTCTAGTGAACCCGCAGAACACGTCCCAAGTGGAATCCGACCTTAATCATGCTTAATCACGCACTATTTTGACAGCTGTTTCCAAGTTCACTGCTTAAGAGGTCTGCAGACCTCTTGTAGACAAGAGTTATTAAAAATGTGAAATAAACGAATTAACATTGTGAAAGCACATTTTTCAGTCTTAGCACATTAGTAGAATGAGGATCAGTCGTTGTTTTATACATTATTAATCACACACAGCTCTCCCGAACGAAAACACTGAAACTCACATTTTTGCAAAAATGCCTAAACCCCAACTTTCATCGTCTCTCCAGACCTTCTCCTTCCTATAAAAGTCTAAATCACTACTTCCGAGGCCTTAGGTCCGAGTTTCACTATCACTAGGTCCGAGTTTCGCTAGTATGCTATCGAACAAGTAAAAATTTTGAGAATTATCTGGATTTTGATGGTCGAAAAATTGTTCGTGTAGTCTGTCACTTACGAAAGTAATCGTGCGGTGCGATTACTTTTGTAATCGTGAAAGTAGTTGATTATACGAAAGTAATCGATTACCGCCCTATTCTGCTTGTGAGTTAGGTCGCTACCTACACCGCTCCTTCATTCTCTAATGTAGCTAAGTCACTTGTCATTTTGAGGGTGATAGAGTTAGAATGAGTGGGGGGGGGGGGGGGTTTGTTGAATTGAGGGCGGTACCTCCATGTCCAGAGTCACGCTACGCTCCTGGTTCTTTGTGAACCTCCCAATGAATTTTTATGAATTTCCAGATGATTTGTGAGAGACGAATGGGGCCTAGTTGGTTGGTCGGTTTCCAGATGAAAATGAGTTGTTTGAGTTTGTAGAAGTTGACCTCCCTCAATGCCCAGCACACACACCTTCAGTTTCAAGAGGAACCCAACTCCACAATCGTGGTTATTGTGAGAAATGTGAAGTTTATTTGTGTTTAACTGAAAGAAAAACGTGTTGAAGGATTACCATTCTTAATTGTCAAACAGTTGTACAAATATTCAACAAGAGAACACCAACCAATCGGATTTTGAAGATTTTCGCGTGTTTCAATAAATTCAAATGCTCATTAAAACAGGATTTCATTGATGACAACACCCTCCCAAGGTTCAGAGCGAGGTGCTGCCCATACGTACAATGATGCCTTCAGACACTTTGCAGTTTTTAGGAATTCCAGGGAAAAAACAGTGATGAAATTTTTCATTATTTTTCCCACTATGCTGAGACCTATTCCTACCACTCAGTTTTTTTCTCAACAAAAGAACAAATCATGCACTAAAGGGTTAAACAGGAACAATCAAAGTCAACGAGTGTTTTAGATGAGAGTCACATTTACTTATAAAAGAATATCAAAGCTATTTTTTTACAAATCAAGTATTTTCGGAATTTTGAAAGATATGGGCGTTGCCCAATTGTCAACCACATTTGTATCAGAGTCCATATTGATTGTGCACTATGGTTCATCGTCTAATCAGTATCAGAGGAAGTCGACTCTGCATCTGCAGGGCGTTGTCCCTTGGAATCAGAAGTTTTAGAGCGAAGACTCATTTGCTTCCTTCGTTTGGATGATTTCTCGCCTGCAATAAATTACAATAATTTTAAGAAGGAATGAGTATATTCTAGAGTAGATTCAGGATTTGATTTCCAGATTTAGTATTTTCTTCTTCTTCCTAAACTGCAGCCCTAATCAGGGGCGTAGCGTCAGGGGCAGCGCAGGAAGCGGCTCGTTCCCACAAGAAGTAAAGAATGTAAGTAGAAGTTGAATGATGAAGAAATTCATCACGAATAACAAAATATTCAATCAAAAGTAAAACATTCTTTACCTTCTTCTTATTATCGCAAATTCTTCTTATTTTGAACCGCAAAATTATCGCTGATGGCGGGGGGGGGGGGGGGGGTGACGTCACACGTACATTGTGTGCGTCCATCTGTGTGTATTCTGGCGCGGCGTGTGAGTGTGTCTGACTGAATCGGGTGCAGTACCCCCACGTTCAGAGCCACGCTACGCTCCTGGCCCTAATAGTTGATGATATGAACATAGGAAGGTACCTACTATGTAAGTAGTGTGGCTGTCTATTTAACAAGTACCTACCATTCATAATGAAACTATGCCTGCATATTTTTCAAATCAAGTATAATTCAAGATGAGGTAAATCTCATCCACTTGTATGAGAGAAAAAGTTACCTATTCACTTAGCAGCTTGAAAAGATGCTTACGTCATCAGTGATGCAAATTACAAGCACTCAGTGGCACAAGAGTAAATATATGGAATTATAGTTATAGTAACTAAACCTGCAGGTACCTGTGTGGGTTCTCATGTGCCTTGAAATATGTCCTCGCTGAGCAGCCTTGTAGTCGCATAGATGGCAAGAGAATGGTTTTTCTCCTGCAAAAAAAGTTAACTTCAATATACTTCAAGATTATTTAAATCTCATCCACTTGCATGAGAGAAAAAGTCACCTATTCACTTAGAAGAACGAAAGGATTCTTACTACTTCATCAATGATGCAAATTACAAGTACCTACTCAGTGGCACTGGAGTAAATATAAGGAATTATAGTTTTAGTAACTAAACCTGCAGGTACCTGTGTGTGTTCTCATGTGCCTTTCTAGATCACCTTGCCGAGCAGCCTTGTAGTCACATAGATGACAAGAGAATGGTTTTTCTCCTGCAAAAAAAGTTAACTTCAATATACTTCAAGATTATTTAAATCTCATCCACTTGCATGAGAGAAAAAGTCACCTATTCACTTAGAAGAACGAAAGGATTCTTACTACTTCATCAATGATGCAAATTACAAGTACCTACTCAGTGGCACTGGAGTAAATATAAGGAATTATAGTTTTAGTAACTAAACCTGCAGGTACCTGTGTGTGTTCTCATGTGCCTTTCTAGATCACCTTGCCGAGCAGCCTTGTAGTCACATAGATGACAAGAGAATGGTTTTTCTCCTGCAAAAAAAGTTAACTTCAATATACTTCAAGATTATTTAAATCTCATCCACTTGCATGAGAGAAAAAGTCACCTATTCACTTAGAAGAACGAAAGGATTCTTACTACTTCATCAATGATGCAAATTACAAGTACCTACTCAGTGGCACTGGAGTAAATATATGGAATTATAGTTTTAGTAACTAAACCTGCAGGTACCTGTGTGGGTTCTCACGTGACTTGCTAGAACATCTTGCCGAGCAGACTTGTAGTCGCATAGATGACAAGAGAATGGTTTTTCTCCTGCAAAAAAAGTTAACTTCAATATAATTTAAATCTCATCCACTTGTATGAGAGAAAAAGTCACCTATTCTCTTGGCAGAATGGAAGGATGCTTACTTCATCAGTGATGCAAATAACAAGCACTCAGTGGCACAAGAGAAAATATATGGAATTATAGTTTTAGTAACTAAACCTGCAGGTACCTGTGTGGGTTCTCATGTGCATTGAAATATGTCCTCGCTGAGCAGCCTTGTAGTCGCAAAGATGGCAAGAGAATGGTTTTTCTCCTGCAAAAAAAGTTAACTTCAATATACTTCAAGATTATTTAAATCTCATCCACTTATATGAGAGAAAAAGTCACCTATTCACTTAGAAGAACGAAAGGATTCTTACTACTTCATCAATGATGCAAATTACAAGTACTCAGTGCAACTGGAGTAAATATATGGAATTATAGTTTTAGTAACTAAACCTGCAGGTACCTGTGTGGGTTCTGATGTGCTGTGCTAGATCTCCTTGCCGAGCAGCCTCGTAGTCGCATAGATGGCAAGAGAATGGTTTTTCTCCTGCAAAAAAAAGTTAACTTCAATATACTTTAAGATGATTTAAATCTCATCCACTTGTATGAGAGAAAAAGTCATCTATTCACTTAGAAGAACGAAAGGATTCTTACTACTTCATCAATGATGCAAATTACAAGTACTCAATGGCACTGGAGTAAATATATGGAATTATAGTTTTAGTAACTAAACCTGCAAGTACCTGTGTGGGTTCTCATGTGCCTTTCTAGATCACCTTGCCGAGCAGACTTGTAGTCGCATAGATGGCAAGTGAATGGTTTTTCTCCTGCAAAAAAAAAGTTAACTTTAATATTCTTCAAGATGATTTAAATCTCATCCACTTGTATGAGAGAAAAAGTCACCTATTCTCTTGGCAGAATGGAAGGATGCTTACTTCATCAGTGATGCAAATTACAAGCACTCAGTGGCACAAGAGTAAATATATGGAATTATAGTTTTAGTAACTAAACCTGCAGGTACCTGTGTGGGTTCTCATGTGCATTGAAATATGTCCTCGCTGAGCAGCCTTGTAGTCGCATAGATGGCAAGAGAATGGTTTTTCTCCTGCAAAAAAAAGTTAACTTCAATATACTTTAAGATGATTTAAATCTCATCCACTTGTATGATAGAAAAAGTCACCTATTCACTTAGAAGAACGAAAGGATTCTTAATACTTCATCAATGATGCAAATTACAAGTACTCAATGGCACTGGAGTAAATATATGGAATTATAGTTTTAGTAACTAAACCTGCAGGTACCTGTGTGGGTTCTCATGTGCCTTTCTAGACCTTCTTGCCGAGCAGCCTTGTAGTCGCATAGATGGCAAGAGAATGGTTTTTCTCCTCCAAAAAAAAAATATATATATTGGTTTATTGGGGCGGAGGGGGTCATTAATATTTAAAAGTATATAATTTTCAAGAAATCAGTAAAGAGGTACCACCTATCCAAAGAGATATTTAAATCTCATCTCCCATAGAGTATCAAATTCACAGGAGTGTTTTGAGAGTCAACATACTAAATTCCTCTCCTAAATTTCATTCTTTAGTATGTTGACAAAACTAAATAATATTGTATGTATTACAAAAGTTGTGGGTCATCATGAGAAGGACGAGATCATTTAACCATCTCAATACAAAGATGTCAAGAAAACTCAAATGACTTCACACACAAAATATGAAAGAACCTTATTTATATTATTGTCATCATCAAAGAATTACGATGATTCACAAATAAAAACTCATAAACGACCTATTTATTGTCAGAGTATTATTCTGTCTGTGTTTCATCATGACTGGAGTAAACGCTTTGATTTGAACCATAGAACTACTGGATTTCAAAATCGTTCAAACCGTTATCAAAGGAAAATCATGAGTACAATGGGTACTTACTGTCGTTATTGTCCACCAACGCGATGTCGCATTCTGATTCCTCAAAGATTTCTTCTTCATCTTCTACAGCTTCAGCTCCATCGAATCGCCTCATAGTCAAGCAGTCCTCTTGATGGTCAGTGTTACTGGCTTCCCCTTCTGACAGACACAAACAGAACAACTTGATTCAATTTATGATACATTGGGACAATTGATATGAATATTCAACATTGGTTAGGGGTTCAAATGTCAATATTGACGATAATTGACGGCTAGGTGTACCACTGCAAACGTGATTCAAAAGGTTGGTGGGACTGGGGTATATTATGTGTCAAACACCTCAGCACCTCTTTGTTGACGTTTGAACAGGAGAAAAACCATTAGACACCGGAGAGGTCAGAATGTACCAAAATAGTAACCAAAAACAGTTCTTACCATCAGCAGGAGAAGGTTCAATCTTAATAGATGGTTCATAATCGAAATCATGTTCTTCTTTGACTTCCACAAGATCCAGTTCAGGATTCAGGGGGTCGAAACACGCTCCATCTTCTATAAAAAGAACAGCCTGTTATTGGGTCACTGATGTCATCACATTCGATTCTGATGATTTGCATACGATTCAAATATTGGACAAAAACCCCAAGTTAATATTTAATATGTATGTGTTATTATAATTATTTAGTATGTGTTGCATTACGTCTTAATGTTGATAACCCTTTGATATCCTTGTTTTTGCATCATAGAACTACCGAATTTCAAAATCATTCGAACCGTGATCAAGTGATGAGTACAATGGCTACCTACCGTACACCAAGGTGAAGTCGTATTTTGATTCCTCAAAGATTTCTTCTTCTTCTTTCACAGATTTCTCTCCATCAAATCGCCTCATAGTCAAGCCGTCATCTTGTCCATCAGTGGTACTGGCCTCCTCTTCTAACATTCACAAACAGAACAATTTAATTCAATTTAGGATACATTTGGGCAATCGGTACGAATATTCAACGTTGGTCGCTTCAAATAACCTAATACTGTTCAGTAACCTAATACCAGAAGCCCCTATTACTGGAATAACTGTTTTGAGAACGTGGTTGAAAGGCCTTTGAGGGCCTCTTTACGAATACCCCTCCAGGTTCCTTGGGATTCCTTGATAACCACTAACTACCTGGCAATAGGTTGGCTGGGACCTAATACCAGGTAATAGGTTACGAAAAACGAATGCGTGGAAGGTGTGCACCTACCATGATATTACCATAATGAATCAACTAAGATATAATTTCATTGAATTTTAGCAATAGTTAGTTATAAGACTGTGATGCCTATATAATAGTTACCTAGCTGTACACAAGATTAAATACTTGTACGATTATACTCGCATACCTACGCAATTAGTTGTGCATTTTAAATGGAAGATCCCTTTTCCCACACCAAGAGTTCAACTATCAAACAGAGTTAGCCACACAATAATTATTAAAGGACTAGCCATTCTTCAACTTAAACAGATATTTCAATTCTTTAGAGATTAATGTCATATTCAGTACATTAATTAGTGTGTCTGTTTCAATAAGAAGGTACCTCATTTTTTCGGTGCGATTTTGAGTTCAATCTTATTTTTCGAGTAGGTACCTGTTTTCACTGTTGCACTTATTTCAATCAGAGCGTCAAGAAACATGCATCAGTATGTAGGAATTATAACAACGCAAAAGTTGTCATACGAGCTAATGGTGAGAATTAAAAATGACACAAGATCGGTTGTGAGCCTGAAAATCCAGTCCGCGTTGGGCGGTGGAAAGGTTCCCGAATCGCCGGTAACCTATTACCAAAATAACCTAATACGACAATCTATTACCAGACGGTCGCTGTTACTCGATAACCTATCACCAAGAAATAACCGTATTAGCCACGCCTAGCTGATAAGACCAGATTTAGTCAGTGACTGATTAAATCAAAATTCACGAATGGTCTCGTGGAGAACGACTAGAGTACGCTTACCACAGCCAGACTTCTTAGTGCTCACAGTGATGGTACATTTGTGAGGTACCAGGAAAATCCAGCAGACGAACATTCAGACTTTCTGGAACCTCGAATGTCTCGATTCAACGAGATCGTACGCCCCCAACAACGTACGTTAGAAGGTACGTTTAATTATAATTAAATGTTTGAGATGGATACTGTGATGCAGTAAGAAACTTGTGTAGCTGCATGGAAATAGAAAGGCTGAATTCGATAATATATCTTCGGTGTGCACTTAGAGCAACATCTCAAGTGGAAGGATCATGTAGCAGCATTGGTCAATAAAATCAGGAAATCGATGCATTAGGTACTTTCTAATGCTACGAAGTTGGCTAAAAAGAGAAAATATTGAAAGGGTGTATGTATTATGCTCAAGTATAAGAAGTATTCTGCTCTACGTGGCGTACAAATCGGGAATCCCCTTGGATGTCGTGATTTATACTGCCCTCCTTCACAGATGCCACCTTGATACCCTGGAAAGAAGAAGAATCTGATGTTCTTCGGACCCCGTTCTGTTGTTCAAATTACTCAACAATCGTATAAATTGTCCCTCTTCGCTTTCTAAAATTAATTTGGTCGCCTCTAAAACCCCCACTAGCTCATCAGTTTTATTTAATATCCCCTTTTCATTCACAAACTACGTTAGAAAACCGCCCTCTTCACCGAATCCTCCGAAGTGCGAATCTCCTCCTGGCCTCTTACCCACAGTTTGACTTTTTCAACTCCTCCCTTCCAAATCTCAAATCTATATTGTTGTCTTCACCTCTTTCTTTTCAATGATTTAATTACTTTCACTTCATTACGTTTCGCTTGCTGTAATCCTCCATGTATTTTAATAAACATTATGTACCTAAATATTTATTGGGGTTGCCCGTGCTAATAATAAATAAAAGTACACAGCATCTTAACTTACGGTATTATTGTATGGGGAGGTACTTGTGCATCTAACTTCAACAAAATAAACATAACAATGAATTCAGTTTTAAGAATATCAACTAATGCCCATAAGCGTTCTCCAACTAGGTCCCTGTGCAAAACCTTCGATGTTCTCACTCCCAGAATGGCTTACATCCATAGAACTAGGGATGCAACATTGGAACCAAATAATAGAGTATACAACAAATGATTAATCGTAAGCTAATAATCGATGTAACCAATTCAATTGATATTGAATAATCTATGTTCCGTTAATCGAAAGCAAATAATTTATTTTTTAAGTACAAGTTATGGTACCCTCCATTTATAATTAAAAACTACTTTATGCAATTTTAGTCGTTTGGCCATTCTTTTATTTTCATTAGCCTTGTAATTTCGTCACCTATAGACGAAGAAACCCATTGGAAAGCAAATAATTATGAGTTTGAAGTAGGTAAAGTAGTTGTATAGCATGAAATAGTTTTTAATTATAAATGGAGGGTACCATAAATTGTACCGAACGAAGGGCTGGTTGTACAAACCTCCGGATGGCCATAAAAAAGGTTTGAAATGGGTTTTGGGGGTTGATAAAGGTCTGGCATAATGTTTTGGTTACTTCCAAAAAGTGGTGGAGTTCCTTCGGGGTCACCACGGAATGAAGGGATGCGGGCTTGGTGATCTCTAGAGAATGCAGGGTGTTCGCTGATGATCGTGGTATTTTGACTAAATCCAAGTGCGGACAAATAGCGACGCGAAATCTCCAACAGCACGCTGATGCCCTTGTACAGTGGGACGAAAAGTGGTTAATGAGAACAAATGCTCAGAAGTCCCACCTAGTAAACTTCACTTACCTCCGTAACTACACAACATCTCCTCTGTTAATGGGAAACCAAACGGTGCCCCAAAACGGCGAAGGTTTCTTACAATTTACATCGAATTTGGATGATTTTCCTGACAGTAAATTCGACTGAAGACCGTTTTGAACTCAACCTACAGCTTATTAGCCTTCTGAATTCGGTGTAACGTAAAGGTTTTGACATTTCACGTGTGAACAACTCGAAAATGATTGATTTTGTCAATTTTCGGATGTCATCGACGCAGAAGCCAAAATTGTGATTCAGAAAAATCGGAGCTGAGTACGTTATACTACACTTTTACCTTGAAAATCTCTACGAAATCTCGACGAAATCGTGGAAACCCACGTTAAACCAGAGTATTTGAAGAAATCGTCCGTGGAAACCAGAGTATTTGAAGAAATCATCCGTTTCCACTGAAATATGAGTATTGTTTAGTTACTGACGTTGGTTCAATCACCGAAACCGGTCTAACAGTTAGGTACATGATATTTCAGTGGAAATAGACGATTGTTTCAAATACTCTTGTTTTCCTTTTGAAAATCTCTCGTACCTGCGAGTAAAACGACAGAGGAAACTCGTGCATTTGATGAATTCGCGCCTTCAGCCATTTGGAACACTGCGCGTCGACGGAGCACAAACAGTCAACGAAACCCTCGAAAAGTTATACGAATTTTACTGAGAACCTGTGAAACTGAGCACTTGACTAATGTTGATGATATTTTGATATAAATTGACTGTTGAATTATACTTGTAGGAAAAGCACCCAGACACGTAGTATAGTTGGGTTTTCTGTGGACACGGCAACAATATTGAGGGGAGGTAACAAAAGGGTTATAGTCTTCCACTTCACATGACGAGAAGACAGACGTTTCCTACTTCCTCAAACATCCGTTGGAGCATTCGCGTCACCAGTGCTGCCAGATTGGGAGGTTTAGGTATTAATAATAATAAAAAACTCTGCAAATTCTTGACACAACGGTTCATTATCTTCTTTGTACAGATCACCCTTCTGTCTAGATCACTAGGTCTAAATGTCTAGATCCTAAATGTTAGATTAATTATTACTATGAATTATCACTAATTATTAATAATTTTATCAAATACCTAGTGAAAATTATTATAAATTACCTATTGTTAGGTATTAATAATTTGTATTTATTATTAATAATTATTATTATTAATTATGATTAATTAATACGATACAATTCTGGGGTTTTTAATACTACGTCGGTAATAATGTTTCTATAAAAGAAGTACCTACCAACAAACATTCGAAATTACCTTCATTTCCGTAGCACGAAACGCACCTCAGAACAACAAACTCGACATCACTAAAACCATATGATGTTCCAAACAGCTCGTTAGTATGAAAATTGACCTGTATTTCAACCGTTTGGTTCACGATCGTGTTGTGAGGCACAATCTTTGAGCCGTCATTGTGAACGAACGGCTGGTCGTACAAAGCTGCGGATGGTCTTAAAAAATTCTAAGGAATAAACTCTATCTAAATATGAAATAAAAAACATACCGTTTGATGGGAATTTTTCGAGTTTTGAAATTTTCAAAATTAGTTTTGAACCCGTTCCCCTTCCCCTTGATGGTTATGAAAAGTTTCGAGGATCATTGTGGGGTTAGTTGGAACCCGTAACGAAAATTTCGAAATTTTAGCTCAAAGCTAACTGGGCAAAGTACCGCGGACGGCGTACTGAGGATGGACGAATTTTTTTTTTATTCGATTTTCCGAATCTACGTATCTTGAAACGTAAACCAACAAATTTTGAGGGGGAGTTAACAAATTTTTGTCTTTGGGCGACCCCAATGGTTCATTATCGAAGATAATAAACCAAAACGCTTTTATTATCGAAATAGGAACAAAGTTCCCGCCGAGCCTGGACAATAGTGTTAAGCAAATCAGGCAATTTTATTAGGTAGGTACATCAAAAAGAGCAGCAAACCCAGGGGCGGCTCGTGGGCTCAGAAACTGGTGGGGCACCAGGGCAATATTTAGGTGCATACCTACCTATTAGGTACTCACTATAGGAACTAAACTCAAACTACCCTTCCAGCTAAACTGCTTCATAATTAATGGTATGCAGCTCTTAGCAAGTCAGGAAACATCGTTCTCCAAAGAGTTCTCTTGAGGAGAGGGAAGGTTACTGACCAGTATCCAGGATTACCGACGAGGAGGTGGCTGCAAGGCAATCCCACCTACCCACCAAAATAATTATCTTCAAAATTATAGGAAGAATAAAAGAGAAATTGTGACTGTACGAGTACTATTCAAAGAGTACATTATAAAGGTAGTCAAAAAATTATATTATTGGAGTTTCTATTACTGGGGTTTTTAAAAATTAGCAATCGCGACCATCTGCTTCCTAGCCGAGTGGTACCTTGAAAACCCCCTCTAAAAATGTCCTCTTATGCCCAGATTGCACATACGTTTTCTTATCCAATCGTATCAAAACATTTTGAGCGATCACAGAACAGCAAGATTGATTTCAACTAGCTTTTAGAGTTCGTTGGTTAGCTCAAACAAAGCTCGAGTCAACGAAGTCACCATCAGTTTCAGGGATAACAAATAAAACAGTATTCTCAACGGTTGGCTGAGCTACATAATAATATTATGTATATTACTGTTATTAACGGTTATTAACTTACAGAATGTAGAAATCAACAAATGAGATTCTTTTGGGCGAATAGTGATCCACGTAGTATAGTAGGGTTTTCTGTGGATCCACTTCAGTCTTGACGACTAGCAAAGCGTTCACGCGTTGCACGTGAGGTATTAAATTTCAATGTTTAGTTGATTAATATTATGGAGACAATAATTCACTTTTACTATGATGAGTAAATACGAAGCTAAAAACCACCAGTCAATGCATTCAAAATAATATATGATAACGTCAGGCGACGTTTTGATACCATTCTTATCGAACATGGAAGAAAGCATGGAGGAATGAAACTCGTTCTTCGTTGACAAGGAACGATTCAACGATCGATTGTTTTCGGCGTTCAACTTGATATGATATTTTGGCCACCGCCCGGAACGCCTCCTATCTCGCAACACAGAGTGCCTTCCCCCACCCCAGGAAGCGCCTATACCTTCAACATTGAGACTGGGGCACTTCTGGTCGATCCGATAATCGACTTTTTTAATCGATAAATCGAAATGCGACTCAGTGGAAGTGGGTAGTCATGGAGGAAGGGAGAAAATGCGACTCAGTGGAAGTGGGTAGTCATGGAGGAAGGGAGATCTCCCTTCTTTTATGGTGGGTAGTAGTAGGTAAGATTTTTTTCTCCTTGTTCTATGTTTTTTCTGTTTTCCTTTGCAAATTTTTGGGTGGGGCGAGGGCCAAGGTGGCCTTATGGACGAGCCGCCACTGAGCAAACCTGAGTTCCTCCAAAGTTGAAATGCTCATGTTCCTCAATTTTAACAAGGAATATTGCTCTCAAACATTGGGAGACTTCTCCCAATAACTCATTCTCGCTTGGTGTTATACTATCGTGTTTCATATTCTTTTACTCCCGTATTACTGTTGAAAAAATAATCTCAACTGATTGTGTGATAGGACTGAAAATAAAATAATGTTAAAGAGATCCTATTTCCTCTTTAGTTTTTTCTAAATATAAATATATAGGTACGTAAACAGTCACATGGGTTCCACTAAAAAATTAGTGCCCTTCGTTCGTGGGTTCTCAGAAAAATGTGATAAATTACCTACTCATTCAAATATATACCTAAGTACTTACGTTTGATCGGTTTTTATTACTTTCTACTTCTACTTATACAATATGGTTCAATTTAACAAAAGTACCTACGAGGTAACTAGTTAATATTTTCCTGAATGTATTTTTATCCTAGTCAAAATTTAGTAAAAACTAAGTACGCCTACTAATTTGCCTTTTTGTTTCTTGCTTTTGTGACAATAATAATTATTTTTTCGAAACTATTGTTTGTTATCTGAAATGTGTTTGAAAAATAAGTAGTTTTAAAATGTTTACGAATTGGTTAAATAGTAGTTTCAAAATTTTCGATTAATTAAAACAATTAACAATTATAAACAATTATTAAAATTTAATACAATTATTCTTATTATTAAATTTAAAAAATAGAAAGAATTAGAAATTTGAATGAATTTGAATTAGAAATGTTTTGAAAACTTGTCGCCTTTTTTCTTGGGGATTGTGCAAATTTTTGTTGTTGAGAATCATTACAAAAATTGTAATTATTGGTGTCGAAGAGAAAGTGGAAAGAGAAAGTTTGCAAAAGGTAAAACGCACGTTTTTATACCAACAATCGCGAATAACTCGAGAACCGTTGGAAAAAGTGACAAAGTGTGCTACCCTCATTTGAAAGCCCATAAAATTTCCTATCGATCCTCAAGCAGGCGCCACTCTACGACAATTTTTCTGACCACCGTTCAACTTTGATGTTTTCGGAATTTAGCCAAATCAGTAGATGTGGAATTTATTCACGTATTTTTGGCAGTGGATTAGTTGAATCGATTGAGATTTAGTTCAAAATTATTGAGCATATACTAGACAACCTAGCGGACCAACCGCACCAATTTCCATCAATTTTGGCGGCAGTTATTGTTGAAAATAGAAAAATCACCGTAACTCTTTTATTTTCCCGCTTAGGAAGCTCATTTTGATAGGAAGACATTCCACCTCTTCGTCTTACTGAGAGGCTGGCTTAGCCGTAAAAATCTACGTATGTTTTCTATGCTTATGTTTATAGCATATTGATCTATGGTATACCCATTTGGGGAGGTGCGTACGCAAGTAGTTTTGGTAACCTAAATGTGGTTGTGAATACTGTCTTGCGTATAGCCACGAAATCACACAGGCGCACCCACATGGTGAACCTTTACGAGGATTTTGAAGTGCTTTCTCCAAGAATGACGTATGTTTATCGATTGGCCTTCTATGTGCATAAGTCCCTCGGCTTATTCGAAAAGAGAAGTGATGTGAGACCTACCAGGTTGAACACACAAAGTATTTCATCAATAGCACGCCCAAGCAATGGCTTCTACACTAGGCATTGCCTTGGCTAGCCCCCTCAGTTTTCGAAAATTTGCCATCAGCAATTAACAACTAATTCTGTAGCTGCATTCAAAAAGCTAACATTTCAACACTTGATGAATCAAATGAATGCGAAATCCATCATTCTTAAATTTAAATTTTGAATTCATAATGACCCATAATTCTTATAGTAATTATAATTATTATAAACTAAAATGCATTACCGAACGTACGCACACGCAAGCTGACCTGGGAGAGAACGAGCCTGGACAGGTCACTGACCTTAGGCTCAGATATTAAACAACCGAACGTTGCATTCATAATTTGTACTTGTCAATATATCTGTATTATGTAAAATGTGTAAATAAACGATTTATAATTAAATTCTCGGAAGAAATCACAAAGTAGGTACTGTACAGTTAGGTTCCGGTTCGTTTGTTTGGCTTGACACTCTTCTGTGAAAGTCAAACGGACTCCTGTTGTTTCTGGGCCATTTTCGACATTTCTCCTATCAATGAGCAAAAATCTCTTTTGTCCGTGAAGTTGGTTATTAAAATGTCCCTCGACTGTTCGTAGTCCTTTACGTTGTGCGAGAATACTACTTCCGAGGCCTTAGGTCCAAGTTTCGCTAGTATGCTATCGAACAAGTAAAAATTTTGAGAATTATCTGGATTTTGATGGTCGAAAAATTGTTCGTGTAGTCTGTCACTTACGAAAGTAATCGTGCGGTGCGATTACTTTTGTAATCGTGAAAGTAGTTGATTACACGAAAGTAATCGATTACCGCCCTATTCTGCTTGTGAGTTAGGTCGCTACCTACACCGCTCCTTCATTCTCTAATGTAGCTAAGTCACTTGTCATTTTGAGGGTGATAGAGTTAGAATGAGTGGGGGGGGGGGGGGTTTCTTGAATTGAGGGCGGTACCTCCATGTCCAGAGTCACGCTACGCTCCTGGTTCTTTGTGAACCTCCCAATGAATTTTTATGAATTTCCAGATGATTTGTGAGAGACGAATGGGGCCTAGTTGGTTGGTCGGTTTCCAGATGAAAATGAGTTGTTTGAGTTTGTAGAAGTTGACCTCCCTCAATGCCCAGCACACACACCTTCAGTTTCAAGAGGAACCCAACTCCAAAATCGTGGTTATTGTGAGAAATGTGAAGTTTATTTGTGTTTAACTGAAAGAAAAACGTGTTGAAGGATTACCATTCTTATAAGAATTACCATTCTTATAATTACCATAATTATAATTGTCAAACAGTTGTACAAATATTCAACAAGAGAACACCAACCAATCGGTTTTTGAAGATTTTCGCGTGTTTCAATAAATTCAAATGCTCATTAAAACAGGATTTCATTGATGACAACACCCTCCCAAGGTTCAGAGCGAGGTGCTGCCCATACGTACAATGATGCCTTCAGACACTTTGCAGTTTTTAGGAATTCCAGGGAAAAAACAGTGATGAAATTTTTCATTATTTTTCCCACTATGCTGAGACCTATTCCTACCACTCAGTTTTTTTCTCAACAAAAGAACAAATCATGCACTAAAGGGTTAAACAGGAACAATCAAAGTCAACGAGTGTTTTAGATGAGAGTCACTGTGAAAATAGATCTTTTCACTTTTGGAATTGGTGAATACAAAAGATACACGAACAGTTGGTAGGCACTTGAGAAAATTACGTTGTATTAACAAACTGAGGTATTTGAAGCCTTACGAGTAATTCGAAAAAAACAGATATTACAAAGCAAAACTACAACTCCTAATCAGATGAAACAAGAACACAACACAAAAAAAAAGAGGCAAAAACAGGTTTGCCTTAACTAAAAAACCCGCGTCAAAAGTAGAAAAAACTCTGCAAATTCTTGACACAACGGTTTATTATCTTCCTTGTGCAGATCACCCTTCTGTCTATACCAGACTGTATTGCAAATCGGCACCATACCATATTCTCACCGTACTCATACCATACCATACGAATTTCTTTCCTGTCATACCATACTGTATTATACCAAATCATACATACAATAATATACCATACCATACTCCTACCATGTCATACAAACCGAGTGAATATTGAAATGTCATCCATTTCTGACCTATATTTAAAATTTCAAGTATCTAGCTCATCAACAAAATTTAATTTGTTTAAACAAATAGGTATTATTTAAACAATTTTACAGACAAGAAACCGAGTGAATATTGCATTGTGATCCAGTACTGACCTATTTTTAAAATTTCAAGTCAATAGCTCATCATCAAAATTTAATTTGTATTATTACAAAAAGGTATTATTTAAACAATTTTACAGATGAGAAACCGAGTGAATATTGCAATGTGGTCTATCCCCGACTCACGGTTAAAATTTCTAGACTGTAGTTTACCGGGAAGATGAAAAAAGGTAGTTTTATTCTGGGCGTCTGGGGGTTGGGTCACATAACGGCCGTTTTCGACGCGAAAGTTTAGTGTTTTTCCTAAACCTTTGCGCGGTCACTGTGAACGAACGGCTGGTCGCAAAAAAATCCAATTGGTCTTAAAAGATTCGTAATTTTTCAGTTCATTCAAAAGTGAACTAAAAATTACACCGTTTCATGAGAATTTTTAGAGATATGACATTGTCGAAATTTCAAAGTTCGTTTTGAACCCCTTCCCCTTGACCTAGGGTTATGAAAAGTTTCGAGGATCATTGTGGGGCTGGTTCAAACCCAGAAACCAAATTTTGTAATTTTAGCTCAACGCTAACTGGGCAAAGTGGCACGGACGGCGGACGGCGTACAGCGTACGGGTGACGGACGGATTTTTTTTATTCGATTTTCTGAATCTACGTATCTTGAAACGTAAACCAACAAATTTTGAGGGGGGGGGGGGTTAAAAAAATTTTTTCTTTGGGCGATTCCAATGGTTCATTATCGAAGATAATAAACCAAAAAGTTACGGAAAACTCAACTCTACTCGACGCCGCGACAAGCGCTAGCTTACATATTTAAAATTTCCCGCCACAGTCACATTTACTTATAAAAGAATATCAAAGCTATATTTTTACGAATCAAGTATTTTCGGAATTTTGGAAGATGTGGGCGTTGCCCAATCGTCAACCACATTTGTATCAGAGTCCATATTGATTGTGCACTATGGTTCATCGTCTAATCAGTATCAGAGGAAGTCGACTCTGCATCTGCAGGGCGTTGTCCCTTGGAATCAGAAGTTTTAGAGCGAAGACTCATTTGCTTCCTTCGTTTGGATGATTTCTCGCCTGCAATAAATTACAATAATTTTAAGAAGGAATGAGTATATTCTAGAGTAGATTCAGGATTTGATTTCCAGATTTAGTATTTTAGTATTTTCTTCTTCTTCCTAAACTGCAGCCCTAATCAGGGGCGTAGCGTCAGGGGCAGCGCAGGAAGCGGCTCGTTGCCACAAGAAGTAAAGAATGTAAGTAGAAGTTGAATGATGAAGAAATTCATCACGAATAACAAAATATTTAATCAAAAGTAAAACATTCTTTACCTTCTTCTTATTATCGCAAATTCTTCTTATTATGAACCGCAAAACTATCGCTGATGGCGGGGGGGGGGGGGGTGACGTCACACGTACATTGTGTGCATCCATCTGTGTGTATTCTGGCGCGGCGTGTGAGTGTGTCTGACTGAATCGGGTGCAGCACCCCCACGTTCAGAGCCACGCTACGCTCCTGGCCCTAATAGTTGATGATATGAACATAGGAAGGTACCTAACATGTAAGTAGTGTGGCTGTCTATTTAACAAGTACCTACCATTCATAATGAAACTATGCCTGCATATTTTTCAGATGCAAATTACAAGTACTCAGTGGCACTATATACTAGAGTAAATATATGGAATTATAGTTTTAGTAACTAAACCTGCAGGTACCTGTGTGCAGTGGCGGCTCGTCCATAAGGCCACCTTGGCCCTCGCCCCACCCAAAAATTTGCAAAGGAAAACAGAAAAAACATAGAACAAGGAGAAAAAAATCTTACCTACTACTACCCACTTCCATGGAAAAAACTCTTAACCTATTTTAAAACGCAAGGTCCCTGCCACTGAGCTCTTGCGGGCGGGCGGCTATTTCGTCAGACTTCGATAGCAGTACACTGTGATAAAAGTCGTGTCAGGCCTCAACGCATTTTGTTTTGATTTATCGATTAAAAAAGTCGATTATTGGAAAGACCCAAAGTGCCCTAGTCTCAATGTTGAAGGGATAGGGCGGGTCCTGGGGTGGGGGAAGGCAACCAGTACTCCACAAATGGAGCCGTTCCGGGCGGTGGCCAAAATATCGAATCAACTTGAATGCCGAAAACAATCGATCGTTGAATCGTTCCTTGTCAAGGAAGAAGGGAGTTTCATTCTTCCATGGTTCCTTGCTTTCTTCCGTGTTCGATAAGAATGATATCAAAACGTTTACTCATCATAGTAAAAGTGAATTATTGTCTCCATAATATTAATCAACTAAACATTGAAATTTAATATCTCGCGTGCAACGCGTGAACGCTTTGCTAGTCGTCAAGAATAACAATCAGATCGTTGAATAACAATCAGAATAACAGACAGATTCTGTCTCAACTGGAAACCATGGACTGAAGTGGATCGCTATTCGCCCAAGGAAATCTCATTTGTTGATTTCTACATTCTGTAACCTAATTAATAGGTAACAGTAATAACGAAAGCCATGTGTGGTGGAATAGGACGGGAATCATAATATTATTATGCGTTTAGGATTGATACTATCTAGCGGGCTATTTCTGGCCCTTCGTGAAAACGGATTATTTAGCATCCATTTAATTGAAACGCAATTTCGATAAGTTATCTCCTTGGATATCACTGGGTATAATTAGCTCTACTCAGAAAACGGATGAAATTGTGAGTAGATTTCAAAACGGACTCTAACCATCCGCAGAACGTACTTTCGGAAATAGCGTGACATGTTGAAAACTGATTAGAATAGCGGAACAAAAATATTATTCTGCTAAATTAGATTCGGCAAATGGTGACTTGAGAAAAATTTGGAACGTGCCGAATGAGGTTTTAAATGGACAGAAAAGAACAGGAATAATTATGAATTTTTAGATGTTCATGTAAGAAAAGCAAATGTATTGAATGAAATAGGGGGTAGTGAGACTTGCTCGTCCGTGGATGGACACATATTTCGCCAGTATTGGGAAAGAATTAGCAGAAAAAAATAGTCCGTAAATCCACGGACGAATAATATTATAGGAATAATAATATATATAATATGTATAATAATATACATAATATTATTATGTAGCTCAGCCAACCGTTGAGAATACTGATTTATTTGTTATCCCTGAAACTGATGGTGACTTTGTTGACTCGAGCTTTGTTTGAGCTAACCAACGAACTCTAAAAGCTAGTTGAAATCAATCTTGCTGTTCTGTGATCGTTAAAAATGTTTTGATACGATTGGATAAGAAAACGTATGTGCAATCTGGGCATAAGAGGACATTTTTAGAGGGGGTTTTCAAGGTACCACTCGGCTAGGAAGCAGATGGTCGCGATTGCTGATAATGTACTCTTTGAATAGTACTCGTACAGTCACAATTTCTCTTTTATTCTTCCTATCATTTTGAAGATAATTATTTGGGTGGGTAGGTGGGATTGCCTTGCAGCCACCTCCTCGTCGGTAATCCTGGATACTGGTCAGTAACCTTCCCTCTCCTCAAGAGAACTCTTTGGAGAATGATGTTTCCTGACTTGCTAAGAGCTGCATACCACTAATTATGAAGCAGTTTAGCTGTAAGGGTAGTTTGAGTTTAGTTCCTATAGTGAGTACCTAATACGTAGGTATGCACCTAAATATTGCCCTGGTGCCCCACCAGTTTCTGAGCCCACGAGCCGCCCCTGCCTGTGTGGGTTCTCATGTGGTCTGAAAGAGATGAGCGCTGAGTAGCCTTGTAGTTGCAAAGGTTACATGGGTATGGTTTTTCTCCTGCAAATTAAAAAAGTTTTGCACTTGGATAGCTGATAGAGGTGGGGGGGGGGAATAATTCTACAAGATACCTACTAAACCGGTGTGTCAAGAATTTGCAGAGTTTTTTCAAATCAAATGCTCTGAGATGATTCAAATTGCATCCACATTATTAAAAAAAAAAATCACCTAAAGGATGCTTACTTCATCAATGAAGCAAATCACAAGCACTCAGTGGCACTAGAGTAAATACGCGGAATTATAGTTTTACTAACTAAACCTGCAGGTACCTGTGTGGGTTCTCATGTGCCTTTCTAGACTACCTTGCCAAGCAGACTTGTAGTCGCATAGATGGCAAGTGAATGGTTTTTCTCCTGCAAAAAAAAGTTAACTTCAATATACTTCAAGATGATTTAAATCTCACCCACTTGTATGAGAGAAAAAGTCACCTATTCACTTAGAAGAACAAAAGGCTTCTTACTACTTCATCAATGATGCAAATTACAAGTACCTACTCAGTGGCACTGGAGTAAATATATGGAATTATAGTTTTAGTAACTAAACCTGCAGGTACCTGTGTGGGTTCTCATGTGACTTGCTAGACCACCTTGCCGAGCAGACTTGTAGTCGCATAGATGACAAGAGAATGGTTTTTCTCCTGCAAAAAAAGATAACTTCAATATACTTCAAGATGATTTAAATCTCATCCACTTGTATGAGAGAAAAAGTCACCTATTCTCTTGGCAGAATGGAAGGATGCTTACTTCATCAGTGATGCAAATTACAAGCACTCAGTGACACAAGAGTAAATATATGGAATTATAGTTTTTGTAACTAAACCTGCAGGTACCTGTGTGGGTTCTCATGTGCATTGAAATATGTCCTCGCTGAGCAGACTTGTAGTCGCATAGATGGCAAGAGAATGGTTTTTCTCCTGCAAAAAAAGTTAACTTCAATATACTTCAAGATGATTTAAATCTCATCCACTTGTATGAGAGAAAAAGTCACCTATTCACTTAGAAGAACAAAAGGATTCTTACTACTTCATCAATGATGCAAATTACAAGTACCTAATCAGTGGCACTGGAGTAAATATATGGAATTATAGTTTTAGTAACTAAACCTACAGGTACCTGTGTGGGTTCTCATGTGCCTTGAAATAAGACCTCGCTGAGCAGACTTGTAGTCGCATAGATGGCAAGAGAATGGTTTTTCTCCTGCAAAAAAAGATAACTTCAATATACTTCAAGATGATTTAAATCTCATCCACTTGTATGAGAGAAAAAGTCACCTATTCTCTTGGCAGAATGGAAGGATGCTTACTTCATCAGTGATGCAAATTACAAGCACTCAGTGACACAAGAGTAAATATATGGAATTATAGTTTTTGTAACTAAACCTGCAGGTACCTGTGTGGGTTCTCATGTGCATTGAAATATGTCCTCGCTGAGCAGACTTGTAGTCGCATAGATGACAAGAGAATGGTTTTTCTCCTGCAAAAAAAAGTTAACTTCAATGTACTTCAAGATGATTTAAATCTCACCCACTTGTATGAGAGAAAAAGTCACCTATTCTCTTGGCAGAATGGAAGGATGCTTACTTCATCAGTGATGCAAATTACAAGCACTCAGTGGCACAAGAGTAAATATATGGAATTATAGTTTTAGTAACTAAACCTGCAGGTACCTGTGTGGGTTCTCATGTGGTTTGAAAGAGTATAGGGACGAGCAGCCTTGTAGTCGCATAGATGGCAAGAGAATGATTTTTCTCCTGCAAAAAAAAAAATATATATATTGGTTTATTGGGGCGGAGGGGGTCATTAATATTTAAAAGTATATAATTTTCGAGAAATCAGTAAAGAGGTACCACCTATCCAAAGAGATATTTAAATCTCATCTCCCATAGAGTATCAAATTCACAGGAGTGTTTTGAGAGTCAACATACTAAATTCCTCTCCTAAATTTCATTCTTTAGTATGTTGACATAACTAAATAATATTGTATGTATTACAAAAGTTATGGGTCATCATGAGAAGGACGAGATCATTTAACCATCTCAATACAAAGATGTCAAGAAAACTCAAATGATTTCACACACAAAATATGAAAGAACCTTATTTATATTATTGTCATCATCAAAGAATTACGATGATTCACAAATAAAAACTCATAGACGACCTATTTATTGTCAGGGTATTATTCTGTCTGTGTTTCATCATGCCTGGAGTAAACGCTTTGATTTGAACCATAGAACTACTGGATTTCAAAATCGTTCAAACCGTTATCAAAGGAGAATCATGAGTACAATGGGTACTTACTGTCATTATTGTCCACCAACGCGATGTCGCATTCTGATTCCTGAAAGATTTCTTCTTCATCATCTACAGCTTCAGCTCCATCGAATCGCCTCATAGTCAAGCAGTCCTCCTGTTGGTCAGTGTTACTGGCCTCCCCTTCTGACAGACACAAACAGAACAACTTGATTCAATTTATGATACATTGGGACAATTGATATGAATATTCAACATTGGTTAGGGGTTCAAATGTCAATATTGAGGATAATTGACGGCTAGGTGTACCACTGCAAACGTGATTCAAAAGGTTGGTGGGACTGGGGTATATTATGTGTCAAACACCTCAGCACCTCTTTGTTGACGTTTGAACAGGAGAAAAACCATTAAACGCCGGAGAGGTCAGAATGTACCAAAATAGTAACCAAAAACAGTTCTTACCATCAGCAGGAGAAGGTTCAATCTTAATAGCTGGTTCATAATCGAAATCATGTTCTTCTTTGACTTCCACGAGATCCAGTTCAGGATTCAGGGGGTCGAAACACGCTCCATCTTCTATAAAAAGAACAGCCTGTTATTGGGTCACTGATGTCATCACATTCGATTCTGATGATTTGCATACGATTCAAATATTGGACAAAAACCCCAAGTTAATATTTAAAAAGTATGTGTTGCATTACGTCTTAATGTTGATAACCCTTTGATATCCTTGTTTTTGCATCATAGAACTACCGAATTTCAAAATCATTCGAACCGTGATCAAGTGATGAGTACAATGGGTACCTACCGTTCACCAAGGTGAAGTCGTATTTTGATTCCTCAAAGATTTCTTCTTCTTCTTTCACAGATTTCTCTCCATCAAATCGCCTCATAGTCAAGCCGTCATCTTGTCCATCAGTGGTACTGGCCTCCTCTTCTAACATTCACAAACAGAACAATTTAATTCAATTTAGGATACATTTGGGCAATCGGTACGAATATTCAACGTTGGTCGCTTCAAATAACCTAATACTGTTCAGAAGCCCCTATTACTGGAATAACTGTTTTGAGAACGTGGTTGAAAGGCCTTTGAGGGCCTCTTTACGAATACCCCTCCAGGTCCCTTGGGATTCCTTGATAACCACTAACTACCTGGCAATAGGTTGGCTGGGACCTAATACCAGGTAATAGGTTAAGAAAAACGAATGCGTGAAAGGTGTGCACCTACCATGATATTACCATAATGAATCAACTAAGATATAATTTCATTGAATTTTAGCAATAGTTATAAGACTGTGATGCCTATATAATAGTTACCTAGCTGTGCACAAGATTGAATACTTGTACGATTATACTCGCATACCTACGCAATTAGTTGTGCATTTTAAATGGAAGATCCCTTTTCCCACACCAAGAGTCCAACTATCAAACAGAGTTAGCCACACAATATTTATTAAAGGACTAGCCATTCTTCAACTTAAACAGAAATTTCAATTCTTTAGAGATTAATGTCATATTCAGTACATTAATTTGTGTGTCTGTTTCAATAAGAAGGTACCACATTTTTTCGGTGAGATTTTGAGTTCAATCTTATTTTTCGAGTAGGTACCTGTTTTCACTGTTGCACTTATTTCAATCAGAGCGTCAAGAAACATGCATCAGTATGTAGGAATTATAACAACGCAAAAGTTGTCATACGAGCTAATGGTGAGAATTAAAAATGACACAAGATCGGTTGTGAGCCTGAAAATCCAGTCCGCGTTGGGCGGTGGAAAGGTTCCCGAATCGCCGGTAACCTATTACCAAAATAACCTAATACGACAATCTATTACCAGACGGTCGCTGTTACCATGGTCGCTGTTGTCATCGACGCACAAGTCAAATTTGTGATTCAGAAAAATCGGAGCTGAGTACGTTATACTACACTTTTACCTTGAAAATCTCTACGAACTAAATCATTAGGCGACGAAATCGTGGAAACCCACGTTAAGGAAAACCAGAGTATTTGAAGAAATCGTCCGTTTCCACTGAAATATGAGTATTGTTTAGTTACTGACGTTGGTTCAATCACCGAAACCGGTCTAACAGTTAGGTACATGATATTTCAGTGGAAATAGACGATTGTTTCAAATACTCTTGTTTTCCTTTTGAAAATCTCTCGTACCTGCGAGTAAAACGACAGAGGAACCTCGTGCATTTGATGAATTCGCGCCTTCAGCCATTTGGAACACTGCGCGTCGACGGAGCACAAACAGTCAACGAAACCCTCGAAAAGTTATACGAATTTTACTGAGAACCTGTGAAACTGAGCACTTGACTAATGTTGATGATATTTTGATATAAATTGACTGTTGAATTATACTTGTAGGAAAAGCACCCAAAACACAACTTCTCACGACAGACAAGGCCAAGGAGTCTATAAGGTATTATAGACTCCTTGGACAAGGCAACAATATTGAGGGGAGGTAACAAAAGGGTTATAGTCTTCCACTTCACATGACGAGAAGACAGACGTTTCCTACTTCCTCAAACATCCGTTGGAGCATTCGCGTCACCAGTGCTGCCAGATTGGGCGGTTTAGGTATTAATAATTTGTATTTATTATTAATAATAATTATTATTAATTATGATTAATTAATACGATATAATTCTGGGGTTTTTAATACTACGTCGGTAATAATTTTTCTATAAAAGAAGTACCTACCAACAAACATCCGAAATTACCTTCATTTCCGTAGCACGAAACGTACCTAAGAACAAAAAACTCGACATCACTAAAACCATATGATGTTCCAAACAGCTCGTTAGTATGAAAATTGACCTTTATTTCAACCGTTTGATTCACGATAATGTTGACTGGCTCAACCTTTGAGCCGTCATTGTGAACGAACGGCTGGTCGTACAAAGCTCGCGGATGGTCTTAAAAAATTCTACGGAACAAACTCTATCTAAATATGAAAAAGTTCCAGTCATGCAGCATGGCTATAAGAGCGAATTTTCGAAGAAATAACCGCTTTTATGTAAAATGTGATGTTTGGAACATCTCATTCAAATATAGGCAATCTTGAACTTATTTTATTTTGTAATTATAGGTATTTGAGTATGAAGCTATTCGGTTAATTCGGTACACATCAGGTGTGGTGCTCTCTGAATAGAGATCGGTAGGTACTTACAATCCCCCCCCCCCCCCCCCCCTCATACCTAAAATTCCAAAAAACCCACCATCGTGTTCAGCATTTAAAAAAACCTTTAAACTGAGATGTCACTTGTCATACTGTTTCATTTTGGGAATTGATGTTTCCTCCCCCCCATAACTCCCCAAAACCCCCCTCAGGATATAGCTTTTTCAAAACTGAACACGATGATGTAGTCAGAATTGTGATATCTCTTTCCGGTATCAGATTAGAGCAGATGAACCGCGAAAAGCATCTCAAGTAAAACCACGTTTCTTCATCTTCAACATGCTCCAGTTTGGAAATGAAATGAGATATCGCAATTCTGACTTCACCATCGTGTTCAGCATGAAAAAACCTTTAAAACGAGGTGTCACATGTCAGACTGTTTCAAATTTGAACTTCATGGGTAATTTCCCCCCCCCCCCTTAAAACTCCCCTACACCCCCCTTAGAGTCGCCCGATTCTGCCCATCTTCGAACTTAGCCTGTCGATTGCCAAGACAGATTTTGTGTGCAAATTTGAACTTTTTATCTCAATTCTATCGAGAGTTATCATCTGGAATGACACATACATAAATACATAAATATATATATATATGATTTTTTGTGTCTTTTGGCAGTGAATTCAGGATGGTCTAAAACGGATTTTGGTATACAAATTTTGCGGAATTCCGAGTTTTAAAAATTTTGGACCGAGAACAATAGCTTCCTTTTCTTCGAAAATTCGCTAATAAAAAACATACCGTTTGATGGGAATTTTTCGTGTTTTGAAATTTTCAAAATTTCAAAATTCGTTTTGAACCCGTTCCCCTTCCCCTTGATGGTTATGAAAAGTTTCGAGGATCATTGTGGGGTTGGTTGGAACCCGTAACAAAAATTTCGAAATTTTAGCTCAAAGCTAACTGGGCAAAGTACCGCGGACGGCGTACGGCGGATAGACGGATTTTTTTTTATTCGATTTTCTGAATCTACGTATCTTGAAACGTAAACCAACAAATTTTGAGGGGGTGTTAAAAAAAATTTTTCTTTGGGCGATTCCAATGGTTCATTGAAGATAATAAACCAAAACGCTTTTATTATCGAAATAGGAACAAAGTTCCCGCCGAGCCTGGACAATAGTGTTAAGCAACTAAAGAATATTTTTATAAGAACCCGATTGGGGGTTATGAAAAAAAAAAGAAACTACTAGAAAAAAAAAATCCACTGAAAAGAAAAAACCTAGTTGAAAAAAAAACGGCACAAGTAAGTATCTAGTTCTTTGAATTGAACTATCAAATAATCAACTGGGAACAACACAAATAACAAGAGGAAGAAGAAGAATGTACCGTGGAGGAAGAATGGAATCGTGTTAAATGCAAATAGTTGCTCCTTCTGTACCTTGCGAAAGGGTTTTTCCAAATCAGGCAATTTTATTAGGTAGGTACATCAAAAAGAGCAAACCTGAGTTCCTCCAATGTTTCCTAAATGTATTTTTATCCTAGTCAAACTTTAGTAAAAAATTAGTACGCCTACTAATTTGCTTTTTTGTTTCTTGTTTTTGTGACAATAATAATTATTTTTTCGAAATTATTGTTTGTTATCTGAAATGTGTTTGAAAAATAAGTAGTTTTAAAATTTTTACGAATTGGTTAAATAGTAGTTTTAAAATTTTCGATTAATTAAAACAATTAACAATTATAAACAATTATTAAAATTTAATACAATTATTCTTATTATTAAATTTAAAAAATAGAAAGAATTAGAAATTTGAATTAGCAATTTTTTGAAAATTTGTCGCATTTTTTCTTGGGGATTGTGCAAATTTTTTTTGTTGAGAATCATTACAATAATTGTAATTATTGGTGTCGAAGAGAAAGTGGAAAGAGAAAGTTTGCAAAAGGTAAAACGCACGTTTTTATACCAACAACCGCGAATAACTCGAGAACCGTTGGGAAAAGTGACAAAGTGTGCTACCCTCATTCGAAAGCCCATAAAATTTCCTATCGATCCTTAAACAGGCGCCACTCTACGACAATTTTTTAAAGAAAATCTGAAAAAGCCTAGAAGGACCATTTGAAATTCCTAAAAATTACTGTTTCCCCCCCTAATTGGGGGGGGGGGGGGAAATGGGTTAAAAAATGTTTTTCTTTGGGCGATTCCAATGGTTCATTATCGAAGATAATAAACCAAAAACGTGAAAAATAGTGGTTCTAAAACTGTTATACCCATGATACCCATGACCTGATGTTCCCGAGAGCTGAAATTTGGTTTACGTCCTCACGTGCCCCTGGAGAGCTACGGGAGGGTGAAAACCGCAACTTGTTCCGTCCCGTAATCAGTGTCTCAGTCGCTTCGGTTTTCTTGGCGGGCGGGACGCTCCCGCGTCCCTAGATACCAGTGTTAGGAATTTTTTTTTTTTTTTATTTATTGTAAACTTTTATACAATATATGTATCTTCAGTTAGTTTTAGGTACTTCAAAGATTTCTTTAATATAATGAAACATGAAGAAGGTCTCTATTCAACAATAGTCCTTCAGAATCTATCACAATAATTGCACAAAATATAAGGTAGAAACAATAATGGTAACGTTAGATAAATAATAAATTGAGTTATAATAATTAGTACATAATAAGTAGTTTTGTTGCTAAGGTTGAGAAGGTTGGATCAGGTCTACTGGCCGTTTGCGTTTGAGCCTTCGCGCATTTCTTTGGTCGTCAAGGCGTTGATCATATCCCTCGAAGATGGGATTGGAGTGGGACGAAATTGTGGCATGGATGCGAGTGGATGTTCTCTCCAAGACTTCGATGACCGTGGGTATGTTCAGATCTCGGTGAATCACAGAGCCGCGAACGTACCAAGGAGCTGACGTAATCATTCGAAGAACTCTGTTCTGTTGAGATTGAACGCGTTGAATTTGGGTTTTACACGCTGAGCCCCAGGTTGAGCAGCCATATTGCCATATTGGTCGTATGAACACCAGGTACACCAGCTTTTTTAGTTCCAGGAATGAATGAGTTCAGTGTTAGGAATGAATCTAGGAACCGCTGCCCCACTCAATCGTATTCCATATGTCAAGCGTAAAAAAATCTTAACGTCGCTAATTACAACTTTTGAGAGTTCCAGTTGGTCTAATTCAACGCAGGAGAGTGTAAACTTTTGAATGTTGCCATCGATATTTTTTGGCAGATCCATTGGAGTCAACAAAAACGAATATGTAAGTGAAAAATAGGCAACAAACTCTATTTATACAGTTTTTCAGTAGGTTTTTGGGGGATCGGGAGGGTTTGGATCATTGTGAAAAAAACATTGAGATCATTTTTAGATTCAGCATGAAATTTCCGACAAATCTAGCCACTATAAGTTTTTTGAAAGAAGTTCGTGATGACCAGGAAAATATACCGTAAAATTGTATTAAATAACTATAATAACGTCAAAAAACCGAAACAAAATCGCCCAATCGGAAAAAACCGACAACGGATTCGGATTCAGTACCCTCGAAAATCCCCATCCATGATAAAATGAGGCCGGCAAATTTCAGGTCACTTTTTTTGTAGAGCAGTGAAATCTATACACTGAGATGTTACTAGGCAAAAACTGAGACGATGTTTGTTACGTATCCAATACTCTTCTGGTATTCAAAACATTTTTAATTCCGCCCCTTCCACCCCAAAATTCGCTCATACGATCATGCTGCATGACTGGAACTTTTTTTAATTTTTTTATTCAAAGACGCAAAATGAGCACTTTTAATGAAATTTCATGATTTTCGAGAGCGGCCCCCTAAGAATCCATGAATTTACGAATTTAGAAAAATTGGCACTTCACGGAAAAAAGGTTACCGACCCCTGCTTTAGACCTAGCAACTTGAATCTTTCAAAAGGCACTGACGAAAGTTGAAACGTAGCTAAGTGAAATTACCTCTTTCTTTCAAATTTGCCCCGCACACACCCCTAGTTACCTACCAACAACAATATTCTAATATTATTGATGATTTCAAGCCGTATTGAAGTCCTTGATTTTCGAAATTTCGAACATGGCGGCCATTTTCATCAAATTTGATCCAAATGGGTGGAACCGCCTTTTTCTCCAAATTGGTCCAGTTGGTTCGGGGTGAAAAAAAATTATAACTATTATATTGAATACAGATTCCGAACCGTTAAAAAGTCCTTCAAGAATTGACTTTAGCTAGATTTTCGAAATTTTGAACATGGTGTTCATATTTGTCAAATTCGTGGACAAATTTGTAGGGTATTCTTCATACACTGAAATAGTGCATGAACTGTCCGGGCATCTGCATCTATACCTACTGTGAATATATGGTGTACTCAAACGATAAATCCTAATAATCCAATTGCTATTATTGCATAAATCTTGGGCTCGTTTTTCCATCAACTTTTACTATTCAAAACTTTGTACTTGTTAAGGTGTTAGGATAAAAATACAAACTCAATTGTAATATATTATCATGTATATGTAACAAACATTTTTGAATAAATAATCATTTTATTTGCTCTACAATCTGTTCAATAGTGAATACATAACTTATGTTACGGAAATAATCACCTATGCTTGTAGGAAACGATGATTTCAGTTAATCATAATTTGAATATAATTACACAATATATTATAAATCTCTCAGTCAACTTAGTTTATTCCTATACTGATCTGGATATTCTATAATGAACATTCAAACAATATTCAGACAAAAATCAAATTTTTCATCGTGTCATATAAATTTTAAAATAAATAAATATATATATTTATATGAATATAAGCATTATATAAATATATATATATATGTGAGTATGTATTAAAATTATATACATTATATTTTCAGCTTAAAGAAATACCATAACAGATAACACAGTATAACAAGTACTTTGGCCTGCAGTTTCATCTTTCTGAGCTCATAATTATGCACTTTTCTTCAAGTAAGTGACTACCTACTTTCATTACGGAAAATATGGATCAGTTTTTTTTTCATTTTTTTTTAAGTTTTTTTTTTCAAATATCTGCGCAATAATGATCATCAATCAATTCACATCAGTTTCAGACCCTCCGCTGTATGTACAAAAATATACACCTATGACTACATCTTAACCCGAGTAAATTATTCAGCTGATCACTCGCTATACGGGTAGGTATATAATCCTAACCATTATTGAACAATCACTTACAATGCTCATAAAATAAATTACTCTGCAATCTTACTATGTATTTATGTAAATGTGGAAAACTATGTCATACATCACAACTATGTGGGTAGACTATAACATTATCAATCTAATTTTCTATGCTTTTTTTGTTTTTTGTTTTTTTGGTTTCTCTAGATCTTTTAATTCTGCCAGCCATTCCCTCCAATGTAGACGTTTGGAAATCAAAATAAGTCGAGCTACTTGTAAGTGAAAATCACTTAGGATATGTAGATCCTTAAAATCGTTTTTGTGTAATAAACACTCTCGTAGCTTGATGTCATAGGTTAATCTTTCCTGTAGAATTAATTGACCACAAATATAAAAGTACGTTCAACTACACTTTAAACAATTATCAACGTTGGTGCATCGAATTTGAGAAATGAAGATTGTTAAGCAGAAAAAGTGTGCTGATAGAAAAGGAGGAGTTGGTGTTACTGCAGATCCGAAATGCTCAGGGCACACGTGTAACTGACCTCAAGCTCTACGGAACAGCTCGATTCGTTAAAGCGCTGTAGAGCCACTGGAAGAAGGGCTGATATTTTGTAATATTGTTCCTTGGGCTTCCAACCCTTCACACAGAATTTATTGTTGGACCCCACTTGAGCTGAGCCACTGTTTGACCACTGATGGGCCCAAAATGTCCTTTGGATATTCCTTGTGAACTTCGATGACCAACTAGTCATATCCCCTACAGCATTTTTTCTGAACATTGAATGTTCAGAAGATTTTAAATGTTCAGATAAAATCTGAAAAAATTCATAAGTATTTCTTGACTTATTTTAAGAACTTTTTATTTCATAAAATGTTTTTGTAAAGTTGATCCTTTTTGAATAAAAAATTCACAAAATTGTAAACCTTATTTTTTGGGGATTTTTGTTACTCAAAAAGTATTAGCTTTACGGAAAAATGTTAAGGAACAAACAGTTCTTAGAATCAGCTAAGAAAAACGTGTGAATATTCCGAGAATTTTTATTTGATTTGATCTTGACCCTGACTTGATGAGGTCAGACCGACCCTCGATTCAGATTCAGCGACCCCAAAAACATTAAGATATATAGGTTCGGCCCTATGTACATAACCTTTTTTTTATGGCTGTGTTATTTAATTAACAATCACTATTCGTGAATAACCCATGAAGCTCTTTTGTGGGACCAGGGAATCTTTCAAATTTCATTTACCAAGTGAGATACTATGACATGGTCATGAGAACAGCACACAGTTTTATGTCAGTTTATGTGACCACAGGGACAAGTAAAGCTCAAAATCAGTTCAAATCATCATTTTAGGTCTTTTCCCCAAACAGAAAAACTGACTTTACATCGGGATTGAGGGTTAAAAAATCGACAAGAGTCTCGAAGAAGAACATTGTCTTTGGACAACATCAATCGCAAGCCATTTGATCAGAGATATGTAGCGAAGCCAATCGTGGCATTAGACATATTTTATCAATATGAACGTAAGGTGGAAATATGATTGTTTATGTTTGTTTGTTATTTAAAATTATTTCGTGATGACGAAGACGTAAGGAGGAGGAGGTTCCATCGAGTATATTCTACACCAGTCATGATTTTTCTTTATTTAAAAATAGAGTGGAGAGAGTTGTGTCAGTGTTTTATAAGGAAACTTGGTTGACACCTTCTGTCTGTAACCCCAGACTAAAATTTATTTTTTCGGTAAGCCTGCAATCAAGCTCTTAATGATCCCGGTAGGTTTTATGGCTACTGCCTCACGAAAAGGCTGTTCACAAGAATCCATACTTATGATGAAGGGCTGGAAGCTGACCAGTACCAGGTTTTAGCCTGTGGATGGTGCAACGTTTCGATTTACTCATTTATAATTTTGCAAACTTTATTGTCTTCGACGCGAGACTTTGGTAACTGTCATGGAAAGGTGCCCCTTGGATATTACAGTATATTACGATTATTATAAATGAAACTAACATGCACCTTCGTTAATGTTCCAAATATTTGCTTGCAGGAGTTTGTTTAGAGAAATGCCACGAGGTACTCGAAAGGAAAAGAAGAAGGTGGTGCCTGAGTTTGTCGATTATGAAATGTAGTTTGCCTCTAAATTAAAGGGAAACGCTATCGATCAGACAATTTTCACTGAATACCTCACTCGAGCACATGCAGGAACTTGCTATTCCACATTCAGGAGCCTTGGCTATTGTTAGTCCAAATATTTCAGTTGCACTTGTGATTTGGAATGTGTGTGTGTGTGGGGGTGGCCAATTGATTACGGTCTTGTGATGCAGATTACTCCACACTGTTTTGGAACATGATATGAAAATATCTCCAAGAATAATTTATGAAAATATGAGATGCGACAGAGTTATTAATAATCTGGTAAGCAATTTCTACTTCCCACCAGCAAAGGCGGATACAAGAGTGGTGGGTTTTCATGAGTGACACCTCCCAAATTTGTAGTTGTTCAATAGGTCCACACTAGGCTGAGTTCGAACATGGCTCAAAAAAGTTACAACCATTTTTCGATTTTCGTTGTTCACATTGGAAGAAATTCCCGACAAACGGAAACAAGACGAAATAGGGCAGAAGTTTGCATGTGATTTGGAGCAAAGGCTTGCAGGCCTTATGCTCCTCAATATCAAAACTTTTTCCTGAGGGTATTTCTAAACTGAATCTGTTGGATGAGTGGAACAAAAAACAAAGTCCGTACTTCATTGTGGCAAGGAATACATTCAATGTATTTTTTCTGTGTTGCACAATGACAAGATGGCAGGAGATGAGGACGAGGTGAGTTGAGAGGGAGATGGGCTGCCAGGTTGGGTCCAGGATGAGGGAGCCCCTGGTAAACAGATGCAACGTATAGCAAACCATCAACTGAGCAAACCATCAGCCCCCATAGTTGAGGTCGGATTCGTGGTTAAGACTTGGTCAAGGGATGCGGCAAGGAGTAGAGGAGGCATCACCATGCAATACGTTACGTGGGTATGTACCTCGCCGTGGTAGTTATGCTCCTACACGTGGATCATCATCCAGACTTGGTAGAGCCCGCTAGAAGGTTCTGCCGTTACCTACCTATGGTGCTTAAGATGTCAGGTACCAGCAGGGGAAAGATGTTCCACTTCATGTTGCATACTATTCTACCTCCCCCTGGTTCATCTGTTGGGATGAGTGTCTTCCTTGTCTTCTTGTTGGATGGTGGGGGGGTTGGGGGTTGGATTGGCTCTCCTTAAATGCTAGTATCACTCAGAAGAAGATCCAGGATCCTGACATCCAGGTGTCGCTGCAAAGAAGGCAAAAAGAAGTGAATTTTCTATGCTTACTTGTATAGAATGGGAAAGGGTGGTACTCAATTGTGCTGCAGCTGCCAAGATGTGGTGTTTTGGATGGACGAAATGGGTAGTGGAAAGAAGCAATGGGCATAGCGTCTCCCAATATGTCACGAGCTGGTAGTTCTGGTAGAATATGTGGAGAGGCTCTTTAGGGGAACGATGCTCCTAGAACGGGACCGACAATTAGAAGGAGAGTGAAGGGAGAGGAGACTTTGAGTCCCACATATCCTATAGGTGTGGTCCTCTCCAGGATCCTTACAAGATCCAAATGCCACCTGTGGATCTTAAAGATTCAGGACATCCCATTGAACACCCATTTGACATACGTAACTACCACAACTGAACGAAATGGATAAATAAGGAAGTTTGTATATTAAACTCGTGGATTTAATATCTTTGTCTATACCTTGACACTACTTTGCACCAATTTCTCAAGTCTTAATAACTAGCCTTCTATTTAGATCTCCAAATTAACAAATCGTCGGCGTACAAGGAAACCCCACTAAGTCCATTTTTGCACAAAATAAGATTCAGCTTTATTTAGGCCTCTTTGGATGCTCTCCAAGGTTTGTTACAAATGAGAATGTTTATGGGGTTGGGGACCATTTTAAACCTTGGAGAGCATCCATAGAGGCCTAAATAAAGCTGAATCTTATTTTGTGCAAAAATGGACTTAGTGGGTTTTCCTTGTACGCCGACGAAATGTGTGATTTACACGATTGGGGGCCTCATTCATTTGTCATGATTGCGCGAACCACGATAAAAACTCAATTAGATGATTGTAATTCTTGTTGATTATTTGGGAAATTCTGATCTCTGACTCTCTGGATAGGTGAGTTATGGGGAGATCAAATAGGAGAAATAATTGGTTACTTGGGTGTCTCTGACGTATTCATTCAATCTTGAATGAGATATTTCATAACGTAATCACAAGTGCAACACAACAAAGAAGAAAATCAACCCTCGAGTTAATCAGGTCAAGGCTCCACTTCCCACAAGTATGCAACGGTGATAATTCATAATCTGAATAATTCAAAATTCATTCAAAATGAAGCCAATTGCCAAACGCAGTGCCTACTGCCAGGCGTTATTCAGTATAATTCAAACTCAGCATCAAAATTCAAATTGTTTGAACAAGAGAATCTTGTTTATAGACTTTGGAACACCATCTGACTAGGATCTATTATTTTACCTATTCGAATTGATATTGTAGGAACTCAGATCCTAGTAGTATAACACAACCGGCATAGCCTGTTGTTGACACACTTTGGAAGAAATTAGTACAACAGAACTCGAAATATGTAGAAATACTCATCACTGTTTTCCCACTGGGGAGAGAGACTTCTACCAAGAGATTACTTGCGTATTTTGGAAAACCACAATTTCAGGAGTTGGTTGTCATGAAGATGAGGAAAATGAGGACATCATATACATGTCATCGATCTCCAACATTGGATCAGCAAAAATTGAAGAAGGATTTGCGTAGAAGTTTTTTTAAATTTATTTTTTATTTATTTATTTCATATGTTTACTGCTCTCCTGGAATTCGAAAAGTGTTGAGCTTTTGGGTGATCATTTGCTGTGGGACTCAGTAACACACAATTGCTGTTCATTGATGGGTGTACACAATGATCACAGAACGAATCAGCTATTGAGTGGGAGTTGTTACATCAATGCCAGATGATGAAAGAGGTGACACTCGAACTGCCAAACTGTAGGCCATGAAACCAATTCAACTATAATTATTTCAGGAAGTGACGACGTTTCGGTAGTGCCCTTGGGAGAATTCACACTTTTCTGTGGCGCTTGTCTGGGACCAATAAACGCAACTATTAGAACTAACAAATCACAAAGATTTTAGAAGGTTTTTAAGAACAACTCAGGTTTTGGGCCCACCAGATGGTCCCATCTATATTTGACTCAATCATTAGAGCTGTTTGGGCGACCTTCGAATGAACACCTTGCCACTATAACTACCCCCAACAAGAGTGTAGATCTTGACCCCCCTCCCCCTTCATGGCCACATTCACAAAACCATCTTCAACAGAACAGAGCGAATATTAGAACAGCGCACAGTGGCCCAAAAAAACCTCGAATTTCCTCAAGTACACACGACAAGAAATCGACTTCATACCTCTACAGGATGGTAGTCGAAGCAAATTTCGATTAAAAATGGGAAAATATACCACCAATTTTTGGTTGATTTCTGAAAAATGTATTTTTGCTCAAATTCACTGGGTGTGAAGACCTGATTTATGAGTGTTAACAAACATCAAGAGCACTACCAGAATAAATTGTTTTCCTTCCTGTTCTCAATCATCCATTTGATGGAGTTGTGTTATATTAACCATTTAAAACCTTAAAAAGTTATTTTTTGGCCTACTCATCGATAGGGAGATGTTATTTTCAACTTCTTGGATGTTTTCATAGGAGAGACACGATTCAATAATGAAATGAATTTCGAGTTGACAATTTCTCTCCGTTTCTCATGTGGCAGATAATCAAATGATCAACATTGTGGTACTGGTAGTGACAGGTTGTGATTTTAGTTGTCAAGAGTGAACTTCTGATAACCCGCAGTTGGCATAATTTGTGATGTTGGAGAGAATATTCATTATTAATATCGAGCCAAATGATCCTTTCAATGTAAGTTCATCTAGTGGGATATTTGGGGAGTTGATTTGTTTTTCTTGGGGATTCATACGTGGTACATTTCAAATTACACCAGGCAAAGAAAGGCAGAGGTGCAGTGCAATTCAGTTAGAAAGTTACTTTCTGTGGCCAAGGACGAGGCTATCGGAAGCTATGAAAGACTAGCTAGGTAATATGATATAATATAGGTACAAAAGCCACACGAATAACACACAAAATGCAGCAGGATGCAGCAGAATAAGGAAGTGAGTGGGGTTTGCATCTCAGGCACTTCTACTCTCGAAATGTGTCAAAGCGTACATCAAATGAAGCTTCCTACATTATAAGGCAATCCCAAGCATCAAAGGTCGGTAATTTTCAGGGGGAGGGTTTTTTTAAATTATATTTTTCTAAACAAGTGAATCTGGATACACGCAGCATAGGGCAGTAGAGAGGTAGGTACGTAGTGTCCAATAGAAACACTCGGGACACTATAATATTGGTGCTTTGCAATAAAATCCAGTCTTAGGAACATTCCATGTGCTGTCCCAGTGGCGTATGCGTAGAAATTATACACTTACTCTACATGTGATGAAAAAAACAATTAAGGAAGAAGGCGTTTAGAGAGCAAAATGACACTATTTCTTGGATATTGTAGAGGATACATGAGTGGGTGGTTGAGCATGAAAGGTACTTGAAGATGAAAGAGACAACAAAATGGGGACCACAAACCACGCCAAATTCCTTCGAAATGGGACTCTCAGAGAATGTTCTTCACTTTGGACAGGATTGACGAGACGACCAAACTTACACATAAATTTCAAGTTGTGGGCACTGGTGGAATAAACATGAAACGGATATTGGTACCATGTAAAGATAAATGTAAGCACGGGTCGAAATAAATTAGATGTTCTTATTTCATATTTATAAATAGTAGCAATTTGCAATGTTGGTGGTAAAGGTGAAAAATAATGTTGTAGGGAGGCACTAACGGGAAACACTCATTAGATCAGAAGTTGATTACGGAATATTTAAAAATACTTGAAATACAATTTTTTGAAAGGGAGGGAAATAAATTTGAAAAACGATTGTGCCATATCATTACATATGCCAATGTACAATAATATAAACTGACCAAGTGAAAAAATACTATCCACAAGGTGGAAACCAATTTTGAATAGTTTTTCAGTGTGTGGACTGGACTATACAAGGAGGGTGAAGTAGCAACACGGCCTACCTGAGATAGGGCTGGTCAACATGGCCTAACTAGAATAGTGCAGAATAACATGTCATAACTGACATTTTTAAGCATATTGACTTTTTTTATTCAGCAGGATTCAAATTCAAATTAATTAAAACTATTCATCATCACGTAAGTTGTCTGTGTAATATATTGGCACCCAGAAGTGTCTGTAGTTGCAAAAAGTTACGAATATGTTCCCAAATTTTAAAAGTAAACAGCGTCTCCTGCAAAATTAAAAAAAAAAAAACACTTGTGCCATGTTGTACAGCACCATTTGAGATAGGCCATGTTGACCAGCCCTATCTCAGGTAGGCCATGTTGACCAGCCTTATCTCACTCCAGCCACTTCACCCTCGATAAGTATATAATATATACTTATATTATACTCATATATGAGACAAATGAGACTATCTGAGACATCACCAGTAACAGACCAGTCGATGGAAGGGGATTTACGTAAATATACAACAAACTTCATAATAGATTGATGTTTGGAGGTTGTGAATGAGTTGGTCATACTTTGGAAATGAAGGTTTGCCCAAGATGAATAATTCTGAATTGATCTACTACGAAAACTTTCTTTATAGGTCCAATCAGCCTAAATTGTGCCTCAGGTGACTACCTACAGGATCTTTTAAGGTTATTATACAGTTTGTAAATAAAATAAATGTTTTGAGAATTTTGTACCATTGAGAATGTACGATGCTTCAGCTCTAGTCATGGACTAGTTTGATGGTCTAGTCAATTTTATTGAAGGTTGGACTGTAATTTTTTTAAAGCAAAGTTTGACACGGTTTTTCGTCATTTCATCGTGCAATCCAAGATATGACGCTATGGGGGGGTTAACACTGAAAAAAGTATAAGGTAATTAAATGCCACTTCAGATGTGGTATTTATGTTTGACTGCCAATACTGCACTAAGGTCTTAAAAACTGGTCTTAAAAACTTAATATACAGTTTTTAAGACCATATTGCAGTATTGGCAGTCAAACGTAAATACCAAATCTGAAGTGGCATTTAATTAACTTTAACTTTTTTTCGATAATAGATTAGTGAAATTGTTTGTTGGAAAATAAACGTCAACGAATTGGAATATCAATGCCTAATCATTGCATATCTAAGCATAGCGAATTAACAATGCCAAGTTGTGGGTTGAGGGGATGCTGATATCGGAGGTACTTGGTGCTTTAACACGGTTTTTATATGGTATACAAACTTAAGATTATTTGGGAAGGGAGTGTCCACAATATTACAACCCCCCAGTTTCACATGATTATGTCGTCTGAAATTTCTAAAAAAAGGAGTAATGGTAAGCAAGAGGTGAAGTTACGAATGTGTGTTCATATACACTCATTGAGTCAAAAGTTTCTGACTGCGTGTGTGTGATGAATTGTGGTCATATGAGGCCAAAGTGTCCCCATTGAAAGGTTTCAACTGTTTATACACACAAATTGGCGACGTTATTTTGTTTCACACCTCAGGGTCAACCTCACACCGAGTGCTGTCAGTTTTATAGTAGTTGGCAACAGTTGAAATGACTGGGGAGAATTGGGTGACTTCACATTCGAGTTTTAGAAATGAAGACCTCAGGGGGAAAGTCACTTTTGCCTCCTAAATGAGTTAAGGTTGGCAACAATGTCACCTGTGGGTCTGCTTTCATGAAGGATCATCAAAAAGGTGAAAAAAAAGAGTGGGATCAGTCTGATATAGCAGCTTGTGATTGAAAAAGAGGGAATGTCAGAAGTAAGTTTAAACCAAATCAATAGTGTTAATCATGATGGTACAAATTTTTTTAATCAAATTAATAATCATGTTGCTATAACTGCAGAATCAAAAATAATGAAATTTATTGATCGAGTGTTACAGGGTCAAGGCCAAATCAAGGTGAAATACAAAGATCTTTTACATCTGAGTCAGTTTTGTTCAAAAATGGAGGCTAGCAAATATTTCACGAAGCTTCGTCATAATATCGTAAATAACAAAAGAAAATAATTGAAGAAATAACGCAAAATAATTTTGTGAACCAGCTACTCTTTTACCTTTTATCAATTTTGATCAATTTTATCAATTTATCTATACATTCCCTTCTTTTTCCCCAGTTTTTATTTATTTATTTTTATTTTTTTGCAGAAAGTTCGTGTTTCTTTCTATAATAAATGAGTTTCTACAGCCACTGTTTGGTTTCCATTACCTTTTCTTTTTGTAAGTAGCAGGTGATAAATAATGTTACTATTGAAAACAAAATTACCTCACCTCACAGCTGAACGAATAATGATTCCCCCCTGCTTGGAAGTTTCGAATTCAATTTACTCAAAACGCATAAAAAGTGACATTCCCCCTTTTTTCCCTGTGGTCTTCAAATGGAATGCTCCAAAAATGTCTGAGTGCAGACTGCAATTTTTCTGCTTGAATAGTTCACTTTTATATGACAAGATTGGTTTTCTACAACGACACACCCAATCAGGTGACTCTCAGAAAGCAGACTAACAAGTACTGGTTTTGAGATCGAGTTAGGCCAGACAATACTCATTTTCAACGGATAAATAACGACAATTTAATTAAGGGTGTTTTTGTTATTTTTACATGGCCCACATAGTCGTGGTGCTCCAGACTTGTAGGTACATGTGAGAGGCACGACAGAGAGAAGGTTAAACATGGACCATGAATCCAGTGGTTACTATTGCAGGGGAGATGAGAACTCTCACTCCTTGGTTTATTCTTTGTTACTCAAAACTCTGGAAATATATTTGATTGAGTGGATTTACTGCACTTGTAGGTGTATTTACAACGTTGCACAGAGTTCTTGAGAATAAATCAATTAATTGAACTGTGAAAATCCAGAGAACTAAACAACACTGTCGTATCAACTTCACCTTCTTCCTACAATTGAATGGGTGTCTAGAAGCAGGGCGTATGTTGAACTTTTCGATTTTTGTTTTTTTCCGTAAATAATGGATTATTTCATATTGTCAAGACGATTGGATGATAGCGACAGCTGTCGCTTAGCTCAGTGACTACAGAGTCTTAGTCGACTATCAAGTATAAGGATTTGATTCTGAATATAATTTCCTTCAATTTATATTCCACAAATTTTTTGATTTGAGGCCTCCTCACGCGAGAATTTCACATTTTCTCATATTTAAACATATTTTTATTTTTTGAATTAGGTTTAGATGTTCTATCGAGTTGAGCTACCACGCGGTTGCATAAAACCAATCGTCGTTACATAGCGACACCGACACTTGTCGCTATCTTAACGACGTTTTGTTGTCGTTATAATTCACTGGGTATCCTTATCATCTAGTTTTTCGCATTCCATTCTGATGTTGTTTTGAAACAGATTGGCAAAAGAATAAAACTATACTCTGAATATTTTTATGAGTATTTCTGAGTTTCGTATCATTTCCTGCACCCTCCAAGGAACCACAGAAAAATTAAAAGTTACTTCGTATTGCAGGTATTTTGATTCGACATTGTAGATATTGTAGGTGTACATCTCAAATGAAGAGTGTATTTCTGGCTCTAGGTGAAATACCCCAACAGTACGACCCAGATGGGATTCCGTAGGTAGCGAAAAAGTCAGCAAAACGTACGTATGTCATCAACCTGCTGAACAATTTGGAAAAAGTGAGTTTTGAAAGTTTTTTCGTCCTCCTGAAAAATTGCGAAAATAACATACGCCCTTATTCTAGACACCCATTCAATTGTTGTTCCCACAACTCTCTGCTACCAAGAATTTACTATCGACTGTGAATGTTGATAATTTGTTCTTTCAATATCTGTAGGCACTGTTCATAAAATATCAACTGGTAGATATCCACTGACTACTTCAATCCTTCGTGGACTTGCCACTCCGGGATTCCTCCACTTGATCAATATTTGTCACCCATTTCTGAGAGCTTTCAGTGAGCCATATAAGTGGCGGGGGAGGGCTATGAGGGCTATCCAGAGCAATCGCTACCCAAATTTTTCACAAGTCTTGATATTGACTGAATCCCGAGTAAAAAAAAAGGTCAACAGAGAAACCGAGACAAATATCACTCTTATAGAAAGAAAGTAATTGCAAATTCGAATACCTTCCTGCACTATCAAGTCTGCCCACGTAAGGAAGAACGTCCTAAGTCCATTTCTTCAGTTTTTGAGTTAAGGACATGGTCTCTGGTAGAGGTCGACGAGAAGGGTTTTTTGAGCTCTGTTAGAACGTCCTAAATTTAGTAGAAAGCAGTGAAAAACCGCTTTGTCTTAAGTCTTTTGTCACCACTTTGCTACCTAATTATACAGGCTATACTTATCTAATTATCGACACTGAATCACGTGGTGATATCAGTTTTTGGACTTCATTAAACCGGATTGATTAAGCGTGATTCAGTGTTAAAAAATAATAATATTTCATGTGCCACAAGGGGGTTTTCCTTCTTATCGAAATTACGACAAAGGCGCTCCAACTTTGGCACCTTCTGGACGCCCAAACAAAAAGGTTGTCGAAGTAAAAAGTTCATGAAATTTGACGTAGGATTCGAATCTGCAATAAAAAAGGGGGGGTTCCAATTTGAAAAAACAAAGTTGACATGCGTAACCTGCATTTGCGCGCATGCGCGGCACACAAAATTGCGATCGTTAAATTCTTTGTAAAAAACTGAAGGGGACGTTAGTTCGATGTGTTTTTTGCTATCTCTCTTTATATCGAAATAAAAAGGGAGGTAAGAACCACCCTGTGTAATACTTCGTTAGGTCGTCCTATGTCTGACTTTAGCTTTCGAGGTAGGACGTTTTAACCTAATATTTTCCACTTAAGACACTCTGGGATTGCAAAAGACACGAGGGATAACTTAATTACTTAATTACAAAGTTCTTCATTTTTGGGAGTCATTGACAGTCATCAATGAAGAAGAGTCCCTCGATGATGCAAACACTGATGTTACCAATTTAGACTGATTAGACATCGCAACCATTTTCAAGTGTTAGGTACCGCATTTGTTAATGATACTTCCAAAGTACTATTTTTCGATGTTATAATAATACGTTCATTCTTTCGAGTTGGTTAATGTACTAGTACATTCAGTGACATGTTACTTAAGCACAGTGTCAAAAATAGTTTAATATTAAAACTGTCCCCTTTTTATGTCTGGTGTATTTTTGAAGGTTCCCCAGCAATTAGTAATTATATTATTAAATTATATTTTACGTTTTGGTGCTGAGTTATAAAAGTGATAATCAAGGCTATTAACTGAAGAATAATTGATAAAATGAATTTACCTACCTAACGCAAAAAGGATAATAAATGAACTTTTTTCCCTGGAAGAATGGTAATTTGTTAATGATTTGGATACCTTAGCCAGTACTAATAAAGGTGTGGAACCAGAGAAAACAGGTTCCTATTTAATATAAGGATTTTTTGTGCACACTGATCTTTGAATATGAGGTAAAAAATGCCTACATCAGAGACTCCTGGACTTTCAATTTTAATTTAGGATTCAAGGTCTCCTGAAATGATAATTTATTGAAGAAACAAATTTTATATGGGGTAATAATAGTATTTTTTAAAATTGAATGAAACAAAATGTTCCCTGTAGATAGGACGTTCTAACCTGGTACCATTTTTTGGGGGTAAACCCTTGGCTGAAAGGGAGAAAGGAACGAATTTATTCTCATTTAGCTGACGATTCTTCCGCTTTGCTGAACGCACCCCTCCAAGACTATAAAATTTATTCATTAAATCCTGTAAATTCACTATCGTGTTACTAATTTTGTATTTCTTGATTGTGATGAATGGTTTGCTGAGGGTCCCCTGTAACCCGGGGAGGTTAGGCTATCACGCCCCACCCAGAGAGATAGCCTGGTGTGCTTTCACAGACCTACCTATCCCAAGAGTGGTCAAACTAAAAACACGAGGAGCAAAGGAAACTCAGCAAACCATTATAAGATTAATGTGTAACACGATTGTGAATTTCCGAGATTTTCTGAAAATAATTTATATGAATGAATGCATTTTACTAAGAAAATCCCGTTTTGTGAGGGTTTTTGGAGTTATATAATTCGGCTCCCTTTAGCCCTAGGGACTTGAATCTTTTCAAAGGCACTGGAAGAAGTAAAAACGGAGCTCCTTACGAAATTTCAAGACAATTGGTGAATGTGGAGAAGCTGTAGGCTAACTGAACAAGAAGAAGATCACGATAAGGGGGTTTCTGAAGTTATACAACTCTGCTTCCTTTAGACCTAGCGACTTGAATCTTTTCAAAGGCACTCGGTCAAGTTGAAACGAAGCTCTGTGCAAAAAGCTCCACCAAGGTATTTAGTCTCATTTTTTGGGGGGCGAATCCGTGAAGCTGTTACACTTGTGCAAAGTCAAACTATAGTCGCCCTCCCGGTAAACCCTTGGCTGAAAGGGAGAAAGGAACGAATTTATTCTCATTTAGCTGATCTATTGCAAGACTTCTTTCGCTTTACTGAACGCACCCCTCCATGACTATACAATTTATTCATTAAATCCTGTAAATTCATATCAAGGTAAGCAATTGCATGGTTGAACAGTATGTGGATGAGTTGAGGGAATAGATATGAGACATGATCGAAGAAGTTGGGCTTGAAATAATTGTACTGGGTGGATGGCAGAAGAAATCTCTCGAAATCGCAAAAATGGACTCGGGACGTTCTTCCTTATGGGGGCAGAAGTTGTTAAGTGCATACCGAGAAAACCTTTCCTCAACACTATCAACTGAAACTATGCAGGCCCTCCCAAAGACTCCATTTAAGGAAAACAAAATTAGAAATCAGGGAAACAATTGAACTTTCAGAGCAATAATTGTATTTATTCTTTGAAATCAGGAACCAAAATTACTCTAGGCACTAATAAGTTTGTCATATACATGCATAATCGGGTCAAGTCGTCAGAAATGTTCAATTTAACCGTGTGGTGGGTTGATATTATACGAGTACGTAACTCTAAAATCACCCATTTGATACAAAACCAGAGGTTTAATTGGATTGAGGACAAAATCCTGCTGGTGGAGGAGGGTCTGATTGCAGAATTTGATATTAATTTAAAATAATAAAAATAAAATAAATAATAAAATAAACCCACACGATAGCTTGAGTACATGTACGTGTGTATGGATGGGCATCAAGTCATGATATGCACAATCGTAGCAAAATGGGTAAATGAAAAATTTCAATCAGTTATCCTAAAAAGTAAAATTAAACAACGCACAATCTTTGTGAACTTCATCCGACGTATATATAAAGAGGGCCTTTCATGGACAGGTTCAACTGTTGCCATTTACAACCGCCAGTTTGCATACAAAATCCCAAAGGGCACGTTGACAAACAGTACATTCCAATTTTGCTCAACAATAATGAAAGTACAGTCAAAAAACAAGTGGGAGGGGATTCAAATTGTCAATAAAGAAAATAAATAAGTTAGGTTATAATTGCATAATTCTATAAACATAGATAAAGAGAGGCACTTTTTTTTTTCTTTTCAAAAATTTCATAAAATGGATTACGCCATCATTAAGCAGCTATCCCTAACAATTAGTGGAAAATATTGTTTGGAGTGATTCATCTTCTCTACGTAGATAAGTTATCTACAAGAATAATTTGTACCAAACATAATTTGGTATTATGATCAATGCTTAGGGGCGATGTGCCTTTAGACCTTCAATCAAATCACTAAGGGGCCATATTATACCATTGAAAGACTAGAGCATGCTATTTACTCAAGAAAAGGAACGACATTTCAAAAATCATTAATATACTAGGTCAGCATATGGGCGAAAAATATCAGCGAACATGAACTTTTGGTCCCGGAATATATTTATATATTAAAATGTAACACAAGTACAAATTAGTATATAAATATATTAAGTAAAACGTCTTGAGGTCTCACCGTATTTCTATAATTTAGAATATGAAACGATAGCATGACGATGTACTCATAGTGAATTTAATTGTACAAGTGAGTGGTATTTCTCACACCGTTGTATTAGGCACAGTTTAAAAACAAAAAAATTTACCGATTTTCTTGTACGTTGGCAAATGACAGAATTACGATGATACAACATGCCGAAATGATTAAAACTGCTGGATCGTACAACCAATTTACAGAGTAATAACATCAATTAAAACCAACAAACTTTATGATACAAACAACCACGAGAATAAACAAGTTAGAAATAAATAGGGGAAGACAGAAACCAAGTAAAATTATGTCACTATTCTCTCTTAATATGTACCCCAACAACCATTTGTGCAATATGATTAAAAAAGGTAACTTTCATGTGGTAAAAATTGAACAGCTGCATTCTCGAGAAGAAAGCAGTGCACTTCTCTTCATTAATAATTAATACTAAATTATATTTTACATTGACAATAATTTTCGGTAATTGTCACAGAATAATGACATTGGGCACTTTGGGGGGAGTAACAGTACAGTACACTTCAACTCTCAACGACCCCTGAGTAAGAGTATGTTAAAAACTAACCATTACACTATTAGTTCAATAAATATGATCACATTGAGTCACTTCGCATTTCCTTCAAGCGGTTTATACCGACTCTCACGTATTTTACAAGATCCTTCAAGGAACTATGAAGCGTCAGGGGTCCACACGTTCGGTCCAATTCGATGAAGAACTCTGGAAAAATATCAACAACGACAGAATTAATTTAAATAATTAGAAACCTGATTGACAACAGAAGAATCACTCGACAGAGTGAAAAGTTTCAGTGAGGCGTGCAGTTTGTGCCCCTGGTCTCGATCTTTTTGTTCGACCGCTCTGGGGATAGACGGTTCTGAATGTCTATCTCTCTGGGTGGGCATATTGCCTAACCCCCCTTGAACAGGGCTCTCATTAACCCATACATTACATTTACGTGGTTGGTAGGTACGTGCTGGCTTTGCCTCGGTACCTCCTCCACTATTTTTTGAAATTTGAGGAGCTTTCCCAGAAGGGACTCCTATAGTAGGGATCAAACCCATTTTGCGTATAAGCATTTATATTGGCAATTCAAATTCTTGACATTGTTCAATTTTTTCACTTCTTCTTCCTTCTCTATTTTAATTTCCATGTTTCTACATTTCATTGGGTAAGCTTCCATATTCAAATTTCTATAACACCACTGCCAATATCCATGCTTGTCGGGGGTTAGTTCTCCAAAAGTAGTAATTTGCAGTAGTACCATTACGATGGAGGTCAACCATACCTGGGAGTTTCCCAGTTGTACTTCCTGGATTGGAACTCCATACTACTTTCAGTACCCCTTTTTAGTGAATTTTTGAACAAAATATTTTCTATCAACAACAGCCTGGCATACCAGGTGTTGTTTGAAGGTGGGAGTGTGATGACTGCTGTGCCCCTGTTGTCGATCTTTTTGTTTGACCGCTCTGGGGATAGACGGTTCTGTGGAAGCACAGACCAGATACCCCTCTGGGTGGGCATATTGCCTAACCTCCCCTTGAACAGGGCACCAAAGCAGCCATACATTACAAGTTCAACAGGTTTTAGTCGAAGCGAACCACCACATTATTGGTTTATGTTTTATGGTTTATTGATTTGGATGGCGGTGGTATCATGGGGCCTACAGTAGGCAGCAAGACTAGTTACAATTTTCAACCATCAACATCCTCAGCAGTAGTTTTACCTCTCGTGACTAACTACTCGAAGTAAAACTAACAACCTGAAATTTTCTTTTACTGGTAATTACATGAAGGCAACAGCCCATATGAGAGGGTAATTCTAGCAGACCTGATCCCACCGGTGAGAGGTTTGTCACCCAATCAAGTCTGCTTGTAAGTGGTATCTGGGACTGCTGCAAATCTTTCAACACATCAAAAATCCCAATCACTCTTATGACCGGTTTAGAACTCACGGATGTAGTTATAATTTGAACTCGCTGTTAGTTGTTGAACGGATTTAGATTTACAGGCAGAGACCGCTCTGAAACCTCCAATATGTCACTGGTACAAGTGGGAAGTACAAGTATTGAGGGTGAATAAATTGACCAAGGAAATCTAAGCCTGACCTCTCCCCAATATATTGGATTATTCTATAGCATTTCCCATATAGTTGTTTACCAATCGAATCCATGTTTAGATGTTGGATCAATCAACTGACAAGTTATTAAGACTGAAAATAACAAAACCAGTCTACCCCTCAGTTTGGTTGGGAAAACTAAATTAGTTTGGGGAAAAACTAGATTTGACTGGGAAATGCTTAATATCCCTGGTGAAAACATCACATTCTGCACCATTTGAACTAGAGATTAATACGTATAGGGAATGACAGTGATTTTTTAAAATTTTCCACCAATCACCTGGCCGTACGCATCCATGTGAATCCAGCTTCACTCTATCCACCTTCCACTAGCGCCTTTAGCTTCCCTTATTCCCCGTAGACCACTAGCGCTCTCGAACTTCCAGATTATCACACATATCGCACACGTAGAATGAAAGGGGCACATCTCATAAATCGCAATTCTTTGTAATGCCCTCATCAGACGCAATGGTTATCAACTAGAGCCACACAACCACTTAACAAAAAAAAAAAAAAAGAAGGATTTTGAAGAAACTGAAAACTTCTAAGTTGATTTCCCTGAAGTAGTAATTTTGAGATGTAGGTACCCATTTCATTCTACATGTACGATATTTACCAAATTACAACACCTACACTATTCACCCAACACACAATAATTCCAGAATATTATTTCTTAATTTATAAGCCAGTTGGGGTTTTATGCCGAGAAAAGGGCAAAACATGAAGTACCTATTGTTAAAAGGACCAGAGCAGGGTATTAAATTGATCCAATTTATTTAACACAACTAATTGTATTTCACCAAAGCACTCTTCTTTTTTTTTTTTTTTTTTTTTTTTTAGGAATCCTCTTTCTTAACAACCAACTTTTTGAACTGACTGTTTTAAACAACAACAACCTGTTTCTTAGGTCCTGGTCACCTGACCTGTAGCTTCCTTACACCATATTAAACCGAAATGCGTCATGTGACGCCATATTGCTCCCTTCCTCATTCCGACATCATTCAGTCGAATGCCTCCCCATGTAATGCCTCACGATGTTACCAGTTTTCCATATTTTCAATTCTTCTACCACAATAAACCATCGATTTCCCGACTTTATTCGTTCATTTATCTTTCCTCGTACAACTATCTTCTACGATAATTAGAGAATTCCATATAAATGTGTATGAAAATTGTGTTGTGAATATCAGTAATGCTGATTTAGATAGATTAACGACATACCTTTGTGTTTCCCCTTATGCACCAGTATATCAGCTTGATCCCAAAGATCGTGGGCTGTAAGTAATGACTTGAAGTTAGCAGTCTGCTTTTGCATTGAATGGTGAATAGGAAGGGGAACTGCTATGCAAGGTCCACAGGGCGCCACAGGCGGATGAGGCTGTCCTTGGGCAGCAGCTCCTCCTCGAAGCTCACCACTGCTGTAGCCAGAAGATTGCGATCCCACAGAACCAACACTGCTCGCAGGAGAAGGCGTCGGGGAACAAGGCGATGGGGTACCCTGCCCCTGAACAACGGATCCGCACTGTTCCACCGGTGTTGGTGGGTTTGCCTGAAAGATGTAATCGAATTGCTTTGACAAAATATTACATATCTGCCGATATATAGCGAACTGTTCCCATAAAGACAACCTACCCTCATGGTATACATACCTTTTGCATATAGTCATTTACCACCCTTTGACACTCTTTCACTTCAGCCTTTCTCATCTTGAATTGTTTTAGGTACAATAGAGACTGACATCGCAAACTGGAAAAAATTCATTAATTGACTACTATAAACTTCACATTTCTTAGTAAGTAACACGTTTCAATAAGAACACACGACACGGTCCCTTTGAGCCATCTTGTTTTATTGACACCTCTACATTGATTTAGCTTTGGGGTTTTAGGTACTGATTGGTACCAAGAGACAAGGTTTTGTGAAACTAAATGTCCTATACCGTATACGGTAGAGCGGGGGAACTTTGTGGCAAAACAATTCGTTGTCCATAATTAGACGTAAATGCCGCTGTAGTGCTTCCTGCCTTTGAAACCCGTACAAGCCTCTCTCATTGATAGAACCAAGATGTCAGAAAACTCCCAAACTTCTGGTAGGGCCGCTTACTGGGTTTTCATATGAGATAAGTAGTATTTTTCAGTATTTTAACATCTATCTAGCTTCAATTTGTCATTTTCTTCAATATCTTCATTTCTGCTTTTTGTAGCAATTTTTTGATGAAAATATTGGGGAATGATCAGGTATCACTGTGAGAGTGGTTGATGGCTGGCGGGCGGGTAACTTTGTGAAACCCATTTTTTTCCCCCTTATTGGTATAGTTTCATGTCACTGGCAGCCAGCCTGTGAAAATCACCCTCAATTCAATGGCTAAAAAACCTGCATTGGTCAATTTACAAAAAAAAAAAAAATCCGAATCCGATTTGCCCAACTTTTCATCTTTTCCAGATTACTAGAGACCACTAGAGAGATTACTAGAGCTTCGCTTTGTGTTCAAATTAAAGCTAAATAACTCCTCTACAACTTTTGTTCGCATGGCTTTCCTCGTGGGATGTATTGGATCTATTGGACCTACAGAGCTGGGGTTGGGCCTAAATTGTAGCTTATATGGTTTACTTTAATAAAAATATGAAGGACTTCCCGTAGGAAACAATATTTCTTTCAACTTTTCGACTTTTTACTGAAAATATACTATTAAATACAATAAATAATGGTCAAGAAGCAAGATGTAGGATATTTAACAATGACTGTTTTTGGGATTTGGCATATACGTTTGGTGAAAATTGGCCAAATTTTAAAATTTAGGTGTTCTTTGAACTTGCCATTAAATTTTCTACAACTTTGATTCCAAGAGTGTTTGGATAAGACCAGGACTTAGGATGCTACAGACGACAGAAAATTACGTCAATTACCACCCTATAAATTGGTCTTTTGAGGGGGGGGGGGGAGTCAATTGACATCAACGGGCGTTTTTCAGGAGTTATAAAAGATAAAACTGTAGAAAGTCAGATTCCTCGTTTTCATGACTATTTTAAGGTTTTAGAGGTTTTACTAGAGAGCAATTGAACCTACAAGCTTCGCTTTGTGTTCAAATTAAAGCTAAATAACTCCTCTAGAACTTTTGTTCGCATGGCTTTCCTTGTGGGATGAGTATTAGACCCAATATTCAAGCCAACAGATGACTGAAACTTAAAATTTCGAACGTTTTGGATGAAACAGCCATTTTCCGAAGTCCAATATCTCGAGATCTATTGGACCTACAGAGCTGGGATTGGGCCTAAATTGTAGCTTATACGGTTCGATTTAATAAAGGCATGAAGGACTTTCCGTAGGAAACCAAAAACTGAAACAAGTCCGGAAAATATGAGGTTTTTTGGCCCCCAAAAAGTTTCCCCCAGGGATGTCGAAGCTTCAAATTTGGGGAATACTCCTCAAACATGTTGTAACAACATAACAAAAATTTTGTATGGTTTTCTGTAATTTTGTTTAGGCCCTAACCATCTGCAGTGACTGACCTATTTGGCCAACTCGATTATGAGCTCAACCAAAATGTCTTCAAAATTCAAATTGGGCGAATTTCGCTTTTAAACTTGGTTTCAACTTTGATTTCTTGTCCAATTTTTGTATGAGCTCATAATATGCTTTTCAGATTTCTCGCAGACTAATTTGGTTTTTAAATTAATTTTTCAACAAAGAGGAGATGCTCTATTTTGTCTTGGTTGCTTATCAAGTTAGTGTTCATTCTAGTCTGGTAGTAGTTATGTAGAATGCACAGTGTTACAAACTAAGACTGATTTTGCAATATTTCTGTGAAACCTACTGTGGCAAATGAAAAATAAATTGTGATGTTTAAACAGTGAATTTCAATCATTTAAGCTTTTTTTTTTAATAAAACTCTGTTTCCAGACCCAGGGAACGAGTTTTTCTGTTTTAAAAACATAAATGCTCAGTTCCCTGGAGTAACATTGTTACAGTAGTCGTTGAGTCACGATTTCAATGCTAAAACATTGTGACCAAATGTAACCCCGCCCAGCGGGGAAAAAATGGACGGAGCTGTACAATTCGACTGCAGGAAATCTGATTGGAGGTTGAGAAATGGAGAAAACCTCAAAACCTGTCCAACGTTCCCCCACTCTACATAATAATAGTTGATTGATGCAAAATGAACTTGATGTACAATGGTGATTTTGAGCAATGCAACAGTTAACTGCGGTGAAAACGATTCAGTTTCGAGTTGATCAAGTTGCTCAAATTTGAGTTGCACAACCTTCTAATAACTGTAATCCACTAAAAGACTCACCTCAAAACTTCTAATTTATTATGGATGAGTGCTTGTGGAGCAGTGCTGTTCTGCTTACTACGGAACTTGGATGATATGTACCTGAAAAAATGACAATCGTGAGGTTGATCAATCGAACGTAATCAGAAAACAAAATCTGTTAATGTTGATAGAAGATGTCACTTACTCGATGAGATGAAGTGTGTCTTTATACATAGTCTGAGCAGCTTTTTCAGTGACAGTCTCATGTTCCATAGCGTTGCCCGTAAGCAAAAAGTACATCACTGCCTCCAAATATTGCATACCTTGAGCAGTGTCGTCACCTTCCTTATCAGCAGCGTGCTTCAATCTTTTAGCTTCTGACAGATAAGTGTCCCTGCAAGTTTTCATAACACAATAGTAAGATAGCACAACATGTTCTCTCATCCAAATATTAGTCCAGTCAAATAAGGAAAGGACCACGAAATGACCTGGGGAAAGTGGGAAATCGTTCTAAAACCTCCCTCCAGAGGGTGCAGCTTACCTTATGGTGCCACAAACCTCCTAAACAACGCATTCTTACAAAAACCTTACTGCAAAACAATTTAAACAGCAATAAATTCTGCGTTGATTGGACCAATTTATAGGGTGGTAGTTGCACCAGTAGATGGCACTTCCACCAGTAGATTGGAACCACTAAATTGTTTGAATTTGGCGCCATTTTACTCGATCGAGAAAACCATTGCCTCAGATCATACAGTAATTGTTGTAGGCAGGCAGAGGCTGATTCAGAGTTGGGACGGCTCGCGGCATTAACCAAATCGTCAGCATATAAAGCAGAGAAATTGAGGGCTTCAGGATTCAGGAAGGGGTAAGCCATGGCAGTAAATTGTGTAGAGGTACGGTGATGAACATCCTCCTTGCGGAACACCAGCTGCTATTGGTCAGGTTGTTGAGAGTTTAATGCTCTTTGATTTGTTACTCAGTAAGGTTTTTGCTAGGATGCGTTGTTCAGGAGTTATAAGCGAAAAACTGTAGAAGTTCAGATTCCTCGTTTTCAAGACTGTTTTAAGGTTTTAGAACGATTTCCAGCTTTCCTCAGGCCACTTCGTGGCACCCCTTCCCTTTCAGGTCTAATTTCACTGGACTAAGTGGATCATTTTGTTACCTATTTCACACATTGAAGCAAAGTTTCTGAAATGAACACTTGGAACGTTAAGAAGTAGACTCACTTATCATCGTTGTCATATAGATCACTATCATCGACCTGTTCAAAGTAAGAAAAATATGTGAGTTTCTTCGAGACATCTTTGTTAACTCTATCACGCTTCTCTTCAACATCCACGTTTCGGTTATCGCCATCTTTTTCTTTCTCCCGTTCATGATTCGTTGGAGGTGCATCAACCAAAGAACTCTCGCTCTGAAATTAAACAGATTTCGTGAATTATTGTATGTTACAAGGTGTTAGCGAGGTTTGGATGTTTTCGATAATCACAAATGAAATGGTAGTTTCAACTTCATAACGCCAGATATTCGCACAACTCGGATCCACCCGCACTAGGGACAATTGGGGTAAATGTACTCACTATTGCCGAAGGTCGTTCTCCGTGTTTCTTTCTCTTGGTGCCTGGCTTGGAAGGTTGTCTCATGGAGCTGGCATGACTTGAAGAGGAACTTGCACTATTTCTTCTCTCCCGTTTCAAGCCAGAGTTGCTACGGAGAGTGGAATCAATTAGAAATCGTAGGCATAAAAATTTATCGTGGCAGTACAGTGAAGTGAGTAAATTAGATGGGGTAGCGGTTGTTCAGTTGACACTCCTAAAACCAGTATAATAAGAAGACTGGTGAATTGATATATCCAAATGTGTCAGGAGGCCTGAAGACAGGCCCAAAACACCTACTCGAACTAACAGGGGTGTTAAAAAAATAATAATTTGCTGATTTAAACCGGCTGACCCGGAAGAGAGGACACAGCAGTAATCGCCATGGAGCAAAGGAAGCCCAACAGGAATTACTGTGAATCGGCTCTGCTGATGCTGTGTCACTCAGCAGGTTCAGCGAAGGATGGTGATTGCGTGGGGAGGATCTCAGGGCGCCAAAGAGGGCTGCAATTGCGCGAATTCCACTAACTTGTGGGATGAAAGGGACCTCCGGATGACAAAAGCGAACTGGTTCAACGAGAGGCCGCCTCATCAGGTGTCCAATTACAGACATCTTATAGCAATCACAAGTAATACGTACCGGGCCGCCATCACACATGACAACATACAGCCGTGCCTCATCACTTACTGGGTAGTAAATCCCGAAAAATAAGATAAATTGTGGATATTATAGTACAATATACTATAATATCCACTATAATATTATTACAGTGGAAAATAAGGAATCTTCATGAGATATACTAAAGAAAACAAAATATGAAATACTGGGGGACAAAAATGAGAATCAGACGAAATTGAACAAAGACATAATACGACCACATCTGTGATTATGATGTTCTATCGACAGAATCGACAAAATCATTTAATAAAGCAGGTTCAATGTTTGTAATCAATTCACGTTGATTTACCTTGCATTGTGCTGCTGTCCACTCTCAGGTCGGATGTCAGGAGTGAGTCGCTTGATGACCTCAGCTTGAATCTGCTTTTGTTCTTCTTCCTTGACCACCTCGGGAGTTTCAGTGGATTTCTTCTTCTTATTCTTCTCGTCTCTGGATCGATGTTTATCCGTATGTTTCCGATCCCTTTTGTCACTCTTTTGGTCTCTCGATGGTTTCTTGGTTTTCTCAGCACTTTGCCTCGTGTCCGGGATTTCGGTGTGCGTTCTCACTTCTTCAGAACGCTTTTTACTAGGTACATGGGATAACCTGCTAAGGTCGATTTTACAGGTTAGCGACGGCTTGCCATCAACATAGACCAGTTTCGGTAAGGATATAAGAGGAGTTTTCTCCACAGGTTTGATGATTTCTGGGATTTTCTCCTCTTGAGTTGGGTTTGGTGAAGGTACTCTGGGAGGTGCTTCAACTTTTGGAGAGTTGTGTAACTGGTGGTCGGATTCTGTAACAACAGGAACCATACCTTTCCCTTTACCACCTTTTCCTTTTCCTCCCTTTCCAAGTCCACCTTCGTTGTCTCGCTTAGAAAATAATTTCCTCAAGGTGTCATTCTTCTTCTTGTCTTGAATTGACTGCCCTTCAGAATCGAGTTTAGGAGGACTTTCCTCTTTTTCAGCGTCACTTTCACTCGAGCCAAGAGGTGGCCGTTTGCCGAGTGCAGGAACAACCCTTGACACTGGCTTGATTGGAGATTGTGCAACCACGGGCGTCTCATCTTCACTACTAGACTCGTGCTTATTAGTCCGTTCACTGGAACTTTCTTTGACTGAGCGCCTCGAACTGCGAGGGCGAGCTGGTGGAGGGGCAGTAGCGTTCCATGTCTCATCTCCACTATCACTGGCGCTAATTACTCGCTTCCTCTTCCCTCCATCTTCCTCTACGTCTGGTGGTATTACAGGTTTCACAACTCTCTTCCTAGACCTCTTCCCTGACGGAGACTCCTTTTCAGTGCTTTTTGGAGGAGCTTTCTTCTTAGCTTTCTCAGGTGAAGGGTTGGATGGAGCATTGGGTTTACATTTTCTTTTTAGTTGAGATTTAAGTTCAACTTCATTCCCTGATGGCGTCCTTGGTGGCTTGTTCTGAGCCGGCTCAGGTTCAGGGATAACAATTGGTTCAGGTGGAGGCTCAGGGGAACTGTCAGGTATCTCAATAACTTCATCTTCACTGTCAGATTCGTGGATAGGTTTACTGCTCCATTTCTTCCCTCGAGTTCTTCCCTGATCCCTCTCAGGCTCTGGTCTCTTCTCTGAATCACTATCAGAAAAGCTGGAGATCAATGGTTGCGTTGTCTTGACACCTCTCGCCAGATCTACGTCACTTTCGTCACCATTCTTCGATTTACACAAGGATGGATCCTAAAATGAAAGAAAAAAATATCAAGTTTAAGATGATGTGGAAAGTGTGTCACAGGAACTATTTTCGTTCATTGGCCTGCACCATTTGAGGTGAGAGCTCCTTGTCAAATAACATGACGCTGCATACATGTCCAACGGGCCGCCAGGCTAACAGTTATGTAGATTAGTTGGACGTGTATTTGATTCAGAACAACTAATCTATAAGTGTGTGATCTATGGTTTGTGGGATGTTTTTATTTATTTTTGAGGTGCGAGAGCCAGCGAGCATCCAGAGTGCTTGGCAACTGGACAGTTAAGCCAAGCAGCTGTTGTAGCACACTATTAGTATGACGAGAGGAGGAGTGGGCCCGTTGGACATACAGCGTCGTGTGTCCAAGTACACGTCAGGACTTGAATAACAACATTGCACCCATAAGGCAAGAAGGACTAGTAGATATTCACAAAATTATTTCCTGTATCAAATTATCTACTCACTGGTGATATTCGACGTTCAGGCTGAGGAGGGAGAAATTGCTGGAGGCCCCAAGAGCGCGGCCTCTGCGGCTCTTGAACAGGCGGAGGAGGCTCTTGGACTGGAGGTATGGAATTACTGGAATCAGACTCTGAAGATTCCGAACCAGAATCGTCGCTGGAGGAGCTGCCGCCAGGAGGTGAAACGGACATCGGTCGGATAGGCTCAGGAACGACGCTGACGGCCGGCGAAAGCCTGTAACATTTTATTATCGTCAAGTCGGTGCTGAATGAGAAAAACACTGATATGAAAAACACACTGTCGAACGCTGGGTACCACTTCAAGAACCAAGCACGTCGAGTATCTTTATGGAAAACTCGACAAATTTATTCCTATATTGAAAAATGTTAGCTAAGCGGACGCTGAGGAGCGTTTGAGGGTAATTTACCTACCACTTGTACAGTCTACCCTGGAGTAGGTACCTACGCAATCTCTAATTTCACTTCATTTCTTTATTTCCACGAAGATTTCATAATAATAAGAGTACATTGACCGACATTGTGGAAAATCCTCCACCACGGGCTTGCCCATATCAGGGTCAGTCTACAAATACAAACATAAAATCAACATCACACCAGTATATTCCAGAAAAACTTTGATCCAAGCATGAAGGAACGCTCTCCGAATTCTCTCTGGTTGGTCCATGTATGCAGGGTACGAATCCTGAAGCTCCCAACAGGGTAAGGTATTCACTGGCCCACCTATTTAAAACCCACCGTACTAAAAAACATTCCTTATTTGTACGGATATTGAGATAATCAGTGAAGTCAAACGAAAAATTCTCAACGTAAACCACTGCGCCACTGTTCTGATTGAAGTTTCCCATTTCCTGTCATGTCCAATGTACTAGACATTGGATTTACAACCAACATTCACATAACACTATTATTCTTGGTTTTTGCTCATTATCAGCAAATCGCTCGTTGCCAGGGTCAGAGGTAACCTCACCATTGGATTTTAGGGGATTCCCTCCAGATCCCTCTCCAACTTTAGGGGGAAGAGGAGAGCCGGAAAATAATTCCATGGTCACACCCACCATTAAAACTCGCACTGGTAGAGTTGTAAAGAAGCCAAAGAGGCTTATTGAGGAATTTGATAAATTCAACATCTAAGACATTTTTGTATGGTTTCAGGGAGAGCAGAGATGCTTCCTGAAAGAAATCTTCATAGTATTTTCTATATTTCTCAATCATGAAATTGTATTGTACAAGTAGAATCACGAATTACGCGAATATTTTCCAGGATTGAACTAGTTGATTTGTATTCTGTAATTTGAATAGTGTTTAGCAGTGTACCTATTAACCTGTAAAAAGAGAATTTTATTTTCAATTTTGATTAAAATTTAGGGGGGAAAGTGTAGTATCCACGAAAAGTCAATTACTAGCTCGAGACCTTCGAGACCTTCCCTACATTATAAATAGCGAAGGAGCGCAATAAAATTCATTCATTGTTCCGTCATCTGCAAGTGCATCATTTCACCTCTTCTCCCAAACATCACAGAGGGCTACCAAAAGGTTGTCCAATTGTTTATTCAAGGCTTCTGATATTTAAATGATATAAAAAATTAATTAAGGTTTCTCACCAAAACAAAATTTATTCAAGTCTTTTCGTGAGGAAATAGAGAACTAGGGCGGTATGACCAATGATTTCTAATGTGCCCATTAGGGTGTCCCTTATGCGGCTCAAAAATAAAAATTCTAGTACCTATATATATACATTTGTTTTACGCATACCCTGAATCCTCTGAATCCTTTCTATATGATTCAAATGACTTAGGTACTAAATTTCGTACCGGTCGGACGACGTTAACCCGTGCCGAAATCATTTTGAAGTTTACATAAAGGAAATAGCAGTAAACAAACAAAACTGATACGGGTTACAAGAAAACTGGCTATTATTAAAACTGGCTATATTAGAAAACTGGCTATTTCTCCCATAACCAATTATTCTAGAGGCTTGGTGACAGCACCATTCGATCTGGCGTTAGAAAATACTGTAGAACCCTTAAAAGACAGAATTTGGGCAAACGTGGTATTAGAATGATGGTATAACATACTTCTCTCTCTCTAAATCCCTATGTTTAACAAATATACTTACATCGTTTTATCCATCATTGGGGAAGGGGACCGAGTCCTTTGAGGAGGAAGATCACAATGTTTGACTATTGGAACTTGCATTGGAACCTGGGAAATACAATATAAATTAATACGTAGGTCATGTAGAAGTGAGGGAATGTACACCATATTGTATATACTTCACAGTATATTGGCTGCATTTTACATCACCTAGTTCATGGAAACTATAAAGACGATAACGTTTTATACAAGCACTAATCAAAAGTGGGGACTCCTCAAAATATTCACAAAAACAAGGGGTTTTAAAAGCATCACCAGCATATTCATGGTTTAGCATCTATTAGGGCAGAAGTGTGGGATTGGAATTAGAGATTTGTACCTTCGTGTCGTCATCGCTGTCCTCAGACAGGGTCAGGTCGGTTTGCCAGTCAGGTTCCACTCTGAAATGCAATGGAACATTACATTAGGAATTCCAGTTTTTGATTACAGTTTTTGATTATTGTTATGATACGTCCATATACAGTACGAATATGAAGTAAAAAACACAAATAACTCGGTAGGTTGAGTTTAGTCGCTTCATTACCTACTGAGCGTGGCTCTACATTGTTTTCTGTGATAAGGTCGATAAAAATGATAATGTACAATTAAATCAGCGCCCAGCGTCGCCGTATGGCATCACTGGAGGCAGCTGCGTGTTTATGTGATTCTTTAATAAACCTTGGTCTCTGTGATTTACTTTCGACTATTTTCAGTGCGATGCCATAATATGGCATCACACTGAAAATATTATGGAAAATAACATGGTAAACCATATTATGGTTTCGCTGGGCTCTTGCCGGGGTATTTGTGATTAGGTACTTCATCAGTTCATATAGCTTGTCTTTCTCCGTCAATTTGGTTTATTCTAATGAAAATTTTTCGTTCCAAACCAGGATCTTCTCATCTCATCAAGATGCTCTGGAAACGCTTTTTGCTGACCCGCCTGACTGGTAGGTAATACGACTATTGACTTGTATGTAGAACCACCTTAACCTAATGTTCTTACCGACGAAGAGTCTGAAAATGAGGATGATGAGGTTGCAGACATTCGTCATTTGCCAGGAAAACAATTATTAGCTCCCGCAGACTGCCAGTCTCAAGTGAGAACCATGTGCCAGAAATGTAAGGTTGGATTATGCATAGATTGAATCATTGATTTTGTATTATTCCTGATTTCATTTTGAGATTTCCGTCCAAAAGTGGCGAATACAACTAAATTGTTTACATAATCAATGCATTTTTAATGTACTACTAGATCCCAGCATTACCACGAATAGTTGATTGCACCTACATCCATACGTACATTCCATCACTCGTGGCGTAAGTGCCCAGCGTCGCCATATGGAATTTTTCAATCATTTTTCCCATTTCCCTGAGGCCCAATTAAACGATGTCACCAATTTGTGTGACAAAAAAACGAATAAAAAAAAGATAAGGTCGCTGATGGGTTAACTTGCATCTTCTTTGATATCAATATGCGTGCTGAACGTTTTTGACATTTCATTGAATAAGGGGGAAGAGGTGAAGTTGATCAGATATTGTGAGAACAGATTTTTCAGTCTTAAGTGTTCAGCGTGATGACTCATGAACTCCTTTTTTCATGGAACCTTTCGAGAGCCGAAAAATGGACTCACAATTAAGTTTTCACTTTATTAACTAGACGAGGAGGGCGATTCGATTGTAACCATCCTGATCGGTGTCCTGTGTACAATATCCTTGTGAATCCCATTACCAGTGACGGTCTAATCAATTTCCCAATAGATTCTGGGCCGACTCATACATAATGCTGGGCCTCCTGTAGTGATGTCCGCCAGTCCTCTCCATTTTGAGCTACTGCTCTTCAGTCCCTTGTCCCAAGGATGGAGCGAGCGTCGGCAGCCACACCGGAAGTGCAGCCGTCGAAGTTTTGGATTCTTCGCTTGGCATAAATCTTACCGTTTAATATTTGACTAGGTGGCTCATCTAGGCTTATCCTGGCAACACGACCAGCCGGAAACCATTCCACCTTAATGAAGTGGTTGACGTCACACTCTTCGACCTCATGATTCGTTCGACGTCTCCAGACGAGCTCCTCAGGACCATAGACCGCCACTAAGGGTGAGGACAGACTTGATCAATGTTTTGTACTAGCTCGCTGGCTCGCTTGGTTGTTCTGGAGGTCACCCTACTTTTAAGCTGTGCGACTGGTTGGAAGTAACATCGGTTAGCTGCCTGTATTCTACACTGCGCTCCTGCTCCAACCTCATTGTCGCTTGTTAATCTTCCAGAGAACCCAGAACTTGAATGCGTTCGGTTACCACTCTTGTACCATTAGTGATCATGTATGTTTGTAGTCTTGGCTTGATCAACTCACTCAAGTTGAAAAAGCGTCACTCAAGGCTGTAGATGTCCCCCGCCTACAATGTCGATGTCGTCAGCGTATCCAAGGAGCTGTGCTGTGCGATGGAAGATGATTCCACCAACCTGAACTTCACACTGCCAGCCCTCCCTGCTTTAAACCATTGCAGGTGGTGACAACATCCGACACCTTCCTATTGACGTTATGAATAGTTTGGAGGACTATCCTCTCACGAACGCTTCGTTTTCAAAGTTTTTGGTCCCCTGAATTTCAATGTTTTTGTTAAATTTCACGGGTGCCTTCAGAGGACGGACGGATTTCATTTCACATTTCACATTTTTATTTCAACCATGTATCATAAAGCAACGAGGGGTCAGATTTTCGGTTTTCACGACCCAGCATTTTCCTGAAATTTTCTGGATCTCACCCAAGATGTGGTTCGTACCAACCTGATATGACACCTACGAGAATGCAATTAACAATTCGATCAAAAATAATTCGATTTTTGGAGCTCAATTCTTGTTCGAAAATGCTTTAGAACAAATTTCGATCTGAACTAGTTGCCTGTTGTTTTGATGTCCACTGACAATCAACTACCGTACCAACAGCAAACTTCTACAAAGCACCTGATGTCTCTTCAGTACTGAACAGTCGAAAAAAATCCAAACGAATTCGAACGTGTTGAATCTAGCGATGTTAGTTTTGAGGGGCATAAAACTCGTGAGACCTGCCTTCATTATCGGCGAACTCGCTGCACGCACAAGCGAATAGAATCATCTTCATCAGGCTGAGCATTCACATCAGCGTGCATCTCTCGAGGGACTCCACCTCTTCCTCAACCCACACACATCATCTACAATATGACAATGTAATGCCCCTGAACTCCTCGTCAAACTCCCCTCCTCCCCCGTTATCCGCTCTCCAACTGGTTCAAAACTCAAACCTGGAACCTGATGTACAGACATAGATGAGTGCAAATGAATCGGACAAAGTCTTTTTCACGCCCATCCTCAAGCCTACCTCAGGAAATCGAATCATCTCTGTCTTATGAAACATTGATGCAAGTCAACACTGTTGCCGATTATTTTCCGGCAAATTTGTCTCTATCATTCGGAAAAATTCTCAAATTTGGATTTGGATGTAAATTGGCATGTGAAGTTCCAACTTACTGTGGAGGTTGCGGGAGTAATGTGTGTATCGAGGGAAGCGGTTGATGTTGCGGTTGGTGGCTGGAAGGTTTCCTTGCGACCCCATTTTTCTGAATCCCACTGATAGTGTTGGCTGTAACACACAAATAGAACACAACATAAGTTTATCGTCACACAAAACATGAATGATATTTACAACTTTCACACTTGTACTGTTTCAAATTCTGTAAATTTTCAAAATAATAATGCGGGAGGAGAGTGTAATATACTCTTCCATGACTGAGTGTTCAGAGTACTGGTGTGTACATGCTTCTAATTTCTACCGTGTTTTCGACCTACTTATGGTTTATTATCTTCAATGATAAACCATTGGAATCGAGTGAGAAAAACAAATCCGTCCGACCGCCGTTCTCGCCACTTGGACCATTTAGCGTTGGCCTACAATTATGAGATTTGATTTACAGGTTCCGACCAGCCCCTCGATGATGCTTTGAAGCCCCTCGAAGATAATGAACCGTTGTTTTTTTACTCTCAATAATCATCATTCGCGGTTGAATAGTTGAACAGGTGATCATGGACATATATGGCAACCACTTGGATCCACGTGTATTTCAAATTTGTGTGGTACTGACCATCAGCTGAGCAGACTTTTTTTTCGGTTATTCGAAGACAAAAGGAGGCACTGGGGTTAACCCTGTTTCTGAGTTTAAGGCAAGAACTCAAGTTGTGAGTGTTCAATTGGTTGTTTACAACAACTTGGATTTCGCGGTGTTTCGATGATGCGTCCCGTTCAAATCGTACGAGCTGACGAACGGCGTCATTCCGTAGGTGTCATTCTCCCGCTCGCTCCGGCCAACACAATATAATGGCAGCGAACTTCACGCATAGAGTTGCTCTGGGTCATATCGACCACTTTTCTCTATCGTTTTGTGAGGGTCGGTAACGTTATACTGCTGCCCTATAACCCTCGACTCTTTTAGACCGAAATGCGGTCGAGAAGTCGTGTGAATTACAGTCTACTAAGGGCTTCATAAACTGGGGATTTCGGTTTCAAGGAGAGTCGCGATACTGTTCCCTATGAGACCTTTAGAATGAAATACAAAGGAAATGACGAGAAGGTAAAAAATACCTCTTTGCCCTATCAGTTACTCTTCTACAATTCCACCTTTTTTGGTATTTCGTTTTCATTATTTCTGCAGATCCAAGAGACCTCTCGAACAGCCTGAATCGGCGGACTCTGACAAAAAGATGGACATCATTCTCGAACATCCAACATCCAAAATGCTCAAAGTGATTTCGATGCATACCCTCGACCACGTCTGACAAATCCATTTTGTGACATTCAGCATCGAATTCTAAACATCAACATACTCGTGTGTACTTATGTGACTTTATTAATGTGTGTTCCACGCGATACATGACCTTGGCAAAATGTAGGAAATCAAGAAAGGTAACAATGATTCAAATTCAAGTTTTTACACGTAAAAACTGCAAAAAAAAAAACCATTAACTCACGAAGTGTTGAAGGTCTATTGACCTGAGTTATCATGGTTGTAAGGCGACTTTGAAGGTCTACTCGCTGAATAGTTTTTGGTGCCAGGGGTGCCGCGGTATGTAATACGAGCAGTTGTCAAGGGTTAAATAAATAGATATAGCAGTATACGGAGACTTGGATTGATAGGGCGATAATACTCGCATGCATAGGGTAAGTATACAGGGTGGTTCTTAACTAGTGGATATGAATCGATATATTTTTTTTTTTCATTTTTCAGTTCTACAACCTTTGGCACATCGTTTGCAATTAGAAGGACATGCGAACGCGGTCTGTAACATGGTTGAAATCGTTCTTGAAAATCCTGGTTTCTTTTAAAAAGGCGGTTAGCAAATGATAATGCTGATCGCAGCGATGATTTTTTTTAAAGAATGACCAACAAAACAAGCTTTGGTAAAAAAGATTGTTTAAAAGTATTTTTAGCGTTGTGTTTCTTCAAACGTTTCAAAAATAAACAATAGTACCTTCTGAAAGCAAAGAATGAATGAGAATAGCTATAAGGAACGGTTTCACTCATTACCAATTAGAAGAAGTGGATTGTCATAATTATTAGAGTTGCAAAGCAATTTCACATCATTCCTGAAAACTTTTGGAGATAAGCCATTATGGTTCTTGAGTTAATACAAGTGATGTTAATAACATAATTAAGAATTGCCTACTTTCATTGAGTTTTGTTAATAATTTATATAGAAATGATCTTTCCCTTCAAATTTTTGCAGAATGTTGTCGATGGTTTCGCTACAGCAGACTCTGATTTGTTGGATCAGGAATTTCAATTTACGTATTTATAATTAAAATTGGACCATCCAAGTGAGTGGTCTAATCCAACAGGCGTTTTGTTCACCTCCACTTCTGGTCAAGTTTCAAAATCGTATGAGTCCAGATAATAACTGGACTTACATTGTAAGTTTTGACCAATTCTTAAGTTTCGTGATATCCATTTGAGAAAGACGAGATAAGCGAACAAATGAATGGAACGACGGGTGTAATTTTGAGGGGAGTATTTTTTTTCTTCTTGGGCCGATTCCAATGGTTCATTATCGGAGATAATAACCCAAAATCCATGTCCGGCACGGCAGGGTTACGATTTATTCAAGTACCTCGATAAGTTCAGTGTTCTAGTCCCGTTATCAGCACACAACTATTTAATGCACCTCCTCTACCGCACGCCGTGTGCAACGAATGCCTTCTGTGTTAGTTCTTTCTTTAACTATTAAGAGCTGGTGAAGTTATGCAAAGGCTGATGAAACCTGACAACTCAAACTTATTGTGCAGCAGTCAATACGTTTTTAGAATTGATGAATCATTTCAGTAGTCTCAGTTTACCGCCACAAATGTGGTAATTAACTGAGTTTGCAGGTAGATCTTTACAGGTAGATTTTTTCAGGTTTTCTCCATCTTTGTCTTGCTTTGTCCATAGATGTCCCCCTGACTAAGTTTCGAAATGCATGTTCCCAACATTTTGTAGCTAATCACGATACCGTATTTGTTGTACATTTTCGCTATAATGCGCCATTACAGTACGGTCAACATCTAAACGGTAGCTTAGCAACAGTGGAATATTTGAACCACGACGAGTTCATGATGCATCACATCATCTGTTATTCTAAAAATTATAATGTTTTAATAAAATTGGGATGCAGGGTTTTGAATATAGTCCGAACTTGGATGGATTATAATTATTTGTGTCTCAATATAGGGAAAACTTCGATTATCAGATTTACAGGGAACTCACGAAGGGAATTCTCATTGGATGAAGTAGTTAAACTTCATTCTTATAGCTGCTGTGAGAGTGATTTCTGTGGGTGTTCACCCATTCCTTTTTCTCAGTCTTGTAAACACCTTGGTGTAGTTTTCGATTCTAAGTTGACCTTTGAACTGCACATAAACTCATTAGCCAAAAGGCTGCGTAAACTGTTTTACGTTTTTAAATCCTTGGATGGTTTTCTGCGCATTTATTATTTAAAAATGGTCTATAACGGCCTTGTTTCCTCATTGCTGAATTATGGTATTATTGCTGGGGGGGGTGTCCTTTGGACAGTCCAGAATATTATTCTTAAAATTATATTACGGACGCCCTCCAGATACCACACACGTTGTTTATATGAAGAGTTTGGCACACTGTGCATTTCTGATTTATTTGTGCGAGAGGCCTGTACTTTTGTATATAAGACGGGAGTGGGCGTGGAGGATGCCTGTGCAGGCATATATGTCACGAGAAATGTAGAGAGGTCTAACATAAGAAATCCCAAGATAAACATCGAATTGTTCAAGAGAAGCGCTTATGTTGTTGCTCTAAATTTTTTCTACGAAAATAAGATTAATTTAAGTGATTTTAAGGGTGTATTGGCATTAAAAAGACACGTCACAAGCATATTAATGAAGCATATTATTATACTTGAATGTACTTGCATTGCCGACTAGATTGATTGTTTTTTGTTAAGTAAAGAGACTCCACGGAGAAACACAAGTTCATCAAGAACTTAGCTTTCCGTGGCCACGTATCAATGTACTGTAGATGTAAGATTATTTTAGGCAGATGCTTTGATGATTTTCTTTTTCTTTTCCTTTTCATAAGATTGTTATTTAATGTGCCAATAAATAAATAAATAAATAAATCATCAACAAACTGCAATCATCAATCGGAAAGCACGGTCGAAGGCAGTTTTTTCAATTTACCTCAACGCTTAGGGAAACGTCATGTATTTATTTTCTTCAGTCGGAAACCTCTAACGCTTTGATCATCGGAATTATTTTCTTCAAATCTCACTGGTATATTGTCAATTCATTATGTTTTTTCAATTTAATAGCAACTGTGTTCCTTAATTTCACAAATTCCCGGGTTGGCAAAGCTAAGTGGAGTAATTTATCATGATTTCCGAACAACAGCAATTAAAAAAATAAGTGAGGTAGTAGGTACACGTTTTTTTTCTGCGAATTTTGACCCTTAGGTGGAGGTATACAAATCTGGAAAACTATGTGAAACATGTCAAATTGATTACTGTTGCAGGGAAAAATGAGTTTTTATTACAATTTTATCAAGAGCAGCATACAAGAAGTTTTCTTTGACTTCCCGAAAGTTTGACTGCAAGGACTTACGCCCTTTTAAAAAACATGGATTCATATGAATTTTAATTCTTTATTGAGAGGGAGTTTAAAAAACGCTGAAAACCCCGTGTTTCCTTTTTTTATCCTGCATTCAACTGCGCTGTTTTCAATGATTTCCGACTGGGCTAAATTGACCCAATGCACACCAACATCGTTTTTTTTTTTCAAATGGGAACCCCTTTTTTTTTTATTTTGAGTTTGGATTCTATGGAATTCATGAAAATTTGACCCCTTAACCGATTTTTTCAGTTGCACAGAACCCACGCTGTGAGCCCGCCAAGATTGGGCCAAAATTCAGATTTTGTGTAGGTAACCCCAAGTGTGGCACATGAAATGTCATTATGTTTTACGCTGATTGACGTGGTGCTATCCGTTTTTCGATCTAACTTGATTTCAGTCTAACGGCAGTTGAAAAACGATGGGCATTGTGGCAAATAAATCACAATTTTTCGGATTCACTGCAGAAACCTGTCTTGAAAACTACTACTTGTTTTTTTAAATGCATACTAAAGCGATGTTCATGGACAACAGACCTTGTCTTGTTTTGGGTTAAACGGCCAACTACAATGTTCCGAGCGTTGGCGATCATCCCACAAACAAATAAGACGATCTTGTTAAATCCGCGATTAAATTAAAGACTTAATAGATTTCCACGATAAAATCAGTGGAACAAATTCACTGGCGAACAGAATAAGTTGTTTCACATTTAAATGTAGAAATGACGCGCTTTGGAACTGGAGTGAGGTTTTAACGGCCTAATGAAAGAGATACACTAGCTTTTTACTCCCGCGGGTGGGGGCTGTTGACATCTCGCGATGGTATGCAAAAAACGTAAAATATACGGAAAAAAAAACTAGAACCAACACAACGAGAAAATCGCTGTGTTATCGATTGTACGGCGTCTGGAACTGGAAATATTCTAGCGGGGTTCGCACCAGGAGGAGCTCCATATTTCGACGGCTTTTTGAACCGTATCAACCTTGTTTTCTTCCGATTTTCATAGTTTTTAACTGGATTCGCGGGAACCGTGTCAGGATTGAAGATGAAGCCATTCTGTTTCCAACGATGGTGTGGGCATACTCTATTTTTTCTTCTTCCGAAAAATGGCATTAACGGCTTTTGGAATACAGTTACTCTCAAACACAGAAGCCATATATGAGTAGACTGGAAATTATTTGGCGACATAATGGCATCAGGTGTGACGCCCGACAGAAACCATCGTGTTCGGCATCGTCCAGTTTTGAGCCAGTACTTTCGGTATATATTTTCAAAGTATGTAATTCATATTTCAGTGTAATAGACGTTTGGCATCGGTCGACCGACCAACTAGTTCGCAGGGTACTACGCTAATGTATACAGTCACGTGACAACGTCTTGGGAAACTCGCTCACAACGTGCTGAACAGCAATTTTAAAATGGCGAGGAAAGTTTTATAAAAATGTCGGAAAATTTAGAAGGAAAAAACGAACTACCAGTAACAATAACCGGAATAGGTACTTGGAATGAGATTAAGTCCCAGTGACTGTCAAAATATTGAGTGGGCTTGCAGCTCCTGCCAAGGATCTGCTTGGACACCCGCCCATTTCCCTCATATCTCATGTAATTCATTTACCCAATTAATAATATTAAGGTACTAGGAAATTCTACAGGCTGCAGACCCTGTAAGGACCAGTTCCTTGCTGCAAGGATCTATACAGCAAATTCTGCTTGGACCCCCTCCTCAACTCACTTCACTCGTATCTCATGTAATTCATTTACCCAATTAATAATAAGGTACTAGGAAATTCTACGGGCTGCAGACCCTGTAAGGACCAGTTCCTTGCTGCAAGGATCTATACAGCAAATTCTGCTTGAACCCCCTCCTCAACTCACTTCACTCATATCTCATGTAATTCATTTACCCAATTAATAATATTAAGGTACTAGGAAATTCTACAGGCTGCAGACCCTGTAAGGTGCAGTTCCTTGCTGCAAGGATCTGCATAGCATGTTCTGGTTGGACCCCCTCCTCAACTCACTTCACTCATATCTCATGTAATTACCCAGGGTCTCATGTAGATCCTATAAGGAAGAATATGCTCAACAGGTTCCCCCTTACTTCCCACTTACCTTATGACTCTACCCAATTAATAATAGGTGCTAATTCTACCGGAGGAAGGTATTTTCGTGAACGGCCAGCGTTCACATGAACCAACACCGTCGTTTTTAAACGGATTGTTTGGCGTTCGTGTGGTTGGTCGGAATAAAACCGTCATTTTTTTTCTCTCTCTCCTCTCTATTGTCCTCAAATAGCGATTTCACAGGATTTTCTCGTGCTGTCGGGGGCCGGCGGCTGCGGCAGAACTGTTCTTTTTTGTCTGGCACACGTTCTTTGTGAACGTTGAACTCATCCTCCGAGCTCGAGACGTTCTCCGGTCGTCACGTCGAGTTGCGCCACCTTCACCTCGGTCAGCTCGCCATCATCACCGCCCGTTTCCGTTACGCTGTTGGAACACGTGGAAGTCGGAGGTCGCTGTCAGCCAACTTGTCGCACTGTGACCGTTTTCTTCCGTCATTTTTCGGGGCTTGGAACACCTTCGACGTCTGCCAACCAAGTGAAATCAGAGCTGCACGGAAGTAAACTCCGTTTCCTTGGTGTAACTCAGACGTCAAAATCCATAGAATACGTTCGAAATCGTTATAAAATGCCTCATTAGTACCGAAGACATACGTGAAAACGTAAAGAAAACATGGAACGACTAGAGGAAACAAAAAAGAAACAATTTTTTTTCAGGGGCCATCGACAAGAAACTCAAGGTTCTACCCGTAACAGTCACCTCCAGTTTTCTATATGTCAATGGTGAAGAAACCATCGCACCGGCGAAAATCACCAATAATCACGTTGGTACCTTAAATAAACCCAACACGATTCGGGAGCGATTCCACGATGGCAGGGGGAAATATTTCTGACATAAATCGTGGAAACTAAAATTTCCTCATAACTATCGAGATATTGTCCACCTGTAACAGTTTTCCACAGTAACCACCAGTTTTCTATATCGATTGCATCACACGATAACCTTACATCCGAAAAAAACATTTACAGGAGAGAGAAAAAATTAATTGTAACGCATCTTTGGGGCATCGAAGATATGAGGTCACCAGTGACGTTACTGCCTACTTGGTATGAAACGAGGTTTTCGTTGAGGTCTCTTAAGGTTTCGTTAAGGTTAAATTTGAACGACAGGCCGACAAGATACGACGTTTTCTTTCGAAAAATGCAATTTAAAAAAATGGCCGAAAATCAAGATACGAACTTATCATGTGATGCCTCCGATGTATCAATCGGTAAGAAACCGATTTGTGAGAAACACAGTCATTCATCGCGACCCCGAGGTTCCAGAAGAAGGAACAGTCATCAAAGCTACTATGAATCGTACAAATGACACCATAATGACGCATCAATCGACAGCATTTAAAGATTTACGAACAGCCTGGGAAAGGACTCGACTTACCCGTCGTCTCAAAAGAAAACGTACTGTCGACCTGATAGATGAAAAAGTCAACCATCTAGTGTAATGGTTTGCTGAGTTTCCCTTGCTTCTCGTGTTTTTTGTTCGACCACTCTGGGGATAGGTAGGTCTGTGAAAGCAGACCAGGCTATCTCTCTGGGTAATTGCCTAACCTCCCCGGGTTGAAGAGGCAACTCAGCATACCATTTATCACATGGTAGCAGAGCATGGTTCGCTTTTGCTTGAACAGGGTTGTGGAGAAGGCGGAGTGGCCGATGGAGGTAGCTAGAAATCAACTTAGTTTACGTCTGAGGGGATGGTGGAGGACTCGCAGTTCTCTTCGTTGTTCTCGTCGAGGGTTTCCTTGAGGAGGTCTTCGAGCTGGAGGAAACAGTTGGAGAGGTAAAGTTCCAAGGAAGTCCAGGAGGCGGCGTGATTTCCGTCTGGACGCACTGGAAATAGGAAGTGGAGCATAAGTAGGAATCTTCCGGTCTCAACAGGTTAGCGAGGACGCGGTCTGAGAGCAGCGACGGGTCCGGCATTGCCGTGCACTCGGACGCCCTTTCCGTGCAGAGCAAATCCATGCTGGACATGACCGGAGTGAAATATTTAAAAACGAAAAGGTGATTTAGAAGGAAAAATTTCAAACCGAAAAGAGTGCAAACGAGTTTCAACGCGGGACTGGAATGTGGTGGTTTTTGGACTGAGGAGTTTGTTTAAAATAAGACCAAAAAAAGAATTTTGGTGGTGACTCATGGTGACCAGTGGTGAGAATAACTTGGATTTGGTTTTTGTGAATTTAAAAAAAATCGAGAAAATACTACGTGTTTGTGTTAAAAATGTGACACCCGCAGCACCAACGAAAGAGGCAGGGCCAGATCTGGTCACCAAATTGTTAATCTTCGTATTGTTATAAATTTCTTTATTATTTTGTTATAAGTATGATATTATTCTCAAATGTTCTAGAAGCATATTAGTTACTAGTCGTTACCAATAAATCTATAGGGTCTGTCGCTGGACTCACGTCCCATAGTGCCCAGGCACACATTATTTATATCATCATAATTAATAAAACATGATGTATATTGTCATACAAAAGTTGAATAAAAGTTTAAATAAAATAAATAAAATAAAAAATAAATAAATTAAAAACCCCAATTATCACGTTGATACCGCTTAAATAAATCCAATCCGATTCGGGAGTGGTTCCACGACGGAACGGAGAAATAAATCTGACATGAATCGTGTCAGACAAACTAAATGTTTCCTCATCATTATCTTTAAATGGGCATAAGTGCAGAAGACGCGAAATATTCATGAGATCCCGTTTTTGCTGTACAGTTTCCATCGCTCGTCAAAGCCTTATTCCCGGTCATAGGACGAATATGGATGCGTCAATTCAATTTTGAAACCTCATAAACTCATAAAGTACCTCGAGAATCAACTCGTCAGCCTAGATGTGATACCTCGTGGAAAAACCTCACTTTTTGGGAGATGCAAAAAACTTAATTGCGGATGGAATTTCAAACGTTTTTCGATATCCTTGGTTATAAGAACTTGATTCGCTTTTGACGCGTGGGTTGCTGATTAGGATTATGGATCATGGTTGCTAACTTCTAGTTCATACGATTTAGGCACCAATCTCTTCCTCTAAACACTTGTACATTTTTATCTGCAGCTTGATTGCTGAGAAAAATTTATATTTTTCTGACGAATTTCATAATTTATTCATATATAATAGGTAATTCAAAATAGCTTCTTGAGTGCTGTTAATTTTCTCCGCTCACTGTAGCTATATTATTATATAGTAGAAATACTGCCCAATCCTTCCCATGTCTTTCCTAAGTTTGTCAACATTAAAGAGCGACCATTAGTTGCTCAATTCAAGCGTTAAAAAACTTACCTAATAATTTAAAAAAATTACAGTGAAAAAACGCCAATTTATGTAGATACCTACCTATTTTGCATGCTTACCTAATATTCTGAATTGTTACCTAGTCACTCTCGAGTCAACCAACATGGAGACCTAGTTTTAAACGCAGAAACACCATGTCAAACTATAACGTGGCTGCATTTTAAGTTTATTCGCAACAGTTTTGGTATTTTCATTTTTTGTACTTATTTTGAATTTTTCAACTGAGAATTATGGCTGTTCACATGAAATTCCTAATAGTTTGATAAGATGAGATTAAAATTTGTTAAATGAGACTGAAATATGTTTACATAATAATATAAATGAGAATGTTTACTGAAAAGTACTGTTTTTCTCTCTCCGCTGGACAGTAACTCTCTCCCCTGGAAACATGTTTTACTAAAACATGAATGTCTAATAAAGTATTTATAACTGTGCGTGCCCACTTTGCTAATCTCACAAGGAAGGCAATGCTAAGGGCCGGTTTCACCAAAACCTAGTTCAACGTAACCGATGGATTGATCTCAGATCGAAAAGTTTTGGGTTTCACCAAGTTGAACGAGGTTCTAGGATCGGCGTTCACATTGAACTAAGATCTATGAAAACCAAGTTCGAGCAGCTGTTAATCCGCGGTTTGAACTCTGATTGTGAAGGCAGGGGTCTGTCTGAATATTCGTTAGTTCGATGAATCGATAAGGTGATAACGAGGTTATATTGCGGGTGTCCGCTGTTTTGATGAACGCGGGAAAGAGAAGCCCAGCTTTTCGTTTCTGTTTTTCCGGCGAGTATTAGCTATATAACGTTTCCGTATGTTGTGTTGTACTCGTACTGGAATCAAAGTGAAAGAGAGAACCGATCTTCACTGTCGATGAGCGCGAACTGCTCGCTTCGAATTGAAAATCGAAGATGAAAATTCAATACAAGCACCGCTCTGTTGACTGAAAATTTGAAAGGTACTGGAGTGAACCTAAATTTCGGTGTTGACGAAAATTAATTATCGATGTAGTTCATATCCTTCTAGTTCGATCTAGTTCGATATGTTAGTTTCGATAAGTTGTTTAATAGTTTGAATAACGTTGCTTCATTTCATCACCACCGCATACCTTCATAGTAGGGCATTATGAAAATGCATACCCACATTCATGACAGGACGCAAAGTTTTGGAAGCCTATCCAATTTTCATTACTGTTGTAAATCCTTGAAAACGGAATGTAACGTAACAAGTTAGGTTTTTGCTTTGAGCAAGAGAGAAAGATAGAATAAAATTATATTTGTAATTTTCAAGGTCTTGAAAAAAGGCTGAAGTTTGGTTTTCTCATGAACCTTTTTGCAATTTTGCAGAATATTATTCATTGAATTAGAACATTATAAAAATGAAGACAACACCCCTTATAGGTATTTGAATCAATTACATAAATTTATTGATTGGTTATTCGACCAACGTAATTATCAATTAGGTGTTGCCTCGCTGCCTGAGACATTGTTGAATGGATAAGCGGGAGGGATGAGTGAAGTTGAACCGAGTTCATCCCTGGTTACCAGCCGAAATCGAGCGTTCAATGCTGAACTCCCGGTTATCTGAGTTCAGGGTTGAACGCCCGTGGTGAAACCCAACCTGACGAACAATCACCGTTCACGAATTGAATCGCGATTTGAACCGAGATCATCTCCTTCGTTTACGTTGGTGAAACCGGCCCTAAGACAATAAGAGAGAAAGAATTGGGAAAATCGACTAAAAAACATCGTTTTCGACGTTTTTCGTGGATTCTGAACCCCTTGAGTTTGCTACTAATGAGAATTTTTCGGGAATGTAAGTCGAATCGAGTAGGGGTCCTGCATTCTAGGGTTAACATACATTAGTACATTTTTCGTGTATAATTTTTTAAAAATATGAACAAAAATCACCAAAAAAATTGACAGTTAGATAGTACTTGTACCTACAACTCATCCCTAGTAAGCGCGCGTGTTGGTCAACTCGACGAGTTACGTCATTACCAGTGAAGACGAAGGGTTCAGAGGTCGGCGACCGAGTTGGTTTGGTGGAGTGGTGGGGAGGGGGGATCCTTAAGGGCGGGGAAGGGATGGAGGGGAGGGGATGAAGGGTCGAATGTGAGGTGGCGGTGGTGAGGGGGGGGGGATCATACTCAGATACAAAAACTACTCCCCCTCCCACCACCACTCCACCCGCCGATCACTTCCCCTCCCGCCAACCAAGCAACAGAAGACGGTGGAGTGACACGTGACCTTGAAACGGCCAGAAGCCCGCGGTAGCCGCGGACCGGAAGACGGAGGAGGATCCTGAGGGCTGTCCGTCGAGTCTCCCTGTCAAACCATCACTAGGGATTTCCAGAGGATCGCGATCATACGAGACATGTGGGTCAACTGAGCGGGAAAACCTCACGTGACATTTGACTCTGGCTCAACTTGTACCGATTCCTCAATTGAAGACTACAGAAGAAATAAATTGTGCTGTCTATAGGTAATATCCATGAGAGTCCTATTTAAAATTTAAAATCATTGGAGTAACGGCCTAAAACATTGGGCAAAAATAAAAAAAACTCTGCAAATTCTTGACTCACGGTTTATTATCTTCTTTGTGCAGAAACTAAATGACAGAGATGATGAATTACCAATAATAATTCTGGGATTTTTAATTCCACCGACCTAAGTTGGCAATAATTTTTTCTATAAAAGAAGTACCTACCAACAAACATTCGACATTACCTTCTTTCCGTAGCACGAAAAGTACTTCAAAACAAAAAATCTATATTCCAAAAACCATGTGATGTTCTAAACAGCTGTTCCTTAGTATGAACATTAGCCTGTATTTAACGATTGTTTGATTCACGTTCGTGTTTCCATCGTTTGATCGTTTGATTCACGATCGTGTGACAAGTTGATCTCGGCTCAACCTTTGTGCCCTCATTGTGAACGAACGGCTGGTCGTACGAAGCTGCGGGTGGTCTCGAAAAATTCTAAAAAAATAAACTCTATCAAAAACTATACCGTTCCATTTGAATTTTTCGATTTATCAAATTTTCAAAAATTCAAACCGTTTTGAACCCCTTCCCTTTGACCTAGGGTTATGACGGCGGACGGACGGATTTTTTTAAATTCGATTTTCTGAATCTAGGTATTTCGAAACGTACTTAAACGAACAAATTTTGAGGGTGGTTAAAAAAGTTTTCTTAGGTCGATTCCAATGGTTCATTATCAAAGATAATAAACCAAAATTTGAAAACCCAGCAAATTCTAGACACAACTGTCGATTAGCTTCTTTGTGCAGATCACCCTTCTGTTTAGATCACTAAATGATAGATGAAACTTTTAGAGATACATAATACATAAACTTTTAATTAACATAATTTGTACTAATATAGGTAATTCTGGGGTTTTTATTTCCATCCAACAAAGTCGGCAATAATTCATTATTTACAATTAATAATAGTTATAGTTGATTATTAAATTATTATTAATGATTAAAAAATATTAATTGGCAAAAATTATTATTAATTATTATTAGGTAATTATTAACTAGAAAAAAGCTGTATGTTGCATGATTTACCTTTATGTTGGAAAACAAATCTAGACAACCATTTACTACGATTTACTACTTTACATTTAGACAACCATTTACTACTCGTATCTTCTTATGTAGATCACTAAATGGTAGATTATGAATAATCATTTATTGTTAAAAATTATGATGAGGTAGTGTAAATGATTAATTACTAATTAACTCGATATCTGAAAACCATGAGCTGTTCAAATCAGCTGGGCCAGAATTGTACGAAATATGAATTTTCAAAATGTCAAAATTCTTTCTGACCCTATCCCATTGACCTAAGGTCATGAAAAGTTTCAAGGATCATCGTGGGGTTGGTTCGAACCCGTAAACCGAATTTCGTAATTTTAGCACAACGCTAACTGGGCATAGTAGCGCAGTTGGCGGTCGAACGGATTATTTAAAATTCGATATTCTGAATCCACTTATCTTGAAACGTAAACCCTTAAATTCTGAAGGGGGGTAATTTCTTTCTGGGCGATTTCAATGGTTCATTGTCGATGATAGTAAACCAAAATTTGAACAACGATAAAAAGAATGCGTAGGTGCGTTATCTAATTGTATTATCAATGTTGCCAGTGATTTATCAGCAAAAAGGTATAAAAGAAACCATTCTGCTTACAGCTCGCGAACATAACAAAATATGATGACTTTCGACCGGTCGTCTTTCAACTCTAATCACGCCGGCTTCACATTTAGATCACTCGACTTCTCTATGTTAGCTACCGCATATCCGGTAAGATAAACATGATTCAAGCCGGATGATTCAACCACCTTTCTGTCTAGATCACTTAATCACTCGACGGGTTAGTCTGTAGGGTTGCCAACCGTACTTTTTTTCAGATGTATTGTACTTCGTTTTGATGATTTGTACTTTCTTGAGTTAAAAAAAGTACGCTAAAATACTTTTTTTCCCATTTATCGTCTTATAACTGAAATTAGTAATTTATTTCCTTACCTAGCAACTAGCGACCCCGACCGAGAGGAGGTCGTTACTAGACTAGGATTTCAGTGTCCGCCACTGGAGAGACAAGTAAATAAATAAATATGCATTTGCTGCAATAAAAATTTCTTTTATGAAATCGATTTATTGGGTTTTTTTTTTAAATTTTTTTAACCAGTAGCCAAGTATGGAAACGAAGTTATAGAAATTGTTGATGAACAGTAGGTATTCTAGGTTCCCAATAAGGTGCTGCTCATTTCAGCATGTTGAGGTGGTTTTGATGAACGAAGGAATTCAAAATTTTGTTTTGGACCGTACTTTTTTTAAAATGAAAATAAGTACTTTTTTTTTTTTTTTTTTTTTTTTTTGCACGGAACATGCTTTAGCCATCACCTAACTGGGAAAAAACGAGACGAAACCGTGGAAGGAAAGTAGTGCGGGATTTCGTAATGATTTTCACTTACAACTGACCCGTTTGTAGGGAAATGTATCGTCGTTAGGTTTCATCCCACGAAAATCGTTCGCCGCTCTTTGAAAAGCCCTCAATTTATCCGTAAATTATATACTGCCAAAACAGCTGTAAATATCGACGAAGCTGAGATATCCCTCTGATTTAAAATAACTGTAAACAACATTCGAGGTAAAAACCAACATCGATTTAGTGGATTATATTGATGTTGAAGGTTGGCTTGGTTTTTACGAATGTAATCAAAGGACCTTGAAACCTAGGCGAAATTTTGTTTTGATTTGAAGTAATCCGTATAATTATGTTTACAATTGAAGTTAAATGAATAAACAATAGAAAGTGTTTTAATTTTTCTGTCGAAGTTACGTCACATGTATGTATCACATGTATGTATGTAATCGAACCAACTTCGATTCAGTGGATTTTTATTTATGTAGTTGGTTGGCATCGTTTTTGCCAAAAAGAAATCAAAGGATCTTGTAACCTTGGCTTTTAGTTGCGACGTGTTTTTCGACGTTTTTGATTTCGTAATAATACCTATGGGACATCAGTTTTGAGGTGAATGAAATGACGAGCAATTAGAAAAGCAGGCCCATAAAGATATAAATTAAAACAGCAGACAACGAATTCATAGTAAAAGGAAACTGCAAACAAATAAAACACGGCTAAAGCATGTTCCATGTTGAATTTCAGCCGAAGGCTCTAATCAGTAACCATCGGGGGGGGGGGGGGGGAGGCCGGAAGGGGAGAGTTTTTCAATAATATTCTAAAAAGTACTTCTTTTCTCCGAATAAAATTTGGCAACCCAATTGGTCTGGGAGATTCTTGCAGCCGATTTCACGATATCCGTAGTGCGGCACGACATCGTTGAAATGCCCTCAAGATTTCGTTCGAGCCATTCATACAATACAACATGAGCTTGAATGGATCCCCTCCGGTCGTTGGTGACTGGTCCTGTGAAAACTGGCCCGAGTTGTATTTCTCACGGGTGATCCTTCGAAGAACAATAGAAGAGGATCCGAAGGCGAAGGTTCCCTTCTTTTGAAAGTCCTTTCGAATTTATTCATTCAGGCGCCCTCCTCATTCCGATAACGATGAAACGGATCACATATTTGCCACAAGTTAAAGGCCGGTCCACACGCTCCGTTTTGCACAACGTTTTGCCTGGACCGTTCAGAACTGCACAGACAAGGCGTTGCGCGTGGACTGGAAAAACGCGCAGTTTTGAGGACGGAGCGAAGACTGCACAGTGGCAGCGATGACTGTGCTCGTGAGCTCTGAAAACCGTGACCTGCACAGACATGTCGTTGCGTGTGGACACTTGCTCCGTTTTCCAATCCCTTTTCTTCCTTAGTTTTCCTCAATCATCCGACCATGGCATATCCTCGGCAATGTTCTCGCGTGTTGCTGACTGATTTTATTTCACTTTATGAAAATTTTCCGTGCCTTTGGCGAGTTAAATCCAAATTCACGCAATAATCAAATATAGGAAAAGTCCCGCTCTAATATGGATATATTTCTTTCTAATATGGATATATTTTCAAAACATCGATGGTTTTTCTCCGCTTTTCAAACCATAGTTGTTTTTTCTCCGATATTTTTTAGGCATCGATCTTTCAAGAGAAAAACATCGATGTTTCCTTCATCGATACCCATTCCTAATCGATACTCATCCCCGCTAAAAAAAAAAAAAAAAAAAAAAACCGAGGAGTTTCCTACGGAACTGCCTGCCCCATATCATTTTTAGCTATTCGTAGTCTGCGTTTGGAACGTAACTATTGGTTCGTCCGGGTTTCGCCCTGGCCTGAGCCAATCGCCTCCGAAAAGGTAAAGTTTGCACAGTTTACTGGTGTCTGACATAACTTTCGAAATTGTCTTCGCCGGTTGAAAGGTTTTGGGAGCGTGCGCGTGGCAAGGATTTCTAAACACACAAAGTGACGACCGCTGGAACGAAAATGCCGAAATTCTGTAATTTCGTACAATTTTGTAAGGGATTATTATGTGTGGATTATTTCTCGCAATGCCTAAGAATCAAAACCACTCATTCACTTCAGGGCACTGTGATCTCATTGAAGATCAGGGATGAAACAAAGATTCAAGATTTCAAACAATCACAAACAATAGTCTACTATATTCTGAATCTTCTTTCGTATTCGGAACTTGAAGATGGTAAATTGGTCGGGAACAACTCACGTGCGTTTGGAGAAGCTGACTGAAACCTACGAAGTGGAATTGCCGCAGCATTGCCCAGAATTGGAATTCACTGAAATCAACCAAACCGCCAAATCTGCAATAATCATAGCGGAATCGATTCCTTATGTCCGATTCTCGACGCTACTCGATTGTCATTGACAACACAGAACATGCAGATCGGCCAACGGAAATGTCACAACAACTCGTTACCAGGTCTCCCAAAGGACTAGAGAAGAACTAAAAGAAGAAGGTACCCTTCAATCTTATAGCGTTTTCTCCATTCCGTCAGACAGCGTTTGAGTAAAACGGTTGGATATCGCCTATTCAGGGCAATGTGGCCCAAAAGGTGATTCTGAGAGATTTACGGCGCTCAATTACTGCCCGATGTATCGGCGACAAGGAGGAAACGCTCGGGCTAAAAATAGGGTGCAACCGGCTGGAGTCATGCTATTCGACCGAAACACACGCGCCCACACTTGGAAGGGAGTAAAATCATCGAACAAGAGTGTTCGAAGCGGATTTGGAAACTGTCGCTATTATAGCACTACATACCTACGTGGGTAATAATACAGTCAAATGGTGTATTTGTTGACTGCGTATTGTTCGAACAGCAGCCGTTATTATTGAAGATATTCGGGGCAATACATATGTCGTACATATGTCGTAATATGCGAGCATATAGACCGAATTTTCCTGGTCTCGTCTATATGACTAGGCATATTACAAAACGCCAGACGCATGGTTCGTTATGGTGTTCGTTATGATTGTCACTAAGTATGGTGGCCGTACGGGTATTGTAACAGCTCCAATTCAGTCCACTTGATCTATACGTCCAACTAATCAATACGGTACTACCCAATTGAGTGGGATGCGGAATAAAAAGATTATAAAATATAGATTAGTTAGACATATTTAGAAATTCATTTGACGTTATTTCCTTTATGCCTGAGACATATCCGGCATATTTTCATACGCCCGGCGTATTCTGCCGTGCTAAGATAAAGTCCTCTATCGACCATTTTGGTGTTTTTGGAGTTGGGCACATGCCTGCGTAGATCTCGACGTGGCGCGTCTTTTCTGCCAAGGTATAATTGCCTATCTCCATTGGAAAGGTTCGAAAAAATACTTTATCCTATCTCCATTTTGATGATCTGGGCCCCCTTCCTCACTTAACTGCATTTTTCTCGACATGAAAAAATGGAGATAGGGGGTTTTAACTTACGGCGGCAGTATTTATTGTACGAGTATATGCCTAGTCATATAGTCGAGACCAGGGAAACTCAACGTCATTTGGTATAGTACAATACGCCTGATATTAAATATTAAATCCTTTTTTAGCAGTGACAAGTGGGAAAGTACTTATGACCGAGCTAAATTCATGGCTTATTGCAAATAAACTATCTCTGAATTTGAAAAAAAAAAACAGTTTATCTCCCATTCTATCTTTCTAATCCTCATGATACAGTAATGCCAATGTCCGATATCCGGGTTCACACGACAGATTGTGATTTGTCCCTATGCTTAACATGCCCGGCAATAGGCCAAAGCTCTGATATTAAGTATTTGGGCGAATTTTTTGAATCTAGCATGAAATGGCAAAAGCAAGTGGCATATGTTAATAAAAACTTGCGAAAGCTTATTTATGTTTTTGCCAGATTGCGATCGGTACTGTCCATATCTCTTCTCAGGATGGTGTACTTTCCTCTTGCTCAGTCAATGATTCTTTATGCTCTGCCGGCCTGGGAAAGTGCTTATGCCACAAAACTGAATCCGATAGTTTTAACTCAAAAAGCCCTCATTAGAATAGCAGCCATTTCTAATAGCAGCTATCTTGCTCATACCTCGCCCTTATTCAAACAAATGAACATCGCAAACGTAACCAATTTAATTAAAATCAGCCAAATTTAAAAAAAAAAGGTATTTGAAAATCCTCTTCAAACTAACAAATTGTTGAAAGGGTTTTACATCAACAACCAGCATGTATGACAACTAAGATAAGTAATAAATAAACAATTGATAAATATGGCAACTAAGATCTAGATTGTTTTGTATGATAGATAATAGGTACTAAGATTTGGAAGGAAGAATAACTAAGATAAGCAACAAATAAACAATGAGTAAATATGGCAACTAAGATCTAGAAGGAAGAATAATAATATAATAATAATAATATTATGTAGGCACGTAACATTGTATTGTCCCAGTTTGATTTGCGAATAAATAGCTCGCTAGCGCGGCTCTTCTCCCTAACACGGGCACTCGCTCACACAGGGGAATAGTTTCTGTACTTAATTTTTCAACTTTGTTATTATATTTAGGTATTCATTTACTTTAGAAATAAAACTTTTTTTATTTCATTTCATTTCTATATGCCTACGACATACCCCTCATCCCTATTACCCTCCGCTTCTCGACTTCTTCCTGCTCAGTTTATCTACTACTATTTTTACATTTTTTAGAGTGTTGGATATTGAATAAGAAGGGTGTGGTCTACACAAAAAATGATTAAGCGCTGGGAATGAAGAGCGATGAAAGTGCACTATTGCAGTGGCTTGAAATATTTGGACTGGTAGCTACGAATAGCTTCTCGAGCTCTACGATCCCCATTCGTCATGCAGAGCTGGAGTCATAAATTGTGTGATCCCAAAGGAATATCGCGATGTTATTTGAGATGTGGATAACACGTTCTGCTGGGTCCAAACAACCCAACGGACGTCATAACAAGAGGCCGTTCCGTCCTGACCGTTCCGTGCCGTCTTCATCTCGTCCAGCGCACCTGGAAAAATATGTGTCCGACGACAAAAACATTTTTCGCTTGATAACAAAGGTGTTGAAGGGGCTTGAGGTGCTTGGACTTGATACCACGTAGTGAGACTCGCATTCCAACAGACAAGATGGATTTCTGATGACGGGAAGGAGCTCCTCCTCGTGGGGCTGCGAGAAGAAGGAAGTTTGTCGAATGAAATCACACTGTTTCATAGAGATAAATCGTAACTGTGGCGTAAATCGTAAATCAATTACTATCTCGATGTTTCAAGGGCCGTTGGAAAATATGACACAATCACAACTCGGGTATTAAAAACGTACGGAACATCACACAGATCGTTGCCGTCACAAGGTAACTGATAACGCGGAATAAAATCAATCGAGCGGCGATAAAACGATCGATTTGGACTCGTAAATTGTGGCGTTCGGTCGGGGATGAATAGGAGGATTTCGGTTGTTGTCAGTGTGACAGGAGAGGAAGGATGCGTTGTGGGAAGCAAAAGAGGGTTCTGAAGGGAGAGGAGCACGTGAGATTATGATGGAACTACGTGGTCGCGAGGACGAGGACCCCCTTCCAAGTGACGTCATAACTCGTGCACTGACTGACGCATCGGTAACGGCCTTCCAACTTCCATAACAGCACCTGGGCGAACTTGGAAGAACCCTGTCATCTTGGGTCGATGGTCGACAGCATCGGACAGGACTCTCTCGACCCGGACATTGATAGTCTTCAGGAGCTGTCTTGCTCGTCTCTTCCTCTCCACTACAAACACTGGATCCCTCTTCACTTCAGTAGGTTCTCCGTTCCAGAAAAACAAATACAAGTACAAATACAATGGACACGGCCCGTAAGATTTTCGTCATGTAACACCGTCGATGAGCAATTAAGGCCCTGCAGGACCTCGGTTGGAAGGTTTTTGAAGGATATCTCCGGATGTGATTGTCCGGAAGAACACTAAATCCCTCTTCAGTAGATTCTCCGTTCCCGAAAAACAAATACAAGTACAAATACAATGGACACGGCCCGTAAGATTTTCGTCATCTAACACCGCCGATGAGCAATTAAGGCCCTGCAGGACCTCGGTTGGAAGGTTTTTGAAGGATATCTCCGGATGTGGTTGTCCGGAAGAACACTGAATCCCTCTTCAGTAGGTTCTCCGTTCCCAAAAAACAAATACAATGAACACGGCCCATAAGACTTTCGTCATGTGACTCAGACGAAGAGCAATTAAGGACCTGCAGGACCTCGGTCGGAAGGTTTTTGAAGGATATCTCCGGATGTGATTGACAAACTGAACCCAAATTCGCAGGGGTTATGCGGCTTGAGATCTACGAAGAGAATTCCGTATGAATTTCATCGATTTCCACAACACACGTAAACACGTAAATACTGACTCATGATACGTTTCTCGATATTTATGGGATTACGAGGGACCGCTATAAATTCTAACGCTACTGAAAGTACAAAACGAACAGTCAAATATTAAAGACCTTGACGTGCAAATTTTGATTGGTGATTCCACCAAGTTCTTACTTGAATGTCCGTCGGAGACCTTCGAATTCGCCGCCTACGCGACTCTGGAAATGATTCATTCCTTCTGAATCTACACAAATACGTGAAAGTCAAATCACAGCCCGAAATACGAATCTGCACCGTATCGATAACATAAGACCCATTTCAACGTTTTCTTCCCTTTTTCAATGTTGACAATTTTAGTTATTTGTGGGACGTTGTCAGGTGATGAGTTGGCGTTATCAATCACGAATCGGTCCGCGTCTTCCTCAACCACCTGTTGAGCTTGAAAATAGATACGGACTTTAACACAATTTTCACTTTGAACGAATTATACACCGTTTCTTATAAGCGGAAACACAAATCACTCGGACCAAACAACAAACTGAACGATGCCTGAAAGTGAAATAGTAAAATATTCGACAAATTTTGGCCATTGAATGTTCACGGGATGATTTTTCGTCACTAGGACACTCAGTGCTCTCGCCCTTACGATATCGTCACGTCGCTAAATACAGAAGTTTGTGTGAGATTTACGGATTCACTTGAGACGGACGGAGCAGGAGGTGAGAGGTCGACCCTTGAGTAAGAGGTTTCGAGTGCTACGAGTTGTGTCGAAAGTAAATGGGCGACTCGAGAAAGAGACGGCAAAGCATCACAACTCCGTGGAAACCCAAGTAACAAACACGGCAAGAAAGTGGGACTGTCACGTCAGCGCGATTTCAAACGCAGATGGAGACCGTTTCTGTACCGCAATCAGCCGGCGATAAGGCAAAACCCCCTACATGAGAAAATCCAGATCATGAAAGTTGGCGGTGGCAAGTACATAAAGATAGCGAACCTGAACCTCAATTAAAATACCGCGTCGGGGATCGGAGCCACTTGGATTTGTATATTCACGATCGAGGAAACGAGTACAACACATAACCAACACATCATCTGATACGATACAACGGGCCGATGTATAATTGCGATAATTATCCGTTAGTACAGAACCGTTCATCACAGCAAATACAACGACTCAGACCACATAATTAGTTTTCAATGGTGCTACCGAACGTAAAATCCACAACTGGTCGTCCGAAAGACCTTTTTGCGATCTGATGGACCTTGTTTACCCTGAAAAACTCTTCGTTTTGAATTTTTCTCGAAATATTTGGTTAACTAGTTTACCTACTTTGTGTAACGGTAGATAAGTTATCCCTGGTTTTAAGTTGGTATGTCCGATTCAGGAAAGCAATGATTGAAAGTAGTAGTGAATATAAGTTCTCCTAAGTAGTACATGGTAGTGTAGTACATGGCCTACAACATAACGTGAATGCGTAGATGAAATGTGAGTATTATGGTTGTCTAGGGAGGAAGGAGGTCACAAAGGTTCAATTTAGACCGTGCGAAATCGATGATTGGACAACTTCACGTTAACGCGAGCGCAGTGGTACAATTTGCTATGAAGTTCTTAAGAGGTCGCAGGTAATAATTATTATTATTAGTATTAATTATTAATACGAATCGCGGTTCCAAACTACCGATTCACCAAGTTTGAGAAAAATTGGTTCGTTTCTACGAAACAGGAGCGGAGTGACTTCCCGAACTTTGAAGCTGTATAAAATGCCGAACAGAATCAGGGATATATAGAAAAAAATATAGTAGTTTGCGGGTGAGGATGACCAAAAAAATATATATATATAACAAGCGAATTCAAAAATCCAAAAGTAAAATTTTTTATTCGACTGTTCAACTTCACGTCTGAAACTTGGCGATACCGTAATAGAGCGAATGAATGCACAATATTTCAGTTACCGGTCATACAAGGATAAAAGCGTTAACAGCAAATAAAACGCTTTTTTCCTGAAGAGTTCCTGATGACTCGCTAATAATGTCTAAAGGAAAACCCGTGAAATTCGAGAGAATCTCATAACTGGACGTCCGCAACCCGTCGACAGGTTTACAATCGATGCATTTTTCATTTATTCATTCACCACTACCGAAGGCAGAGAAGCTCAATATTCATGCAAGAAGTCCGAACATTACTTTTGCCCGAAATCAACAAATCTACTAACGTTCTGCATTTCATAGCTTTCTCAACTCAGTCTGCGGTCATATCTTTGTCTCATGCATAATTCCAACTAATGGAACGATTCCGGTGATATTTATGCGGGTTGGACTGTTCACACCTCCAACCAGTCGCTCAAAATTCTAACACACAAATGCGCAAACTCAATGGTGTATCTATCACATTCTCAGTCAGTATTGTATTCTTGGATTAAATCAACTTCCCGCGATTCAATTATCGAACGACCGCTCTTTGAAACGTAACCGAGCTGTTCTAGCTGTACTGTAGTTTTTTTTTACGACGGTTTAATCACGGAAACCGATCTAACAGTGTAAGTACTCATATTTCAGTGGAAATAGAAGATTTTTATAAATACGCCTGTTTTCCTCAACATGGGTTTCTACGATGTCGTCGCCAGTGATTTAGTTTGTACCTGTTCTACTCGCCCATTTGACAGTATTTTCGTTTCAATACCGCTGGGGATTCAAGTCGCGACTAAATTCCTCGCCAATCTGTAGAATACCACAGCTGTTATCGAGCCGAACCACTCATTCAAAACCGGTAAAAGGGCTTGGAAGCTGCAAAGGGAGCTAATATCATTAAATAATTCGTTTCAGATGCATCAGACGGTAAAGGATCTGACTTGGTATTTAAATTAGGCTGCAGGTTACGGTATTAGAAATCCGCCGACGGGGTTTCATTGTGATGAATCGGTCATTCATGGGGGGGTGTAATTCAACGACGGGAAGATCAGTCGCGAGAACCGACGATTCGGTCATTCGGGAAGTCGAGATGAGAAAAACGGAGAACGGAAATCGGGGAAGAGAGCAACGAGCCGAAGGACGGTAACGAAACGGGGGAAAATAACGCAACGTCTCGACTTATTTAGCATTTGATCGACCCAGTTCCCCAGAATCCTCAACACCTAAAGCTTCGTCAGTGTTCATAACATCAGGGTTGGGGCCGGTGGCGTAGCCAGGAATTTCGTTCGGGGCGGAGGGTCCGAGAGGGTAAAATTTGTATAAAAACAGGGTCCTGAATAGAGGGTTTTAATCAATCAAATCCCAATCAAATTTAGTGAGCAGGTTTAGGACCAATTTGGCCGAATGAGGCCCAAACTGAAAGTACTGAAAACCGAGGGATGAAAGAGGAGGAGTTTTCGCTTCCATTTTATACGAGTTCTGAGATTGTTCAAGACCTCATAATATGTGGCAGCACCGATCGATTCACTTTTGGACAGACACACCAAAAGCACTCAATTCGAGTCCCAAAACACGGTTGCCGTGATATTTACGGCTGACATCACACGTTTGGCTCTTTTCGGCTGTCTTTTCCACATCATGCTCCCTGTCTATTGGATTCTGGAGTGTTGTGATGGACCCAATTTTCACCCACAGATCAAGCTATCCCCAGATTTAGCTCATCTGAAGAGTAAATTCAGGAAATTTCCATCCATTTTTTACAACTGTAGAAACTTTTTTCCTCCTGAAAAACTGAAACTAATCTATGATGCACGATTTCAATCAGTTTTACAATATGGGATTTTAGTCTGGGGTGGCACATGCCCGTCGTATCTCAAAAAGGTAATAAGTCCACAGAGAGCAGTCTTAAAAATCAGATTCAGAAAACCGATGCGGTCCCCCAGACATCTACTTTTCACTGTTGCAAAGTCATTCAGCATAAATCATCTTTTTGTAAAATATTTACTCCTCTATTACCACCGGCATCCTGAACTCATTACTTCAACTCCAATCTCATTATGATACCCGTTTTCAACTACTAGGCAATGTTGTGAAGCCTCGCCCCCGAAGTACCCTTACAACAAGATCTATTTCTCAATAAAGCCATTTATTAATATACTCGTAATACGCGTGGTACATAAAGAAAAGTATTGAAGCTCCGTTGTATAAGCTCCACGCTGTGCATAAATTCATTCCGTATTGCCTGAGATCTCCCGAACATTACAAAAGAAATGAATACAAAAAGTTGGTACTTTGTTGGTTAGTGGAAACGGTTGATGTGGACGAGTTTGTGACGAGCATTTATACTTAGAAGTAACAACTGTGCGTCTGGCAGCTTGTATAAATTCAACTATTTGCATACACCTCATAAGGGGTTATAGATATTGTCAGTTCCACTTTCATATGGCTAATTTTTATTTCAAATTTATTCCGCATATTATTGTGATGTTACTTGCTGTTTTTGTTTTTTAGGGTTATTTTGGATTGATGGAGTGTATTTTTGTTTTTGAGTTCTTTTCTTTCAAAGTGGTCGGGTGACGCGACTCTTGTGCAGCATTACGGGCCAAAGTCTACAGCTGCACAATAAATAATCTCTCATTGTACAATATATTAAAATAATATTTTAATATATACTCGTATGTTACATTAAATATTATTAATATAATATTAATTAATTGATTTATCATTAATATTAATTAAATATTATATGTTAATTAATATATATTATATATTAATAGTTACTAGAAGGATACATCCCTGTAGCAATAATATTGTAATTTATTGATTGACGTCTGTAATATGTGGACCTGATAGTCAATAAAATATCAATTCGTTCATTCATTCAAGATTTACACACGATTCAAGCGTAAATATGTTCTTCATACCCCACCATGATCACAGACATCACAATCGCAACTGCTCACAAGGTAGGCTGTCAAGGTTATAAGTTATAACTGAATAGACAACTGAGCGGCCTACAATTTTCACACTATTACCACTACTCGTAGATCCAAACGAAAATCTAAAGGCCTTCCCGAGCATTCTACCTTTTTTGGTAATTGCACAGTAAGATAGGGAAACTTATGTATGGGACGATCTTCATACGTACAAAGAAATGCCGCACATTTTCCACAACGGTTCATTATTTTCTTCTGTTTACATAACTGTTCTGACTACAATATCCTCGTCAATCCAATATTCATACGATCTTGGAATAATGATTAAACAACCGGTTTTGTGTTCGTTCAAGGTGGATACGTGGTCACAAGCTTAGGACGTTCTCTTCAAAACACAAACTATAAAACTATCAATATTTGTTAATGAGTTAACCTAATTAATTTTTCCGAAAATGTGAAACATCTCTAAGATCAGCGAATGAAGTAATTTGAATAAAAATAACTGTTATAAAGGCAATTGTATGATATTGCACAACTTGTAATTGATTAAGTGGGCACGTTGCTTCAAAAATTCGCTAATATATTCATGCTGCACGACAAACTATAATTAACTCATTTCGAATTGGCGAAACAAGGCTGTCTCAATGAGGGTGCGGGGTTGAGGTTGAGACGAAACAAGGTTGAAATCAAGGGAGCAGGTGAAATGAACGACATGGGCCAACGGTTAACGGAGAACCTGCTATCGCCCAAGTCGTAAAAACGTATTGAATTTTATGGGCTGTGAAAGAAAAGGACAATCTCCGGTGGATGGGGCCAATAAAGTTTCGTCTGTTCGTTATTTAATCGGAAGTGGTTCAATAAACTCGTAACATAGACATCACCATTTTCCGGCCGTTATTTCATAATCGTAAGTTACGATTTTATCGACTCGATGACAAATCAAGGTGTTCGTTGACTTTATGTTTAAATATACAGTTTTCGAATATAAATCCGTTCAGGGAACAGCTCAATTTCGCCTTGCAGTGAGTGTGGCGTTTGGTTGTCCAAAATGCAAATTCCACTCGTATTTCGCTGTAAGCCATCAATTCGGACTTCAATTCGGATTCACGTCAGTACCGTAAATACTCTTCAATACGGCCGCGGGTTGCCAGTAGGCGGAACCGTCATAGGCGATTAGATAAGTCCACCATCTCATCATCCATCTTCACACAGAGAAGACATCGTTCTGCAAATTATTTACACATGTACCTCCATAACCTGCCATCCGAAGCCTCACTTCCGCACATAGTCTTTCCCATTTGAGAAGTTACTACTTAAACGACTGAAAGCAACCATTGAAGACAGAAATTTGATTCCAAATCACCAATTTGGATTCAGAGAACGCCACTCCACAACAGATCAAGTTCACCGAATCAGTAAAATTACAGAAAAGATCTTGGAAGGCAAAAAAATATGTGCCAGTATCTTCTTGGATTTGGCACAAGCGTTCGGCAAGGTTTGGCACGAGGGCCATGAATACAAATTGCACAGGGATCTCCCACGACAGTATTACTTACTCCTTAAATCCCATATTCAGAACCGACAGTTTAGAGTAAAGCAAGATGATCATTACTCCAGCTTGAAACCTATAAAAGCTGGGGTCCCGCAAGGAAGTGTTTTACCTTTTGTACACACGGGACCTACCCATACTAGAACAGATGACACAGACAAAGTTGGAAAAGCTGTTGAAACCGCCACCCACAAATTACAAAAGTCCACTAATGAGATTGTCAAGTGGACTAAGATGTGGAGAATAAAGCTGAACGAGTCGAGGTCAGTTCATATCAACTTCACAAATCGAAAAATCTCAGTCTTAGATGTTGAGATCAACTAAACTAAAATACCGTACGCTGACACCGTCAAGTACCTGGGGATGAATCTGGACTTCAAACTTATTTGGCATAAGCACATCGAGAAGACAAGCAGGAACTGAGGATCAAGTTCAGAAGCATGTATTGCCTGATGGGAAGGAATTCCGTTCTTTCACTTCACAACAAACTGCTAATATACATGCAGATTCTTCGCCCTACCTGGACCTACGGGATACAACTCTGGTGGCTTGCAAAAAAGTCAAATATTAAAAAGAAACCACTGGACTCGAATGTGCTGCGGGAATAGTTTTATGTAGTGGAAGTGAACCCCAGTGATCATGCTGCAAACCAGGGTTAGGTTTTGGTGAAAATCCTACCCTATACAGTGATTAATATATAATGAGATGAAATATTGCTAGATGAAAAATGTATCAATTATTCAGTTGAAATAAATGAAACAAAAAAAGAAGGTCTTTCCCCGCATTTACTGCTTCGTTTTTCTCCTCACGCTACCGTTACGTCGATTTAGTTCCCATATTTGTAATATCGGAAAACATCAACAAATCATTTTGGAACAGGATGGACGAAAATCGCTGGGGATCAACTTTCTCTTCTCTTCAACCAAAATTTTCTACACTTGCCACGTTTACGTTCGTCTGAAAATACGCTCATTTGGTAGAACTGAATATTGGTGAACCACAACGAAATCTGTTTCGAAGACCAATTGACTCAAGAATTCCGTTTCCATCAGATCCACCTTTCCATCTTTATTTCACGATGCAATCTAATTCTGTTACTACACAAATCCAGTTCTTTTCTTTTGGCATATTTATATGAATCCACAACAATAAACCACCGTACACGCGAACCCTGGAAAAGTCCGGGAATAGCGCCACCGTGCGGCTCGAGGAACAAGAAATTTCAGTCCTCCAAGAGGCGGAATTACGTAAAGGGGGTTGTGCAGAAACCGCCAGCGACCTCAGCATTGATTATGAATCAGCAGACAGCATAGGTACCAGAATTTATGAATAGATTATTCATGTTATTGCATACATTTCAGCGTCATCCGAAGGCCTTATGAACAGGGCAGAATACGGCAACAGGTGAGGTCGTTATTCATAGCACCTAACCCTACGCAACCCCTTGGAAATTAAACCCGAGCTGCACTTCAAGCTCTAGATGAGTGCGGAAAATGGCTCCTGCCTCGAACGGTCTTTTCATTTTGGTTTATTAACTATCTTCGATAATGAACCTTTGTAATCGCCCAAGAAACAAAATTATCCACCTCCATAAAATTTGCTTGTTTAGGTTTCAAGATACGTAGATTCAGAAAATCGAATTAAAAAAAAAAAAATTCCGTCAGTCCGCCGTCGGCGGCACTTGGCCCAGTTAGCGTTGTCCTAAAATTACGAAATTTGATTTACCGGTTTCAACCAGCCCCACAATGATCCTTAAAAATTTTCATAACCCTAGGTCAAGGGAAAGGGGTTCAAAATGAATTTTGAAACTTTGAAAAATTCATATATAGAAAAATTCAAATAGAACGGTATAGTTTTTAGGGGAAAATTTCACCAGGACCAGCCTCGAAGTCTGGCACAGCTGCGAGAAAATATCCAGACTTACTAACAGACTTGGGCAGTGCATGGAAAATGGGGGTCGCTATTTGAGTGACGATATTTTCTCAACATAATGTTTTTTCCCCTACTTTTAGTATGCATTTCAATTTTACGGTCTTCCTCTATTAAATAAAAAAATATATATACAAATATCTTGAAAATTCAATGATTCATCCCATTTCAAAAACCGCCAGGTTTCACTGTCGGACTCAGTATTTACTCGTTCCTTGGTCTAATCTAAATTTGAGCCCACACTGAAGTTTTCTGGATCGTGTCGCTGTGGAGTCAGTTACAGACGCGCTAAACTGACGGCCGTAGCTCAATGGCAGGTTGCGCGCACTGCTTACTTTCCTCACAAGACCTTCATTGTCAGAATTTAACAAGAGCTACAGAATTTGACAAGAGGTTCACCTGTGAAACTATCGATTTCTGTGTTGGGGCTCGTTGTCTTTTACTTGTTGTCCGTCCTCGAGGTACTGGAGGTGAATTTACAAATAATTGTAAAGTGCAGTTTACAATCGCATGCTATGTTTTGGAATCAAGCAGACACCAGGAAACAGGCCCTATGAGACGTCCAATGAAAATTCGACCAAAACGACAAGAATTTGATGTCTTTTTTGGTAAATGTAAGACAAGTACAGACGAGTACATCTCTTAATGCAAGCTCACCAGCTGTAATAGGCTGCTACAATACGTTATCCAGTTGTTGCCAATTTTGGTGGTCCAAGAACGGTGGTTTCAGTCAGTCTGAGTACATGAATCGGTGGCCCATGGGTTCCCAAACATGTTGAATGGGCATACGAGCTGTTAAGCATTCTATTAACCCGTAGATGCGGTGGAAGCCCTCCCTGGCTACGTAGATCAATACTAGTGTGAATCGGGACATTGATAGTTGTCAAAGTGAGAGGCGAGGAGGAACCAAGTAGCCCGGGAGTTGATAATAATTCAAGGGCCACCTGTCGTTTGAACGCTTTATTGATGTGAGGGCTTCCGGAACTTGATGAGGCCCGTCTTTAAACGTCATCGGAGGAAAGTTGTCTTATCGACCGCCAGCAATAAAACGGTTGAGCAGCGGCCTTTTGACGTGATGGACACAGACAGAAGGGTGAAAAAAAAGCCTCTCATTCTTGTAACATGACGCTGTGAATCGGTCAATCGATATTTCGCATGACACGTGTTCATTCGGATCGATAAGCCCTTCCCCATCCCTCGCGACTGATACTAAAATCAAACTAAGGAACGCTAGTTGGCGACCGGATCGACGCGTTCATTTCGCCAGATGCGATGAGACTGTTTACCGGTCTGCATGCAGTACAAACTTCTGTCTCTTTGTAAATAAGTGCAGGTGAAATTGATTTTCAAACTCGCCGTTGGCCTTTCTGTGTCTGTTCAAATAGATACGCGGCATATAGTCACGGGCATGACTGCATTACGTGATGACTATTGAACGCAAACTTCCATCTCGATATTGAACAAATGCAAACGCCATCTGCAGCTGCTCATCGTACAACGAGCACCCACAAATCCACAACCAATTAGATACTCACGTGGTGCACTCTACTGCGAATGAGGTTAAACACAGAACTTTAGTACCTTGTGATAATAAAAAGGATGCAAAACGTTTTTGAACAAACAGTTTCGTTTCGGTCATGAATCTCCGAGGTGTTTCAAGTTATTGAGAGAGTTTCAATTCACACACACGAACATTGGATCCCCTGACCAGCGTTGATCCCTCATGTATGATCTGGAGGCTGTCCGAAATGTGAGGATGAATGAAGATGAAATTACAATTATTTCGTTCAATGTGGACCTACGAGTTTCGTTTAATGTGGTCCTCGTATTTTTCGACTAGTCTACCATGAATTGGAGTTTGGTTTTTCGGTCTTCTACAACCATCCTTGTCATTGACAACACTCAGGGTCGTTACTGATGCTGTCCGCTGGAGTCTTCTTCTTCCGACCATTGACAAGGAGGCACGCACTTGCCTTGATGAGGATCTTCGGGGCCGCTTAAGCTACTGGATACTGTTTTTCAAATCGTCGATTTGAACGGCAAGGGCTTGAAAATCTAGGCTTGACATAGCAGATTGAGATGCGTTAGGTTTGCTTACTGCATAAACTGTTTCAGAATCCCCAGTTTCACATATTCTATCAGGTAGCTCTGCTAATTTGTCGAGAGTTCCTTCTGCTATCACGAGAATTGACCGAACGTTTTCTGGCAATTTTTCCAGCCTTAACATTTTGAAAACCGTTTCGCTGAAATTTGCTCCAGCCAATGCTCGCATCTTCCTCAGAAGTTGGCTAGGTTTGGGAGTACCGAACTGCAAACTACTGGTAAGTTTCTGTCTGCTGGAGTTCCCCAGTTCCGACCATTAACACTGTTGATCTAGTTTACCCTTGGATGACCACTGTTGATCTAGTTTACCCTTGGATAGCCACTGTTGATCTAGTTTGTCATCCAAGAGCCAGGTTTGATTTAGTTTGTACTTGGATGGCCACTGTTGATCTAGTTTGTCCTTAGATAGCCACTGTTGATCTAGTTTGTCCTTGGATGGCCAGGTTTGATTTAGTTTGCCTTTGAATAGCCACTGTTGATCTAGTTTGCCCTTGGATGGCCATTGTTGATCTAGTTTGCCCTTGGATGGCCACTGTTGATCTAGTTTGTCCTTAGATAGCCACTGTTGATCTAGTTTACCCTTGGATGACCACTGTTGATCTAGTTTACCCTTGGATAGCCACTGTTGATCTAGTTTGTCATCCAAGGGCCAGGTTTGATTTAGTTTGTCCTTGGATGGGCACTGTTGATCTAGTTTGTCCTTAGATAGCCACTGTTGATCTAGTTTGTCCTTGGATGGCCAGGTTTGATTTAGTTTGCCTTTGAATAGCCACTGTTGATCTAGTTTGCCCTTGGATGGCCATTGTTGATCTAGTTTGCCCTTGGATGGCCATTGTTGATCTAGTTTGGTGCAACTTCTGAAACAGAGCTATCATTGGCTTCCAAAAAGTTCCGTGAGGAGACTGTAAGCAACTTCATAGGGAGTATTGGATGTCAATTGAGACGTCGATGCGGGAAAATGTGAAGTTTTTCGGGATGAAGTTTACCGATTGAATGTTTTGTTTAGAAAACAATGTTCGGGTGGTTGCGCAATACAGAGGCAGCAGGAACCGTTGAGCTCCCTAAGCGACGAGGCCCCTCACGCCCCTCACTCTTCTTCCTCCTGCAGTCAGAGAACACTCCGAATGGGAGCAAAAAATCACAAGGTGAAGTCGTGAGAAGGGCGACCGTTGAAAAGGAATGTTATTTCCAAAACCAGACCAAGTTTTTACGGCTTTCAAGTCCCAATCTGAACGCGTCAAATGGGAGCCCGAACGACGCGACGAGCGATGAAATTGTCGAACGACGACGAGAAATGCTCAGACCTAGACGACTATTAAAAAGCTCGGGGTCACCGGTTTAACGAGAGTCGGAAACAAACAAATCCTGAACGGCCGACCGTAAAAAACTGAATATCCACTTATCTACATCAACCAATCGATCCGATTTGGCTTCTTAGTCAAAGAAGGAGTGGGAACATTGTAAACACTCCACGAAAGATCATTTAGGATGTACCTAATGAGAGTGAATACTGTAGTCTTACACAGTGTACAGCAGAAGGGGGTCCCAAATTATTGTTAATGTTTATATGCCTATATGATTGTTGGGTGTCTTTTGGCACTAAATCCAGGATGGTCTAAATTCAGGAAGGTAGGTATAAAATGTTTTCGGAAATTCGATTTTAAAAATTTTGGACCGAGAATAATACCTTCTATTTCTTCGAAAATTCGGTAAAAGATCGAATTTTCTCGATTCACAACATCGCCGAATTGATTGTGAGCTGCAAAAACGCTTGCAAATTTACAGTTTTTGAAATGGGTGATATTTCATCCATGATCAAAGACTGCGGATCAGCTTGGTGGTTCCAATACTACAAAAAGGGTGTTTTCGGCTCATTTGAAACATCGAGTCAACCTAAAATAAAAAGAAATGTATTTTCACAATTTCAAAATTCTGCCGATTTATTTAAGATGCTCAACAGCATGAAATAATAACGACGACTTCAACCGAAGACGCGGAAAAGCACAATTTTCGAATCGCAATGCATTCAAGAGCTCAAATTGAAATTCTGAATGAATTCGCGCAACCTTCAGGGTGATTACCAATTCCACAGAATGGATACACTTCTCCAGTGTTTCCTCAAAGAGTTTTGCCGGATTCTTCAGGACTATTGCCAATGAATATCCTGCAAACGAAGATCAGATAAGGTTTTTGTCTCTACTTGAAAAATTAGGATTTGATTTGGAGGATATTAAAATTTTCATAAATAAATTCTGGATAAACTTTCATTCTTCGTCGATCTCGATCATTTGAACGTTTTTCACTGATATTTTATTTTCTTAAATCTAGTTTTGCTCATATTTTGTATGACCCAATAAAGACCTGATTTGAAACCTGTTGTTTGAAACCTGATTATCTTCAATTTATCTGACAAATAAATGAAGAGTAGCCGGCAATTTTGTGATAAAAACTCTGCAAATTCTTGACACAACGGTTCATTATCTTCTTTGTACAGATCACCCTTCTGTCTAGATCACTAGGTCTAAATGTCTAGATCCTAAATGTTAGATTAATTATTATTATAAATTATCACTAATTATTAACAATTTTATCAAGTACCTAGTGAAAATTATTATAATTTATTGTTAGGTATTAATAATTCGTATTTATTATTAATAATAATTATTATTAATTATGATTAATTAATACGATATAATTCTGGGGTTTTTAATACTACGTCGGTAATAATTTTTCTATAAAAGAAGTACCTACCAACAAACATTCGAAATTACCTTCATTTCCGTAGCACGAAACGCACCTCAGAACAACAACCTCGACATCACTTAAGCCATATGATGTTCCAAAGAGCTTGTTAGTATGAAAATGGACCTGTATTTCAACAGTTTGAGTGACGATCGTGTTGTGAGGCACAATCTTTGAGCCGTCATTGTGAACGAACGGCTGGTCGTACAAAGCTGCGGATGGTCTTAAAAAATTCTACGGAACAAACTCTATCTAAATATGAAATAAAAAACATACCGTTCTATATGAATTTTTCGAGATATGAAATTTTCAAAATTTCAAAATTCGTTTTGAACCCCTTCCCCTTGACCTAGGGTTATGAAAAGTTTCGAGGACCATTGTGGGGTTGGTCGAAACCCATAAAAAAAATTTCGTAATTTTAACTCAACGCTAACTGGGCAAAGTGGCGCGGACGGCGTACGGCGGACGGACGGATTTTTTTTTATTCGTTTTTCTGAATCTACGTATCTTGAAACGTAAACCAACAAATTTTGAGGGGGGGTTAACATTTTTTTTTCTTTGGGCGATTCCAATGGTTCATTATCGAAGATAATAAACCAAAATGATGAACCGTGAAGAACATCTCAAGTAACAACCACGTTTATTCAGCTCCAAAGTGCTTCAGTTTGAAAACGGAATGAGATATCGTAATTATGACTTCACCATCGCGTTCAGCGTGGAAAAACCTTTAAAATGAAAAGTCACTTGTCAGACTGTTTCATTTTTGGAATTTATGGGTAATTTTCCATTCCCTTCAAATCCCCTTAGAATGACCCGATTCTGCCCATCTACGAACTTAGCCTTTCGATTGCCATGACAGATTTCTTGTGCAAATTTGAACATTATATCTCAATTCTATCGACAGTTATCGTCTGGAATGACATATACATAATACCTATGTATATAATGTATATATTATATAAATCGTCGCCTGAGAAACAACACCACGTATCAACCAAACGTCTGATTTTCAGAAGCAAAAAAAAAAAAATAACAAGTGCCCAACCAAGTTGAATGTAGATGAATCCTGTTATAATTTTCGAAGTTTTTTTCATATTAGATGTCTACAGAGCGCCAATTCATGCTAACCGTCTTATACTGCGAGAAAGTTTGAATAAGAATGAGTTATAACCTCATTTGGGCCAAAATGGTTGATACGCAGTGTTGCTTCTTAGGCGACGAAATATATCGTCCCTTAAGATCCCACAAGGTCTAACTCAGTTTTCCTATCTTTTCAGGAGAAACGAAAAACGGATTTTCCAACGTATTGTAGTGATTTCCACGGTTATCGCGGCATTTCTGCGTTGAAGAAGCCTTTTCCTGCATCGCAATAAAGGCCAAACCAATTAGCTAGAAAGACGGACCGAGAGATTTCGCATAAGTTTCCGTTCCTCACTCATTTTGCCAAAAAAACTGAATTAGACCTTGTGGGATCTGAAGGGACGATATGTACAAATGGTTCTTGGTGTGTTTCGGCGCAGTAAATTCAGGATGGTGTGGAGCGGATTTTGGTATGAAATCTTTTCGAAAATTCGAGTTTTACAAATTTTGAATTAATATAGACGGATTTATATAGAATATATAGAATTTATATACTGGAAATAGACGATTTTTTCGAATACTCTTGTTCTTCTTAACATGGGTTTCCACGATTTCGTCGCGAGTGATTTAGTTCGTAAAACTAGCGTCCTTATCGAAAATTCGCTAAAAGGGCGGATCTCCACGAAATTTCGAAATTTCTACAGAACCCAGATTGTTCGTCAAAACTTGAACGTCATCACCATTGCACGTTTCAAGTGAATGCCTCCCTAACATGGGATGGATAGAACTTCATTACTACGCCCTTTCAACATTCAGCGTATCTCTCGTATCTTAATTAATCGATGAATTGGACAAGGTCATGCAATACTGAAGCTTTCAATTTGACTGCAGTTCAACTGAAGTCTTTGACGTCGACGATTTCCAGAAGTGAATAAGAAGCCACTTTTGCCGTCTATTTCTAATTTATACGTCGGATGTAGCGTCTCAATAACACCGTGTAATTTCAATGAAAGGAATAGTCTCGTTCGGTAGGTAGAAACTCTTCTAGTTTTATTTGATTTACACGAATCCTTTCGCAAGCACGTTGAACTGTTCACGATGAATAACAACTAACGAGCAACCAGTTTTGATATCATCAGTGCAAGTTGCGACCATCCGGTCCTATCACCGCGTTCTGGATATCACTTGATTAAGACCATCAATAAGTCGAGAAGGTACCGATCGCAACGCACAATTGGCCTCCGACTGATGAATAATCGAGAGATGTCTGTCTACACCTTCGAAATTCAATTGAATGACATAAACACTCTTTTCTTCTTCTAATTGCAACGTCTCTTGGAATAATTGGAAACAAATGGGAGTAGCTGTCATCATACGAATTCAAGCTCTGACTCCCTTAGATTCAGATCCGAGAGAAAATTCAAAAAAATCCACAATCATGCAGCATTGCTATAAGAGCGAATTTTCGAAGAAATAAATGGTTTTATGTGAAATGTCTCCATTTTACTGGTTTTATAACAAATTTTGTCTCCTTTTATTGCCGAGGAACACCTCAGTTCATAGAATGTTTAACGCTGAACACGATGGTAAAGTCAGAATGGCGATACCTCATACCGTTTTCAGATTGGAGCAGATGAACATTGAAGAGCATCTCAAGTATCAACCACGTTTCTTCATCTTCAAACTGCTCCGTTTTGAGAACGGAATAAAACACCGCAATTATGACTCGTATTCAGAGTAAAAAAAACCTTTAATACCTCTATAAGGCCAAGACCAGTAGCCCAGTCAATGACGACACACAAAACAAAATCGCTAATGTCTCTTTAAAATCGCTAAAATGTCCGCACTTTGTCACGTTTTCTGAAACGTAGGTAAGATCATCTCCAATACGTTTTGAATACATTTCCTAGTGTGTTTTGCAAAATTTTCTGAGCAAAAAATTTTAAATTCATCACAAAAGTAACGTCACCAAGCTGATCTTGTGAAATGTTTTTGAGATATAACAAAAATGTTCCAATTGAAACATCTCAAGACGATCAACAACATTTCGACAACAGTTTCGACAAACATTTCCAAGTTTGTAATATTTGCAATATTTTTTTGTTAGGCCTCAGAAGTGTTGAAAAACAATCTCTATATAATGTTTTAAAGTGGCTACATCTGAAGCATTTTCAAAATGTTTCGAAACATGTCAAACATCACCCATGATATGTAACATTGTAACGTTATTGAAACACATTGAGATGTTTTGGAAATGTTATGGGCTGTGTGGGATTTTCTTTGAATATTCGCAACAACCATCGCATCTCCCTCATAAACAGGTCTGAAATATTGATTGCCCGAGTTGTCGTTTCGGTTGAAAAGTGAGGATTTTGAAGTCCGTACATCACCAGTCACCAGTTAACCATTTTATCCAAGGAAACTGACGATCGTTTAAAAAAAATTACGAGTTCAGAGGAAATGCACAAAACATGAAGGCCACGTCCACCGGGGTGAATATTGTGAAGTTCCGTGAAGAATCCAATGATCCATGTTCCAAAACTCCATGAAGAACTACGACAAACACTTATTTTGAGTCAAGTTTCACCACTACCGCCTGATATTACCCTCTGTACGCTTCATATAGGCAGATACAGCTAACTTAGACAACACAAATTCCATATTCTTGCGAGACAGAAATATGTGATTCCATATGAGATATGGAAATTCCACGAAGCTTCTGCATGTAATGAACTGGTTATGCATGAACCGTAGCTAATCTCTGTACCTCAACTCCTTCAAGTCCAAAATTTTAAGATTTCCTAAAAATCACCGTTTTTTCTTTAGTATTTTGAGCTATCAGTACGGGATTCTTTCGGTGTGCACTCCTCGTTGATTTTCACCTAAAAACCCACGTTTTTCAGAACTCGAACGTCATTTTCTCCACCAATTTCACTACTAAATTTCAATACCAATTTCAAAAGCAGGCGAGTTTATTATAATAATCAGCATTCAATAAATTCCTCCACTCGAGTTGGACGAACGGCGAAATTTGTTGAGGCAGATTGTTAGATACGTGGTATTGTTTCATCAATGTAGATAAGTGGTGTTCACATCTAAGCGATCTAAGCCCTCCAAGCGATTTAAAAAAATAAAACTATGATCACTGGCCTACGAGGCGTGAAAATTTGAATCGACTGGTGTAAAAATCTCATACGTGGTGTTGCATCTTAAGCGAAAATATAATTTTTGGTGTCTTTTGGCAGTGGATTCAGGATGGACTAAAACGGACTTCGGTATAAACATTTTTCGGAAATAAGAATTTTAAAAATTTTGGACCGGGAACAATAACTTCATTTTCTTCGAAAATTCGCTAAAATGACGATGACCTAAACGACATTGGTTCGTTCTTATCGAGTTCTCTGTTGGACATCCTGCATGAGAAATAGCCTTTATATGAGAAATAGTCCAAATTTTTCGTCCCTGTTATTCAAATCTCTGTTCAAGTTAAGTCGTTGTGCAGCAGCGGTTTTCATACGTACTGCCTCTAAATACTTTTTATTAGTACAAATGAACGTCGTTTTCTCTATCAGTTCAAATTAAACCAGCACCTCGAATTCATCTAACAAAGTTTTCTCAGAAATAGTTTTGGTTTTAGTTCTTACGCACGGTACCGAGTCTGTTGAACAATTGAATCGTCGCGTTGTACAATTTGTTTTCTTCACATTAAGTTTTTTCAATGCCTTCAACAACGCCCTGAGACGCACCTCCAGGGCTTTAAACAAATATTACTTAATTACCCTCAAGTACTGTGTTTCTCGCGACAAAGTCTCGCAAGTCACAACCAGACGACACGGCGTACGTCTCGAATAGTGAGCCCCACGTGATCGGTTGTTGAGAGGAAATATCAAACCCAATGAGAAGGGGAAAGCTAAACCACCCCTGCGTCACACAGGAGTTTTTTCTTTCAACGTCGTTCCCACGCTGGCAAAGTTAACGAATCAACACAACCCGCTCTCGGCCCATCTGAATAATAATAGAGCAAAAACGGAGTGCGGAGTAGGTAAACAAAGGGAAGGGCACAACTGCTCCTAACGCTGTTTCGACTTGGCGTTCATAACGTGAGTTATACGAGGCGTTCCGTCGAAATTGGAGATATGGAAGACGAAAAATTTTTGAAATGTTGTGGCTTGAAAAGGGAAAAAATAAGGTGGAGGCGATGGTGAAGGGATCGTCGACTGGGCCGACAAGCAGCTGTTGGGGCGACGAGTTGAGTCACTCAGAAAGTAAACAATAACAAACGCCATCTCCTGAGGGTTCCCACTGCTTGGGACGTGGAGGTTGAACATTCTATGCGAGGACATGTCCTCAATCGTAAGGCGAGATGGTACATTTCAATAAATAGTGATGTCTTTATCTTGATGAGGTCAACATTACTAGAACCCCACAAGCTGGAGATCAATACCTGTGGGTCGTCCTGATGTTAGAGGACATGTCCTCCTCGTTGTTACAATGAAAACAACACTCAGTAACACTCAGCCACCTGTAGATATCACACAAACTCACCTCCTCAATCCTCACTGGTCGTCCTTCTGTTGGAGGACATTTTCTGTCAGTCTTACAGTCGTCCTTGTCATCAAGGAAATTTCTTCCTACGTAGAACCTGCATCCTTCAACCTCACATACGACCCTCCTCGTTGTTACAACGAAAACAACACTCAGTAACACTCAACCACCTGTGGATATCACACAAACTCACCTCCTCAATCGTCACTAGTCGTCCTTCTGTTGGAGGACATTTTCTGTCAGTCTTACTGTCGTCCTTGTCATCAAGGAAATTTCTTCCTACGTTGGACCTGCATCCTTCAACCTCACATACGACCCTCCTCGTTGTTACAATGAAAACAACACTCAGTAACACTCAGCCACCTGTGGATATCACACAGACTCACCTCCTCAATCGTCACTGGTCGTCCTTCTGTTGGAGGACATTTTCTGTCAGTCTTACTGTCGTCCTTGTCATCAAGGAAATTTCTTCCTACGTTGGACCTGCATCCTTCAACCTCACATACGACCCTCCTCGTTGTTACAAAGAAAACAACACTCAGTAACACTCAGCCACCTGTGGATATCACACAAACTCACCTCCTCAATCGTCACTGGTCGTCCTTCTGTTGGAAGACATTTTCTGTCAGTCTTACTGTCGTCCTTGTCATCAAGGAAATCTCTTCCTACGGAGAACCTGCATCCTTCAACCTCACATACGACCCTCCTCGTTGTTCAAATGAAAACAACACTCAGTAACACTCAGCCACCTGTGGATATCACACAAACTCACCTCCTCAATCGTCACTAGTCGTCCTTCTGTTGGAGGACATTTTATGTCAGTCTTACTGTCGTCCTTGTCATCAAGGAAATCTCTTCCTACGTAGAACCTGCATCCTTCAACCTCACATACGACCCTCCTCGTTGTTCAAATGAAAACAACACTCAGTAACACTCAGCCACCTGTGGATATCACACAAACTCACCTCCTCAATCGTCACTGGTCGTCCTTCTGTTGGAAGACATTTTCTGTCAGTCTTACTGTCGTCCTTGTCATCAAGGAAATCTCTTCCTACGTAGAACCTGCATCCTTCAACCTCACATACGACCCTCCTCGTTGTTACAATGAAAACAACACTCAGTAACACTCAGCCACCTGTGGATATCACACAAACTCACCTCCTCAATCGTCACTGGTCGTCCTTCTGTTGGAAGACATTTTCTGTCAGTCTTACTGTCGTCCTTGTCATCAAGGAAATCTCTTCCTACGGAGAACCTGCATCCTTCAACCTCACATACGACCCTCCTCGTTGTTCAAATGAAAACAACACTCAGTAACACTCAGCCACCTGTGGATATCACACAAACTCACCTCCTCAATCGTCACTAGTCGTCCTTCTGTTGGAGGACATTTTATGTCAGTCTTACTGTCGTCCTTGTCATCAAGGAAATTTCTTCCTACGTTGGACCTGCATCCTTCAACCTCACATACGACCCTCCTCGTTGTTACAAAGAAAACAACACTCAGTAACACTCAGCCACCTGTGGATATCACACAAACTCACCTCCTCAATCGTCACTAGTCGTCCTTCTGTTGGAGGACATTTTATGTCAGTCTTACTGTCGTCCTTGTCATCAAGAAATCTCTTCCTACGTAGAACCTGCATCCTTCAACCTCACATACGACCCTCCTCGTTGTTCAAATGAAAACAACACTCAGTAACACTCAGCCACCTGTGGATATCACACAAACTCACCTCCTCAATCGTCACTAGTCGTCCTTCTGTTGGAGGACATTTTATGTCAGTCTTACTGTCGTCCTTGTCATCAAGAAATCTCTTCCTACGTAGAACCTGCATCCTTCAACCTCACATACGACCCTCCTCGTTGTTCAAATGAAAACAACACTCAGTAACACTCAGCCACCTGTGGATATCTCACAAACTCACCTCCTCAGTCCTCACTGGTCGTCCTTCTGTTGGAGGACATTTTCTGTCAGTCTTATTGTTGTCCTTGTCATCAAGAAATCTCTTCCTACGTAGGATCTGCATCCGTCAACCTCACATACGACCCTCCTCGTTGTTACAAAGAAAACAACACTCAGTAACACTCAGCCACCTGTAGATATCACACAAACTCCCCTCCTCAATCCTCACTGGTCGTCCTTGTGTTGGAGGACATTTTCTGTCAGTCTTACTGTCGTCCTTGTCATCAAGAAATCTCTTCCTACGTAGAACCTGCATCCGTCAACCTCACATACGACCCTCCTCGTTGTTACAAAGAAAACAACACTCAGTAACACTCAGCCACCTGTGGATATCACACAAACTCACCTCCTCAGTCCTCACTGGTCGTCCTTCTGTTGGAGGACATTTTCTGTCAGTCTTACAGTCGTCCTTGTCATCAAGAAATCTCTTCCTACGTAGAACCTGCATCCGTCAACCTCACATACGACCCTCCTCGTTGTTACAAAGAAAACAACACTCAGTAACACTCAGCCACCTGTGGATATCTCACAAACTCACCTCCTCAGTCCTCAATTATTCTCCTTCTGTACGAAGACATGTCTTTCTCGTTACGACCTCGTCGATCTCACTATTGAAAACACAACTCAGTGCCACCTGTGGGTGTTCATCAGAATCATCACATTCACATTTCAAATAGTTTGCCCCTAAATTCCCTTTAAGTTACGCCCAACAGGAGTCAATTCACTTCTCGACAAAACTCTTCTTTAATCTTGACTCCCTCTAACTTACGAATCACCTCGTGCCACAATCAATAATACGAGTGATTCGGATCATATCTTGCTATCGATCGTCTTGTCGACGTGACATCAAACCCTAAAAATAATACAAATAACGTGATGTTCTGCTTACGTCACCGCTCATCAACGAGTTGTGTAAACGTTCTTTCGAATACCGAGCAGATGATTGAGTTGATTCGTGAAATCTTCAAAGTTCGACTACGAGTACAATGTGAATCAGATGATGTGATTACCCACAGGATACAGCCCTTACTGTAATTCACACCAGTAATAATAATTATTAGCGAGTAATGATAATTCCACCACCTAATAACATCCTCAGAGCGCACATTTTCGGTCCAATCACGCAGCATGAACTAATGAGCGAATCTTCAAGTGGTTTTCGTGGTTTTTCAAGAGACGATTTCCACGTTTTCGTACAAAAAACTCACAATTTCCACAATTTTTCGCACCTCGGTCTTCCTACTCTCCAAATTTTCGTAATCGCAGACATTTCGCCTCAGAGAGAATTTTCGAGAAACAAATACGAGTAAATTTGGGATTCAACGGGATCAAAAATCGCTGTATATTGCAAGAAATATTTGAAAACAAGACTTTCAATCAAAATAAACGAAGTTTCTACGAAGTCCTGAATAGGAATAACAAACACGTGAAGGGACTTATTATTAATGTAAGTAGGTACTGTAATCTATCAGTGAACAGCACCGCCGTAGACTAGTATTCAATACTTGGCATCAAACTCAACAGCAAACAACATAATTTGAGCACGTCGTCCCAAAAATTCGCTCGTGTCCATTTCAGGCGTCAACAGCCAATTTTCCGAATGACGAACTCGAAACGATTTTTTAGGTCACGGAAATACAAATTCGATAGTTTTCGCTCACAGTTACTCAATAGTTTGTCGTAAACAAGTCGTTCATTTCTCTTTTACTAGCGATTTCACTGGTTTTATTGTAATAGTTTGTTAGGTGCCTACTCTATTTTTTTTTTTTTTTTTCAATTAAAATTTTATTTTGGTTAATTTTTTTGTGATTTTTGGGATTTGAGTGAGAATTTTGAACACCAAGAAAAATTCAATTGGTCTAATTTTTTATTGTATTGAAAGTCACCAGGTTGTCGGACTGCGTTGTTGTGTTTGATTATTTCGGTGAAATTTTGGTTTATTCAGATTTGACTTTGAAGTTTTACGAACTCAAGAGACGACTTACGGTTTCAAGTCTGTTGTCGAGTTGTGCAGCATGAACTAATGAGCGAATTGTATAAGATGCTCGAACTAAAAATTTTATCAAAAAATTGAACCTTTTCAGGAAGGAATTTAGACGAAGGAGGTGGATTTTAAGCGAGAAAAAACATTAGTATGTTCAAAAAGGCGTGCGCCAATTCGCTCTTGAGGTCATGCTACATGGCGGGAGATGGCAGTAGAACACTTGGCCGGGGAGAGACCTGAACAGGGCGGTAAGTAGGGAGTAGCCGTTGTTGTTGTTTGCTGTTGTTGTTCGTTATTGCTGAGGGTTTTGTTTACCTTGCAAGAGATCGTAGGATTCGATGAGTGATCCGAAGGGGGAGTTGCAACAGAGTTGACAGCATTCGGGGAAGGCGGTTTTCGGGGGTTCGCTCGGCGAGAGGAGAGCGCCGTAGTCGTCGTCGATCGCCATCGGCGGCGGCGGCGGCGGCGGAGGAGAGAAAACCGGCGCCGGGTACGACGGCGCGTCGAGCCTTCGACCTTCGTCATCGTCCTGATGCCGCGGCGGCGAGTGTCCGAGGAGGGCGACGTCGAGGAAGTTGACTTGTTCTTTGCCAACGAGAAAACTCGCGCATAGAACACTCATACTACGACGCCACTGATTTGAATGACACCACGAGAGTAAATTAAATTAAAAAAAAAAAAAAAAAAACACAAAAAATTTGGTGCGGTTGGATTTGTTTTTGTTTTTTTTTTTTTCACGGGTAAATTGTCAACATTTCAAAATTTCATTCCCGCACATGTGACTTAACGAGCTACGCGGGAGGCGGCATTGTTTTGAATGAAATGGAAAATGTTGTCATTGTGACGCGGGGGGTGGCGGGAGATCGGAGGCGGTGGATCATCAAACCACGCGAGGAGCGATCGTGAGGACGAGCGGCGTCAGTGAGTTACGTCGTTTGGACCGCGTCGTTGTAGACTGCAGGCGTTCGGTTCTGGTGCCGTCTTCCTTTGTCCGGTGGTGCGAGAGAGGGGGTCGTGGAGGGGGGAAGGGGGAGGAGGGTGCGTGATCGACAATGGAAAGGACGAAAGGGTGTGAGGGAGAGGAGGGAGGACCCCCCCCTCGACTACGTGGTGGGGGCAGATCACGAAGGGCGAGAGATCCGCGAGTAGTGACGGTAGTGACGGTGGTGGAGGGGGGGGAGGGGGATGACGACCGTTTTCTGTTCTTTCTACGAGCGTTATGAAGAGAAAAGGGCGGACAAGATGGAGGGGAGAGGGGGGGGGGGGGGGTACGCGGTGGAGAACACGAAGGGGGACGGGAAGGGGCCCTCCGGTACACTCCCCCCCACCCCCCTTCCCGTCAACAACCAAAACAAAAAAAAACTCAAAAAAAGGGACCTCGGGAGACGGTACGAGACGGCGTTGTGGACGTGAGGGGGGGGGGGGGCTCACTCACTACGATGTGACCGTCTCAATACGATGTGACCCTCACACGACGACATCGCGGACATCTCACCCATAAACCACCGCTACAACAAACAACAACCAACTCGCCCGAACGACAGTTTTACGATCACGTCGTCGTCGTCGCCCGAAACTGATTGTCCCGTCACCGGTCGACACGTCTCGAATTTCCTCGGTGATATACAACTCCCCTTCACCCACCCTTTTTTTTTTTAGAATATTGTTTATTACAAATATTTAACAAAAATATCATTAAGTTACAGCAAAATAATTTAATTTAACAAAAACAACATTAATTTACAGCAAAATAGTAAGTTAATATTATATGTATACAGGATGTTCGGCACTTGGTGTAAAAGAAAAAACTCTGCAAATTCTTAACACAACGGTTTTTTTTGTTTTTTTTTTTTCTTGGTATCGGTTTTATTTCCTTTCAGCCATATTTTACATTGTAATTGTTATAAGTTACATACCAAAAGTGAATAAAATAATTGCTTCAGGCGCGAAAATTAATTGAACAAAAAAATAAATACAATTCTTTGTGGATCTTTTCACTTCCTTTTTCTATTATCGTTCTCATATTGAAAGGGTGATGTAGTTCTTCGCTTATGCTATTAAAAAATAATTGTCTTTCACCGTCCAACACTACACTCCATTACGATATGCTGCAATGTTTCTTCTACTTGCTCGCAGTAGCGGCACGTCTTGCTCGTTGTCGAGTACTCGGATTTTCAACAGGTAGCTCCGTGTTATACAGTGGTTCGTTCGGATTCTCCCAATTGTCTTGTAATAGGGCGTGAATTTGGTGTTTCGAGCTTATGTAGAGATTTTTGGAAACCCGGCAACGTAATCTCGTCCTGATGGATAGTTCTCGAATTCTTCTTGCCATTCTCGGACTGCAGCTCGATGGAAGTGGGCGTATAGATCTGTATAAGGATACTTTGATTCATTTTCTTCTTGTTCTATGTGAATGGCTCGTCGCGCTGTTTCATCGGTTGTTATATTATCAAGTAGTGTAAATTATTAATATTTATTGTTGGTCATTAATCATTTTTATGCTTCATTATTAATAATTATTATTAAACATTATTCACGAGTATTAACTCGATATTTGAAAACCACGTGATGTTTGAATCAGCTGGGCCAGTTTGAAAATGGACCCGACAGGCTGCCTCTCAATTCACTCTCATGTTGACAATATTTGATCTGCTCCAACTTTGAGCCGTCATTGTGAACGAACGGCTGGTCGTTCAAAGCTGTGGATGGTCTTGAAAAATTTCAAAAAATAAACTCTATCTAAATATGAAATAAAAAATATGCCGTTCCATGTGAATTTTTCGAGTTTTGGAATTTTAAAAATTTCAAAATTCGTTTTGAACCCCTTCCCCTAGACCTAAGGTCATGAAAAGTTTCGAGGGTCATTGTGGAGTTGGTACGAACCCGTAACAAAAATTTCGTAATTTTAGCTTAACGCTAACTGGGCAAATTGCCGCGTACGGCGTACGGACAGCCTTTTTTTTTATTCGATTTTCTGAATCTAAGTATCTTGAAACGTAAACCAATAAATTTTGATGGGGGGGGGTTAAAACATATTTTTCTTTGGGCGATTCCAATGGTTCATTATCGAAGATAATAAACAAAAATTACTGAAACTACACTGAAAATTGTGTAGAACGCCGCCAACTGCACCTTTCCATCTCAATCCGTTCTCATGATATGATTTTTTAAAGGATTTCTTGCGAAAACCACGTTTTTCGCCATAAATGCCCACATTTCTTCACTTTAAAACAACTTTTTTCTACTTTTGACCACATTTTTGGATTCAGCGTTATTTTCAAAATACGCCTATCGCATATTTGTAATCAAAAGCGAACTCCTAAGGACCGCAATTGCAGTTCATACATTGACAATTTAAAAAAAATTAAATGTTTGAAAATACTTGTACGTTGACTGCATTTCCAAAAAACGTGCTGGAAGCTGGCAAATCTCATGAAAACTTGCAAATTCAGTCAGCTTTCTAATGGTATGGTCTACTTTGCGATTCCTGTTCGATTTCATGGAGAAATTTAAGTTTGAGCGCGGAAAAACAGTACCTAGGCACCTACAAAAATACGAGTACGTACCAGAACACTAACAAACGGATTTTCAATTTTGTTGTGTTGGCCATTGTAGTGGTATGATTCAGATTGATAATTTCAATTATATCTATTTATTTATTTCCAATGAAAATACTCTGTACGTGTTCAGCAACAACGATTTTAAAAGAAACTGTTGTCCAAGCATTGTCAACTTGTCGTTTTCGCTAGTTGTTTGCCAATGTAATTTAATTGATTATCAAATTATCTCATCGAAATGGCCAATTTTCTAAATTAATTCAATTGAATAAAGCCTCCAATTATACTTATCATTTACTTATATTGCAGGTACTGGTTCCTCTGGTGTATCCAACACCACCAAGTGGGACCACCACGCTCACGGATTCAGGATTTGTTATAACAGCTCCGGACAAGTTCGTAAAATCATCACACGGGGGATATTGGCAAAGGAGTTACATTTTGAGCTCAGTGAGGAACTACAAGAAAACTACAACCTTGCTCACATCGACCTGAAGAGAAGCTCTTGCTTGTATGATGTGCCTAAAAGTACATTTTCATTAAACTATTCTGTATGTTTCTAAATTTACGAATTAGTATTTCAATTCACAATCGGAAAACACCGTTCGTTCGCTTGGGTTTATTTTGAAGACTGTTTCCACTATTGTGTTGAAGAGCGAAAACGTCCAACACCAAAACAACGTCACATACCTACTTCACAAACTAAACAGCTATCAAATTACACAGAGTGTAGGTAATTAGTATAGTATGCAATTTGATAGAACTCCGCGAAAACAAACTCGTTAAATATGGTTAAAACACGCGATAATCTGGTACAGTGTACCCTCCCTGGGAGAAATCTGCATGGAATTACTATGGAATCACCATGGAACATACTCGAGTCGAGCCCCAACTCCCCCAAGTGACACCTGTACTTACTCAGCAAAGTGCGGGTCCCAATCAGTGCGGGTACCAATCTCCTGTGGGATCCTCACTTGGGAGCCCCGGCCACTTCCGCGAGTGTGAGTGACTCTCACACTTGAGACCGGACAATTAATTCGGCCCTAAGTCTCAAGAATACCCTAAAATAAGGAAAACGAGTACGTTTGGTCGGTCGATTTCACAGGAGTTTTGAAAGTGACTGCCGTCAACAAGACTGTGACTGACAAGTGACAGACCGTCTTCATCAAACTTCATGAAATACGTTGAATTGGCAAATCAATCCACGAAATGTTCGTTTACGCAGACAAACTGAAGGCCGACGAGTCGGTTGATGACTTCTGGATTCGCTCAGTTTTCGTTTTGCGATAACGCGGCGCCTTTGCGCCGCTCCGAGGCGCCGCCGAGACACTGAAAATCTGTACAGATCGTCTTCACATCAGGAATAACTAATAATAATAATGATAAATGTTTTTCAATGAATTGCTGTGGTCGAGGGAACGTTTTATACTCAAAAATTCAAATTTGATTTAAACCCCAAAATTAGCACTAGTCGACTTCGACCTTCCATCCGTACATAACAAAATGTTGGGTGGTTCAGGGTGCTTTGAAACGGATTTTAACGAGGAAATATCTCATAAATTAAAGCGAATGGAGCAGTTTCCGAGGAATATCTGAGAAAGGAAACGAATTGATTTCGTGTTATTTCCAGAGGTCGACGCAGCTCAGATCGACTCGCGTTTCTTCGGCGGATTGTGCAGGTGGCGCGAAGGTCTTGCGGCAGGTGGGAGGTCGCTCGGGTAGCTTTTTGAAGCCACATGTTTTTGATCACCCCCTTAGTTTTTTTGTTGTCATTTTTTCTCCTCTTCAGCCGTTCAAATTATCGTTAACAATACAAATTCCCCGCATCCGCGAGAGAGTCGGTCTGGCGGGACAACGAGTGGTCCACGACGGAAGTTCGTATCGAGGTCTCATTCGATCACAGGGGGAAAGGACTCGGACGGGGACAGTGTCCAGTTTCCCAGAGGACAAAAATCAAATGGGCACGAGGACTTTTGTTCATAAGATTCGTCTCTATCAGAGATGTGAACAGAACAGAATACACAAATAACAAGAGATGACAAGACTCCAACGAGCGCGTAAGGCATACAAACCAGCATTCTGACAGGAGCTAGAACGCCACCCATACATACGAGCCACCAGTCGGATAGGAGCTTGAAAGCTACCCATACATACGAGCCACCAGTCTCATAGGAGCTAGAAGGCCTAACATACGAGTACATACGATCCACCAGTCTCATAGGAGCTAGGAGGCCTAACATACGAGTACATACGAACCGTCAGTCTGACAGGAGCTAGAACGCCTCCCATACATACGAGCCACCAATCTCATAGGAGCTAGAAGGCCTAACATACGAGTACATACGATCCACCAGTCTCATAGGAGCTAGAAGGCCTAACATGCGAGTACATACGAACCGTCAGTCTGACAGGAGCTAGAACGCCTCCCATACATACGAGCCACCAGTCTCATAGGAGCTAGAAGGCCTAACATACGAGTACATACGAACCGTCAGTCTGACAGGAGCTAGAACGCCTCCCATACATACGAGCCACCAGTCTCATAGGAGCTAGAAGGCCTAACATACGAGTACATACGATCCACCAGTCTCATAGGAGCTAGAAGGCCTAACATACGAGTACATACGAACCGTCAGTCTGACAGGAGCTAGAACGCCACCCATACATACGAACCGTCAGTCTGACAGGAGCTAGAACGCCTCCCATACATACGAGCCACCAGTCTGATAGGAACTAGAAGGCCTAACATACGAGTACATACGAGCCACCAGTCTGATAGGCCAAACTTACATACTGCTATACCAGCTATACTGCGGAGGTTGTGGCTGTATTAGAGGCAGTCACGTATGTGTGTGGTACTGGGACTACTTGGGTTATCTGTTCGGATTCCAAAAGCTGCATTCAGTCGATTGGCAACTCTTCACTGAAAAGAGCAGACAATGTTTTGACTGCCCAAATTTTAGCTTACGTTGGTCAGTGTCAGAGGAGAGGTAAGTAATATGCTCCAGTTTCTGTGGGTAAAAGGACACAGTGGCATAGAAGGGAACGAGAAAGCTGATAAGCTAGCAAGAGCAGGAGCCGCAACCAGAAATGTTCTTTCTCCTCGACTGTCAGTATCAGATTTTTACCCGAATATCACGGTGAGATATCGACGTCTGTGGGAAGCCGAATATAAAAGCTCAACGAATGGACCGTTTTATAAGAATATTCAGCCCTGAGTCCCTGCGAGACCCTGGTTCGTTGGCCCGTCCGCACATAAGGCATTGTGCAGAACCATTGCTCGTCTGCGAACAAATGGAATATCTGAAGCCTACCTACGCCGAAAGTATCCTGAAATGCTAACTCAATGCAGATTTTGTCAATCTGAATTTGCCTTCCGTTCAATTAAATTTCATTACTTAGATCTGAGAATGTTAGTATATAAGGTCATATTTACTTGTTTGTCTGAATGCAATGTGTCTTTTTAGTTTTGCTAAATTCTATTTGTAAATAATAAAAATATGGCTGTATAATGTGCTTCATTAATGCCAAATAAATTGAAAAAAATAAAAATAAAAAATGAAAAATTTCAAAAGAATGTTTGGTTCTTGGATTTTCCTTGAAAACCGTGTGACAGAATTTATGGCTAGACTAGGTATACATACGAGCGACCAGTCACATAAGAGCTAAAAGGGTTCCCATACATACGAGCCAGTCTGACAGGAGCTTGAAGGACACATATAAATTCCAGCCACCAGTCTCATACGCGAGGGTCATAATTCTCAAACGTGGAACATTATTTTGCATACTACTTTCATTTTCGGAACGCTGAAATCCCATCGATATAACCATCTAAACGGGAGGAACCCTAATTTTCATATCCGCTTGTATGCCACGAGTTCAGTATGGGGATGAGCTGAATGCAGTCAATGGACGTTAAATCCATAACCGCGTCGAAGACAAAAACGAGGCGCAGTGAATTCAGTTGTAGTCGAGATAGTCACTTTGAGAGTCGAGTTGGTACCTTACACCTCGGACGGGGACCGGAGGAAATCTTCTCGGAAGTTAACGGAACCCTTTCAGAATTGATGGTCGAGGTGAACGAATCAGGAACCAGAGGATCTCAAGATGCTCCGTATAAAATTAGAAACACGAACCAACAGCGTTACAGCATCTCCGCCGGACAGTTATATTCATCAAAACTCCATTACAAACACAACATGGTCGAATATGGACAGCACAATGAGTTGACTTCAGATGAATGTGCAGTATCAGCGGGTTTCGATGATGTCGGTAGTCATCAGGCGTGTTCCGGATTCCACCGAAATGTGGAGCACCGCCGATTCCACTTGTCTCGTTACATTACACATCATACAATCGCCCTATTAGTGGCTTAAAGCAGTGAATAGTTACAATCAGCGAGACTGTAAGTGAATGTTTTGTCCTCCGAGGGACACGTGCGTATCTTAGCGTTCGAACACGTAAAAACACAGAAATTATTAGGGTGTATTACATCTGTTAGAAGACAGTTCTGGATGGTTCATCGGAAAAAGCCACTCGATTTGTCATAACCTGCGATGATTCAGTGGAATAATCTCGTCAGCCGTTCGGTGATGCCCAAAGCATTTAGGAGACAAGTAGTGAGGTGGAGTATAACAATTCTCTGCAGTCATGTTGACTCCTTGAGTACGTATGCAGTGTCTTCACTGGAGCTTGTATGTGGTGAATAAGTTGGGTTTCTTTGATTGTCGGAATTGTGAATCACATAATACCTGAATACAACTCTGTGTATATTACATTTTAACGTATTTTAACATGATACGTGGTATCAATGTGTTGGTGTGTGTTCGATGTTCGCGTTTAGGTCTCGAAACAGGTGAGTTCTTTGGCGTTCTGCCAGCTTTGAATAGTCGTCTGCACGTTGGGTGTGTTCTATTACGCCCCCCCCACCCCACGTTTACGTAGAAAGCTGCAGTTCCGCTCATTTTGTAACCACGACCCTCCCGAGTAACCTCTTTTTTGTTTGAATTTTCTAGCCCTTTCCAGACCGAAGTTACAGCTGTTTTCGTGAAGTGACTTTTTCGCGTTCTGCGTTTTTTCGCGTTGGTAAGGATGGACGCGAAGGAAGACCAGCGTGCCAAAATGAAATTTGGCGTGAAATTGGGCAAGTCCCTTGCCCGTTTCAATCGTTGTTTAGCTCGTCCAATTGGTTCGAGAGATGGCTGAGGAGTGCCACATAACATTTGGGTCGTCCCATAAAATTTCGACCAAACAACTGGAGATGAGAGGGTGGCAGCCAAATGTGTTCCACGATTGATGACTGAGGACCGAAAGGCGCATCGGGTTCACGTGTGTGAGGAGCTCTTGAAAAGGGCCGATTCCGTTGCAAACTTCATGAAAACAGGAGACGAATCGTGGGTTTACGACTCCGATGTGGACAACATAGATGCAGTCCTCCCTGACAGGTAAAATCCTGTCCCAGACTCAAAAAAACTCGTCAGGTGATGTAACATTATAATATCATGAAACATTAGGTACTTGAATTAGGATTGTGGTCACTTGTCCATGCGTAGCAGCGATTCCATGGTATTGGCGTCCGGTACCAAGCCAGCGTAAAAATATAAGTACATAGTTTGTTCTGTGCTGTGAGAGGTTGGCTTCTGTTGGTGTTTGTCATCAAAAACCGTCTTACCTTTTCTCAAGTTGTCATGCGTTTAACTTAAAGGCTTCCTGAACGTTCATATCGCTCAATGTGAAATTTGTTCTGATTTCATAACGAGGAATGATGGATTCCTCTTCAGAATTTTCTTCTGAGGAGAAATACCTATCGAAGAACTGACATGTTTTCTTTTGCATAAAGGCGTATTAAACACTCGAATAACAACTTGAAGACGCTGGCGGGAACTCTGCAATAACTATGAAGACTCTTCAACTGTTATGCTCTTCACTCTTCAAATTTATTGTCGGTGGAACAAAATCAAACTATTCTTATGAAGAGTTGCGGAGTTTTCACTCTGCACTTAACTCTGACTCTTCAATTAGCTCTGCAATATGGTGGAACAAAAAGTCTGCGGAAGACTGCAGAGTTAGGAGTGTAGAGTTGCAGAGTATGTTGATGGAACAGGCCCCCGAACTGCGGGCGACAGGAGACTAGTAGGTCCTTCATCACGACAACACTCATCCACCACAGCGCTCATCATTCGTGATTTTTTTCGTCAAAAACGGGACTTTAACCCTTCCCCAGAGCCCCTACTCTCCTGAACTTGCTCCCTGCAATATCTGGCTATTCTCCAAAGTCGATTTCACCATGAAAGGACATTTCAGTCGATCGAGGAGATGGAGGAAAAAAGGCAGGAGCAGCTGTGCAGCATGAAGATGAGTTTTGCAGATGCATCAACGAATGGAAACACCGTTGGGTGTGAGCACTTCCAATGTAATCACTTTGAAGGTGACAAAATGGAGTAATTGTAGAAAATTTTAATGGTGTGTTTTGGAGAGAGTCCTGGAAAATCGATGTCTTGTCAATTTTGACATCGCTGAAGACTATTCACTTCTGTTACTATATAATCTCTATTTCATGATGTACCTTCAGTTCATGTTTGTTACTGATGATGACCTAATCGTCGAAATCGATTCAACTATTGTACTAATTGTTTTCGTGGAAATAGACTCTCTCATTCTATACCTCCGTTTTTAATCGCTGAACACGCTGAATCTCCAGCCGTCTTGTCGTCTAAAATGGAAGAATCCTCGTTGTGCGCTGGCGGCGGCGATGGCAGGAGACATCGGATTTGACAGTCACGGAGAAAAAGAAGTTGATCACACGCGCGGTTGTTTATTTCGTAATGGGGGACTGAGGATGTCGTAGTGGCAGCAGCGGAGGGGCCATTGACTCAAGTGAAGCTAATCGGCTTCTTGCAGGTTCGATGAGCATGAGAGGCGGGAAAAGGACTCCAACGAGACCGCTGACTTCCGAAGAGACAAACGGAACAACTGACGACGGAAAGCGTCCACAAGGATTGTTTTCAACGTTGACAACTACCATCGTTTACCTTATGAAATAATCATTGAACGAACCCACGAACCAGTGGCTTATAAATGGTTGTATAAACCCACCCATGTACATAAACCCACCAACAAAAGGCGTCGATATCAATCACCATAAATTAAGGGCAATGCTACTTTTTATGTATTTGATATCCCAAAATACTCTATTTTACCCCAAATCATTATTGTTCTAATTATACATTAGTTGAATACATACTAATATTTGGAAGGTTTTAATAATTAATTTAATGGATTGTCATTGGAAATCTCAATTGAAACAGGGTGAAAACTCTGCCCTCTACATTTCTAGGTGCGTAGTATCGACTGGTACTGTCGTGCCACCTGGAGTATGGGAGTAAGGAAGAAACTAGTAGAATAAAAGACAACGTTATTTAAACCCCGTTTTATTCTAGTCCCTTAATCTATCCTTAAACTATCCCTAACAACCCTAAAGTCTCTCCACAGATACCTTGGGTAGCTTCTGGCGGGCGCTTCTGGACGATCCTGAAGACCTCGGCGTCCGCGTCCGCGACCGTACTAGAACGAAAGGTCTGTCGGAAGGAAGTTCAGGGGGGCACCGAATACCGATCCGAGCTATTGAATCGGGAAACGCACGTTGGCTCCAGACGAGTGCTAATCGTTGGGAATCAAAGAAGCGAATGCCGCGACCGTGGAATTCGCCCAACTTGTCGTCTCGCGTGCGATATTCCGCGAGGTTGGGGGAAACCGCTGACAACGGTCGCCGCGGGATCCAACATCTCCCCCTTCCTGGGAAAAAGGACATAACCAGCATAGACATGTTGCTGCGTTATGTGTGGGGTAGACGTCGGTTGTGGACATCTGTTGTCGTGTCGTCTTCAGTGCCATTTTTAATGTCATGTTCTGTCGATGAGCCCGGGATCAGAGTGTTTTGCTCCACGCATAGTTGTCCTTCCCAGAGCACGGCAACTGTCGGTAGGGTAGTGCGGCGTGTTGGGTGCCTGTAGAGGAGTACGAGGGCGTTCACGAGTATCCCAGCGCTCGTCACACTATATTTTCTCCCATTTCCTTCTCAGTTTTCCTGGTTCTGTTCCCTTGTCCTTCGTTGGCCGGTCCGCCGGTCCTATCTGTAGTCCATTGTGGAGATGGGTGTAGGTATTTATGTGGAGATTTTACGAAAACACGTATTCACTTTTTCACTGTCACTTTTCGTATTTCACTATTTCCTATTTTACTATGTTATTATCTACGTTTTTGCTTTACATTGTTTTATTTATATTTAGTCATTCTTATATTGTTATTCACAATTTGATTATTATTTTATTATTCCCCATTATCGTTCTTATGTCCCCATCGTCTAGCTCTACCTGTTTTATACAACTCAAGTATCTTATTATTGAATACACTGTGTCTTTTTTTTTTTTTTTTTTTTGTAAACTGTGCGTAAATGTAGATAATCCGATTATTTCTCATGGTTAGTGTTTTACTCAACATGTCTTATTACTTAAATAATTGAATTTCACATTTTACACTTTCATTTAATTTAACAGCAGTTTTTACGTAAAATCCCTTATTACATAAACTTATATTTAACTTACTTAACAGTTCTTCAAATTACATTTCTTCAATTTAATTTTAATTTCTTCAAGTCAATTTAATCTAATCACCTTCATATTCATTTCGTAGTTTAATTTACGTTTTTTCTGTCCTTCACTCAACATACATACTTTTCTTTATTACGCTAATAAGTTTTCCACATTCTTGTATTGGTTTATATTGCTTGTACTCAAAATAATTGACATCTATTTCATACTACTTGGTTGTATTAATTGTTATACCTTAGGTACTTATTTTCATATTTACATTTTGTCCTATTTTTATTAACATTTATGTCTATCCTATTATCGCTATTTTACCTATATTACGTTTTATTCCTTCTGCTCCCTTATTGTTCCATTCTAATGTGACAGATGATCATGGTTTGGATTGACAGGTGGAGGAATTATTTGGACACTGGTTTGACTGGTTGGGGTTAATTGGCCTTTTTGTGTGCAATAACAATATAATGCTACCATGCTACTCATTATGAAGACAATTACCAATGTCGTGCCTATTGTCATATGACGCCATTTTATTTCTTGTGACCACCAAGATTTTGTGTCCGTCATGTTTTCTATTTTGGGTGCATCCTCAATTAACTGGCCAATTTTAGAAAATGGATCTCTTTCTTTCAGTAATGTTTGTAACACATTTACGTTTACTTGCTCTGATTCATTTTTTGTGTCCATGGTTATCAATGTTGAAGTACTTGTTTGTTTGTAAGTTAACATTATCGAGTCTACTGTCCTACTTGAGTTTGTTTGAGGTGGGTAATTATTTCCATCTATGTTTATTAGACACGTCTCATTACAGTTTATCAGTGTCGGTCCATAGTCCTTCATTTCCCACATTATTGTACCATTGTATATCACAATTGTGTTATTGTTACATGGTTTCAAAAGTATATGATGATTAATGTGTCCCGCTGATAAATATATTACATCTGTAACCATCCTGTTTTGGTTTGTCGAAAATATCTCATTTCCCAACAAAGTTTCTGTTGTACCGCTAAAATATTTACAGTAATATCCCCTATTCGTTATTTTCAAACAAGTTGTTCTAAATTCCTCTCTTGTCATGGCTGTAATGATAGTATTATTTTGCTCTATTGTTACATCATATAGCATTATTTTGTAACTTATTGTGCAGTCTGCCACCCGGTGTGGTACTGTTGCATGTGTTACAAGTGCATATTTTCGTTTCTCTACAATTGGAATTGTTAACCGAAAATAGATGTCTTGTTCGACTATACAGTAATGTACCTCTATGATTTGTTTGATTATTTCCCAGCCGTGCAATGTTGCTAAAAATGGTACCTGGAATTGTGCATCCAACTGTGTTTGTATGATTTGTATATTTTCTTTGAAACTGTCTAATTGAATTGCCGATTCGCAAAGTAGACCTGCTCTTGCGAATGTGATGATGGTCATTATTTCATCAATTAATATCGTTTGACTTGTGAGTTCCATTTGTAAATTTTGTAAAAATTCTCTCACTGTATCGCGAATATTAATTACATTTAAGTCGTCTTGCAATTGTTTTTGTATATCGTTCATTGCCTTGTTTATTGTCCACGAAGTTAAGTTATGTAAACCAATCATCTCGTGTAAGGTCGAATCTAACCATATCTCATGCTTTTGTTGAAATGCCTTTATGCTATTTATTTGTTCGGTTAAATTGCGTAAACGGTTCTCATTTTTCTTTTGTGTTTGATGTGACGCTACTCCTGTCAGTTTTTCTTGTAAATTTCCTATATAATTCAGTGGAGCCCAAAATGCACCTGTACTCCGTCTATCTCTTTTTGTGGCTGGATTATAAAATATTTCTCGCATGTGTGTTGACCTGATTTGAAAGCGATATAACATTGTTTTAAATTGCAGTTGTTGTTTCTGTTCGTTCATAAATTTTATACATAAATTGTTTGCTGCCACTTGTTGTGGTGAATGTGTTTTCGTAACCAAACCTTCACACGCCGTTTCTGGATTAGTTCCTATTTGATTTAACAGTTTATTTGTTTTTAACAATGGTCCAATTGATATTTTACTTTTCATTTCCATGTTTTCGTATTGTTTGAATGTATATCCTATAGTAGTTGATATGAAGTCCGTTTGGGTTTGCAATTGTTGTTCTTGATAGTACGTTACTACTTGCGTAATCCATATTGCAATTATCCACACATTGCAATTAACCATGTTGTGGTTTCCTGAAACAGAGAGAAATTTCCCCTGTTATCGTCTTCCGTAACCTATTCTATTCTTCCCCTTCAATTTTAGTTTTGTTCTATTGTTTATTTCTAGTTTTTATTTTATTGTATTGTTGCCATTGTTACCATTGTTGCTTTTAGGTTTTAACGACCAGCGTTTTGAAAAATTGGTTCATGACTCCACTTTTCCAAATTCCCTAAGTTTCATGGTCACTTCTGACGTCCTAGTCGTTACGTTTGTTTGTCGTAAAAAGTTTGCAGTTAACCGTAGCCAATTCGTTCCATCTACTTATCTATGTAAGTTCGTGTTAGTTATGTGTTTATTGTTTGTCGTGTTCTCGTTCCATTTTTAGTCCTTTTTCCTCAATTGTCTTTCTTTCACAAGCTTCTCCTGGTACAATTTGTTCTATATTAACCCTCTGTTCTACTTCATTGTTGTTGATTTTTCGTAATACTGTATATGCTCCATTATTGTGTTTTTTTAATATTTTCACTGGCCCTAAATATATATTTTTGAATTTGTTTGTTGTATCTTGACCATCCGTTAATTTGTTTCTATTAATATATACATAATCTCCTACTTCATATTGTCTTCCTGTCCTTCTTTTATCAAATTGTTGTTTATTCTGTATTTGGGCTGCTTTGTGATAGTTTTGAATTTTACTCCAATTTTCTTGCATTTGACATATCCTATCATTTTCATTTTCTTGTGGTTTGTGGAATCCTGTTACATCTGGTATCCTTGACTCACGTCCTAACATAGCATAAAAGGGTGTCATTTTTATTCTTTTACAGTATTGATTATTTAAATTAAATTCTATTCGTTTTATGTAATCCTCCCAGTTCGTGTGCTGCTTCAATATCTGGCGTATTGCTTGAGTTACAAGAGCTACTCGTCTTTCGGCGGCGCCTTGTGACTGAGGGTGATACGGACTCGAAAATATTTGCTTTATCCCCATAGTTTGCAAGTATTCTGTTACCGCTTGATTTTTAAAAGACGTACCGTTATCCGTCTGTAAACATTTAATGAAACCCCATGTGTACTGATACTTTTTTAATGCTTCAATTACTTCTTCCCCTGTCTGTTTTCTACATAATTGTAATTGCAAATGCCTAGTGTGTAAATCGACTAATATTAATATTGATAATCGTTGGTGTACATTTCGAGAACTTTGTACGGGTCCCAGAAAATCACATTGCAAGACATCATTCGGGTATCCTGTAATAGGTTTCATTTCCTGTAATTCTCCCCCTCTCTTCTGCGTATTTATTTTTGTTGTACGACATATGTCACAACTTTGAACATGATTCGTTACATCTGCGACTATATTATGCCAATAAAATTTTGTTTTCATTGATCTTAAGGTATTTTTTCTTCCTGGATGGCTCATATTGTCATGATAAGTTGTAATTATTTCTCTCCTAAATGATACTGGAATGTATAATAACTTGCCATTCTTAGTTATTTTCCATATATTTCCACTTTCGTCTAGTTCGTATTTCCTTGCTTGAATATTCAACATTTTAGAAGATGATTTATTTCCTTTTAATATCTGTATTATTTCCCTTGCAAATTCATCTGTTTGTAATGCTGTCTGAAATTGTTCTGTTCTTTGGTAATTATTTACCGTTTCCAAAACTTTGTCTGTTTGAATTGCTTGAGGTGTTCTCATTTCTTCCTCCATTTTCCTTGTCTGTTGCCTCGTAACAGCACAAATTTTGTCCGATTGTAGACTAATTGGTTCCAAGTCATCTTCATTTAATAGTTCACTTTCTCCATTTCTACTTAAATGATCACATATCGATAATGTTTTTCCTTTAGCATACATAATCTTTATGGGGTACTCACTTAGCTTCAAACTTAATTTAAATATTTTGCTATGTGATTCCTTTATATTGTCCGCGAATCGTAAAGCCGCATGATCGGTAATGATTACAGTTTCGAATGGTGACATGTATATATATTGACGTGCATTCTGTACCGCACTGCAAATTCCTGTTAATTCTAAATAGGTAGCTGGATATCGTCCTTGAACGGGGGTGTACCGTTTTGAGAAAAATTCTATTGGGTACCATTTTCCATTATGATTCTGAACTGTTACTGATCCAACACCATGCGCTGCAGAATCGACGATAATCACTACTGGCTTGTTTTCATCATATGTCCTCAAAATGGGAGCCTCTGTACATAATTGTTTCATTTTTTGTAAGGACTTGTCTTGTGGTTCTCCCCAAATTATTTTTCCTTGGTTTTTAGTTCCTCTTAATAGATCTGTTATTGGCTGCAATTCTGTTGCGAAATTATGTATATGATCCCTAAAGAAATTAAACATCCCTACTAGAGATTGAACTTGTCTTTTTGTCGAAGGTTTTTGTAATGCCTGAATAGTTTTTATTTTATCACAATCTGTCTGGATTTTCCCTGATCCTACTACCTTTCCTAGCATCTTAATTTGTGGGTATGCAATGTGTACTTTCTCAGCACTTAATTTCAACCCTTTGTCTTCTATTAGTTTCAACATACTTTCCATGTCCTTTTTATGTTCTTCCATTTCCATCGACCCTAAACAAACGTCATCTGCGTATTGTGTTACTTTTTGTTGGTCAATTAAAGATTTTACTGTATTCTCAGCTATTTCTATGAATTTTCCCGTGGATATTTTCAATCCCATAGGTAGGTATTGGAAAACCCATGTATCATTATTGTGATCAGCAAATCCCAATTTGTGCTGATCCTCCGATGCCACTGGAATTTGGTGCCATGCACTGGCATAATCAAATGAACTTAAGATCTTTTTTCTTGATGCAATTTGGATTATCTCTTGAATTCTTCTCCCTGTATACGCTCCATTTGCATTATGTTCAATAACTTTGTTCAATTCTCGGAAATCAGTGATAAATCGGTAATTTCCTTGTTTTTTCTTTATTAAATACGATGGGCTTCTATACGGAGTAGGGCATTTTTTAATAATCCCTCTTTGGCTTAACTTTTCAATTTCATACTTCATGGCTGCTCTCTCATGTGGGTTTCGTTGAAAACTTTTACATTTTATTGGTTCATCCGTCGTTAGTGGTATTCGTACTGGTTGACATTTCGCTTTCCCCATATCATTTTCATGTAACACAAAGGCTTTTTCATGTCGTTTAATGATTGCTACTATATCATTGTGATCTTTTACCGTTAATTCTGGATTTATATCTAACGTAATCCCTTTATAATCTTCTATATATTGTTTCTGTCCTTTGAAATATGTCATAAATTTTTCCGCCTTAATGTCCACTTTATTTGTTTGCACAGAATTTATTCTTTGCGACGTTTCTGCGTGAAAACTCCAGTCGGATTGTAAACTTTTTCTTTCTTGAAGCCATTCAGGTTGTAATTTTTGTTCTAATTTACTACCGTTTCCTTTACTTCCGATTACCTCTTGTTCTTTATTTGTTACTCTCTTCTGTTTATTTGGTAAATGTTGAGTTGAATGTTGTTTCGTTATTTGTTCATACTTTATTCTGTCTGGAGTCTTGTATACCGTTGCTGTGATTTGAAAACTGTTTTTACGGTTTGGATTCGGATGTATCCATGCAAAACCTTCCGTTTTTTCAATGAAATAAATATGAACTCTTTGTAGACGATTTTTGAATTTGTAGTAGTTTGCTTGTTGCTGCGGTAAATTGAAATATACTAGATTTATACCCAATGCTTTTGATAGTTGAGCCAACATTTTTTCTGTGCTTGACGTTTTTCCTGAGACATTGAATTTTTCAAATATTTTTTTATACAAAATATTATGCGCTTCTAATGCCATCCTAAATACTTCGATTTGGTTCGACCCACATTTCAATTCGCCAGCAGGCATCGTGACGGTTTCCTCCGTTATTGCACGTGACGCACGTGGCACTTCGTCGTCAGGTTGGATAGTTCCCGCCGGAGACTGTATACGCTTGCACTTTTGCGTGTTCGACTCCTCCGGTTCGTATTTCTTTTCGACTGATTTTTCGTGAGACCGAGTCACTAACCCACAAGTCTCAGGTTTTCGGTTCCCACGTACTTCAGCTTTTTTATCGTCAAATGCTATAATCATGTTTCCCATCGTAATGGTTTCCGTTTTAAAATTTATTATCGCTCCATTGCCATAGAAGAAATCTCTTCCTAATATTAATGGTGTTGATTGATAAGTGTTTTTCCCTTGGCTTGGTTTCCATGCGAAAAATTCTTGTTGAATTTGCTTTGTATTTCCATAATCGTCCGTTACTATCATTTTTAAAGTAATTATTCCGCGTATATCTATTTTGTTATTGTCCACTGAATACAATTGAATCTTCGTTCGTTTTATAGCTGCTTTGTTTTCTATGTATTTTTCATCTATTAAGGATACACTTGCCCCTGTATCACATAATACCTTTAGTTCATTATTCCCTATTTGAACTTTGATGTTTATTTGTTTTCTATCTCGCGTTGCTGAAGCCATTTTAATTATTTCTGGATTGTTAAGGGGACGGGCGATTTCTTCCTGTTTTCCCGCCCCCTTTATCAGTTTTTTTGATTTCGATTCTGTGTGCGTGGGTCGGTTTGCGGTCTGGTATAACGTCCTCTTCCGTTCCATGATCCGTCTGTTTGACCACCCATTCGCAATTGACCGAGTAACAGATTTCCTAGCACAGTTACAAGGTTGTTTGTATCGGGGTATGATTGATGATTATAACTTCCCCAGTTTCCAGTGTGGATTCGTCCCCTATACGATCCTCTGCTCATCGCTGGGTACTGGTAGTTATTTGTGTTGGGGTTTTGTTGATGATTATAACTTCCCCAGTTTCCAGTGTGGATTCTTCCCCTATACGATCCTCTGCCCATCACTGGATGCTGATGGGTATGTTGATGCTGCGCACCACGACCGTTATAATCTCGCCCTCTACTTCTATTGTATCCACGTCCGCGGTTCTGTATCCATCTTTGACCCTCTGGTTCCAGAACCACGATTCGTGATTGCCATTGATCATCTTGCGAGGGGGGGTTATGATGTACCGCCGCCTCGCAGGTTCCCTGTGGAGCACCCACTTGGGACTGATGCATTTCCGGCTTTGACAACTGCAACAGTGCCTCTACCTGATATAATTTTATAACAGCTTGTTCAAAATCTGTTATTCCCGCTAAACATAATCTATAGTTGTTTGGTAATCCAGCCGCCAATATCCTCTGCTTCTCTATGGAATCCAGGCTTGGGGCTGCCTTCCATACTAAGTTTCTTAATCTATCGACGTATTGTTTCATTGTTTCTGTTGACTGTTTTTCTAAATTATATAATTGTCTCCTAGCCGATTCTATTAAACTTGGATCCTCAAATTCTTGTTTTAACTGAATTTTAAATTGTTCCCACGTTGGTTTGATTTTCCCCGCGTGATCCATTTCGTCATACCAAAGTTGTGCGTCCGATAGAAAAAAACTAGGTATGCTACGCATGATTTCTTTTTGTTCCCATCCATGGTACTTGGCCAATTTTTCCCAACTGTTTATGAACTGGTTTATGTCTTCATGGGGTTGCGCAGAGAAATATCTAGGGGTTATTTTTACTAGGTTCGCCATATTTACTACTTGTTTAGTATTTGTCGGGTTTACTGTATTCTCGTACTGTCTATCTGTCATTAATACATCATTAATGCGTCAGAAAAAGGGGTCCCTAGCCTAAGGCAGTACACGTAATAATGGATATAACTTATTCTAACATGCACACATAATAATACCATTGAATTGCACACAAAAAAGAGCAGATAGAATAATGGAGAGACAAAAATCAATATATTTTCAAATATACATAAAAAAAAAAAACTAGCTTGGCTTCTTTATTTTTGTTTTATTTATGTATTAATTTACTTCTTTATTTTATTTTTACATTATTGAGCTTCTTCATTTTATTTTATTTATTCAATATATTTTCAAATCTATATAAGAAAAAACTAGCTTGGCTTCTTTATTTTTGTTTTAGTTATTCATAGGGGAAGGGGGGGGGGTTAATTTTATGGAATTAATTTGGCGCCTCCACCATTTATGTCGTGCCACCTGGAGTATGGGAGTAAGGAAGAAACTAGTAGAATAAAAGACAACGTTATTTAAACCCCGTTTTATTCTAGTCCCTTAATCTATCCTTAAACTATCCCTAACAACCCTAAAGTCTCTCCACAGATACCTTGGGTAGCTTCTGGCGGGCGCTTCTGGACGATCCTGAAGACCTCGGCGTCCGCGTCCGCGACCGTACTAGAACGAAAGGTCTGTCGGAAGGAAGTTCAGGGGGGCACCGAATACCGATCCGAGCTATTGAATCGGGAAACGCACGTTGGCTCCAGACGAGTGCTAATCGTTGGGAATCAAAGAAGCGAATGCCGCGACCGTGGAATTCGCCCAACTTGTCGTCTCGCGTGCGATATTCCGCGAGGTTGGGGGAAACCGCTGACAACGGTCGCCGCGGGATCCAACAGTACCGTCAAAACGTTTGGTACTATAATTAAAAACTTTTCATTCAGCAAGAAAGCATGTTCAAGAGATGACCGTGAGTCAGGAGTTAGCGGTTACATTTTGTAAGTTGCAAGCATTAATACATACTCCTAAGAAGTACTCGTAGTATTAGTACGTTATCGTCCACTTTTACAAGAAATTTCCAGTGGCAAGTTTTGTCGCTCTGTTACAGTTGAAGTGACACAAAAAAAGTCTGTAGCTCATTCTTTCGTTATAGAAACTTCCCAGTACCTTTCAAATTCGAAAACTACACCGCTTCCTCATTGATCAGGTAGAAGTTCACTCTTGTTCACTCAGACAGGAGATAGTGTACGAAATCGACAATGGCCCACTAAATTCTACGGTTTCACCTTCGCCCAAGTTGCGCATTGAACATATTTTAGTGTTCAGATTCAACATTCCCCACCTGGTTCCAAAAATAACACTAACAAGGGCGAAACCTTCGGTCGTCTGCTTTATAAGGCGTATTTAGGGTGAGCTCCCTGTCTAGCAGGTGGCACTCGGCAGCACCAGCTCATTCGTTAAGGATCTATTCCTTACGCCGTTCCAAGTCACAAGACACCCATTTGTATAGTCAATTATCCGATTTTTGACGATTTATTAAAAAAAAACAAAAAAAAAAAAAAAAAAAACATTTAGTATCAACTGGACGCCATTAACCAGAAGGGAACCAACCACAGTTTCCTAGTTTTGAGTAATCAGGCATCAAAGGTTTTTTTTTCAAGTTTGCAAATCAAGTGTTGATTGTATTGGGATTTTCTTCTTTCCCTCTCAAGCCTAATTGAATTCTACATCATTTCCTACTTTGAAAAGATGCAATTACCGTAGTAGAACGCCTAAAAATCAAATTATATGTGGTTGGTTCATTTCTTAGATTTGACAAAACGCTGTAAAAAAATCAGAATGATGAACCCAGTCAGCTCGTTCTGAGAAATCCTCAACGACCATTCTCATTCAACCATGAGTTGTTAGCAAACCAACATTCATCATTATTCCATTCGAAAACGATACCCAACATGACTTTACCCTCACAAGTCCTCCAAAATACTAGTATATGTATATAAGTTTTTTATATACATATCGTATGTATAAAATTTTGATCGACCACAAAAAGTCTGGTTATTATTAGCACGTGAGATAATATAAGTGCAGCAGCAGTTTGATGGATAGTTATTTATTTTACAATTGAATTGTTGGAAAACCTTCCATAAAGTCATGAACATGATAGGCATTTTTGGAATGACACATACATACAGGTATATAAATATATATGGTTTTTGGTGTCTTTTGGTGAATTCAGGATGGTCTAAAATGGATTTTTATAAATTTTGGCCCAAGAACAATAGCTTCATTTTCGTCAAAAATTCGCTAAAAGGATGGATTCAGAATGATGTGAAATGGGTTTGAACGTAGATTTTCTTCAAAGATTTATGTTTTAGAAATGCCTTAAGAATAGCATTTCTGAAACATAATCTTTGAAGAAAATCTACGTTCAAACCCCCCATTTCATATGCTATATATAAGATTTTTGTCTATCGAAAATTCGGTAAACCCATTATAAATAGCTGAGATTCTAATAGGCTCTTATAACCGAATTGACTAACAACAGGCATTCGCGTCTTTTGAAACTGGAGCAAAGGCAACTTGCGAACGGATAATGAATTTGTTGTGAATATGGAGATATTCGGCTCGACTGATTCGTGTACAGCACTTTAAGGTTTTTGGAACACCATTTTTAAACTTGAAACTCCGAGAACTGACTGGTAGCTGATGCGAACGAGTGGAGGAGCTCCCGAAGAGCGATCAGGTGAAGAGAGGAAGGAAGGAAACGCGAGGGGAACGATAAAAATTAACGGATGAACAAGAAGAAGAAACTGAAGAAGAAAAGAGGAAGTGGCGAGAGCAGCTGGGAGACCGAAAGGTGCAAGAAGGCTCAAGGAAGCCGGCATAAGAATTAGAACATCTGCCGCAACGGACGCTGTCTCGAGAGTCTGCTGCTCGAATCGCGCAATCTTCGAGTAATTTTGTAGGAGTAACATGACGGCGGGGTCACTTCACGATGGGAATAAGCTCGTTAGTCAATGAGACAAAACAGCATTTAAGCGCAGTTTAGCTGGTCAAGTTACGTCCTTCAAATTCCAAACAGTGTCTCTCATTACCGGAGTTATTTATCCCATCTGAGGTCTACACTTAGTCTTGGCCGAAATACGAGGGACGGTCAAAAAGTAAGAATACAATACGTTTTGCGCAGCAGGAAAATTTTTGTTTTAAATGTGGCACCTCAGCGTTATGAGCGGGATCAATCTGAACAAAACAAGAGGTCCGGGGTTCAAGTGCGACCGTTAGTTTGCTTTTGAGAGCATTTTGAAATGTGCGCTTCCATGAACGTTCCCTCTACCTCCGGCCCCTCGGCGGCCCGATGCTGTGTGCGAGAAGTGATACGTTTTCTTTTTGCTAAAGGTGAAAAACCAGCAGAAATTCATCGCCAGCTGTTTTCTGCTTATGAACATGAGGTAATAAACCGCAATGACGTGGCCAAATGGTGTAGGGAATTCAAAAAAAGAAGAGAACTGGTGTGGCCGTCCGACTGTGGTGACTCCCGTAATCGTGGAAGAAATCAACAATTTGATTCGTGAGGATCGTCGACGAAGAGTTTTGGTAATTTATGAGCATTTTCCTGATCTCTGGTATAGAACTGTGCAAAACATTATTTCAGAAACCCTTGGTTATCGCAAAACTCGATTTCGGGAGTCACCACAGACGGACGGCCACTTCTTTTTTTCGTCATGAACATCAGTTCTATAGAATGTTCTGGAAGGTTCTAGAACAATCCAGGACTTTTTAAAACACTCCAGAAGGTCCTAGAAGGTTCTTTTCGTAATAAAATTCAAAAATGCTTATCAAAATCGATTCAGAAGCAGAGGCCTCAGAGACAGATTATGTTTACGTTTACTGATAGACGGCCATTTACTCAAAAATACATATGACCTTCTTTTTCAGTGAGGGAAGCGTGTCATCTCGAAATCACCACAATTAAGGCTGAGTGACGCGATTGGCCTGAGGGGGCGGTTATGAAAATCGTTTACCTCGGTGACAAGATCCCGGTAGATATTGCGAAGGTCGTGGAAGGAACGGAAGCCCAGCGGCAAATCTCAGTTTGAAGAGCGATATGCCGATTTCCACGGGACATTCTCTGCTTTACACGAACCGTTGCATTGTACTGCTCCACGTACCGGCAACTCTCAATCTTTACAGTTGGAACTCCATTCGGAAGGAATGACGTAAGTGAAGGACGTCATTATACCGGCACGTCCAACCGCTAAACAGTTATGACGGAGACACGGGCGTACGGCCTTGGCCGTCAACAACACTTACTCAACTCATTTTGACGCTCATTTAATAAATAATATTTTTGCCGCAGTATCTCAACGTCACGTTTTAGACAGTGGCATCGGGGAAGTTGCCCTCGAGGCACCGAAAAGACGACATCGGGCTCCGTGAAACGGTGAGACGCGACGAGTGCGGGACGGAAACTGATGTATGAAATCCGTGAACGTGAGATGAATTACGATTTATTCCCCCTCCCCCGTTCAAGAGTCGGAAACGGCAATATCACCGGAATCCAATCGTTCTATTCAGGTGGGCGTGGGATTCGAGTTGTTTGAAAAAGATCAACAATGATGTGAGCTCACCGTGTTCTAAGTGTCGACAAGTGCCCGACGACATGAATTTGGGGACTGAATATTTTTCATATTTTACAATATATTTGAATAATCAATAGACGTGAGGCAACACAGGTGAAAGATGATTCGCTCGGTTCGATGGTAGTCTGTTACTACATTGTTACTACACATTCCTGCAGAGAAGACACTTGAAGTACTCACAGTCACCATGGGGATGGGATTTTGTAATACGAGTATATTCCTCCATGGCTTATAGTCACTGATTACGTCTCAGTTACCGCTCACGCTAACGTTAAGATTTAGCCTACTTTATCAAACGCGTCACATCAGTATCCATACATTTGATTATCATACTTTCAATAAATTAAGTGCGAGTTAAGTCCGTTTTATTTAGTAATCTTCGTAAAAGGCACAACAATTTTGGCGACGAGGTAAAGACTAAGGGCCACCAACGTTTTTAAACAGCGTTCAAACGAGTTTAAACATAAAACGCTCGCAAAGCGTCGCTATCGGGGTTTACGAAACTCGTTTAAGCTAAAACGCCCCCAAACCGCGTGTAGCACCTCCTAGTGCTACGGGTCACCTCCTAGTGCTACGGGCCACCTACTATTTGTTTAGGAACATGAACAAAGACAGTGGGGAACCATACCGCTGCAGTATGCAGTGCACTAATTACTGATAGTTAGGTAGGTAATTATAGAGCCGACTTCTAGTTACGGGTTCGGAAATGGTCCTCTTTCAATCTCAATCCATTCTACATGTAAAGGAAAAAGGCGTCCTTTGCTACGTAATTTACATGAATCAGACACAGTCTTTCAGGGAGAAACAGCCGGTAACAGGTCGATACGGAACATCTTGATGGCCTCCTGTGCAGACGATAACGCATTTTCTCTGAAGAAACGAGGGAGTTCCTGCAAGATGGCCTTGAAAATGATGGACTCCTTCACGAGATACGTCCACGTCCATGACAAAATATGGACACTACGAGTGTCAGTGGCAGATCTCTAAGCGTGATCTCAGGCAGTTATCATCATAATCTTCTCAAGACTTGGTTCAGTCTACGACGACAGGCGTGTTGAATCATCTCATAAACCAGAGTTGAGTTGCAGTACGCAGCTGAAATGCGTCACGTACGTGAAGTCGTAACCGGTTGGAGCTTTTGATGAAGAGACACCATCAGGCCGTCGATATGATAATTTACGTACATGATGAGACTAACCACAAGTCGGGAGGCGACCGATTGAGGAGTTTATGAACGCCAAGAGGTTGGCAGTGCGTTCTCTTTGACAGATTTTTTTCCCTTCTTTTTCTCTCCCTTCGCCCAATTGTTGAATAGCTAAACCCTCAGATGCTCCCTCTATGACCCTCTCTTGCTCTGGTGGACGCGGATCCCATTGTGCCAAATCGGAAGGGGGACTTTCCAACAAATGGTGACGTCAAAGGGAGAAAAGATCGACGTCTCAGGAGCTCGAAATTAAGTTTGAACTCGAACTGTATAACTAAATACTGGTTTCTTCGAGTTAACAACGCTGGTCGTCTCAGTTTTATAAGCTACCACATCCAGTTCAATGATATAACGCTCCCAGTCCCGTTAAAGATTGTTAGCAAGCACGAGAATCGAACCGCGGCCCCTCATCGGTACCGAGCAGTACCGGCCATTTTGACTCACTGAAAAGACCCTCAGAATGTTCTTAAGTACTTTTGGCACCTTGGTGGCGCCTGAGAGCGGCCCAATTGTATCGGACTTATTCGTATTCACACTCTGCAGTGTTTGGTATAAGTTAGTTCTTCGTGGATTGTGGAAGTCGTTATGGCGCCAGCGCCGTTAACAGCGCCAGTGGAGAAAACGCGTTCAGCATCGATGTTTAAGAATCTTGAAATCCTGAGTAGATCTTCGAACTTGATAAAATGCGAGGAGGTGGTTATGATGTCACTATAGGCACCACTCGCGGTATCACATTAAACTAAGAGTACCACGAAATGATGATAAATGCCGCAAGGGTGATGAAATTCAATAAACAGTGATTTCAATAACAAAACCACTAAGAGAGTAATTGATTGTTCAACAAGGAGTGGTTGCTTGAAGAGGGTTCCCTACGAAATCCGAACTCCGATCACACATCGTCTGCTTAGGAAATCGCACAGGATCCAGGGAGTTTGGAGTTCTCAATTTGGGTGACCTCCATGTAGCTTGTAGTCATTCACCATTTCTGGACTTCTTCATCTTCCCTACCATCTTCATTTCCTACCTCCGCCTAATGGTGTGAGCACAACCTACCTTGCTGAACAAGAAGTACCTGATTGTTCTAACGTTTTCCAGTGAAATTTTACATCTGTACCATTCTCACTGTGTACCACTTCATCACATCTTCTGCGGCCACTGTTAGGTATGGACCTTTATTTACCACAAAACTTTCACTGGTTACCATTAATAAAATAGAAAATCTTCACCTATTTTGTGTTATTCACGTCAATTCCTAGTCTACACCATGTTTTTTAGTCACTGGATATTATTCAAAGTGAAATAATATATCGTCGGCTTACAGGAGAAAATAATTAAGTCAAAAAATACAGTTTCGAGAAATTTGAGTTTGAAGTTCTTTTGATTTTAGTAGTTGGATTAAACCTAATTTGAGCCAGTAGTCCTTCATGATGTTTTATATGCCTCACATGTCACTCTTAATAAGATTACTATAATATAATAATTATAATTAATAATAATACTATAAGATTACTATAATCAATTACTATAATATAGTAGTTGCATGTTACTTCCATCAGATCCGCCCAGTAATTTAGAAGTCTGAAAATATCTTGAAACGTATGTATACCCCTAGCTTTAAGGAAATGTCCCCACAAGCACCTAGATTAGGGCTGCCATCCGTCCTGATTTGTCGGGACATGTCTCGATATTCGAGGTTTCCTGGGCGTCCCGTCATGATTTTTGAAGTGTCCCAATTTTTTGCCGTCCCGATCTTGTCCCGATTTTTCTTGACGTCACCTGTTCGGAATTTTTCACCTATATCAAGCAACACAAGGATGTCCTTCGCTCGGTCGGTGGAAAAGATAAATACGTGCAATGACTTTTTTTGTAATACTCCATTAGAAACGAATTAATATAATGTACCTCTTCCTATTTACCTACACACCTACTCTTCTTCGATGGTTCATATTATGATATTAAATATATTACCTATTTTCGAAAAAGAATCTTTTTGTGTGAACTGTTCGATTAATTACATATCGTCCCAATTTTTTTTTTTAGGCTGTCCCGATACGTCCCAATTTTTAGCTTACACTGTCCCAATTTACCTGGAACAGATATGACAGCCCTAACCTAGATTGTCTGGTTTGTCGAAGATTCATAAGGAAGGAGTGCCTATGAGACCTGTGGTATGGGATATACAGGGGCCTTCAAGTGCTAAACTGGCTTCTTTTGACGTGATTAGCCTCTTTACGAACATCAATGTTGATAGATGTGAGGATGCTGTCAATAGGCTGATTCACGGTTCTGAATGAAAAAGTTTTGAAAAGTTTTTATTGAGTTCCCTCATTTTTATCAGAAAGGGGGCGTGTTGGATGTACTTGAAAAGTTATGTAATCCCTTCAAGTTCTTCTCCATTGTTGCGTCTATTTTTATAATTTTGCGTAATAGATTGACTCCCATGCGCCCACTCATCACACAACCTCTTCACTTCAAACAGCCAATAGCAATCTGGTTTTCCTTTCACTTGTATGAGCCAAACATTCGACCTTTCACTATTAGGGTTCCTGTATAAGTTCACCTCTCTGTACTGGACCTTCAGTTAGTGATGTGCGATACCAGAAAAGTATCGACACCGGTACTCGATACTGGTATCGAAGGAATATTCAACACTACTCAAGTATCGAAAGAAAATATTCAGCATAAAAATAACCTGTAAAATGAGGTTTCAATAGTCAGACTGTTCAATTTTGAGAATTTATGGGTAATCCTCCCAAAAACTCTCCAGACCCCCATCAGCTTATAGATTTTTCAACGCTGAACACGATGGTGAAGTCAGAATTGCAATATCACATTCCGTTATCAGATTAGATCACACTAACCATGAAGAACATCTCAAGTACCAACCACGTTTCTTCACCTTCAAAGTGCTCCAGTTTGAGAACGGAATAAGATATAGCAATTCTGATTTCACCATCGCGTTCAGCATAAAACCCCCATTAAAATGAGGTGTCACTTGTCAAACTGTTTCATTTTTTGGGATTTATGGGGAATTTCCCCCCCTAAAACTCCCCAAAACCCCCCTTTAGAGTGGCCCGATTCTGCCCATCTACGAACTTAGCCTATGTAATGCCAGGACGTACTTTTGTGCAAATTTCATTTTTTCATCTCAATTCATTATTCAATATCTGAATCTTCTTCAAAAAGATATAATTTGGCACTGAGGGATTGGGAATTTAACGCTCTTTCCCACGGTATAATCACATTTGAATTTTGACTTAAAAATGAGGGACTTGTAGCCATTTTAGTGACTTGAGAACGAAAACACGAAAAAAATCTAAGAAGTGAAAAAAGTCGGATTTTAACCAGTATAAAAAAAAAAAAATTTATAGGACACTTTTCATCAGAAATTAGTTGTAGAATCGATCCGTGGCCGGTGGTACGACCTTAACGCTTACACCCTGTATAGATACACTGAATTTGTGTATTGGATTGCCCGAATTCGAGTTAGATGATACCTACGATTTAAAAAAAAACTGTTATTTGACGGATCCTTCACACCCATCGATCTAACTGAACATCAATCGATGCCCTACAAAACTAAATGCTTGCATACGAGTCTGCAACACATTGGGACATTTTATGTCAATGTTAATAATATCCAATCTTAATAAACCGTTCAGTAACAAATTTATTTTTGATCACATTGATATAGTCGTTTCAGTTAAGACAAATGTATCACGCTGATGGCTAAATCAAAACTAACGATAACAAAACAACGAATCCCAGTTTCCTATACGACCAACTTTGTTTGGATGTAGTATTATTTTAATGAAAACAAAAATGTAGGTAACCTCAACCTCAAGCAATTGATCACAAAACAACCGGCAGTGTTCACTATCTACTATATCTATTTATAACATAAAAATATACAGGGTGTCTAGTGTAACTATGTAACAAACTCAAGGAATCGATTCTACAGATAATTTGCAACAAAAAATGCCTCGTAAAGTTTTTTTCTTACTCAACTAAAAATCCAACTTTTTTTCGCTTTTAAGATTTTTTTCGTCTTCTTGACCTTGTCTCTGTAAAACGGACCTAAATCCCTTAAATTATTAAGTAAAATAAAATCTGAGGATACCGTTGGAAAGAGCGTTAAATTTCCTATCTCTTTGATACAAAATTCGATTTTTTTAGTCTGGCCTAACTGGTAAAAAAATGGCAAAATTTAAAACTTTTGAAGATTTTCTTAAAATCACCGTTTTTTCTTTAGTAGTTTGCTTTGTTATTACGGAGGTCGTTCGGCGGGCACTCATTAAGAAAAACTTGCCCAGAATCTCAGCTTTCCAACGGTATAAAAAAAAAAACTTTTCACAGTGGAATTTGGCGGAGAAAATGACGTCCTGAACGTGGGGTTTTAGATGAAAATCAACGTTTTCCACCAAAAGCCGACTTGCTCCATAAAAATTAGTTTGATATCGCAATTCATGCACACTTTTACGCTGAATCGAATGGTAACACTCTCATGCCTCCTCAATTAGGAAAAAACTCATTTTTATGATTTTGTTTTCAGCAAGGAGGAGGGCATTTTGAAAACTTAATGTGAAACCCTATTCGCCAATAAATGAAATACCGAAAAATGAGTTTTTTCCAAATCCAGGATTTGGGTTAATTTCCCATATAATTAGACAAGAAAGAGGAAAAAATGAGACATTTGGGTCATTGGGAATAATCTACGCAATAATAGCAATTGGGTTATTAGGATTTATCGTTTGAGCACACCATATATTCACCGATTTCTCAAGTTTGTCACATAGTTACACTAGACACCCTGTATAAGTCTGACATAAATACTAAGAACAAATACGCAAGAAATGCGTTATAATTCGAGAGCTTTCGATCGAATGGAGAACGATTTTTGTCCGATGAAAACTACACAGTTTCATTTCCCTAGCAACGGCTTGGTTGTACGTGAAAATTATCGTAAAATGTAGGTAACGCTTTTCGTGGTCACTTTTTCGTGACAGTTTTTTATTTTAATGTGCCAAAGCAAAGACATAAAATGTCATAAAATTTTTTTTTTTAAACGGTCTCTTACAAGAGCAAACATGCTGGACAACCGGTTTCACTTTTTCCTGTGAATGGCCCACATACATTTTTAAATTTGAACATAAATGACCAATAACGTTGACAGCTAAGTAGGTTTTTCCAAGCGATACGTGTCCCTAGCAGTGACGTATTCTCCAAGAAAGTTGGGGTTGCAACAAATCCTTGGGTACTTTCAATTGGAGCACCTGCGAATGATGTTATTGTTGGCATTGGATGAGGGACGTTCTTGAACCGAGAATGCACTAATGAGAGATGCTCATTGTTCCGAATATGGAAATATAAATGAAGATTCAAAACAATGTGAGTTTCAGCTCGAGTGCAATGTTTTCCTCCTCCACCTCCTCTTCTTCTTCTTCCTCGTCCTCCTCCTCATCTCAAGTCGAATTACACGCGGAAAGAAAGATTGGGAGGAGGGAGAGGTTTCGCGTCAAACACACGGGAGAGATACAACAAAGGGAAATTGCCCCGTTGAAAGGAGGACGATGAGATCGGAGGGGGATCAGTTGAGGGATCGCTCACTGGGAGCGCTAGCTGTCGGAAGACGGAAACTGAAATGCCGTCCTCTTTAGTTCTACGATGAGGTCGCTAGAGTGCATGGAAGCGGCGGAATATCTGTGTCAATACTTGGAATTAGGGTGCGCCACCTGTAGGACCTCGAACATCTGTCTTCTTGAGGAGTGAGTCCCTTCTCTCGATACTTGGTCTCTCTCTTACTACACCACCCCCCCCCCCCACCCCTCCACCAGCACCGTCCACGAAAAACCTTTTCATCGTCAACCCGATCGACCACACAACACGTGACCAGAAAGAGCAATGTACCGGACCCCTCCCCCCACCAACCACTCCACCACCAACGACTACATTACCGATCTCCTAACTCGGGCTTTAGGAACGGATCAAGATCTTTCAACGAATCATCGGACCGCGATCTGATCCGATAACTCGACTACTCATGAACTGTCTCAATCATAAGTCGAGGGTCACCCGGCAACTCCCCACATCGTCATTTTGGCGACTTTTCAGCAGAGTAAAAAAAAACCATCTGCCAATGACTATGTTTACTGAGTAATTCAGTAAAGTAAATCGTGAGATTTACTGTTACCTAACTTGGGTACCTAACTTATACTTAGTTAGATCGATCCGCCGGGGAAAGACGCTTCGAATGGTGTGCATAACTCATTTTGGCTAAAAGTGACGATGTGGGGTGTTGCCGTGAGACCTTCGAAGTGATCATTTCATCTGAACAAAACCGGTCGAATTTATAAAAACTCTACAAAATCTTGACACATTTTGTGCAGATCACCCTTCTGTTTTGACCACTAAATGGTAGATTAATTATTGCTATGAATTGTGAACGAACGGCTGGTCGTACAAAGCTCCGGATGGTCTTAAAAAATTCTAAAATTAAACACTTCTTCAATTTTTCGGAAATTCGAGTTTTAAAAATTTAGGACCGAGAACAACAAATTCGAAAATTCCATCAAGTTCAGGAAACTGTTTTTACATGTAAAATCCAAAGAGTCATTAAAATCCATTTGCTCAGAAGTGTTTCATGTGTTATTACCAGAGACAGGCAAACGCCATATTGCTATGGTGCCACATGAAAATGCCACATTTGGCCGGTTTCATGGGAAAACGTCACTTTGACCAATTTTCTGGGAAAATATGCAAACTTTGGGACAAAAACTGTAAATATGACCTAGAGAGAATTTTCAACAACTGATATTTAGCTGTTGAATTCGTTTGCCTTGAAGGTGAAATAGAGGGTAAAGGGCGTAAATTCAAATCCACAGGGAGTATGGATTAGGGCAGGCTAGTATGGATTAGGGGGTGCATTAATCCTACCCAAAGTGAAAGGCTCCCTTCATTACTTAAGGAAAGTTTCAGCAACTGATATTTTGCTATTGCATTCGTTTTCCTAGAAGGTGAAAGGCTCCCTATATATATACCAGTGCTGTTACCATGCCGTCTATTACGATCTAAAGTTTGTTCAGAGTTCAATCGTGAGTTTCTTCTGCCCCTTATTTTTCTATTTTAAAATCATCATCATCATGCCAAAAGCTGCTGCTTCAAATGTCTGCAGCCTCAAGCAGAGTGGAGGTGTTCCGAAGACATTTACCTGACGGTCCCCTGCCCCCAGAACCAGTGATCACCAGATGGGGAACCTGGCTGTCTGCTGCAACATACTATCGGATGGATTCAAAACTGTAGTCAAAGAACCGGAGGATGATGCTGCATGTGTGAGGACCGCAAAAGCTCTGATTGACGCCCCCCAGTTGCTCCCAAAACTCGTTTACTTGGTGTCCAAGTTCGCCGACATTCCCAGAAATCATCAACAGTTACAATCACAAAATATCCCACTGACAACGGGGATTTCATTGATGGAGGACATCAGTAATAAGAAATTTCAGGGCCCGGTAGGAAAAAAGATCGAGGCTGTCCTATTCAGGAATTGCTGCTGGGAGGAGATGAGGTCCATAGCCAAGAGAAAAGTTGGGAATTTCCTTGCCAAGAGTTGGGAAAGTTGGGAAATCAGTGATACAAGAAAAATATATTTTTAAATGAAATACAATTTCACTGCGGACGATATATAGGTACTGCGGACGAACCTACTGACTGACACTACAGACATCCCGGGCGGTCACCCTATGCCAACATTAGAACACAAAAAACCGTACGATTCTCTCGAAATTTATTGCTTCAAGTTCTAGAATCAAATAGGTCTAGGACTTATATATCCTCGTGCTTCGCAGATAAATCCCTGACTCGGAAAGACGATTTAGATTCGAGAGCTTATTTGAGTAAGCTCTGTAAGTCCAAAACCTGTAGATCCCGAGCTCGGAAACCGCAATAAAAAGTGCCACATTGCCATACTTTTAATGCCACTTTTCGCCAAAATAAGTGCCACATTCTGCCTGTCTCTGGTTATTACAGTCCTTTCCTGATGAAACTTTGGTTAAAATAGTCATTGCTGCATCTTCGTGTCTGTCAGACACACGATACCCAATATAAGGGGGAAAATAGACGATACGCGCCTATCTTAAATCGAACAAGCAACAAATTGAGGGTTAAAAAAATAATTTTTTGTTCTTGGTCAAATTCCAATCGATGTCAGTTTTCTCGAAATGAGCGCAATTAAATAAAAGACGAAGTATTATCAACAATGCGACGAACTTGATAACAAGTTCATGTAGAAGCAAAAGGATATTTCTGTAGGTCAAGGATAGAAAACACAGCCAATCAGATAAAAGCGCGGAATCGCGTTCTCGCCGACCGCCTGCTATACAAGGGAATCCTGAAACACGGCAATGATGAGACCAGGAACAGGTCAACAGGTGGCGGCATCACTAACGGAAGAGGAAGCGTTGAAAAACATGGTGGAGAAACAAAGGAGTATTTAACACGTTTCTGATTATAATGATAATAATGAGATCGAAATAAGGGAGAAACCAAGTTATCTCCTCTACAAACGACGTGTCCGTACGATTCATTATCTATTTGCGGGCAGCGCGGCAGTCCTAATTAAAATAACCGCGCAACGAGATGACATTAATTGCTGACATTAATGGAAAAAAAGACACTTTTAACTGTATACTGCGAAACGGTGAATGTGAGTAAATTGCACATGGAATGTTATAATAACTAGTTGGGCGATACCTCATATTGACGTCAAGCGTGATAAGTTGGTTAAGTGCTGACACAGTTGGTAATAGTTTGTTATTGTTTCGGTCAACAGTACAGAAAGGAATAACCCGCATGAAGGTAAAATAACCTCTTGTCACTTTGTAGAACGTCGACCAAAGCAGAGATGAGCGTATTCGTATTCATAAATATGAATACGAATACGAATATAGATATGAATAAGAATAGAGATATGAATATGAATACAAATAAAGCCATAATTACATTTTTTTGTGAATTTTCCCAGAAATTTACATTTTTTTTGTGAATTTTACTAAGATTTACTGTATTTTTCGTGGATGTCACTCAAATTTTCCTATTTTACCAAGAATTTTACTTAAATCCAAGTTTTTCCACAAACATTCACATTTTTTTGCGAATTTCCCACAATTCATATTTGTTCGTGGATTTTCTCGCAATTCATATTTCTTTTGTGAATTTTATAAAGACTTTTGCCATTTATGCATGAATTACACTAACCTTTCTCCTTTTTACGGTAAATTTGACAAAAATGCCAATTTCTTCACATCAATTTTACTAAAATTCACTGTATTTGGTGTGACCGTTACTCAAATTTTCATATTTTAAAATGACTTTTACTGAAATTCAAGTTGTTTTTACTGAAATCCTACTAATATTTTACAGTAAAAACGAGAAAGTTTAGTGTAGTTCATCCATAAACGGCAAAAGTTTTTATAAAATTCACACAAAAAAATATGAATTCTGAGAAATTTACACAAAAATGTGAATTTTTGTGGAAAAACTGGAATTTAAGCAAAATTCTTGGTAAAATAGGAAAATTTGAGTAAAATCCACAAAAAATAAATTAAATTATAGAAACTTCACGAAAAAAAAGTGAATTTCTGGGAAAATTCTCAAAAAGATGTGATTATGGCTTTATTTGTATTCATATTCATATCTGTATTCGTATTCATATTCATAGTTTCTGACTTATGAATTTTATTCGTATTCATATTTATGAATATGAATTCGCCCATCTCTGGACCGAAGGATTGTTTCAACCCGCAGGTAATGAGGTGTCGATCTAAAAGCTACGGAACCGATTGCTGGGTCGCTCAAATAACTTTGTGATTATAGAGAATTTAGTGGAACATTCGGGAAAACAAACCGCGGCGGGAAAATGACAGAGCGGAAGACTCCACCGCTGATTGGCCAATTACCGTACAATGCAGCCAACCAAACAACACAGAGAGTTGATGACGTCATAGCATGCACCGCTGGTCAATTAAACAAACCGCGCAAGGATGGGGCATCAAAGTACTAGAAAGGTCTCTTGAAACAAATAAACGATTTATCTATCGATCTCAGTTAGGTAGGTACTGGTAAAGCACCATAACTGCAGTTAAAGTTGGTTGGTTACCAGGTCGCTGAATCCGGAAGTGCCATTAGTTCTTCTGGATTGGCTCATATTTCTTATTAATAGCTCATACACCTATTTTTTACGATTTAAAACTGTGAAATTTGAACGCTTAATATTTCCGCTTGCACCCATCAGAGGGGTACTTTATGTTTTTTAGGGGTGCTGGATCCAAAGATGAACTAGCATTGTGATAATCTCGTCGCCTAATTGTGATTATCTCGAAGCAACACCCCCTATCGACCATTTTCACGAAAATTAGGTTTTGGCAAATTCTTATTCGACTTCTCTCGCTTAGCTCAAAATCGCTTCAACTAAATTACCAGGTCGACGAAACTCAAAAATTATAACAGCACCTATCGACATCGTTGGGGCAACAGCCCGTCTCAACCAGTCAACCAGCTGTGTGGAAGGAAACCGGTGCATTATTTTTGTGTGACTTACGAGTAGCTTTGCTACGTTTTGATGATATATTATGTTCGTGTGTTCATTATTGATCTCAGAGAATTTAAGCACGTAAATCAGGGGTGGGGAAGATTTTACGTAACCGCTTCAAATAACCTAATACTGTCCAGTAACCTCCAGTAACCAGAAAAACCGTATAACTGGAATGATTGTTTTGAGAACTTCGCGGAAAGGCCTTTGAAGGCCTTTTTGTCTCCGGCCATTCGCGATTCCGTGATAATTATAATTATAATAGGTTGGCTGGGACCTAATACCCGGTAATAGGTTACGGAAAACGAATGCGTGAAAGGTGTGCGATTATAACTGTCGACAAGTTATTTGCGTGAGTATTGAGTTAGTTTCGAGTAACAGCGACCGTCTGGTAATAGGTTATTTTGGTAATAGGTTACCTGCGATTCGGGAACCTTTCCAGCGCCCAACGCGGATTGGGAACTCGATAACCTATTTAGCGTAATTTTTTATTTTTTTAGTTTTTATTTATTTGCATTTATTAGTTACAACAAACAATACTAATTAACGGTATATTTTACCTAAATGCTACAACCCCGTTATGATAATAATCTTGTGCTGGGGTTGGAGTGCAACTAACCTTACCTTATTACAGCAATACCATATTTTGCATTATGTTCATTATTATTATTTTCTTAATTTAATTAATATTACTAAATTAATAGTTTTCATTTTACAAATATTTTTTTGATTTTTCATTTGAACTGTTCTAAATTAAGTTGGGGTGAACTTTCCTCAAAAGTGTAGTAGCTGTTGAATCCTTTAATTCCAGAGTAGTCATAACATTTCAGTCCCCTTGTTGTGTATCTTCTTGGCAGTGCTATTTTCATTTTAGTATCTGATCTTGTGTTGTTTTTAGTTCTTACAAATTTTCCCATTAATAGATATTTATACGCAATTGTTATCGTTGTTTTATCCAATAACTCTCTGAATGTTAAAATTTTTGTTTCATCAAAAAGTGCCTCTGTAGCTCCCAAGAAATAGTTTGATCGACGAGGAACCCTAGGTATTTTATGTTTTTGCATTGTTGAATCGTAGGGCAGTCACAATGAATCGAGCTACAGTTTTCCTTATAATGACATTTAATTTTATTAAGGTTGGGTATATCCTTGGCTCTGAGTGAAAATGCAATAAATTTAGTCTTGTCGTGATTTAATTTTAGGTTTTGTTTCAAGTAAAAAATGTTTAGAGGTCATTTTCAGCATTGTTTTTCGCTTCCTCCCATGTTTTTCCTGAAGAAATCAAGGCCGTATCATCCGCATACGACGCTAGTTCTCCATTTATTTTTGTATCAAAAATACCATTCACATAATATGTGAATATGTTATATTATATTAGATTACATTAGATAATATATTATATTAGATAAAACACAGCGCTTATTATTGTTCCTTGTGGCACCTCGCATGACAAACATGCACTGAAACTTAGCTCATCTCCTAGTCTTACTTGCTGAACACGACCTTCCAGGTAACTTTGAATGGAGGTGGTCGATGTTTTTTTTTTTTTTTTTTTTTGCATTTATTTAACGAAAATAAGAAAATGTTCAGAATGTAGCTACGACAAATGCTACTCCCCTCTTTAAGTCAAACTTACGCTGAGGGGAGGAGTTGTGCTTAAATATGTATACTTAAGAATAATATTAATAGTGAACATAAGAATAATAGTGAACATAAATAGGTAGTACAGATTACCTACTCAGAATGTGTCAGAATGCTCGTACAATCACACTGTCCTAAACTTACCTATTTAAGGTATACAATTTACAATTTTACAACTTTACAATTTACCTATTCCTTCAATGTAGTTTAACAGTTCATTCGAACATCCTCCCCACCCTACAATCCCATACATGATGCTCGACTGGACCATCACATAATAGAACAATTGGCGACATTCTAGCGAGAGAACCCCCGTCATCTGTCGGCAAACATATATCAGCTTCCTCAGTCTTTTTACCAGATTAGCTACATGTGAAGGGTTTTTAGATGCACTTACTTGATATTGTATGGCAGGGGGTTGCAGGCGGAGGTGACAGAGGCATCGGCGGCGGCGATTCTGGTTTCGGAGGCGATAGAAGGGCACCGCCGAACGAGGATGGCGCCGGGATCTCGGGTTGTATCATCGACACTTTGGGTTCCGCCCTCTCGGCCGACTGAAAACCACAAAGAAAGTCGTGATTTAATTGAATTTCTCACACCCACATCATTTCAAAAACCAATTTCAGACATTTCAAAACGAATCGTCGTAAATCGAAGACGAGATTCCCAACCGTTTGCACGTCGAATCGTCGAAAATCGAAATGCGCTACCGCTCCTTGCGGAACCAAATCAGTTCTTATCATCATCGGTGTCCACCGTTATCAATCCACGGTTGTTCACGAAAATAAATATATCTCTTCTAGTAATGCCGAAAAAAAACCAGAAGGCGAAATGCATCGACTGGATCGTTAATTCTTCGATCACGGATTACGTATTAGCGGAGAAATTCTTGAAACGTGTTTCGAGGACCTACCACAGCATCCGCCTCTCAACACTTGCCATTTCGAACTTAATTCGAGGTAATTAAGTAATAAATGAACCCCCCCAAAAAACACTCCGTGTAAAAATCACCCCGCCTCGCAAATATCATTCTTCAGAGGCCGGAAAAAGTTATGATATCCACTTTCCCCGCCCGCCCTTTTCCTCATTAAGGAGCTAAGTATAATGAAAAGCTTAACCACTTCACAAGCACCGTACCCCTTTCGAAATCTCCTCTTGGCGCTATTGCGAGACGTTTTTATTACTTCCACAAGCAACTAATACTTGATGGTGGTGGTTAGGGGAAGGAGGATCAGGTTTGTAGGTAGTGAAAGTAATAACAATACTACAAATACAAAGTTTTTATACAAGTATTAGTTCCTAGTGGAAGTAAAAAAACGTCTCGCAATAGCGCCAAGGGGAGATTTCGAAAGGGGTACGGTGCTTGTGAAGTGGTTAAGCTTTTCATTATACTTAGCTCCTTAATGAGGAAAAGGGCGGGCGGGGAAAGTGGATATCATAACTTTTTCCGGCCTCTGAAGAATGATATTTGCGAGGCGGGGTGATTTTTACACGGAGTGTTTTTTGGGGGGATATCACATCTTTTTGTTGTTGAAGTGGGTCATGTTATAAAGAAGGTCTATGCGAAATTTCAAGTCGATTGGTCCTTTTACCCAGGCTGTAGACTCGTCAAAGTTGCCAAAATTAGCCTAAATTTCAGGTTTTTTGTTTCTAAAAGTTTTTTGGGTTGAGATAATGGGTTAAACTTTCAAAAGGCACTGGCTGATGTTGAAACGAAGCTCTGTGCAAAATTTCAAGTCAATCCGTGAAGGTGGAAAGGCCTAACTGATTAAGGAGAAGAAGAACAGGTAAGGGTGAAAAACCGGGTTTTTGAAGTTATATAACTCGGCTCCCTTTAAAGATATCGACTTGAATCTTTCAAAAGGCACTTGCTACACTTGAAACGAAGATCCGTGCAAAATTTCAAGTCAATCGGCGAAGGTGGAGAGGCTGTAGCCTTGACCGACTGAAAAAAGTAGAAAATCATGGTAATTGGTTTTTGAAGTTATATAACCCGGCTCCCTTCAGACGTAGCGACTTGAAACTTTCAGAGCTTTCTCTTATCCACACCAAAAAGATCCAAACCAAATTTCAAGTTGATCGGTCAACTAGGAGCCGAGATATGGCCAAAATTAGCCTAAATTACCCTAAATTTCAGTTTTTTGTCCATAATTTTTTTTTGGTTGAGATAATGGGTTATTTCGTTCAAATGGCACTGAGACATGCTATAAAGGAGGTATGTAAAAAAATTCAAGTCGATTGGTCCTTTTACCCAGGCTGTAGACTCGTCAAAGTGGACAGAATTTTCCTAAAGTTTCTGGTTTTTTGTTTCTAAAACTTTTTTGGGTTGAGATAATGGGTTAAATCTTATATAAGGCTCTGTCTCATGGTTAAATGAAGCTCTGTGCAAAATTTCAAGTCAATCGGTCAACGTGGAGAGGCTCCAGCCTTGCCTGTCTGAACAAGGAGGAGAAGAAGGAGAAGAACAATCTAAGGCCGAAAAACCGGGTTTTTGAAGTTATGTAGCTCGGCTCCCTTTAGACCTATCGATTTGAAACTTTCAGGGCTTTCTAATATACACTCAAAGAAGACCCACACTAATTTTCAAGTTGATCGGTCAAATAGGAGCCGAGATATGCATACCTTGAAAACGCGTTTCGTGACGTCCGGTAAACATACACTCGACAGCGTTCGTTTTCTCAACTTCTTTGCTTGGCGGGGCGGAACGCTACCGCGTTCCTAGATCAGAATGTTGAAGTAAGCCGCAGAGAATTTCGAGTTCTTATACGATAACACGAGCTTCGGAAAGCTGCCGCAACGATCGCTGCTGAATTTCGATTATTCGACAGACTTTCGACGCATTTAGCCGTCGTAAATCGAATCGTCAAATAAGACGGAGCCCATGCGCATTGGCTCCCTTCGAAACTCTAGTTTCGAAGATTCGGCGTACCATTAAGTCCCCTACTGTTATGAATACAACTAAGTCGTGCTTAGGTATTTGTTGGTCGGGAACTTGCCCGGACCTTTCAATAGCATCAGAATATCCTTCTTGGAAAAATTATGAACCCCAAAGTGTTACAAGTAACTAGTTTTTAGGGAATTTTCAAAGAAAAGGCAGCTATTGTTCTCAGCCCAAAATGTTTAAAACTCGAATTTCCGAAAAGATTTTATACCAAAATCCGTTCCAGACCATCCTGAATTCCGTTATCAAACTGGAGCTCTTTGAAGATGAAAGATCCATCACTGTAGTTGGTGAATCTACAAAGTTCAGTCCCCATTTGACAACTGTAGGTGGTGATCTCGTGACGTCACAAACTATCGATGTCTCGAATCTCCCGTGTGTCCGCCATTTTGGCTCGGTCCACTGCGACTCTCTAGTAGTGTTTACTAATCATGTTCGAATATTTTTGGTGTTTTTTTGGTTATTAACAACCACAACGGCGAATTTGTGATCATCATTCCTCGATAGGTAGGTGTCTAGGTATCTCCGTATCATCGTTGGACCAATTATCGGCTCAATAATGGTATGAGCCATAGTTAACCATAGTTAACCTTCAACTAGGTTTCCTGTGTTTCTTTTTGAAATTTGAGTTTGTGTTCATTGCTGTTTCGATCTTTCCATAGCTGCGGAAGTATTTTTCCTCTTTTGAAATGCATGAGTGCGCGATTGTGTGGTGCAACAATACTTGGGGACAGGGTGGAGCTTTATAGTCAGTCGTTCGGGATATCGTGGTCATGAATGTTTTATCGCGATCTTTGACGCTCCTGTCGATGCATTTCGGTTCGTTGAAATAACATACTGGAAGCATAGAATTAAAGTAACTAAGCAGCTGTTCCAGGTAAGGGCTATAACGTCCGGCTGCCTTCCAGTGTCACGAACGTGATCGACAGCCCTCTCAGAAGAATCACAATTTGTTCCGATCATTTCGCTCGAGGCTGCCGATTGCCTCATCACCACAGCTGTGACGAGGGAGGCGCTGGGTTTCAAACAGACGACCTCGCGCTCTGTCCAAATTCCAACGAGCTCGAGACTGGAACCAGTGACTCAAGAATCAGGAATCAAGAATAATTTATTGGCAGAAATAAGCATACAAAGTTTGTACAGGATGTTTGGGACTTATACAATACCGGCCTGACGGCTCTAAAGGTTTAACAAAAATGAGGGATGATGGAGGGTAGAGACATGGAGTGAGGTTTGTGGTGGGATGATTGCGGTAAGAGAAAATGTTTCATACAAAACTCTTGACTGGATGGTCAAGAGTTTTGTTGACTGGCTTTTGAAGGGTCGTGTCGGACAAGTGCGTTTCGGTGGTTTGCGCTTTGTGATGAATGTGTGTATTGTGTCGATTGAGTGTAGTTTGTGGAGTGTTTCTATTCTACAGCGTCGGGATGTGTGGGTTGAAAGGCGGATGCAATTGTTTTGAGTAATTTGTAGTTTGTTTATGGAGGAGGGAGCTGCTGTATGCCAAATTGGGGAGGCGCAGGTGATGGAGGAACGTATCAGGGCTTTGTACATAAGGAGTTTGGCTTCTTTGGATAGGGCGTGGGATTTGAAGAGGTGAAAATAACGGCCAAGTTTTTGGCGGGCGGCTTCGTTTGTACTCTTGACGTGTTCGTTCCAATTCAGACGATTGTCGAGGTGGAGGCCGAGGTATTTAACGGACTTGGAAAATAGGATGGAAATTGAGCGGATTGTGATGTGAGGTGGAAGGTTTCTTTTGTAAGTGAAAATGATACTCTCTATCTTGGCTGCGTTCACCTTGATTTTCCGCTGTTTAAAACGGGATATGATGAGATGGGCTGCGTTTTGTAGTCTGTTACAGGCTTTTGGGGGGATGGGCTGGTGGAGTAGATTGCTAGGTCGTCGGCAAACCCAGCAATTGAGACGTTTTTTGGCATGTCTTCGAAGACGTGGGTAATGAATATGTTGAAAAGAAGGGGGGAGAGGACAGAGCCTTGCGGTATTCCGGCAGGGTACCAACGACATAATAAAAACCTGAACTCAGTCACGCTAGAATTGTGCGAATTATTTCGAATTAAGAACAAACTCACTTGGTACGATGGAAGTTCGAAGTTGAACTTCGATTCCGGTTCTTTGCGAGGCGTCGACGCGATTGCCGTGAGGGGGGTCATGATGCCAGTCATTTCCTGTGAACAGAGAAAAATGTTATTAAATTACTTCAGAATGTAAACTGTTGAGGGATCCGATGAGTTGCCATTGGACCAGCCAAAATTGCTATTGCAACCCCCAACAATGATAACGAAGATTCAAAAACTCTCGGTTTCCCGACAAACACGGTTGCCGACAATCACGGGATTCTTGAGAAGGTCGGGACAATGTAATAGAACTAAGTTGTCCTCAGCTTCATCAGAACAGCTGAGAAGGTCTTAAGATTTCAATGAAGTATGCAGCATTTTGATTAAAATCAAGCTCTTCTCAAAATCTTCTGATTTATTTATAACAGCCGTAACATCTGAGAAGATGTTTTAACAAAAGAAAACACAGTTTTTGACAAGGGTAAAAAAACTGAAACAAGGGTAAAACATTTGCCTCAAATCAAACCCAAAACACTGCGTAGTTCAGGGCGACTTTAGGGTAAAGTATAGTTTAAAGGGCGTAAAAATCCTTAGGAAAGGGAATACATAAACGCAACGACGTCCAATAAAGTGTTTATATCGGGGGTATAATACCCAGATTACCCTTTTTTTCCTTGAATTCTTCTCTGATGAAAAGTAATGGTAAAGCTGGACTATTTCATTCCTTCAGCACTCTCCCCATTAAGTTCTTTAATGTACGAGGATATTCATTTAGTGAACTCGCTGTGATAGAAGAGACAGAAGAGACTTTTGCTTTATAATATTCCTGACTTTAGTATTTCACAAACTTAGAAAAACGAGGAACCAAATTGGATGATGAACAAAATTTAAAGAAGATCTTCCTCATTTTCCCCTCTCGATATCTCCAAGTTGGTTCGGTTTTTGGCGCCATGTGTCCGTAGAACAAATATGGATGATATTGAGTAGTAATATAAATCACCCAAGTATAATGTCTAGTGGGTGGTTGTATAGAAAACTGATGAAAGTACCCGAAAGTAGCAAAGAATACCCATACAAGGAGTAGTATAGAGCACCCATAGAAAACCCATACAAGTACGTAGTATGGAGTACGTAGTTAACACCCATAGACACCGCCAGGTACGTAAAATAGAACAACCACGAGTGAAGTTAATTTTTAGTATAAATCACCCAAGAATGCATTATTAGAGGAATTATACATTCCTTAACGGAAGAAGTCAGCTAGTAGTATGGAAAACTCAAGTAAATTCTCAGTAGTAGTATAGAACACCCATAGAATAGAATAGTATAGAAGGAGCTAGGTGCGTATTATGGAACAACCACGGGTGAAGTCAGGTTTTAGTGAGAATCATCCAATAATAGAGCGGAAGGAGTCTGTAAGTAGTATGATAACACTGTCCTTTTGTGATGAAGCTCCCAAACAATAGGAAACTTCCTGGGAACTTCTCAGTAGTAGCATAGAACACCCATAGAAGGAGCAAGGTGCGTAGTACAGAACACCCATAGAAGGAGCCAGGTGCGCAATATAAAAAAAATTACTGGTGTTAATTTTTAGTACGAATCACCCGAAAAAAAAGTATCGTAGGATTATGCTACTGTTCTACACTACTAACTGAACCCTCACCCCTTCCTGGTCAGTCAGTAGTATCCCCCCAAAAAACACTCCGTGTAAAAATCACCCCGCCTCGCAAATATCATTCTTCAGAGGCCGGAAAAAGTTATGATATCCACTTTCCCCGCCCGCCCTTTTCCTCATTAAGGAGCTAAGTATAATGAAAAGCTTAACCACTTCACAAGCACCGTACCCCTTTCGAAATCTCCCCTTGGCGCTATTGCGAGACGTTTTTATTACTTCCACAAGCAACTAATACTTGTATAAAACGTTAACCACCATCAAGTATTCCTAGATAGAACACCCTTAGATGGAGGCAGGTAAGTAGTTTAGAACACCTATGAAAAGATCCAGGTACGTAGTATAGAACAGCCATAGAACATAGAACACCCAGTATAGAACACCTATAGAAGGCGGTAGGCAGGAGCGTAGCGTGGCTCTGGACATGGGGGTACCGCACTCAAGTCAACCCCATTGGTATCTATTGCAGTTCTCAACACTAAAATCTCTACTGGCATCTGTCGAATTTTTTTCTAAAATTTCGCGTACTAAAAAACTAAACTTTCATTTTAGGCAGATCAAAACTAAACGAACAACTAAAAACTATGACCAATCAAACCACAGCATGGATATTATCAATCCACCGGCCTCTACGTTCCAGCGAAAGTGACGGCTGCGCATTACAAGTAGCAAGTAGAAGCGCTAGCCGCCAGCGGTGCACCCCGGTGAAACATTCAGGAGACATACACACAGGCATAGAATAAACAGATTAACGCTGTAGGGTGACGTCATGGGCACCCGCTAGAAGCTTGCGGTTCCCTAGAGGCTTCAACTGGTAGGTGGTCACTACAATCAGATTTTTGTAATTCTTCTTCTTCCACCTCCTCTTCTTAGACGACTAGGCTTCAGCCATGCCGGTCATAATCATTGGATTTGTGATTCAAAGCCACCATAAAAAGGTAGATAGCTGAAAGTAGGTAACTGTGGCATAATGAATGGGCGATTCAAATTTTCAATTGAATGTTTTACCGTTGATTAAATATTGTTTTATTCTTAATAATTTTTTTCATTATTCAACTTCTACCTACATTCTGAAATTCTTGTGGGGAAGCGCCGCCTCCTGCGCTTCCCCTGACGTTACGCCTCTGAAGGCAGGTAAGTAGTACAGAACACCCATAGAAGGAGCAAAATCCGTAGTACAGAACACTCATAGAAGGAGCTAAATCCGTAGTATAGTACAAACACGGGTGAAGGTAAGTAAGAATCACCCAAAAATAAAGTCTCGTCAGATTATAGAGACCATCGCGGAAGGAAACCAGTTAGTAGTATAAGAACACTGTCCTTCTTCGATGAAGCTCCTGAACAATAGAAATCGTAACTTCCTGCGGTTCTGATGTCGGTGCCCACCCGTAACTTTTTTAGGTTTATTATCTTCATTAATGAACCTTTGGAATCGCCCAAGAAACCACCCTCCTCCAAAATTGGCTGGTTTACGTTTCAAGATACGTAGATTCAGAAAATCAAAAACTGCAAAATCTTCTTCATGCATAACATTGTCTTTGTGCAGATCACCTTTCCTGTCTATGTCATGGAATGATAGATGAAACGTTTATAGAGTTGATGAATTAATTACAAATAATTTGTACCAATATTATTCTGAGGTTTCTATTTTCATCTACCTACTTCGACAATAATAGAAGGATCATCAATAATAACTAATAATAACTTTCGGTACCTTGATAATAATTATTAGTGATCTAGACAAAAGGGTGGTCTGCACAAAAAAAAGAATAAACCGTTTTGTCAAGAATTTGCAGAGTTTTCTTCTCTCATTTTCTGTTTGTGGCCACTCGGATCGCAGCAGTCGTTGCGCGCAGATCTAAACGGATCTCATTCACCCCTTCAGTCATACGATACTTAACTAGATTTTATTGATATCTCCCCATTTAACCCATTTAATTTTGCCAGTGATTTAATTTATAAATGACCCTAAAGATAAATAAATAAAAAAGTACTTACTTTTAGTATAATATCGACGTCATTAGGATGAGAATTAAGCGATCTAGAAGAGTCCTTCGCCCCCTGCGAAAACAAAGAGATAACAAAATGAGATACAAATATACGAATGCTGTGCAATAAACATATCAACATATAATAACAATGGTATCGAAACATCCGATAGGAGTGGGAAGACATGACCGAGCCTTCTCGAGATTCCCACCGTTGCAACTTAGGCCCAAAATGTCTTAATGTCCTTAATTCAGTCCAGTGATTTCGCCCGAGGATGGACATGAATCAAACAAGTAAGTAGACCTATTTCACAAGAAATTTTGAAAATGTCGACAAAAGTTTCATGTTTGAACCGAAGCGTATTTCTTGACTACTGTTAGCTCTATTTCAATAGAGCTAAACTTAGTTATCCCCAGATGTCCCGAAGCCCATTTTGGGCTCAAGTTGTTCGAAAATTAATCCAGCTCCCTGGCGATAGACCGTTTTAACCTTGGATACACCAACTGCGAATCATCAGACGGCAATAGTCACACTGTGAACAAGAGTGCTAATTGACCAATTAAAATCAGTGGATGTAGTGATTTCAGGAGGAACTGCTACAAGAATAACCTCAGACCAACTCATTCAAATCTATCAGACGACGAAGAAAAAACTCACGAAAAATATTGAGGTCCGAGACGTTTGGAAGAGGTCGAGGGTCCCATCCCATGTTTAAAACATTCAGAATCCTGGATGCATCGGGATCGGCTGTTTCCATTCAAATGACGAAAGGATACCGATAGCACCGTCTGTTCTTTTCTGCCCGGCGATTCAATTGGAGATTCTCGACTTCTCTCCTTCGCCGCAGTCGTTCGCATTGCCGTGGATCGTGGATTTGGGACCCGTTAAATTTCAAAGCATACGTCTTCTTCTATAATCTGATTTATTCATACAGCAGCACATGAGTCGTCGTCGGTTTGTCCTTCACAACTCGTGGGGGTCCTTCAAAGTTAAACTTAACCGGTAAGTTACGGTAATCAGGGGCATATTTGCCCACTTAATTTTATTTTTGTTGAACAAGGTAATTTATGATATCTCCGTTACATCGAATTTACTTACTATGCAAGGTTTCATTAACCGATTGTATCAATTACCTAAATTTCACCGTCCACAGGAAAACGTACCTACCTTAGCTTCCGGATTTTGAAATCGGGTTTATTGTCATTCCTGAGCGACGAGAAGCTTCTGAACACGATGCCGTTTTCAGATGTTCTATATCTTATTCCGTTGAAAAGTTGTCATTTTTTGAACCTCTGAATTGCAAAAAGGCTGTTTTTGAGAAAAATGCAATAAAGTTTTGATGTAAGAAGCTTTCTCACCGTTTCAACATGGATAAGATTTTTTTCTTTTTTATAAGCACTAGTGCTATTGTTAGGAATGTATTAGAGTAGGTTTCCATCTAAAAGATGGATTTCTTTTTTGAGACTGAGACAATCGCAGAAATTTGTGTTTGTCCACAGTCGTTTTTGCGATGTATCGATGATTTCCAGTAATCGATTCGTAAAACGGCTTACAGATTCAGAAACTACGTTAGATTTCCAATACGAATCGATAATAACCCAAAACGTCGATTTTCCGACTTCTTTTTTTTCGTTCTGCTGAAAAATTTGCTTCTGGAAGCTACGGTACGTTTTCCTGTGGACGTCCACAAATAATGTTTTCGACGATCCAAGTGTAAATAAGTTGGTGAAATATTTTCGAATTAGAATTGACAGCAGCGGTCCAATGAGCTCGCGTGTGAGAAGGTTGCAGCTAGTTGTGTATACAAGAGCTAAACAGATTTTGATGAGTTTTCTCTTTTAAAGGAAAACAGTTCAACAAGCTCGCACCCGGAGGGTCCCTGGAGCAAGTGAGTGACGTTATGAACGTTCAGAGTTTGTTTCAAGGACCACCAATTTACGTTGTTACGCTTGTGATTAATAATACTTCTACATCACAACGATATTCAGATTTAAAAACTCTGCAAATTCTTGACACAACGGTTCAACATCTTCTTTGTGCAGATCACTGTTTGTCTTGATCACTAAGTGATAGATTTATTATGATGAATGATCATTAATCATCAATAAAAAAGTGACCTGAAAGTTGCCGTTTTCCCGGATGCGAGAATGAAAGGGATGACGATTCTTGAAAAATGAAGAAGAACTGGGAAAAACGGAGTTGCTAAAAACACAGAAGACACTGATAATAATCCGTAATAAAAGCCGACACTTGCTCTCAATAATGCCGACACTTGCTCTCAATAATAACACTTAGCTAAGATAAAGCCACATAATATTATGCATGATTCACTCTACCTTACACTCGCGTCATACTTGTTGAACCGCAAGTTCTCTGTCCAATTCAGTGGAGCACTCTCTTCCTCAAGACAAATCCAAGCATCGGGTGCCCAGGGAAGTGTTTGGGGTCCAATCCTGTACCTACTGTACCCATCACACCCTGACGTACAAGTGGCTCACTTTGCTGACGATGTGGCACCGTTATCAAGAGGAGACTCAAATGAAGCAGTACAAGAACTACAACGTTTCACTGACGACGTGGATGTCTGGTGCAAGAAGTGGAGAGTGTCGGTAAATTCAGCAAAGTCTAGGATGTACTTCTTCACATTCAAGCGTACTTATGAAAGACCACTATCAATGCTAAGCAGTTCAAGTACAGCCGAAGAAGACACTATTAAATACCTAGGAGTAAAACTCGATAAAAAACTTTTATGGAAACCACACATATCCGACCTAGTCCAAATGTTACGTTTGCGCCTCACTAAACTAAGATTCCTACTCCAACCAACTGTCCTACATCTCAAACGCAGAATTCATCTATCAATTGTACGACCCATAAGGATGTATGGATGCGAAATATGGACTTCTGCTTGTGATACGCAAAGGAAGGGAGTGCAAACCGTCCAAAACCGTGCCCTTCGTTTGATTACCAATGGACCTTGGTATGTGAACAATCACAACATTCACAAGGAAATACCCACTGTGAAGGAAGTTCTGCAGACAGCAGCTGATCGCTTCTTCTATATAATCAACGAGCACCCGAATCCCATCCTCTCTCCGATCGTCCTGGAAACTCTCCCACCTCCCTACCTCCCTCCGCACGAAGGCTCAAAAGAAAGTGGCTCAGTGACTTGGCACTATGAATTGTTATATAGGTATACTCGTATAAATTGCCGAATTTGTACCTATGTGTTCATCAATTATTAATGTTATAGTGAGGACTATCGCTGGATAGGAACCTCATACCACCTTAGATGTTTCTTAGGTATTATTTATTAGCACAAATATAATTTAATATAGTTACACTAAAGCTATCATTATTTTAAGAAAAACTAACTGATATCGTAGATCTAAAAGCCTCTATTCAACGGATATTTTATACCTTTGTCCCCAAAGCGTACAGAGCTCGTTAGTAAATGATCGTTTAATTTTCACATATTTAGTATTCAATATTCACATATTTCACAGGTTAGTAAATGTGCTCAAATCATTGATTAGTTGTCATCAGTTCCGAGTGCAGTGTCAGGTAGCTTCAGTTCCGTAATTCGAAAGGGGTTGTGATATTGTATTAATTGAAAATAGCTGGAGAAGAAGCGCCTGCTAATTCGATGAATTCTGAGGTTCTCCGGAGTTGCAATTGTTGCACCTGAACATTTCTAAACCCCTTTCGACTGATTGTAGAGAGATAAATCCCGGCTTTTCCGGAGGGGAGAGATAGTTTCCGCGCTTCGCGGCGGTGGTTTCTGATTATCGTTAGATTCCTTTCAGATCCCTCATTAATTTCTCGCTACCGGCCGAACTAACTAACTTAACGATCGACCTAATCGATCGGAAGACTAATAATGTCCCTCAAGTCGAAACAACGACTCGATCAGACAGAGTTAAATCGGACGACAAACACCAAGAAAACCTACTAAGCCTAACAACTGCCAAACACCCTATTTTAAAGCCAATTAAATATTGTAAAGTAGCAGCTTGAAAGAAGTCGAAATCCTGGGACTTCAACTCAAGTTGAAAAAACGCTGCATATTTTTCAACGAATGTTTATTGTTCTCCTTATAAATCACCCTGTTTTGTATAAAATATCCTTGTGAGCCCCATAAATAACTGTAAAAACAATTTGGAGTAATGAGATGAAATATTGTTAGCTCAATGATGCTCTCCCCATTTCTTCATCTTATAATAATTTATTTCTATAAATAATATATTATATATTATTTATAGTTCAGGGTTTTTTATGTGCACCTATCAACATCGAGAGTCATTTATAAAAAGATGTCCCTACCAACAAATTTCTGAAATCAATTTCTTTCCGTAGACACAAAACCACGTGTTATTTGAATCAGCTGTTCCTGAGTATTGAAACTCTCTTGAGGTCCCCCCAGTTGTATCGACGATTTTTCCTCGGTTCGACCTTCGAGCCTTCATTGGGAATGAGTGGCTGGCTTTCCGACACAACTCCGATGCGTGTGCAAATGTCATTTTACTATACCAAAACCTGCATTTTTCTAAATTTTTTTAGACTTATTCACACAAGTTACCTTTTTTTGACCGCCTGTATTTCGGTTATTAGTAGGACCAAAAATATGTACTTTTGACGAATCAATTTAAACGGAAATTTAATGCTCCTTCCGGATTTTTGCTGCACCACATGGTTTAGACGATATGAGCAGAAAACAGAAAACACTCAGATAGAATCGCGTTTTTCCGCTCGGGCAAAATCATCGTAATGTAAATAGTCTATTACAAATTGGCAACGTCTTATGAATTCTTATTTAAACATCTTACTATTTCAATTGTTTTTTAACTTTCTGAATCTGAAGTATACCAGTTACAAGTACCAGTAACTAATTTTACCTACATAAATTTGTTAGGACAAAGTCCATTAAGTTCATGGCATGAACATGAACAATGACATTGACGAAAGTGAGGCTCAGACAGTCGAAAAATGTTGTTTTATTTCGATAGAACAATATTGAAAAGTTGTAATATATTGAATTTAATTTCAATATAATATATTAATATATATCAGTTAATATATTGTATTGATATTCAATTCAAAATTTGAAGAAGAAAAAAAGAAGAGTTCTAATGCTCTGGGTAACACAAATGGGAAATATTCCAATAGACCTTTTCAATTCCCAGCAAAGAGAAGAAGCTTAGCAAACCTGATGTTTTCACCTAACGTTTTAAACAGCTGTTCTAAAGATTGTTTTAAACAGCGGTTTGAAACATCGGGGGTTCTGTTTTGCTCGTGGTGTAAACACTGGTTAAAATAGCTGTTTGAAACATTTGTTTTAACCATTGCCTACCCTGCCTGGACTATTAGGATTTTTGTAGGATCCAAATCTGTTCAGTTTTACGAAAAACCGATTTGTACCGTCATTTGAAATTTCCGAGACATAACAATATTTTCATTCCTTTCTATGGACTCTGATTTTTTTCGGTTGACTCCAATTGTTCATTATTTCATGACATGACTCTATGATGGAAGATTTGTAGTATTGTATCGCGGTATGTGGAAGGGAGAGGATAGCGATATTTCTGGTGTAGCGGGCTTCAACGATGATCGGAATCCCATAATTTGAGGGACGGTTGAGACCTGTGATGTACGTTGACGAGTGGGTCAGTTCCGACTGAACCGACGTAGGAATGTTCACTTCATGAACTGACGAGTGCTCAACGAGTTAGAACTGATACACCGGTAGTGCCGCTATCTGAATCCTTCGGTTCGAGTCCTCGCATTCGGAAATGTTCATGAACTCAGTGAACTTGGTGCGGGGACCCGATGCGTTTGGGACGCCCTAATGCTAAACAGTTCTCGAACTCAATCGGCTTGGAACGAGGTTCACTAGGGCTAATAGTTCTGTTCGAATCTCCTCCAGGTGCGCTGGTGAACTGGATGGGGAGTATAGGCTTTCACGCAATCCACAACATGGACCTACGCGATTGGATGATGCGTCCAAGTACGGCTGTATTCAAACAATTGAATCGCGGAAGGGTGATTTGATTGAATCACAAAATAATAGTAAAGCTGCTAAAAATTAATGGGATATAAATTATCTAGGAACGCAGCAGCGTTCTGCCCCGCCACGCAAACAAGTTGAGAAAAACGAACGGTACCATGTATATGTTCACCAGATATCACGAAAGGCGTTTTTCAGGTATCTACATCACGGCTTCTTTTTGACCAATCAACTTGAAATTTGGCGAGGATCTTCTTGTTGTGAGTAATAGAAAGTCCTGAAAGTTTCGAGTCACTAGGCGGGTTCGGATAAGCAGGACTCTGCTGTAATGAATAGGTGGACATAGAATTCTTAGTGGTATGAGCACATTGGGTCAGTGATGAAGCGTTGTCGGTTCAATATCACGGACAATACACGATTTTACGAATGTGCAAGCGCCAAGGCCATTGTGTGTCAAATCGGGACGGATTTCATACGGAACCATCATTAAATGATAAAATTTTGGCCATTCCACAAATACCATACTGAACCGAACGACGCAAGCAAGTAGTAAATACGATATTGGTCCAAGCTGATTACATTTAACTGAGTACTTGAGCATGATTACATGATTTAACTAACTGAGTACTTGAGCAGGCGCTAACATTCACATGGGACCGTCTAGAACATATGAAGACTACAGGGGGAAAACGAGTATGCATTGTTTTTTTATAGAATTTTGTATGGCGGATACGATGGTCAAGTCAAAACAGAGGAAAAACGAGTATAAAAGGCCTCAAATTGCTGTCGAATGATTAGCGTACAGGGGGAAAACGAGGTATTCGATGTAGGGCTCAACCAAAAACTCAAGCTGAAACTCCAAACGCTTGGATCACGCTTTTCAAAATGGCCCAGTGTAAGCCAAAGCCCTTCATCATTGAAATAGTAGAAAAGTACCTTGTTAGAAACTGGTGCGAATTCTTAAATACGATCTATGGAAACAAAGGTTCATTAACGTACAAGATCAGGTCAAGGAGAGAGGTGAAAATAGACCAAAACCATCCCCGGCTAATATACCAAATAACCACGTATGGCGGAAACTATCAGAGCACAATCATGATTCCTAATCCGAAAAAAAAGAGAAACAACGTGAAGAATCAAAGTCAACTGCTGCAAGCGAATGAATTTATTAAATACAATTTTTCCCTGCTAATGCCTATAAACGACGCCTCCCACTGTCAAAACCAAAATCCGACGACGTCCAATCTTTGAAGCGTTTCTGTAGTTCATCAGCTCAAGCTTATTTCGCCAATCTGAGGAAAATGCAGCGATTTAAAAAACTTTCATTTACTTTTATAAATTTTCACAATTTTGGTTCACTATTTCAATTTTAGAACATATTGTGATATTAAATCGTCGTTTTGATGTTCAAATCATATTTTAATTGAGTAATAGGATGTAAGACCTTGGTTCAGACCCGCATAGCATTTCGATACCTCGTTTTTCCTCTGCTCAACTGGACATTTAGATGTTCAATGCCATATTGCCACCTTATTTCAAACTTTTAAAAAAATCGATGAATAATTAATTATTTATCTCATTTACAGTGGACAAAGAATTTATTACTATTTTTGTTGGCTTTAAGATTGGCTCAAGTGAAGAATACAGGCAGTTTCCGAGGGAAAACTGACTCTCCTGAACGTTTGGAAAAAGTGAGTTACCCCGTTTACCACGACTACACTGCCGTCATAAGGAAGAAAATCCTATCTCCATTTTGATAGTTTTGAGAAAAACGAGGTTTTGTGAACTGCTGAGAATTTTCTATAGAGTAGAAATTAGAACTGCCGTTACACAGTTGATTTTCAAGTACTTCTGATGGAGATTGGGCTTTCTAACCTAATCCAATCAGTTGATCTCGTCTAAATCTATAGGAATAAGTCATAACCTCGAAAAGCTCCAAAATGGAGTTAGGACTTTCTTTCTTAGGACGGCAGTACAGCTTCCAATTTTTTTTTTTTTTCTAGACATTTCCAGGAGTTAGTACAAATTTCGGGGACGGATCTGACAACAGAGTCAGCCAGAATTACTTCGCGCTGTGAAAATGTAGTCGAGCACAACAATAATTCGAGGGTGGCTTTAATAGGTGGCTGTCGTTCGAACATCCCTCAAATACCGCGGGGGTTTCAGCGCGGTCGGATCAGTGGTACAGAAGATCTAGCAGTTAATAGGATTTCATGTTTGAGGAACCGCATATGCCGCTATTGTCTCGATCGCGGTGAAATTCGCACAATCCATTGGAAATATAATCAAAACCGATTCAATAGTTCCGGAGTTCAAGTAGCTATGAAACGTAAATTCGCAATCCAATTTTAAATAACAAGGTTTTTGTTTATTATCTTCAATAATGAACCATTGGAATCGCCCAAGAAAAAAAAAAAAAAAAAATGTTCAACCCCCCTCAAAAATTGAGGGTTTACGTTTCAAGATACGTAGAAAAACAATTCTTCAGAAAATCGAATTTAACGTTGTCCTAAAATTATGAGATTTAGTTTACGGGGTCGAACCAGCCTCACAATGATCCTCGAAACTTTTCATAACCCTTGGGTTATGAATCATTGAGAAAATAAGATAAGAACATTGGGAATGGGTTGAAAATAAATTTTGCAGTTTTGAAAACGACAAATTTCGAAAATTTTAAATGAAACGGTGTAGTTTTTGTAGAAAATTAATAGAGTTTAATTCGAAGAATCCGAGCTGTTTGGTCACAGTGAGAGTTCAAAGGGTGAGCCAATGAAATACCGCCAACAAGAGCGTGTACCAAACGGCGCCAAGTCGGGTCAATGTTTTACCTGTGGAACAGCTGATTCAAACAACATTGTTTTGCTTGTGCTGAGATACTTTTAGTGTCTACTGAATGAAATTAATTTTGAATATTTGTTGGTAAGTTATAAACTTTTTGTTATAAATGATTGACGACGTAGGTAGGTGGAACTAAGAACCCCGGAATTTTATTGGTACAAATTATTTGTAAATCATTCATCATGTCTATAATCGTTTCATCTACCTTCTGAAGGGTTAAGTATGTACTGCTACTAGATACAGGTAGAACTCATTGAAGAAGTAGAAGCGAAGGAGTCTTTCCTTCAAGAGGATTCCGTGACAAGTGAATTTTCAGGGAGGTTGCCATAAAATAACTGGCATAACCCGCATCTCGTCGAGTGAAGAAAGTTATTTAACTAGAAAAAAACAGTCAGTAACTTGTCGCGGCTGGAACGTTAAGCGAGTGAAAAGTTTTGTAACTGAAAACGGCTAGAACGCCATACTTGTGCACACTGGGTTATGCGCTGTAAGAACTAAAGGGACAGGAACAGGCCTAATATATTGCATGGGTTTTTTTTCGACAAGTCGCAAGAACGTGAATTGATGAAACAGACCCGTTGACTAGAGAATGTAATATCCACAAAAGGTTCAGTGAAAATGGGTTGTTAAATTTAATTGATGCGACAATTTTCTGTGTTCCGTGCTTCGATTACGCAAAACATAGCGAGTAGTGATAATCGTAGTTAACCATGTCAGTTAATTATTACAGGGAGAAGATAATGAATCTCCGTCTGGCATTAATAGCTTGATACATTGTCTAGTGTATAACCTACTTTCGTCGATATTCCGATGTCGAAAGGCGAGCGGTGACGGATGACTAATCTTGGTTCTATGACTCACTCGCCTAGTTGACCCAAAGACCGAGTGTATACCGAGAAGACGCGCAATATAAATGGAAATCTTTAAACCTCCTGGAGGGAGGGGCCTTTGTACATAATATGTGTTCCATTGTGGCATTTGTACATATTATGTTCCACTTCCGACGTGAAACTAAAGCCAAATTCAGACACTTCAATGATAACTATCATTTTAATCAAGTGTTACGTATTGAATTAAACGTGTAAATTAGTAGTCCAGTCGGTAGAGAAATTTATCTTGCAAAAGATGGTGTAAAAGATTTTATTGCTTTAATAGGTCTGTGTGGGACCCAATAACATGAATTCAGAGTTCGCGCACAAAATATCGAACGGTTAAACTTTTGGTAGCCAAAAAACCTCGAAATTTTCAGACTTTTTTCGGTTTCAGCCTGATAACTCCAAAACTGCCACTCTTACGCCAAAAGTCACTATATACAGAACTGAAGTTGATAAAATTTCTCGTCGATTAAAAAAAGAAAGTCAGAAATCAGCCGAATAGGAAATGTTTTACGATCGATTTCGGGCAACTTTAGTTTTGTATATAGTGACTTTTGGCGTAAGTGTGACAGTTTTAGAGTTCAAAGCCTAAAACCGAAAAAAACCGGTTTTTTGGCTACCAAATGTTTTGCGATTCAAAATTTTGTTTGCGAACTCTGAATTCATGTTATTGGGTCCCACACAGACCGATTAAAACAATAAAATCGTTTACACCACCGTTTGCAAGGTACGGCCTTTTCAAATGCTCCACCGACCGGACTATAGAGTGGATGGTTCAATGTGATGTCACGAACACAATCCCCCTTCGACATTGACAATTAGTCCAAAAACGTCAAAACAGATTTTTAGAACCAATTTCCCACCGCTCCGTTTTGGGGCTTTCTGAGTCCAACCCTGGATTTTAATATACAGGTAATATAATTAGGTTAGATTATTAGGTCTGTTGATTTTGAATCTTGGCCGTTCAACCGTTTTACACCATCTTCAAGGTAAAAAGATGGTACTATACTGTGGTGTAGATTGTGGTTTGTGTAACAGCAATTTTTATTGATGCAGATAATATTTCATGTGTTTACAGGAGGATTTCAAGGAAGTTGGGAATTTGGCTGATTGGAAACAAATTTTGAAGTTTAATTAGACAGATGCGGAGTCGCCATTTATTGTTATTTGATAATAGTTGCCGATAAACAGAACAATAACTAGAGACGTTGTGATTGTCTATTTTTTTTTTTAGAAATATAAACAGTAATGGGGGCACGCTGATTGCTTTCGAAATCGCAGAAGTCTTGTAATATTTCAGCAAGGGAGTAACTTTAGTTTAAAAATATCACAGCCTAAACGTGTCTTATGTGATAACGGCTCACAGTTCACATCTGTCAAATGGAAAGAATATCTAGAGCAAAACAATATAAAGTTAACTCTAACCCCAATCAGACATCCTCAACAAAATATTTCTGAAAAAGTGAACCTGGGAAATTATTTTTGCGTTTTGGTATCTGATTGACATCGTAAATGGTCGAATTATTTGGAACATATAGAGCATGTAATAAAATTAAATTTTATTAATAATTAAATTTTACAGCAGATTCTGCTCTAATCTGATAACGGAATGAGGTATCGCAATTCTGACTTCACCATCGTGTTCAGCGTTGAAAGTTCTATGAACTGAGGTGTTACTCGGCAAATAAAAAGGCATAATGTGTCATAAAACAAGTAAAATGGAGACATGTTACATAAGCCAGTTATTTCTTCGAAAATTGGCTCTTATAGGCCACGCTGCATGACTGTGGATTTTTGGTTTGTTTAAAGACCAACCGTTCCGCCGCTAGAGTGGAATTTACCGGGAAATCGCCCTTGCTCTGATCCTAATATGCCTATCCTATGTGTTCTCTGTAGCACTTATCCGATCCCATTCACATTTCCGTGGTATTTGAGGAATGGTCGAGCTCAAATCGCCTATGAATCGGTACGAGCTCCTTTGCCTATTTCAAATTGACCGATATATTTTGAATTCGGGATACGGGCTCCAATCGGGTATTATCCTTGAAAAATTCGTTAATCGGTGGGGCGACGAGCATCCTGAGAGTTTGTAATGCCCAAAACGCCATATCTCGTAAACTTAAGGTCGAACAGAATAGTTTCTGAAGACTTTTGAATAAATTTTGATTCAGATAATGTTTCAATATCTCCATACGGAGAAATGTAAGACCAGTCACTCATTCCCAATGAGGGTTCGAAAGTACTCGTGAAACCGACGAAAAATCACCATCAGGAGCGAAAATTGAAGGTAGAAATTCAGGCCAATTAAAACGAACACACAAAACTCAACTTTATTACTCCCAATTATTCCGTATGGTTATGGGAGTCACAGGATTTATACTTTATGCTCTGCACGGGTCCACATGCAATATCGCTCTTTTAGCTGATACGACGTCCTCGAAATCACTCCCCGTAGTTTCAAGAGGCAGTCTACCAAATTTCACCGCTGAGAAGAAAGAGACGTTTTGACCGACAGAGAAGTTATCTGCATCGTCACGATTTAGGAAGCGGCTGTGGGAAATCGAATATCGACAAAAACCATCCCTGCAACGTGCTGATCACAATGGAGCAATTCCTATCAAAATCTGTTTAGCGGTTTGGCCGTAGAGGACAAACAAACAGACAAACTTGTGTTTAAGTAATTAACGTTCATTAAGAACCACCCTGTATAGACAGATAGTGATCTCGACAGAAGGGCGATGTTTACCAAGAGAAAATAATAATGTTCCGTCGCGGAAGAATTAACAGCGTTTTTAAAAATGGTTTTTTTTTTTTTTTAAATAGATTTATTAGAGACCGTTTTTTTATTTAAACAAAACATTCCTCTTTGGATAATACAATCAGTCATTCATATAATTATAGGTGTGTCTACATCTGTTCACGGAGATGTAGGATCAATGTTGGTTGTATGTTGGTCATCACTGTGTCACTATGTCTCTGATGTGTCGTGGTCTTGATAGTCTTCTAATTTCTGGTGGCTTGAATCCTGCTGCTGCTAAATCGTTGTAATGATCCGCATTATTCTGAAGGAATCTTTGAGAGTGTATTTGTAAGATTTCCGAGGGAGTTTCAATTCTGAAATCTTTGTATAGCGTTTCATTCCTCACGAAAGGAGGTGTGTGCACTATTCTCTTTTGCAGGATTGAGTTTTGGTGTTGTTCGACCCTCTTGAACTCTGATCGCGAGCATGTTCCCCATATCCCAATACTGTAGGTTCAAATTGTACGGATGAGGGTGGTATACATCGTTATTTTATTTTGTATGGACACATGAGGGCTTTCGAGTAAGGGTCTGAGTTGGGATACCCTGGTTTTCACTTTTTTTATTATTTCGGAAATATGGTCATGGAATGTCAAGAGTCCATCCAACAAGACTCCCAGATACTTATATACTGATGCGTTGTTTAAGGTATTCCCAAGGTAGTTGAGTGGTGGTGCACGAGAATGGAGTTTATACGTGTATGTAACGACATTAGATTTGTCTGAGTTGACTTTCAGTCTCCATTTCGTACACCATCTTCCAAGAATCAGAAGATGTTGCTGCAAGCTTCTTGTCGCCTGTGATGGATCTGTATGGCAAGAGGCGTACACCAAATCATCGGCGTAGAGACCAGAGAAGTCATTATTGCTGTTCGGGAGCGGCATATCATGACAATAAATGGAGTAAAGATATGGCCCCAGCACGCTTCCTTGAGCAACTCCAGCTCTCATAAATCTCACCGTGGATTGATCATTTTGAACTGTTACGACGAAAGAACGTTCGTTCAGATAGTGAGCCATTAGTAGTTGCATGTTATTAGGAAGATGTGGTCGAAGCTTTGCCAGCAATCCTTCATGCCATGTCCTATCAAACGCTTGTTCCACGTCAAAATAAGCAGCTCTGCAGATTTGACGCTTGTGGAATGCATTCTTGATGAATGTTGTGAACCGCTGTAACTGCAGAGGACAAGAATGAGATCGACGGAAGCCAAACTGCTTGTTCGGCTCCGCCTCAGCTAGTTCACTAGTTCTCCAATGGTGCACACTGTTGCGCCACAGTAAACCAATTCATCCATGCATCAGCTCATAGGATCACTGACCAGTTCTAGATCTAAGTTTGTAACGTTCTTTAGTTCACGCCCAACCTCACCTGGCGGTCTGTTCCATCTAGTTCCCTGTTTCATACACGTGAAGTATCCATCCGTTGATAAGCTCATTGTAATCTCTAACCTCGGGTCCTCAACTCGCTCGTGTTACATAATTCTGTATCCGAAAACATCTACGTTCCATTTTGTTCAAATAAAGTTATATAGTTCATAATTAGTTCTTTATTCACCCGCGGTTAAACATTTGGTGCCGAAAGACCCGGAAGTTCGCGACAGTTGAGTTTTTTCCGACTGACGTTTTTTCGACCTCGTGTTCGCAGTTCAAACGGTCTTTGTGTTCGGTCGCGAATCACGAATTTGAGTTCGGTAGTCAGCTCATTGTTCGTGATTACCACTCTTTAGTTCGTTATTAACATTCTTCAGTTCGTGTTCATTGGTTCTTCATTGTTCAGCGATGGCTCAATCACAAGTTGTGTGGGAGAAAATAACCATACAGCAGGAGGTGCTCTCTCTACTAAGATCGGAAGATCGTAAGTTCACAAAACTCATATCTTACTGGTCTGCAAAAGTGAGTTCAATACTAGATCTGAATGATTGGTCCGCTGAAGTCCGGAACACTATGACAAATTACCTCCGCGAGGGTACCGATATCTTGGCTCGACTCCAGATTGACGAAAACCTACCTGAAGAGGTCATTGAACACTTGTTTGACAAGGTGAACCAAATGATCGGGTGTATTGCTCAAAAATTAAGTTCGGTTCGTCCCATCGATCAACCACCGTTCAGTTCATCCAGTGATGAAATCGGCCCCCGCTCAACTGTTGAAGCGGTAGGTTTTATGAACACACTTTTGCCCACAGTTCCGATGTATTCAGGTGACGTTACGGAGTTTGCAGCGTTCAAGATTCTGTTCGATCGAGCCGTGCATAATGTTCCCAATTTACCTGATGAACTCAAATACCAAGCTTTGGTAAATAAATTAGATCGTGAAGCCGCGCTCATTGTGCATAGATCCGGGTGTGCGCAAAATTATGATCAACTCTATAAAGCTCTTTGCTCCGAAAATTCCGGCCAATACATTTTAGCACAACGAACGCTAGCAAACGTCCAAAAGATCCCGGTAGTTCGAAATCGTGAGACAGTTCCGCTCGAAAGTTTTATTTCGTCTGCGCGTTCTTGGATCAGTTCGGTTCTGGCCCTGCCCACCAGCGAATTGTCATCGTATTTATTGTTTCAAACTCTGTTCGACAGGCTCGGTTCGGAACTCAAGGAGGCATTCAACCGCCAAATAATGGAAGAACGCGATCACATCCCTTCCTATGAGCAACTCTTGTCGTTCCTTGAAAAGGAACTGCGACTGGTCCAAATGGTTCCCACTGTTCTTTCAGAACGTCCTCCTTCAAGTAAACAGTTCCCTAACCGCTCCGCTCCAATCCGTTCCAGTTCACCAAGTTCCCGATTTGTAACTCCTCGTTCTGACAACCGTTCCCAAAATAACCGTTCTTCACCAGTTCCGCGTTCTTCGCCGTCCTCCTTCAGCAAATCTTCAGCTCCCACGTCGACCCGTCAACAATTTAGTTGTCATTTTTGTGGTCAGCAACATTTCCTGTACCACTGCCCGTCCTTTCGCTCTCAGTCAGTTCAGCAGCGTCGCAATTTTGTGGAACTGAACAATTTATGTACAAACTGTTTGTCGTTCCGTCACAGAGTAGAAAATTGTAGTTCCAGACGATATTGTTCATGTGGAAGTCGACATCACAATCTTCTTCACTCAGATCAGTACCTGTACCCAGTACCCAGTTCAGTTCCAGTGCATTCAAGTGAGGAAATCGCAACGCAGCTTCCAAGATCTCCGACATTTGAACATTCCAGCAACTGTTCTTTGCCAGCTAACTTGGAGGCTGCCGGTCATTCGGTCTCCAGCGCGCCGGCGTCCCCTTGTTCCTTTCGTACAAGGTCGCCAGACAACTACAGTGACGTGCACGCGCGGGAGTCTGTTCGTTTGTCACCCAACTCCGGCTTCGTCCCTGTGGTCTCCGCTAGATCTTCACCTCGATCATCAAGTGCACCAAGTTCTCCGCCCCCCCGGCCCAGAAGGGCCGCCAGGTCGGTAAGTGAACAGGGCCAAGTTCCCTCTAGTCAAGATTGACTAGGCCGAATTTCTGGTTCTGGTTTAAGTCCTATGAGCTGTCATTTGTTTTCACCTTTATGTACATCTGTTCCCCATGCATCATTCCAACCCCCCTTAAAAATTAACAGTTCTCAAATATTCAATTCTCTTCACCGTTCTGGCCTCAAGCTCCCACTCTCAACAGGACTACTCCCTACAGCAATTGTCCCTGTATCTCCTGATGGAGTTAATTTTATTCAAGCTCGTGTTCTACTAGATTCTGGATCAGAAATACATCTGATGTCCCATAAATTCTTCTCTAAGTTCTCTTCCATTGGTAAATTGACCAAATTTAATATTCACACGTCCCTTAATGGGGTAGGTCAAGGCCCACAGTCCACCAACCAAGCAGTTGTTGTGCACTTCCGCACAAAATCAAATCATGTTCAAAAATTCTCCGCTCATGTTCTTCATCAGTCCATAAATGTTCCTTCCTCGTCCGTAGATCCGTCTCAGTGGCCCCATGTAATTCAAAACCCCAAGATCCTTGCTGACCCGCAGTTCCATTTGAGCGCTCCCATCCATGTCTTGATGGGAGTTGACCTGTTCATCCAGTTGGTGCACATGAAAATAATACCACCTATTGGTAGCTCCCCTTGGATGTTATCCTCAGAGCTGGGTTGGCTTGTGTTGGGCGGTTCAGCCAAGCGTCAGCAGCACTTGAGGGTGCGCTTTGACGACAAAAAGCATGTTCAGATTTTTGATTGCACTGAGCCCCCTAGTTCAGTTCTGCCGCATCCCTATCTTCCCCCTAGGCCCGCCCCCCGTCCAACTGAATTACCCCGTCCTCAACGTCCCAATGGAACTCGTCCATGGCGTTCAAATGAACCGAAGGTTCATAATTCTGATCCTGGTCCACCACTTCGAGCTACCCCTCCGCCTCAGATACCTGTAATTCGAAATCTTTATTCTGTTATTTCTCCAGTTCAGTCAGCTCCTGTTGTTCCCAATTTGTTCTCACTCTCCCGTTCTGTCACACTGAGTGACAAGTCCCCTGTAGCTCCTACAGTTGTTACCTTTGCTCAGCGTCAGTCCACTGCCTCCAGTACCTCCTTAGCTCTAAGGTTGACAAGTCCAGCAAGGGATCTTGAGACCAATGATCTCTTGCGAAAAATGTTTGAGCTCGAGTCAGTGGATGATGTTCGTCCTTGGACTCCAGCTGAACTGGAGGCCGAAAATATTTTTGTTAATAATGTTCATCGTACTCCCACAGGTCGTTACGTAGTTCCTTTACCATTTGCAGAAGATCGTCGTTCTCTAGGTCCCTCTCGTCACATTGCACTCAAGCAACTTTTTCGTCTTGAACAAAAGTTCAAGAAAAATCCCGTTCTTGCTCAAGCCTACCATCAGTTCATGACAGAATACCTTGAGCTCGGCCACATGAGGCCAGTTGAACCCCCGTCCAGTTCAGTTCCTCATTATTACATCCCCCATCATGCTGTTCATCGTCCTGATGATCCTCCTGAAAAGATCCGTGTGGTGTTCAACGCTTCTCAGCGTTCTGCAAATGGTAGGTCGCTCAATGAGATTCTACACGTTGGCCCCAAGCTCCAGCCTGATATTTGCGACATGCTCACTCGGTTCCGCTCGTTCAAGTTCGTTTTTATTGCTGATATTAAGCAGATGTTCCGTCAGATTGAACACCCGTCCTCAGATCATGACATGCTCCGCATCTTATGGCGTAGTTCTCCCAATGTCCCTGTTCAAGATTATGCTCTGTGCACAGTCACTTACGGTACGGCCTGTGCACCCTTTTTGGCCAACAGGGTCATACGCGATCTTGCCGAAACTGGTGCTAAACATTTTCCACTAGGGTCTAAGTTGCTACGGGAGCACACTTATGTTGATGATGTCCATGGAGGAGGTGAGAGCCTAGCGGAGGCCGTCAGTTCTAGAGATGAGCTCTCTGGGATTCTCTCCTCTGCTGATCTCCAGCTCAGAAAATGGGCCTCTAATCACCCAATGGTTCTTGAGGGCATTCCTCCTGATCATCGCCTTTCCAGTTCAGGCACGATAGATCTATGTGCTGACGAGGATCAACCGCTCAAAATGCTTGGCATAGCTTGGCGTCCCAATACCGATTCGTTCCTTTATAGAGTTCCAACTACCCCACATGTCAAGACCAAAAGAGAGCTGGCTAGCCAGGTCGGGCGTATCTACGACCCTGTGGGCTGGGTCATGCCAGTCTCTGTGTTTGCCAGAACCATCCAGCGTGAGGTCTGTCGTGCCAAGTTTGATTGGGATGATCCATTGCCCCCTTCCTTAGTTCATGACTGGAATAAGCTCACCTCCTCGATCTCACAGCTCGAACAATTGTCCCTAGCTCGCCACATTAGTTCTTCATCCCCCAACCAGTGGCTCGTTGGTTTTGCCGACGCCTCGGAGATTGCATATGCTGCAGTTGTTTATCACATCAGTTGTGATACCAACTCTAATACTGTTCGTCTGGTCATAGCTCGTGCCAAGATAGCTCCAATCAAGACTGAATCGATTCCACGTCTTGAATTGCTAGCTGCTGAGCTCCTCGGCAAGACCATGTTCAAAATCCGTCCACTGTTTGCTCAAGTTCCTGATCAGCACATTGTGGCGTGCTCAGATAGCACAATCGCTCTTTCTTGGCTCACCGCTGACCCAGCTCCATTATGGAAGGTATTTGTTGGAAATAGGGTCTCCAAAACGCTGTCCCACATCCCTCGTGATCGCTGGTTCCACATAAGGTCGGAGGACAACCCAGCTGATGTGGCCTCTCGTGGTTCTTTGCCAGATCAATTGATCCGTAGTGCGCTCTGGTGGCATGGCCCAAAATGGCTCTCACTTGAACCTCATTCATGGTCAATACGTCGTGTGCGCCCTGAATTGGAGTCCCAAGTCGTCTCTGGTGAGATTCGTAAGTCTCAGGTCACTTCCTTGGTCAGTTCTACATTAGATCTCAATTTTGAAGAAAATTATAGTTCATTTGAGCGTTTACGCAGGGTCACTGCTTGGATTTTGAGGTTCTCTAAGAACTGTCGTTCACCATGTTCATGTTCAGGCCCCCTTTCCTCTTCCGAGCTCCGGTCCGCTGATATGGTCTTGGTCAGACGCTCACAGCTCCGCCATTTTGGCAACATTCACACAGCTCTTGAGAACAAAGGGCCCCCCATCAAGCTCATGAAACAACTGGCTATTTTTCGTTCATCAGACCAAGTCCTAAGGGTGGGAGGCAGACTAAGGCACAGTTCTCTGTCGTTTGAGACACAACACCCAGCTCTCTTACCCCAGCACGATCACTTGACCAAGTTGATCATTCGAAGAGCCCATGAAAGATGTCTTCATGTTGGTCCTCGTGCGACTCTAGCTCACATCCGCACACAGTTCTGGATTGTTGATGGACGCAATCTCGTTACTCGTACCCTGGCCGGCTGTAAGCGCTGTTTTTCCATCAACCCCAGGCCCTTCCAGCCAGAGATGGGACAATTGCCAGAGGGTCGGGTCGAGAGATCATTCCCATTTGAAAATGTGGGAGTGGACTTTGCTGGCCCTTTTGTTGTGTCTGTGGCTGGGTTGAGGGGAGCTCGCTCTGTGGAGGTCTATCTGGCGGTGTTTGTGTGCTTTGCCACAAGGGCAGTTCACTTGGAGGTGGTCATGGACCTCAGTTCGGATGGTTTTCTCCAGTGTCTTGAACGGTTCATGGGTCGCAGAGGTATCCCATCGGTCATTTGGTCAGATAATGGTCGCAACTTCCTTGGTTCTGCCAATCTGTTGAGGCATTTAGGTCTTCTTCAGTCCAGTCCTGGTTCAACCACCACTGCAGATCACCTTGCAGTTCGTGGAGTTCAGTGGAAGTTCATTCCCCCACGCGCTCCTCATTTTGGTGGTCTTTGGGAGGCGGCCGTCAAGTCCGCAAAAAGGCTCCTCAAACTCAATTTGCGAGGTCAAGTCCCTTCTCTTCAAACCTTTAGTACGATCATTGTTCGCATTGAGGCCATCCTAAACAGTCGTCCCTTGGTTCATCAGTCTGGTTCGTCTGATGACATACTTGTGCTTACTCCCGGTCACTTCTTGGTTCAGCGCCCCCTCACAGCTTTCCCAGATGTCTCAGACACCAAGGTCAGCACTCGCTTAGTTCCCAAATGGAGGTTCGTCAATCAGGTCATTCACAATCTCTGGTCTCGTTGGCAGAAGGAATACCTCTCAGAACTCCAAGCTCGTCAGAAGTGGTGTACTCCTGGTCGGCCAGCTCGTAGAGGTGATATAGTCCTGGTCAGGGAGGATGACAGTCCACCCCTCACTTGGCCTATGGGTATTATTGAGACCATCTTCCCCGGCTCTGATGGCGTAGCTCGAGTTGCTGACGTGCGGATGCAGTCAGGAGTCAAACGTCGTCCCTTAGTTCGGCTCTGCCCCCTTCCTGCTGATGAATAACTCCCGTTATTGGGGGGGGAGGATGTTCGGCTCCGCCTCAGCTAGTTCACTAGTTCTCCAATGGTGCACACTGTTGCGCCACAGTAAACCAATTCATCCATGCATCAGCTCATAGGATCACTGACCAGTTCTAGATCTAAGTTTGTAACGTTCTTTAGTTCACGCCCAACCTCACCTGGCGGTCTGTTCCATCTAGTTCCCTGTTTCATACACGTGAAGTATCCATCCGTTGATAAGCTCATTGTAATCTCTAACCTCGGGTCCTCAACTCGCTCGTGTTACATAATTCTGTATCCGAAAACATCTACGTTCCATTTTGTTCAAATAAAGTTATATAGTTCATAATTAGTTCTTTATTCACCCGCGGTTAAACACTGCTCATTCGGGATTAAACATTCTGTATACTTTTGGAGGTGTGGCAGTAATAGTCGTTCGAAGATTTTGGAAAGGATGGATAGTAGGCTGATTGGTCGATATGAGGAGGCTATGTTAGGAGGCTTGTTTGGCTTTAGAATCATGCATATGGACGCATGTTTCCAATTTTTTGGATAATAACCCATCCTTGCCACTGCAGAGTAAATGTGAGCAAGATGAGCTATAAGCTTTCTTGGGCCTTTTAGGAGTAAGGGTTGTACAATCAGGTCTAGCCCAGGTGCTTTTCGTGTTGGTGATTTTCTTATAATCCTTTTCACATCCTTTGGTGAGAAGAATATGGGAGGCGAAGGAAAACAGCTGTATCCAATATTAGTGATTGTATCAGAAGTTGAGCATGGATGGGGCTGGAATCTTTCTTCTAACAAATCCGCAAAGTGATTAGCTTTATCAATAGGGAGTGAAATCCATCTTGATCTATTTTTTAAAGGTGGAATTGATTGACCTTTCTTTGTTAGTATTTTTGTGGCTCTGTATAAGGTACAATCTTTAGCATCTAGTGATAGTAATTTCTGCCTATATTCTTCATCTCTTATGTTTTGTACTTCAGTTCTGAGGGTGTTACCGAGAGTGTTAGCAAGTCTTTTTTCACTCCAGTTTTTAGCTCGTAGCCATCTTCTTCGAGCTGCTTTTCTGGCTAACCAAATATCACGTATATGAGGAGGAAACTTAATAATGGTGTGCTTAAAATGGTGTGCGTACAAGCTTAGTTGAACCACCCAAAATGGAATGAATGTATTACCATGATATGAATATGGGAGAACATATGTGTCACACCTTCCCTTTCGTCTGTGTGTTCTGCTAACCACGATGAATGTGTTGTATACGATGTATCAAAACAGAATAAACGACCAACATTGGGTTTTTTCCATCAGTTTACCGCCACGAACGTTCCTGACGTCTCCCCGCGGTACTCTCAAGTTGCTAAGCGGGAAATCCGAGTATTAGAAAATACAACTTACCATCTCCAGGTTCAATCGAGACGAAGGGTTTCGGGAGCCAGGGTTGCGGGAAACAGGCAGCTTCGGGTTGGTGCTGAGACCGTTCCGAACTTCGGATGGTTTCGATTGCTGATTGTAATGGAGACTCCGCCCTCCTCCGTAACTGCTGGGTTTCGACTCTCCTGGCTTGACGAACCTGGAAAATGAAGTGCACAGACAAATTAACGACGAGGAAAGACCACGTTATAGTAAGAAAACAGCAATGGACAATACTGGTTCAAAGGGTGTTTCGAACCTACCAATAGCCACCCAACTAGTACATGAGGAGTGACGTGAGGGTTTTCAGAACCCGTTAAAAACTCTTATGTGATGCTTATGAGATAACGCAGTTGAAAACGGAAAATTTGAATTTTCGAATAACACCAAAGACGTCGATCTCTTCGTTTTGTTCATTGCTGACGAATTGAACAAGACAATTCACAGATTCATGAGTATAGTTGTTTATTGGATACTCGTAGTACTTAAAGACATAGCATTTTTGAGTAAATAACAAGTTCAAGCCATTTTTGCGAGCACTCTGTTACGACCATAAGGTGGACATGAATGTTTTTCATACGTTGGCTTTCCAGTGATGTTGCCGTGTCCAGTTAGATGCGTTCGATCATCTGTTAGACTCAGCGTTCGAAAATTCTTCAAGGACAATACAAAACACGACCAGTGGAATGCGTCACCATTGTGGCGCTAAAAGCTGTACAACGAATTCCGAGGGCCCTTGAGAGTAGCTCGTAAAATTCATTTACTCCCAAAACCCATTCGCTCGGACGATTTCTGGGGAATCAACAAACCAATTTACCATAGCTCAAATAGTGAAGCTTTAAATAAACCAAATGTGACCCACTTATAGTTGTTGACCCATTCCCTCGCGTTGCCGAGGCGCTAAACAGATATACAGATTGACTCCTGCGTTGTCTCCTAATATGAGTATTTTCAATGTTTCAAGATACAAAACCCGTTCGCAGGTTTGATGGTGGAACACCAAACCAATTTTACGTAGCATGGGGATGTTTCACACACGAAGAACCAAATAAGCCCAATTTAATACCTTTCAAAAGTTCTCCATCAGCTAAAATAAATAAGAATACAAACGGAAAGAAAAAAACTCTGCAAATTCTTGACCCAACGGTTTATTATCTTCTTTGTGCAGATCACTCTTCTATGTAGATCACTGAATGATTATTAATTATTACTATCAAGTAATTTTTTATTAATTATTGTTAATGATTAATAATTATTGTCAGTCATTAATTATTATTGTCAGTCATTAATTATTATTATCATTAATTATTAATTATTGTTAACTACTAATAATTATTAATTATTATTATTTATCTTGCTGATCGAATAAGCTGGGCCACTATGTTCATTGACCCGACAGGCTGTCGCTTGATTCACCCTCATGTTGACGACTTTCGATCTGCTTCAACTTTGAGCCCTCATTGTGAACGAATGGCTGGTCGTAAAAACCTCCGGATGTTCTTAAAAAAATGCTAAAAATTAAGCTCTATTTAAATGTGAATTAAAAACTACACCTATATAAAAACTATATTTGAATTTTTCGGGGTATGCATTTTTCAAAATTTCAAAATTCATTTTGAACCCCTTCCCCTGGACCTAGGGTTATGAAAAGTTTCAAGGATCATCGTGGGGTTAGTCCGAACTCATAACCCAAGTTTCGTAATTTTAGCACAACGCTAACTGGGCAAAGTGCCACGGACGGATTTTGTTTTCTTGAAACGTAAACCCTCAAATTTTGAGGGGGGGGGGGGGACTTGATTTTCTTGGGCGGTCTAAAGGTTCATTATCGAAGATAATAAACCAAAATGAAGAGGTTCTGGGTAGATGACAGCTCGATATTGGTTCAAATAAATACTGATCGCCAATGGGTATTACCTCCACAACATTTTCAATTGCTAGAGAAAAGGCGCTGGAAATAATTTATTGCTGGTTTATTCCTTCATTAATTTTATCAAGGATTAGCGTTATGCTCACTCTCCTTTGCCGTGTGAGTGGAGTGTACATTCAACAGAGTATTTTCGATTTTTGAGTACAGGATTGTAGTCATTGGGTAGTTTTCATCGAAATGTTTCCCAAAAACGATCAGTTGTAAGGAATTAGAATTGATTTTGATTCGATTTAGAGTTGAATTTTTGACGTAGATCTTTGGGCTCGGCAAATCACGATCTTTGGAGACGAAGCTCGAGTTATGGATGATCAGATTATACTGAATCTCTACAGATCTCTATCTTCCCGGGGTTCTGGTTCTATTGAGGGGTCGCCAAAAAGGATGAGCCATCCTGCACCGAAGAAGGATTACTTAGATCCTGCACCCATTCGTAGTCTCCTTGGGATCCTGCACCCATTCGTAGTCTCCTTAGGATCCTGCACTTATCCGCAGGATCCTCAGAAACTGGAGCTAGAGAAGATGGATACAAGCATTTTCATTCAATTTATGAATTTAAGAATTCTGGGTGAACTAGTGAATTCAGGGTGATGGATGCGTTGATGAAGGGGGGGGGGGGGGATTAAAAGGGTAAGGGACTAGTAGACCAATGTGGTTCTCAGCAGTTTTATTGTAACCTTGCGACATGAAGCTGCTGTCACAACGAGGCGAATCATGGAACGATACGATCAAATGGGCGACTGGAATGGCGCGGTCAATAGACGTCACACCGTTCAGCAACACCCACAACACTTTCGAACCGTCAATGATGCATCAAGGTCAACGCAATTCGCTAAATATCAATGAACGAAACGGTCACAAATACGTTTCAATCAACGCGAACCGTCAGGAAAGTCAACGATACTTCAATGGGTGGGTGGACATTATTCGCCGCGCGAGATGAACACACAACAACGGAGAATCAAAACCCCTTGTACAATGTTTGCTTCTGAGAACACATATTTTGCCGTAGTGTAGTAAAACGCCTCATACAGAAAGTTCACAGGTGTTTTCACGTAATTTCTCCCGAAGTACCACCTGTTCTGTCAGTCCCTTCATGAACAACAGGATAACCAGGATTACGCCGTCGAAACACTGCAACGCACACAAAACGACTCAAATGAGATGCGATATTTTTAGCGCTCCAAACTTGCTCGAGGGAAGAGTCGTTTTACTTGGAAATCGTACGCCTCACTTTACGGTTGAAGTTTTCAATTAGAATGCCGAAGGCGTTCTGCCGGCAACTGTTGTATCAGCTGTGCTTACATGAGGTGTTTTTCGACCTGAGCAGCTGCCAGAGTGCATTTTAAACCAATCCTCCTTCTGTTTAGTAGCCGTTTTGATTTCGTTTTATCGTCGATTGGAACGGCCGAGAAAAAGAAAAATGTACCCCCCCACTCCTTCCACCACCTAATAATTTTCTGGCTTACGTTTCAAGATGTACTATCAGAAAATCGAATTAACAACTGCATGTTCGGGGACAATGGTTTATTATCTTCTGTACAGAACTTAGCCTTCGGTCTGTGTGACTGTTTTGTGCACAATATCCTTGCGCGTCTTTTTCGAATGAGAAGGGGGAGGGGCATCGGATACTAGTTCATTATTTATATAACTGATAAATGAAACATTATTTAGAATTAATCTGTATTGGTATAATTCTAGGGTCTACTTGTACCTACTGACTTCGGCAATAAATAATAACAGGAAGTACCTAACACCAAATTTTCGAAATATTCTTCATTCCGTAGACACGAAAAGTATCTCAGAACAAGCAACTCGATGTGACAAAACAATGTTGTTTGAATCAGCCGTTCGATACACGCTCATGCTGACGGTATTTCATTGGTTCAACCTTCGAGCCCTCACTGTGAACGAATGGCTGGTCATAAAAAGCTCACGATGGTCCTAATAAACTCTCTGAATTGAACTCTATTTAAATATTTAAAAAAACTACAACGTTTCTTCTAGCATTTTCGAGATGTGATGTTTTCAAAATTTCAAAATTCCTTTTCAAGGACTTTAAGGATCATTGTAGGGTGAGTTCGAAGCCGTTACCAAAATGTCTCTACTCTCTCTCATCAGCCTCTGTGTTATATATCCATGGGTAAATAATACCCATCCATACATATTCTATACACATTAGGTACTTACTAGGCGTTTGTTTCAAGCCCCTCTGCCCACAAGGCCTGTCCTCGACGATCTGCTTTGCACCCGAATATTGGCCAGCATTGTATGTGACATAGGTATAAGCCATCACTGAACTAGTTACCGACCCCCCACCCATCATCACTATCAGATGCCCATCTATTCTGAACATATTTTAGCCCATATCTCCGATCATTTCGTATATTTATGCGACTCACAAGGTTATTGTGTACAGAAGAGTGATCTAGACACAAGGCCGATCTGCACAGATGATAATAAACCATTGCCCAAGAATTTGCAGCGTTTATCAAATTCTCCCGATTATTTTATTTGAAGCTCGTTTGGTTTTAAAGTCCTCCAGTTATTGATGATTTGCTGAATTTAATTTATTTTGGGTTTCTGTAGTTAACATTTTCTTCTATTTGGTAAGTAATGACGAAGACGTCAACACTCCTTGAGATCATGAAATTATCTTGTATGTCACATTGAATGATATTCTCAACCCCATGATTGAAGTATAATGATATTTTGGCAGAAGGAGTGGGTGAGGGTCCAAATAACTTTTAAATTGATGCAACGCCTACCTGCATAATTTCTATTGACATAATTACCGTTTTTTGCCAAAAACAGATTCAAAAAACCGAGTAGGTGACTTTTAACTATTTATCAACCAAAACTGAAAAACCGAAAATTTACAATTGAGGTTGAAAGATGACGGTTCCTTGTTGTACCTTCCCCTGTGTAGAGGCTCGCCAAATTACCCAGCGAGAAAAGTGAAATATAGATAATCGTCGAATGCCTTCGCTGGGGATGTGAGAGAATGCTGATCAATGATGACGTTATGCGAGTAAATATTCTGTTGAGTTAACAATCGAAGAGGTGGGATCGCCTCAAGTTCAATATGTGCTGAGGCTGACGTCCCAAAGTGATTGTAGGGATCCGCAAAATGTAATGAAGTGAAGAACGCCTGCCTGCAGCTGAGGATGATCCACGTAGCGGTTTACGATTAGATTGTGCGGCTTTCCGGAGTGGTAAAAACCAAACATAATGGAACCTTGTTACACGCTAAGTTGAAAACTAGTTATAAACCTCGTTAGCCACGTTCGGAACAGCAGGGCACTGGAGCCTTTGCCGTCCGTCTCGTAACTTATCGATAAAACGAAGTGGTAGAGACAGCACTTACGCTGGTTGTCCATTCAATGAAACTAGTGACAGCAACTTGATTGAGAAAGTGTAAAAATGGAGTATTTAAAATAAACGGAACGGGTGGAGGGGATGTTAAGACGTTGAATACTGGCAGTAACCGAAGGCCCTAAACGGCGTTGATAATTTGCGCAAAGAACTCGTAGCAGTCCCGTGAAAGGTCTTCGGTATTGTAAGCGTTGTGTACATAGTTCAAGTTTTGAATATTTGTATATTGTAGTTATAGTTTAAGTTTTATTGAGCTGTGATTTTTCTTGGCAGGCGAGACGCTCCCGCGTCCCTAAATGATTTACGTTACCATTAAAATATTCACCGTTTTTTAAATTATTGCGTGCCTTCTTCTTCATTACCACCCCAAAAAATAAAAGATAGGAAAGATTTTGTAACATTTCTGGGAAAAAGCAATTTTGCCTTATACAAGTTTTTTTGAGATTTAGAGAGCACCACGAGGTCTACAGACCCCGTTATGCGCTTAATTTGAAGCTAATTAAATTAATTGTACTGTAAGTTGTACTGTAAGTTTTGTAAGTTGTACTCAGTGTACTACGGATATTCGTCGTTTCTACTGTAGGTCGGTGATTCGTAAGTTGGCGACACTGCCTGGTAGGGGGTGAGGAAAGAACGTGAAACTGCTTCTCCGTTTCTTCAACGACAAGTTTGCTTCTGAAACGAAGAAGCAGTTGTTCGAAAAGAAATGATGGAACACCTTGCTGTTGCTAGCTTCTTATCACATCCTGCCGAAGCTGAAACCTAATGTTGTTGTTCTTGTCATGGAAGAAGGGAATCCCCCTTGTTTCTGTATGGAATGTAATTTATAGTGTTCGGGTAGATGCGTCAGATTTGAATTCTACGCACGTTGAAACATAGTAGATAAAAGGTAGGTGTCGGTATGAGAGCGAAAAAACATGTTTTTATAAAACAAAGCTGCTGCGAAACCGTTTCTGTTTCCAGAGCTTCTCCAGTTATTTTGAAACTGCCAGTTTCTTGGAACGCTGTCGCGAACATTGTCGCTGAAGCTGTTCCAACATATATAAATATTGAAGCAGCATCTCCGAAACTGTTTCGTACTAGAAACGAACTGCTTTGTTTCGTTTCTCCAAAGAGCAGAAACGCCCATCCCTATTTAGTTGGCAGTAGATGCGGTTTGGCTTCCAAATTATCGTTAGCATGCCAACCATGTGATAAGTCGGATGATTTTCTCAATTGTGCTATGGTTTCTAATAAAGTAGATGGTAAAAAAAAGAAAAATTAAAATAACTTGTCTTTTACTCCTAATTCAACACTAGAGCCGGCCGATTCACATAAAATGATCCAGTTCAAATGCATTTTTAGACCACTTCTAGTCATCGGATTTTCAAAATTCTTGTTGCGTACGATGCAGCATTGTGTTTAGATGAAAAATTAATGAACATTTTTCCCCCCCTGAAACAGAAGCACAACTCTGCCGCTGACCCTGATAGCCGGCTGATCAATGAGGAACCGTCAAAAGAAGGAGGTCGATATCAAAACGAGAGCCCGCGAACTTGGATATGAGTCTCTGGATCCGATTGCACGGTTTTCAAAGAGCCGTGACGTCGTAAATGCGCGAGGGTTTGCCGTGACCCTGACCCGCATTTGCTCAACTTACCGTCAAGGATACGGCAAAAGTCGACTTGGCGTTGAACTCGCAATAATAATTTGCCAAACTCAGTACATGAAAATAATCTGACTGAACGTTCGCTCTTAGCGTCGAAGGTTTTCATTTGTCATCACACCAAAATCAATTCAGACCGAAGTAGGGTGAAGGTCCCAGTAATTGACGCATCAACAAATATTTTGACTTTGTCAGCCAAGCCTTAACTCTGATCCTTTTCTTCACACAAACTTATCTTCCGCGTTATCCACAGCGCTAGGAATCTCTCTTAACGATTTGAAATTGCCAAAAATGTAAAACTCAAGAAATACGTCTTTAAATTCGTTTTCCAACGGCAACCTCTTCCCGCCGACACAGAAACCGACGTGAAACCTTTTCCCACTCAAGAAGTTCGCCAAGACGGTTTAGCCGAGGACAATTTGAAGGACCAATGCGGTAGAAGATGTAAGTATTTTTCTGTCATGTGTCAATTATTGGGGCCATGTCAAACAATTGCCCCTCCACCTTATGTATATGTCGATACTACTGACATTTGATTACATTTTATCAATATGTCTCCGTGGTTCGTGAAAATAGGCCCCACAATGAAAATCGCCGGAATGCACTGAAACGAATTTAACCCTTGAAGTCCGGCAGTATCTTTTAGGTACCTCTACTTTAAAGATTTTTCAGGGGAAGGATATTATGATTTAGTCGTCTTTTCCCACCTTCCTCGTGTCGAGTTGGTGTATAAACGGCCTTGTAATTTTTTTCGTGGTGCTGGAGTGACGAAAACACAAAAACGCGGCAAGTAGTTGTCAGTTCCATCCACAAAGTGGCCATGAAGCGAGTCACGGCAAGTTTTTTCTTATTTCCCCACCTTTCTGGTAATATTTTCCAAATTTGATTGTTGAAATTATTTCATTATATCGTATTGATATAGAAACTAATATAAAAATGAGAAATGAGACTACTTTGAGATCACAGGAAGAAAGAATAATTTTATTCATAGACAACAAGTGTTGTCTAGTTAACTCATGGTTAACCAACATACTCGTATGTTAAAATATCAATCACGGAAATTATGAAGTGACCAATTTCCAATAGAAACATGACTGAAAAGGAAAAATATTCCATGGGAACAATTATTTATCTCGACCTGAAGTTGGGTATCTTTTAGGGAAAGGAACCTACTCCAGGACAATGTGGTATTGTGTACTGTGTTTGATGGGTGATATCTGGCGGTCTGGTCTAATTGTATAGGTGTTTCTTCAAAGTACAGTAAAAAATCTTTACTTCTCGATCACAAATGATCATGACATTGGTCCCAAAATTCTTTTATTCAAATATCTTTCATTTCTTTTATTTGAGTTTTTATCTCAACTCAACTCGTTGACAGTTTATGAAACCATGAGACTGATGAAAAATCAGAAAATTATGTTTGATTATGTACACAAGTAGCTGTGGACATGATGTTTGTGCCTGGTCTAATAGTTTTCGTAAGATAAAATTTAATTTAAGTTTAAAATAAAGATTATTTAATTTAAGATTAAAATTTTAATTTAATTGAAGTTCTTCCTAAGTTTTAGACTCTAATTTGTCATGTTACCCAGGTGCCTTCCTCCAAAAAAACTGCGAAATGTTACCAAATTACAATTTATTCCCCAATTGTGATAAATATGCGTGTTCCCCTGTAATGTTTTATGTGAACGTTTAAGAAAAATTGAATGAATGACGATCTGAAGTTCATATATCTCGCGTTTTTATGTCCACAAATATTGGGGATTCTTAATGACTTTGGAGTATCTTTTTGGGTACCAACCATGGCTCATGGTCACCGATGGTCCTGACTTTTTCTAGGCATACAATTTTGAATTGAAATCATTTCGTGGAAATGTTGTTGCTCAGTATCTCTGTAAATGCGATACAAATATACCTACTTGCTTCATTAAAAAAGAGGAGGCCTTCCTCGTATTATCCTTTGGGATCGCCTGTTAATATCGAGCAATCGAACAATAACTCGAGCCATCGTTCCATTTGAGAGACACTGATTGAATATGGCTGGTGATCAGGTCAAGCGGGTTATCTACAGAGAAAGAAGAATCTGGCGGTTCTTAGGGGAATCCAATGTAATGTTTTTCTAAGCCTCGTCGACGCCATTTTATTCTGATTACGACCTTGCAATGATTAGTGAAATTAAATAATATATTCAGTAATAAGCTGATTATCGAATTGTACTATCAAATTATTCATTACAATCATGATTTGAGATAGTAACTTATGTTAAAATTAGGACTGAAAAATCTTGAGCTGCTGAATGAATGACAGCATGCATGAGTGGTCCAGTCCATCAAATAAATACGCTGGTTTCAATTTTGAGTTCGGTTTTGATTATTCGGGAGCTCGAATTGTTGGTCCAGTGTTTCTGATTTCATGAAGTGGACTTGAAGGAGGGCGTGGTATTTTCCCACGTCTCCTGGCCGTAATGCTGTAACCACGCTATTATAACTTACTGCGGTACTTGCGAGAATTGATGTGAAATGTCACATGGAGGTAGAAATTGCTCCCGTTTTCAATCCGATTTCATCGCCGCTTGTATATCGAGAGACGGAGTTGGTAGAGTGATTTTGATTTACCAACATCGTGATACATTTGGCAAATTGGGTATTCCTTCACTTAATGGCGTGATTTGAATTCTAATAAGTTTCCCTGGTCTTCGCGATCAGTCTAGGCCTGATAACTAATAGGTATAATAAACGTTATTTATTTAATTATTTATTATTGGCAAGTCCAATTAAACAGAGTAATAATTACGAGTCAGCAAACGTACATAGATCAGAGAGACTTGAAAAAACAAATAAGAAAAAAAATATACACTTACTCTTTCTATAAATAGTCTTTATAAATATTATAGTTATAAATATTTATAGTCTATATAAATACTCTTTTCTTTGATGGTTCATATTATGATATTAAATATAGGTATTACTTATTTTCAAAATACAATATCGTATTTTGGTGAAGTGATCGTTTAATTACATCTCGTCCCGATTTTTTTTTTTTTTTTTTTTTGAGGCTGTCGCGATAAGTCCCGATTTCTAGCTTACACTGTCTCAATTTACCTGGAACACATATGGCAGCCCCAGTCTAGTCCTGAATTGTATTATCCTCGCTCTGTTTTGAAAACAAACAGTCAACTCAGCATCAGTATCTAGTTTTATTACTTCTGTCCGATCTGCTGCACTGTTGGTTTTCCTGGTAAATATGACAACACTCGTGAGCGATCTTGTGTCCATCACGAACGCGCTGAACAACTGAGACTGACTTGTTTGAATACGTTGCGTCTTTCGCCCGTTGTTTGGATCGCATTACGTCTCCCCGATATTTTTATTTCATTGAAGCTCCCGGTGACACCGCTGAAGATTAAATCACGTCACGGATATTTGTGATTCGACTTTAAACGAGAACTCCAGATCTACTGCCAACTTTAAGTCAACATACGAGCAGTACCCGTGTCCAGGCAGGTGTCCGTCTGACTAATAAGAAATGCTGAGCTGCGATATGTAAAAGAGGTTAAAAGAGGTAAAGAGGTTGTCTCGAGTTGGATATTCAGGAGTGTGCTTCAGGGGGGAACCTCAAATGCAGCATTGTTTTTGATATACATCAATGCGTTACCCTTCAATCTGCCTAATCACAAAACCTATTTATTTGCTGATGACTCGGCAGCAACGACACATGGGATGGAGCATTTGATGAAGCGCAGCATGCCTTGAATGTGTTGGGAAATTAGTTTTCTGTCAGTCAACTTACTCTGAATTCCAACAAAACTAAATATTTACTGGTAGGGTCGCATTAAGATAGTTTGACTACTTCAGATTATAAATTGGTGTCGCACATTTGTAACGATCCTTCAAGATGTACGTGTCCGCCACTAGCAGGAGTCCAGAGCTATCGTTACCTAGGTGTTGTTATGGAGGATGACCTGTTGTGGAGAAAACATATTGAAATAGTTCATCGAAAACTGAGAGGTTTGTTATATTGCACCACAAGAATAGTAGTGTGACGAATTTGAAGGTTTGGGTCCTAAATATTGCTGAAAATGTCGTTAAATTACTTTTCTTTAGAGAAGCGGCTTATGACTACTGTTTCTAAGGAAGTCTAGCCACCTTCTCCATCAACAACAAGCGACTTGACAAAATTCTGGATAATTTTGTTGGATAAATTGAGAAAAGGTTTTGAGTGGTTACATTACTATCTTGGAGTTTTTATATTCATTTCCAATGATTTCCCCTGATTGTTTACCCTTTTTTGCACATTCCAACTCGCAAATTTGCAAAACATTATTCCAGCATCAACCCCAAGCAATGCAGGCGAGTATTATATATTTATATATAATATATGTATAATGTATGTTCATGTGTGTGTCACTGCGGACGATAACCCACGATAGAATTGAGATAAAAAGTTCAAATTTGCACAAAAAATCCATCTCGGCAATCGAAAGGCTATGTTCGTAAATGGGCAAAATAGGGCTACTCTAAGGGGGGTTTTGGGGAGTTTTAGTGGGGAAAATTAGCCCACTACCCATAAATTCCCAAAATGAAACTCCTCATTTTAGAGGGGTTTTTTATATTATATTCTTGTAGGGCATGTCAAGAATCGAATTTTTCGACTTGTCACACCTATTCTTGCAATACGGCATTGTAGTATGGGGAGGCACGTACAAGACACACTTGGAATAAATAAATGTTATACAGCGTGATTTAATAAAGGGTCATCTTGTTTAAACCACGTCTGTACCCAAGTGTGAGGCTGTATGAGGAATTCAATGTCCTCACCCCCCGCCAAATATTTATAAAACAGCTACTGTTGATATTTCACGGTAACCCGGAAATAGTAACGAACAGTTTACATGAGGCGCCACAGGCTTGTTGCCTATTGTCTCACAATAATGTTGTTTATATAATTGTACTTAAGATAATTTCCTTTTGTAAATAGTAAAATGTACAACATACTAAATAAATACCTAAATATGATCTGAAAATTAGTTTTCACGAGGGCTTTTCACCATTCATCCGACATTTGGATTCGCTCGAATGGTCTCGAGAGTTCAACACGTATCATATGCACATATTTCACCTTCCGACAGAATACGATTCTCAAGGGGGAAAATCCTTTTTTGAGGGTTATTTCGTCGTAGTAGTAAAACGCTGAGCGGATTCCGAATATCATCCACGTCCCTAAACCTGAAATATAGTTTAGAATTGAATCAGTCGTTTCATAAACCCGACTAGTCCAGAAAAAAATGGATTTTTCGTTGTTTGATCGATTCTGCATCCTTTTGGGTAGATCTATACGTTGCAAGTTTTTTGAAAATTGCTCACTTATACATTTCTTTCAAGCCATACAAAACCACGTGTATTGGAAAATCTCAAATCTATGTCAGATGGGTGACGTCAGCAGTTTTTCGCGTTTCCTGGTAACTTGGGTGTTGTGGACTAGTCGGGATTCTGATACTGCTGATGCAATTGCATCCCCAGTGGTTTGTGCAATTGTAGTGGTTGTACAAAACCAGAGCTATGGAAATCAACGAGTTAAAAATCGAGTGGTGGGACTTGCCTGTTGGAAGGGTGCGACCTGGAGGACTGAGGATGCGACGAGGAGGGCGGCTTCTTGAACTCGCTTCTTGAAGACGAGGATTTCGATTGCGACGGCGGTGCAGGTGAGGCGGGCGGAAGCCCGTCGTAGCCAAGCAACTGCTTGTGCTCATCCAGGAGATGCTTGACTTTGTCGTACTCCCCGAGCTTGCTCTGGATGTTCTGCTTCACCCGGTCTTCAGGCGAAGGGTTCACCTGAAACACACAAATTCACAGTTCAATCAAGTTCACAGAGAACGCAAAACCTCCAAGAGGCAATAAAAAAAACACTGGTCCAAATTATTTATCGTCTCACAACTAATTACCAAGTTGGTATTTCAACTAACACTGAAACCAGAGCTAGTGGTCTTAGCGAAGTTTCCAAGGAGGGGAACATTGCCACAACCAGCAACAGATAGCCGCCAATCAGAAGAGAGTGACAACTTTGTTTGTAATTTCAAGGACACTGCAAGGCCTTGACGAGCGTAACTCCGTGCGGGTTGTTGGAAACGAATTCACTTTAAAAGCATCAAATGGACAGAAAGGCTATGCAACCAGGTGAGTCAACACGATAAACGGAACAAGTCGAGATAAAGCTTAGTACGACTCTGGGATCCTTTGTCGCATGAGCTGAGTCGGATTCATTTCTTCCATCCAGGACGCTCCGCATCAATGACTCTGTCATCTCTGTCTGTGTTGCGTTTTAGTGTTTTATGAAACTCATCTGAAGTGGGATTCTTTACAAAATGTGGAACATTGAGTACGTGCAACACACGTACGTGAATCTCGTACGGAGTGAATAGCTCTACCACTTTTGCACCTCCCTGCTTGGTTTTTTTCCGGTTTTCTGGCTCAGGATAAGTGGCATTGAACAACAAGTAATAAACATAAATGTAATAGACTGAACGAGGGAATTAAGCAATTCTAGATAGAATCAATCAACCAGTATGTCAGCGAACTTAGTATTTATCACCACACTGACTATTTCACTGTACAAAGCGACAAAAAGTCTTAACGACCTACTACAAGCACATCCGATAAAGGATTCAACTGGAGCACGGACATGTTTGCAGAAAATTTAACGGTTATTTTCTCCGTGAACCCTAGAAATCAGGTTTGCCGACAACTTGAACCAACAACTTCTTCGTAAGAGGAGCTGGTCACATTGCTCGAATAAGTTTTGTAAAATTAATATATACTTTTAGTATATACATAAATATATACTTTTAAGAAATAAAAATAAATGTAATACTGCAAAGTCGTGTGCGGTATGTAGGGGTTGAGTGAAACTGTTTTTATCGCCAAAAAAAATCAACTTTGCGCACGTTTCCTCAAGCCAATAAAATCGAGTAAGGGGTAATTTCTTCATGACATTTTGCGTAGAATCCGAATCTGTAATAAAAAATTGGGGTTCTCATTTGAAATTAGGAAGTTAGTGTAGATTGTGCACACTGCGCAAAAGTGCGCAATCATGATTTCTTGAATCTTCGTCGAAAATTATTGGACACAGATATTTTGGATTTTCAAATATACTGTTCCTATTGAAAATAAAAGGGGTCACGTTAAATGGACCAACCCGTATAATATATAGGTAATTTATTCTAATAAAGAATTTATAAAGGATTTACGTATTTATAAAGGATTCAAACCAAGTAGAGCTGAAACTAAACCATAGGTATTCGAGTAATGTCGAACATTTCTTCCGACATCTGCTAAGCAGTAAGGTACCTATTAGATATTTTTCCAATTGAATAATATTTGATTTCTTCATGACATTAAATTTTTATGTAGGTACATGGGCGCACTATGTAAATAAACCTAAGAATAATATAAGGTAAGCTAAATTCATTCCATTTCAACATCTCGACAAAGTACTCAGGACTAGGGATGCAAATAAATAGTCGATTAATTCAATAATCGATAATGTGACTCCGATTAATCGATGTTTATCTACCAATTATTTTTATTAATCGTCGTTTATTATTGTTACTAAGAGGTATCCTTCATCCACAGAGGTAGCAACAATAAGAAAGAAGATTTGTCTTCACCCCCCCACGATCACTACCCCATTGACTGGGATGGGGTTGACAATGGGATTTGAAAAATTAATGTTTTTTGAACCCTAGGTACCATGGAACGGTATAGTTTTTAGTACAAATTTTATAAGTGTTTAATTATTTCACATTATTTAGTGTTCGAATTTTTTATGACCATACAGAGGTTTGTACGACCAGCCGTTCGTTCACAATGAGACCTCAAAGTGGGAGCAGATCAATATTCGTGGGTGAATCATGAGGCAGCCTGGCAGTAATGATAATTTATAATAATAATTAATCTATCTTTTAGTGATCTAGACAGGAGGGTAATCTCTACAAAGAAGGTGATGATACGGCATGTTAAGAATTCTCAGAGGTTTTTTAATTCGATTTTCTCAACCTACGTGTCTTGAAACGTAAACCAACAAATTTTGAGGGGGGTTAAAAAAATTTATTCTTTGGTGATATCCTCTTAAAACTTTTATTTTTACTAGATGTCCCAAAACACTACTTTTTTAGTATACACTTTTTATCGGTTCAATTTATGGTACCCTCAATTTATAATTTAAAAAAACTATTTTATGCAATTTTATTTGTTTTGGCGATTCTTTATCATTAGCCTTGTAATTTAACAATAGGTCGTCACCTATAGACCAAGAAAACCATAGGAAAGCAAATAATTATGCGTTTGAAATAAGTACTTAAAATAGCGATTATTTGTAGTCGATTAATCAAATATCGATTATTAGCTTACAATTAATCATTCGATTTTATAATCGATTATTTGGTTCCGATGTTGCACTCAGGACTATCGAATATTGTCTTTCGATACTTGAGTAGTAGGTATTGAATACTCCTTTCGATACCAGGATCGAGTAGTGGTAGGTATCGATCAGGAGCGTAGCGTGACTCTGGACATGGGGGTACTGCACCCAATTCACCCCTCCCCCTCCAATAACTTCCCAACTTCATACACACACACTTCCTAAAAATGAAAAAGAGACTTAGCTAGATCACATTTAATGTCATCTAGAATGACTCTATAGCACTTATAAGATCATTTTGGGGATACATAACATGTATATTATAATATTTGGTGTCTTTTGGCAGTCTTTTGTTCTGAAACAGATTTTTCGGAAATTCGAGTTTAAAAAATTTTGGACCGAGAACAACAGCTTCCTTTTCTTTGAAAATTCGATAAAAAGCCACTACACCATGATGTTTTTTCAGAGGAAAATAAAAGGTTTTTTGAACTAGGTACACACTAATAACCATTGGTCGGTATCTATTTTAGTTCTCAACAATAAAATGTCTAGTACTCACGGTGACGAGCCCTTGAGATCTGTCAACTATCGAATGTTTTGCTAAAACTTCGCGAAACGTTCATTTTAGGATGATAAACTAAAAGAACAACTGAAACCTACCAGCACACATCAAAACAAACAGAATTGCATGGATATTGTCAATTGATGGATATTATAGATTCTCTGGCCTCCGTATTTCAGCGAAAGCGACGCTTGCGCATAACAAGGGCATACGCGAAAAAAGTGCGGTGACCAGCTCCACATAAAACAGTCAGAGACACTGTGTCTCAGACACGCCCGCGCCAGAATACACACAGACGGACGCACACAATGTACGTGTGACGTCACGCCCCCCCCCCCCCCACCACGGCAATAATTTTGCGGTTCCTGTCTTACTCAGATCGTGGATCTTTACCTTCTTCTTCTTCTTAGATGACTTGGCTTCAGCCATGGATTCTTGATTCAAACCAACTATCAAAGTAAGGTAGCATGGAAGAAGGAATTCTTCCATGGGTAGGTACGTAGCTGGAGGTAACTTTCAATTGAATGTTTTACTTTTGATTAAATATTTTGTTATTCGTAATAAATTTGTTCATCATTCAACTTCTACCTACATTCTTCATTTCTTTTGGGGAAGCGCCGGTTCCTGCGCTGCCCCTGACGCTCCGCCCCTGGTATCGATACATCTCTGGTACCGCACGTCACTAGTTTTGTCTTGCCGTGAACTGATTTGAATTGACGAGGGCTCGTCGGGTTCGGGAGACTTTTGAAATCAACGAAAACATCTCCACCCGAAAATCAGTGTGAAGTGCCCGTTCATCGATTGTCCCCTTCAGGAGCCGTCGACCCTCCACCGTACGGTGACCGCGAGCCAACAATTCGACCCTCGTTCATCCCAACGTCGACCGTCCGAAGGGCCGTCCGGGACTGTGGACGAGAAGGGTCGGAGTCGGACTGGAGGTCATTGACTTTCCTGACCTAACACAACGACGCCATCGACCTTGAGTTTCTTCCTTTACCCTTCGAATAATTAGATGAGCGCAACACATCTCTACCCCCCCCCCCCCCCGACCGTCCAGCACCACCACCACACAAACTCCGTCGCCTCCTCGATCGCCCACGCACGTACGCACGTAGTCATCACTTCGCACGTAGCGGTCACTTTTATTGCTGGCGCAAGCGGCGCTCGGTGGTCGGAAAACCGATTTTATGGGAGCGAAATTATCTGAATTCGGATTCTTATTTGAACAAAAAAGTGCTATAAACATGGGGTCTAAAATTTCACTAAATCTAATTGTATTGCTTTTTCGTTGCGCAACATCTCTGTTCCTATTAAATTACACCATTAAATGTCATGATCTGTCTGGCTGCACCATGTCATGATCTGTCTGGCTGCACTGCAATTGAAGAGCTGGGCCGAAAACATGTCAGTTTAAAAAAAAAAAAAAAAATTTTGCGTCAAATTGAAGTTTGAAGTTTCCTTTACATGATTATAGGATAAATGTAAGGTAATTTCAACTTCATGTCTGTTTTTCTGCGATGAGAACAGGCGAAAATGTGATGCCACCAGTAGACGAATAGGGATACATGTTCCCGTTGCTAGGTTGCTCACCCGATTCTAGCTAATGTTTCTAGTCGTTTAGTCATTTTGGCCAATTAGTTTATTTTTGCCTTTTCTATGAGAATGGGCAGAGTTATATTGACGACCAATGATGCGGATAGGTTAAACAAATCGCGCACTCGAACAATCAACTTTTCCAACTGGAAGGACATCTCCAGGAAGAACCTGCGAAACTCGGGGCAGCCGTACATTTCGAAGATGAACATCCCGATTCCAGGTAAAATTCCCCCACAAATGCCACGCATTTGTGGTGACTCATGTCATTGTTCTTGTGGTGACATTCACCTTAAACGAAGAGTGAGCATTTTTCAAAAATATTACACTCTCACGTACGATGAACAGTCAATGTACCTTATTAGTTAAGGCACCATTTCCTGGCGTCATGGTGACACCAGACAGTGGCACCAAATTTCAACGTTCAATATTATTGGACCTAATAGGATGGTAATACCATCCCATTAATAATAATATACTATATCATTAGCCCCAGTAGGAAATCTGGTGGAACAGGGGTACATGTTACATTTAGCTTGCCAATTCGTGAACAGGTGATTCAGGATTTGTTTTTTGGCTCTCCTGTGAAATTGCAGGAATGAACATGTACCCCTTTTCGGCCCAGCTCTTCAATTGTCCAAGTATTAGGCAGGTGGCACGCACAGAGTATTTGGGGTTGACTGTGGATCAATGTTTGTCCTGGGAATGTCACATTGAAAATATGTGTAACAGGCTCCACAAAATCATACCTATGTGTTTAGCAGTCAGAAACTTCATCTCACCTACTACTCTTAGAATGGTTTATAGTGCTGTGGTTCAACCCGTAATTTCATATAGCATTCTTGTGTGGGGATCTGCTTCTCAAACATATCTAGAGCCGCTGCGTCTTGTTCAAAAGCGGGTTATCAAAATCTTATTACATTAGAAGGCGGGATTCCCGACCTCTCAGGTTTTAAAATTATTTGCGGTTTTGGATGTAGGAAGTATGTATAAGAAAACTGTACCTATATATATACACCGAAACCAAAATCAATTCCAAAGAGTCTGTGGATTCACTAGATTTGCAGAGAGTTTGAATTATAAACTACCGTTCCGGCTTACAGAAAAGGGGCAAAATTTCTTTTCATACAACGGAATCAAATTATTCAATAACCTACCCAATAATTTTAAGATGATGAACAATTTTAAAAGTTATAAAAAATATATCAAAAAATTTATACTGGAGGAATTTTTGGCGAGTTTGTGAAGGAAATTTTATTTTTACAGTTTCGTGCATTAGTACTCGTGTCTTTACCATTATTAGTTTGCATATGATTTTTACAAGTTGATTTATCTCAGTAACTATTTTAGTTACAATTTTACAAGTGGATTTATTTTAATAATTATTTTAGCTAGCGACTCCGCTCCTCAGCACAAGTGTTTCACTTAGGGAGGGGCGTACGCTATTAATCTGTGATGTATTTATCTTTTTTGTTTCTCAATGAAAAAGCGATTTAACAAAACAAAAATGGACCCCATAATATTCATCCATAATGTACCAATCAGAATTTTCATTATGGTGCTAATCTAGAGCTCCTTGTTGGCAATGCAAGAGGTAGATGCAAACAAATGTCAACGCTGTTGCAAACAATGTAATATACTTGGTAATGCGAAATTATTATTAATAGATATTTGAAAAAATAACAGATTCCTAATGATAACAAAACAAACTCAGCAGTGTAATTACACAATAGGTGAAATGGGTGGTTTGCAGAATATTGATTAAGTCTTACTGTGCAGTATTCTGATGAGTGTATGATGAAGTGGTGAAAAGTGATGTGAACCTTTTGAAAGATGAGCATTATTTTTATTAACATAATTTTTGACGTGAAACCTATTGAAAGATGAACATTGATTTTTATTACATTAACTCAATTTTTAGAAGACTTTATACCTATTAATTTGTAATTGTTAGCAGTATTTCGTTTGTAAGAGGAATTATGTTTTCGATTGTATCCAGGGGAAGTGGAAGAGAAGGCCACTTGGCCCTAACTTTCCCTGGTGGTTAAATAAACTAAACAAACAAACATAGTTTTGCAGCACTGAAACAGTTAAAATACAAAACGTTGCAGGTAGTAGCAGCTGATTTTGGTTTTAAACCTCTACAGGAACATCACTGAAGAGATCCATAAAAGGATCTTGATTAAAATAAGTCAAGTTCACTTTTTTGATTGATTGATTGATTGAATACGTTTATTTACCTGCATAAATGTGGACCTTGAAGTCCTCTCTACCTTTTGGCAGACTTTGAACGTTTCGAATGGTCCTCGAAACTTTTTGTAATCCTAGGTCAACGGGAAAGGGTCCAAAATGAATTTTGAAGTTTTCAAAACGTCATATCTCGGAAATTTCGAATTGGATGGTATAGCTTTGGGTTCGTATTTGAATAGGTCTAGGTCCAGAGAATGCTTCAAGACCACCTTTCTACGGTCAGCGGTTTGTTCACAATGAGCGCTCAAAGTTTGAGCTGATAAAATTGGCAACATGAGCGTGAACCAAACAGTCAAACTCCGAACCAAACTTTGTAGTGGGGAGCAGATGATCCAAACTACACGTGGTTTTGTGATATCGAGGTTATTGTTTTCAGATACTTTTCTTGTCTGCAGACAGAAGTTATTTTGAATAAAATATATTCAAATGTTTAATATTGGTTGATAGGTACTTATCGTATTTATTTTAACCAACGTAGGTACAAGTAAAAACCAGAGTATTCTCCTAGTGCAGATGAATGATAAATATTTCATTACCTATTCATTTATACTTATATATGAAACTAATAATTTATATTAACTGATGACTGACACTCACCAAGCTAATTACTAAGGAACTAAAGAAGTAACAGAACAAAAAAACTGAAAGGAACTAAAGAACTAAGTTAGTTCACTTACTGAACTAAAAGGAACTACCCACTGAACTGTAGGGAAAGCTAATTCAATTACTGAACCAGAACGAACTATAGTTCACGTAAACAAAGATCGCTCTTCATAGTTCTTTTTACTGATATAGTTCAATGAACTAGTACGTTCAGGAACTTACCATCTCTAGTCGAAACTGAGTCTGAACGGTTACCATCATCTGGTGCCTGAAAAATCCGAAGTGAAGTGTCGAGTGTTCTAAAAAAATTACTTCCGGTTATTTTGTCCTCTTTTATCTATTTTATCAAGAAAAAATTGATATCACACCACAAGGTAAGTCTACACTTTTCACCTGTAGCCATTTTCAAGCATTTTGAATCAATTCTGTTATTTTCTAGAGCCTCAAACAAAGTTTTAGTTCGTTTCATGATAAAACCTTTTTCAGTGGCTTTATGCAACCCCAAACTATCAATTTCAACCACTTTTTCGTCCCCTCTTGTCCCTTTTCGAATTATATGGAATTTGAACTACGATTTTTAGTGTTTTTAAGGTCACCGATGGCTCCCAATGAAATTTTTGAAGAGTCACGACTTCGTTCCAGGTGGATCCTCTGTTGAAGGTGTTCAGTCCATGTATAATTTTGTTAGAACTGAGTTTTTACAGGTACCTACTCTTCATGTTTTGGCCGTTTTCCTCAATGAATTTTGATTGACCTAACAGGTGCCATTTTTAATTCCACTATCGATCGATCTTCTGTCCAAACTCGAATTTTTCTTACAACACCGAAGAATAGCGCAATCACAACGAATGAAACCGGTATATACGATCAATTTCAACAATTCGACCAGATCGTAGGGATATTCACTTATCATCGATATATCGGATTGTTACAATGTTTAAATAAATATTCACTTCATTCGATACATCGATATATTTATTTATTGAAACATCGAATTTTATTGTATTTTTTTTGTCGAATCTACTAAAACAACTAAATAATGACGATAAAAAACAAAGGTAAATTTTAACACTAATTGATGATTTCAATTATTAAGACAGCGACGATTGTGACTGACCAGCTTAAATATCTAATCTATTCAATTCTATTGAAGTAAACGTCATAGAAAATCACCTTATTACACCACTAGTTGACCTATGTTACTCCGGGTTCTGATTCTACATTCACACATACCAAATCAAGGAACTGGAAAAAAAAAAAAGTTGAGGAAAGTATCCAATATTGATCAAATATCGATGTTTTCAAGCAATATATCGATAACAGCAATGCTGGGATCCGTTGCTTTACAGCGAATATAAATATGGGTAGGTATATTTTCAAGTACCAGATCATATTGATTTATGACTAATCTTAACAATATTAATAACCGTTCCATTGGAAATATTAGACGTTTTGAACATTTCAACTTCGATTATGCGCCTCTTCCTTCATCATCCTGGGCCTGGTCCAACTCCGCATCCCGAATTTCAAATGTTCAAATCCGTGCTAAATGGGCAAAGCTTCGGACGTACGGAGTATTCTGAAATTAGTTATTTAGAATAACGGTATCTTGAACTACGTATCTCACCGAATTCGTGAGGGTGGCGAATTTATTCTTGATCAACCTCAAAGGTTTATTAATGTTGAAAACATACCGAAAGTAGTGGTTTTATTCATTAAATTTTATTGATGAAATTTGAGATGCCTCAAAACGATTTATATCCCGATTTGGCGAATTTATTTATTTGGCAGAAAATCGTTTCAGTAATTGAATAGTCGTTAGTCGTAACTAGATAGATAGATATTTTATTTCACAAAAAAGTAATAATATTACTAAGGTTTTAAGAGGTTAAGAGATTTTAAGAGGTTTTGTTATGTATTTATTTTCCTTATATTATAAGGAAAATGAATACATCACAAAACCTCTTAAAACCTCATAAGTCTGGTAACTGCTACTAGACTTCTTTGCACAACTGTTTTGACTGCTGCAAAGTGCGTTAAGTACGAAAATAAGGACCAGTGGGTAATAAACAACGTATTGATACCGGTAACTGATAACTTCTCCTAGGACCTCTTCGAGGAAAAATTAGGCCAACTTTTGCAGTAACAGCACGAAACTTCAAGTCTGAGAAAGGGCTCATATAATTTACACACTTATCTACCTACAGAGCAGAGACCACGTTGTTTTGCGAGGCTTGCCTTCAAAAATGGACCCAGTACAAATAGCTTAACTACTCGAAATTGAATATGGAGTCAAAGCTGGACAAGTTGTGAATGCCAAACACGCAAAACTCAAGCCAATATATTATGTGGACTCGGATTACTTAGTTGTCAAGCACTTGGACAATATTGCTGCAACAGAAAAAACTCACTGGAAAAACTGTCAACAGTGGAATCACTCCCGGGGACAGTGTTCTCGCACAACGAAAAACCAGCGGGTGCTTGATCGAAAACGATTGTGTAACATTGATCGGATGTAAATATAACGGCGGGTTTATTAGGAAAGATAGGAACAAGTGGGACTGTAATCGGGTCTTTGGTAGGATTACGCCTGTGTCCCTGAAAGTAGCCACTTGAACTAATGGTGGAAGGAATGACGCGATTGACTCGGTCGGATTGACTAGAATAGATACTACTAACGACTGAGGGTTTAATTTGATACTTGAAACTGCTGGTCGGCACTCGAAGCGAGCTCATCTGGTTGTGGTGAAAACTGCTCCCAAAATCCAGATCTGTTGACTTGAGTCCGCCAGTGATAAGAATAACATGACCAAGGAACACTATTTTACTAATGCCCACTTTGACCAACTGCTTAATGCCGCTTTAACGTTAATGGCGAATTTTAAATGGCGGTTAAGGTGGCATAAGCCCGATTCTCCTTTCACCAACACATAACTAAAGCCTGGCGTTAATGAAACCGGTTAAAGGCGCTTTAAATCGCCCTTTAAATTTAATTCCCCGATCCTCGCTTTAACTGCTGAAGTACCTTTAATCTCACTAAACATAGCTCAAAACATATACTTTCAGCGATAGTCACGGCCAAAATAGCCGTATCCAGAGGAAACGTTGACGCGTCGATAGCAGGTCACGAAAGAGCACCACGTAGAGTATGGCTCAATTCACCACTACTTTTCTAGATTGCGCTAAATGTTACGATTCACCTGAAATTCTCGTTATTTAACATTACATGTTTTTATGTCCACTACACTCAATCGCTTCATCCGATATCTACCTACCTCCCTATCTAGTGTTCATTTCATAACCATATCTTCAATATTCAATCTTCTTCAATCAAATATCAAATCTTTCTTGAAACAAGACAATCAAACAAAAAGAACTTTTGACACTTTGGTTGAACAACAAGGTTGAAAGAGGAGTGTGAAAGAAAAAGAAAGTATCGATACCTTAATTCACAAAGGGAATATGTCCATCATAAATTCTGAAGGACATATTCCCTTTGTGAAGTAAGGTATCGGTATTTGAAATTCTCCAACCAAATGCCCAACTCTTGTTTAGTTTTTATAATTTGAAGCTGGAGGAGCTCATTTTCATACTTCAATTTCTTGACTTGCAGCTTGTGGAGCTCTTGCTCCCGAGGATTGTTCATCCCGAGGATAGTTAAACACGATAAGATTTGAACAATTGATCACTGTTCTGTTGATCGCTGAGTTCGTCAAACCAATAAACAAGGTAAGATGGCTATATAAATCCCGCCCCCGGCGATTCCTCGGGAAGTTGGTGTGTTGTTACTGTTTCTATGGCTTCGATGTCCATCGGTATGTCAAAAATCTGTCGATGCAGACTTTAACTTAAAGAACTAGCTTTAAGTTGAAGGGCAGTTAATGTGGATAGTTGGTGGTGAATGATAAAGTTGTTAACGATTTGGCTAAGGTCCCCATTGCCTTCAAGTTAATCACCCTTTAGTTAGATTTGGTGAAAGTGGGCATAATACAAAAAAAAAATCTCTTTGGTTTGAACGGAATTCAACAACGACTAAGTTGAAGATTGAATTCACTGCATAAATCAAAATAGGCCTTTAATTTTCCAAATTGAAAAAAAAGCTATTGCAATGGCTCTAAAAAATTGTTAGTGTGCCACTGTGTCTGCATATCTCCCAGTAAATATCTGTTTCAGGGTAATCTCGATCCATCTAGGACAACGAATTGAGTGTGGGCAGTGTACTAGTCCATATTTGATCATAATGATCCCTACAATATGTACTTCCAGGCAACATGTCTTTGTCTGCATGATGGAGAGAAATTTCAATGTTCGCCAACGACAAATGAGACAAATTTGAGTAGTTGTGAGTAAAAAATACGTCAGTAAATATCGCACCTCAAGAATAGGAGTGTGTCAAAAATCCTAAATGTTGGGAAAACGCATTTGAAGTCCCAAATATTGCTGAAAATGTATAGAAGCCTTGAGGTGCGATGTATAGAAGACTGAAAATGATCAACAACGGACTGGAGTTGCGTAGAGTAGTTCAAAATGGTGTTTTTATTACGATATTAGTTTTAAGTTGAGTGGAAAATTCCGTTTGATAACCAACAGTAAAGTAGTATATACTTAGCTCCTTAATGAGGAAAAGGGCGGGCGGGGAAAGTGGATATCATAACTTTTTCCGGCCTCTGAAGAATGATATTTGCGAGGCGGGGTGATTTTTACACGGAGTGTTTTTTGGGGGGATATCATTCCGTTAGATAACCAACAGTAAAGTAGTATAGAGTTAATGCATGCTAACAACGGAATATTATAATAAAATTTGAAACGAAAATAATTTGTTCATCTCAAATATATCAGAGGGGTTTAATTTTGTAGTAATAGATTGAAGGTATCATATGTACGTTACATCGGATTACAGGCATTAATTGGCTCGTGCTGAATGACAAGAACGTTTTATACGTATTTACCTCTGAACGACATCCGACCGCGGCAATATCTGTGCTAATTACAGCCACATTCCAATTATGTATAATACTGGAATAATCTCCGTTAATCCCATCAAGAAGACCTTGTGTCGTCCCCGGAATATTCTAAATATAAGGAGTTAATTATGAGAACACCGAGACAGTTTGATTACTAACGACAGTTTGATTACCTTACTCCTGCACTGTACAACTCGTACTTGTCAATAATTCAGCAAATAATTAAAAATGCCTACTCAACACTATCAGACAGTGAAATGAATAGTGTAAATTCAATTTGATCGATCAACTTGACGATGAGAAGGTTGTGTCATCTGGTTAGCCGTGTTTAAAACAGTCACGATTCTTCTTTTGCCCAAACTTTATCACTTTGGTATTTTGTTCTCCGTTATCTGGTCATTGTGTTTGGTATCTTTCGAGATTAATTTTTTATGACATTCAGTTATCGTAGTGTGGACGGCACATCATGACGTCCGAAGTACGGGGGAGTCTCGAAAATGAGACCGGTTGCGTAAAACGGATGTTTATTGCAACCCATTAGATCAGGAGTAATCCACGGGTTACCCGGTTCGGCCCGGTTGATATGAATAGAAAATGACGGTATGTCATCATGGTAAACTTTCCGTTTTAAGGAAAATGTGGTTGTGCATGCGCAGACGCGAACGACAGCTTTGTGAAATTTATATGAGACTATCTGGACATCTCGTCATTTTGACAATTTTTCGAGGAGAGTTTATGGAAATTTCAAAGATTTTACTATTAAATCGTAGGGTTAGAAACGTCGTCAATGATTAAACGGCAACAGTTAACGTTGGTAAACAATTGTTCCCCCCCCCCCCCCCTTTTTCGAGCGTAAGATCCCTTACAGAAACTACAGCAAATCATACTCAGGCAAGACATACTAAGGGTCCTTACATATTTTCAAACTAGCCACACACAAAATAACCTTTGAATTTTAAAATACCTCGTGGTGGTGTGGTAATAAGTTAGCTCTGGATTTACAAAATGTAATAATTCTTTAACGAATAGCTACAACTGAACAATTTTGGAGCTTACGTTACCAAATATAACAAAAAAAGTTACAAGCAAAAACGAGTTGGTAAGTGAAATACACAGGAGCCATTGCTTCTGACAGTGCCAAGCAAGTGATAGTTCAATTTTTCACGGGCAATACCATTTTAAAACCGCGTAGCGAAAGTTATCAGGTACTATAAAATAATTTTCGATCCTATAAATGTTTCAGAATTTAGGGAAAGGGGTAAGTGCCAAAATAAATAAAAACTCGGTACGTTCAACGAAACTTTTTAATAACATACACTCGCGTTTTGAAGGAAGACAAGAGAAAACGAAAAGCCAAAAATTAACCTTCCGTTGGGGTTGGCACTTAGCACCAAGAAGGAATGTTGCAGTGGCACTTACCACTCTAGTGGGTAAACAATGATGGACTTAGGGGAAACCGCATTCTGTTGGAGATTTTTTGAACCCTTTCGCGTCAAATAGGCACTAGTACCCTTTCTTGAGACAATCGCAGTGGTTTGTAGAACGAAACGCGGGAAAAACCTCATTGTTCAACATTTTGGCACTTACCCTTCTCGTAACGGAAGGCCCTTAATAATTAACAATTATTGTGTAATGAATAGCTACAAATCATTTCTCAAAATGAAAAAAACGAGGACTTGGCGATTTTTTGGAAAATTTTACGTGTTGCCCGCTGTAAGTCGTCATCCGTTAGACGTGACGTTAAGGTAGAAGAGAAAAGTGTTAACACAAAAATTGCAGGGAATGGTGTTCTCTTCGAATTTGGATTTGAGATTCTTGTTGTGGGTTCAATTGGGTGATTGTAAGCTGAGCCCAATCCGGGGTAGCCGATGTAAAGTGAGCCCGATCCTTCCTACTTGCCCAACCCCTTGATGTGTAAACTCAGCCCAGGATGCACTCATACTTGTTATCTCCTCAACTCGTTCACTATAACTGAGCCCAAGGAACCAGTTAAGAGTAGCCGTCCATTCCACCAAATTTTATTAAGAGTAGGTTTTTATTCCTTCAAAGTCCACTTGATCTATATGTCTAACTAATCTATATGGTACTAATCAGTTGATTGGGGAACCCCGTCCACTTGATCTATGGGTCAAAATTTGGTTGAGAACCATCAATACATAAAAATCTTACCTCCAACTGGTGTCACCCGTCCCCAAACATTTGAACATCTCCACATCTAAATTTGAACATATCCACTTCGATTTGAACGAAACCACGCTGGCTCATAATAACATTCGCACATGACATACTCTTAGTTTGGGTACCTGGTCACTTGGAGAAACAGATAGACACCTGGGGCTGGGCTGAGATTACAACTCACATCGATAAGCAATTAGAGGGCTGGGCTAAGTTTACAACTCGCATCGATGAGCAATTAGATTGCTGGGCTGAGTTTATATTTAGATAAGACTATTGCGCTTGGGCTGAGATTACACGCCCGTTCAATCATTAAACAATAAAAAAACCCGATTTTTGTACCTTTAATGCAAGATGGCGGATTCAGCGTAACCCCCCCCCCCCCCGCCCATCTCTACACATACGACCCCTCGTTGACTGGACTAACATAAGTACGAGCCGTAAGGTGGTAGCATTGGGCAGATCTGTAGATCACTTACCTATTCTGAGAACGTGTGATGAATCATCACTGATGACGAATAATAGGATGTGCGATGTGAGATGTGAATCAAATCGACTCGGTCCTCATTTGACCCAACGGAGAAAACTCACCGACAATTTCCACGGATCCCGTCGGAGACAGAAAGTAATGAATACGAAGGAGAGTGACCGGACAGGAGGAAGAGAGAGATGGAGGAAAATATTATCAGAAGTTCTTGAAGGATCCCTGACCCAGATCCGAAGGAGGGCAGCTTCAACTACTCGCGTTACGATCCGACGGTTGGGGCGGGAAGGAGAACGACCGAGATCAGCTCGTGGGCACCGTCACGTTGCCACACGACACGACGGATTTTGCAACTGAGATTTTTCCGCTAATACGCGGCTCGTGCAGGGTGTCAAAGTTTCGATGGCATTCGGGAGTTGATAGCGACCTGCGCTGAGGTGGTTGAGACGAATTGGACACTCGGCATCTGCTAATGACCTAGTGACGGCGATGGAGCGAGAAATCGTCACTTATACCGATCATATGCTCCTGTCGCGGATCTTCACGATAGTTGAAGTCGGGTATTTTTGCACGGGGGCAGCTGTTGAGGGAATTCAGGTACGCTTCGTGATTGTTTCGCCTCTTTCAACGGCCACGAAACTCGTTCTCAGTAGTGACGTGCGATACCAGAAAAGTATCGATACCCATACTCGATACTGGTATCAAAAGGAATATTCGATACTACTCAAGTTTCATAAGAAAATATTCGATATTGAACTTGAATGAATTTAGCTATCCTAATATTATTCTTAGGTGCTTACGTACCTACATAAAAAGTAAATGGTTTGAAAAAATAAAACATTATTGAATTGGAAAAATATCTAATACCTTAGGTACTACTCAATAGGTATAGAAATTTTTTTTTGACATTACTCGAATACCTATGTTTCAATTTTAACTCAATTTCCATTTGAATACTTAATCCAATACTGCAGGAAGTAGGTAGTCAATACCTGTATGTATACAACAGGTTGCACGAGTTGAGCTCTCCTCCTTTATTTTCTCTAATTGTCGGAGTAAAGAATTCGGACAAACGCCATTCTCCATCAATTTTTTCTTAGTTTTCAAAAATGATAAAATTGCACGTTGCGCGCTTGCGCAGATGTGCGCAATGCCCATCAATTTGTTTAGCAAACGGGAACCCCCTTTTTTTTATTGCAGATTCGGATTCTGCGCGACAATTTATGTAAATTTGACCACTTACTCGATTTTTTTGTAGCGCGCAAAGTTTCTAAGTCACCAAAATTGGTTCACGGTAAACCTCAAGTGTGGCACATAATTTTTCATTCTTTTTCAACGCTGATTCACGCGGTGATAACTGTTTTTGGCTTTGGTAGAAATTTAACGCAATAACAGCCAAAAATATGGTCATTGTAGTTTAAAAAATCACGTTTTTTTAACACTGTGGTTATTCAACCATTTTTGTCGTTTCTTGCGTTTGCTACGAGTGCAATGGGTGGAGATAGGTACCTACAAAGCAAAAATATGTCGACTTAAGTGTTTACAAAATATGATTTACATAACACAAGCCCCCTATTAGATAGAATCCACTACTGAGTTCTACAACCAAACACACTTAGACTTCAGTCACAGGGATCTGACCTTGTTTTAATGCCCAATCACTAACTCGACTGAATGCAGAAACGACAAAAATGGTTAAATGACCACAGTGTGAAAAAAACGAGATTTGTTTTAAAAACAATGACCACATTTTATTGCGTTAAATTTCGATCAAAACCAAAAACAGATGTAACCACGTGAATCAGCGCTGAAAAACCATGACAATTCATGTGCCACACTAGGGGTTTGCAATAATCCATTTTGGCGACTTAGCAACTTTGCGCGCTCGCTGAACGGGTTGTGCGGAAAAAAAAAAAAAAAAAAAAAAAATCGAGTGAGGGGACAAATTTACATCAAATTTCGGGCATGTAATTATTGAGTTTGTGGAGTGAGGGGTAGATGATTCAGCACTCAATATAGACCGGTCAGCAATAGACCCCTTACTCCACGAACTCAATAATTATTGTAAGCCACACATGAAATTCACATTAGAAACTGAAGAAAACAACCAACTACCCTTTTTAGATCTTAAAATAATAAGACAAGAAAATGGTAACATTATTACAGACTATTACCAAAAACCCACTTATTCTGGACGCATCATTAATTATCATTCCCACCAACCTTATCAATACAAATACAATACGGCCAAAAATTTATTCCAACGTAGACTAAACTTATCAGATCCACGATTCCACCCCAGAATTATTAACGAATGCAAAACAATATTACTAGCCAATGGTAATCCTCTAAAACTCACAAGAAAACTCATTTTCCTCACACAGCAACTCACTACTACTACACAACCACCAACCATGCCAAATAACCAACAATCATCAAACACAAACCAACCGCTCCCGATCTATCAACCCCCAAACCCATCTACTACCTTTGCTTCATTGAAATACATTGGATCCACATCACCAGTCATTAAGAGAAAACTCAACACCAACAGCCCAAATACAAAAATCTCCTTTTATAATCCCCCAGTCAATAACAACAAAAAGCTCTTCAGCCAACCTAAAGACGCGATAAAAAAAGAAGAAATTAGCAATATAGTTTATTCTGCCAATTGCCAAGACTGTGACTCAATATATATAGGTGAAACAAGACAATTAGGTAGTGAAAGAATTAAAGGACACATACGAGACAACAATAAAGCATTACTAAACAACAGCTCCAATCCTGATGATTTTATCTACGCCACAGCCTTTGCCAAACACACAGCCACACTTAAACACAACCCACATATCAAAGATTGTAAAATTAAATGCATTGAGCTCAACTTTGAAAGAAGAAAAACCAAAGAAATGGCGTACCTACATCTTAAAAACTCACTACTCCATGAACTACAAAAGAGACGTCAAATGATTAGCCACAACATACCATAGACAAATTTGCCCAAGCGCGCAACGCGCAATTTCATCGTTTGTCTGCATTTTTTACTCGGACAATAAGAGAAAGTAAAGGGGGAGAGCTCAACTCGTGGACCACCCTGTATTATGGAAGTACGAGATATGACACCGAAAATGCTTTATATTGAAAGAAAATGTTCCATATCTTCTGCCTACTTCCATACTTCAATAAATCGGCAATTGAAATTAATAACACAGAGAAAAACCATAGGCCAAATCAGTCACAATGAATACGAACTGACGTGGATACTGATGACGTATAAAGAGGTTGTTATCGAGGGATTGAACCGTGGAAAGGGAGAGTTAAGTAGGTAATTATACAAACATTATAGAACACTAAAAAGAGAGGACGTCTCTGATTGGAAAGATGACACTCGGCGGAAGAGGCGAAAGTGTGTCAAGGAAGTTACGGAGACATCACAAGTTGAGTAACCGGCTGAGCAGTCAGAATGCGCTGTGAGCGGTCTGACGGCGAGTAGCGATCAGAGTCGTAATATACTCGTAAGAAAGACACCGCATCTACTCGTATGATGGGTACGTCCTACAGGTAAACTTGATCACAAGACGCTGTGAAATTACGTTAAAACTACTTTGATGGGAAACGAAAAACGAAACAAGTACGATCTTACAAAATAAACGACCACCCTCCTGTCCAATGCATTCATAATCAATCATGATTTCCTCGTCTCTATTTGGCACTATGATCAACTACTAAGTATCAACGACAAATACACGAATAGGTCATCAATGATTGATCAAAAAATGGTAGGTATTACAGCGAAGACCGTTATGGAATGATCCAACCATCCGTATGACCGTTTCTGCCCATCGTCCAGGAGCCTTGTAAGGGGAATGTTTACTGAGTTTTCGAACATGAGTACCTTGAGCTCTTTACGGAGGGGCTAAAAACGATTTAGTCGGACTGTTATTGGTTTTTGCTAATTTCTTCTAAACCCTTATATTAAAAAACCCGTAGTCATGCAGCATGGATATATGAGCGAATTTTGGAATAAATAACTTGTTCTGTGCAAAATTTCTTCATTTTATTGGTTTTATTAATAACCAATTTAGTAGATATCATTTTTTGCCGAGAAACACCTCAGTTTATAGATTTTTCAACGCTGAACACGATGGTGAAGTCAGAATTTCGGTATCTCATTCCGTTAACAGATTAGAGCAGATGAACCCTGAATAACATCTCAAGTAACAACCACAATTTTTCATCTTCAAACTGCTCCAGTTTGAGAACGGAATAAGATGTCGCAATTCTGATTTCACCATCGTGTTCAGCGTAGAAACCCCTTCAAAATGAGGTGTCGCTTGTCAAATTTTCATTTTTGGAGTTTATGGGTGATCCCCCTTAAAACTCCCCTAAACCCTCTAGATTGCCAAGACAGTTTTTTGTGCAACATTGTACTTTTTATCTCAATTCTATCGAGAGTTATCGTCTGGAATGACACACAGATAAATAGCTACCTATATAAATATATATTTACATATGATTTTTGGTGTCTTTTGGCAGTGAATTCAGGATGGTCTGAAACAGATTTTGGTATAAACATTTTTAGGAAATTCGAGTTCTAAAAATTTTGGACCGAGAACGATACCTTCCTTTTCTTCGAAAATTCGCTAAAAACACGTCACGTATCATAATATGTGTACTAATACATAGAAATATTTCGAGTGTGTAAACATAACTGCATTATACCAAAACCTCAATTTTTCTACATTTTGTCACATGTTGAGAAATGTTACCTTCTTTTGACCGCCTGTATCTTTGTTATTATTGATGTTGAGGGATTCTTACTGACGGTCAAACTAAATCACACACACTCATTTGTTATTATTGAGCCAAAATACTTTTGACCAGTGAATTTCGAGGGAAAATTAATGCTCATCAGCGTGGTTTTTCCGGACTTTTGCTAAACTACATGGTTCAGAAGATATGAGTAGAAAACCAATAATAGTCTGGAAAAAGTCAACCCCCCCCTTTCACTCCGTAAAGAGCTCAAGGTCCTCATGTTCGAAAACTAAGCAAACATACCCTCTACCATCTCTACCCTTTACCTCTTACCCAAACAATCCCTCAAAATTCCGTTAACTTGAGTCCAGCGCACCCCGATTTTCTGGACTATAAGTAGTTGTCCCGGACTACTAGAATGTAAGTGGAATGCAATGCCGAATAAGAAAAAAATCGTAGACTGATTATATTTAGGTTCATATTATGAACGGACGCCACCTCATACCGATAGGTACGTGAAAATTGGAGGTTGTCAAGGTCGGAATTTCGTTGTTTCAACCTCACTCCAATGCCGGATTGTGCGCCCTTGAGGAACCCCCTCGAGCCACATTTCGGCTCCAAATTCCAAAGGCCTAAAGAGCTCCTGGAAAGATCCTCAAGATCCGCAAATATGAGCGATGCGGGAATAGCCTGGAATCGGTGAGTCATGGTTAGTACTTTCAGCGACATCTCGACTGAATTACGAGTAAATTCGACATTTTTGAACAACTTTTCACTCTTGACGGACACAAATGCCTCCGACCCCTCCAACCGGTTTTGAATCTAAACCAGTATATTCTGGACTTGGAAATGGCTCTTAGAGACCGACGGCATCGATGAAGCATAATGAGATTGGCGTTTAAAATACAAACCTCGTTATGTCTACATTTATACCTATTACTCGTATGAAACTTTTCGGGACTCGATAGTTTCCGGTATATGATTTAAAGAGGAGGTTCAATGTCTGGATGTCCTAAAGGGGTTAGTGGACTGGTACCAGACCTCCGGACCGAAATGGAGACATCTTCATGTTTACCGTAGGCTGTAGGATGGATGGGAGGCCAGGGGCTAAGACCTCTCAAAGAAGCATTCTGGCCTGGGGACGTAGGCCGTTAGGCCAACCATCCACGTAACGAATTATCGTTCAATTCATCGAACGATAAGCAAAACGGTCAGACTTGACGATAAATCGAAGCGTTTATGTGGAGCAAATCGTATGATCTCCAGGCTTGTGCAGTCGAAATCGTGTGTGCCGGGCAGGTTTCGACCTTCGATATCTTTTACGACCTCCCTGTAGCTAAAAACCGCAAAGTTGCCGAAAGTCTTCGTGGGGATAAATGGCAGGTCTCATAACTGTATTCATTTTTCGATTAATGAGACACCAAAGCAAGTAGGTTTTGGTACACAGAGGTATCCATCTATAATTAGTAGCGAGAGTCAGCTTGTTCGGCAGTCAGCTCTTGCAGAAGTTTGGTATGTGTGTACAGCTTCCTTTTGAGTAGCCACTCATTAGTAATGAGTAGCCATTCACGTAACGATTTATCGTAATATTAGCTCGTCGTACTATAAATCCTTGAGATTTGATCTGCACAGTTAATTCACATACACGAATCGATGAACTCATGCGATTTTCCTCCTGCGGTGTCGTGAACGATGTGGCTTCTGTCCATTCTCCTTTCTTGAGTTTAGTTCTAAACATCCTCACAATCATGGCATCATCCGTTGACGATGACGCCATTGCTCTTATTGGTATTTTGTGTGTAATAAGGAATCGTGCCAACGATAGGAAAAAATCTAGAGTGGGGTGTAATGAGTCATTTTATTATACCTATTCACACATCGGCGATCGGAGAATGTGTGGCGAAGATTATGCCGAGGTGAATCAGATGAGGTACTCGTATTTTTGGGCAGTCAGGCAGCACGGAAGGCCTTTGCAGCGGCCCAAACCAGGTCAAGACTGGTAGGTAACGGAAAGCTTGGGGATAATTATACGAAATGTCGCAATGAGATGAAATTTAAGCTGATTGACTTATTTCTCGAAATTTAGAGGGCTTTTTGCAGCTTGGGGCAGGAGGCTTATCAACTGAAGCTGAGAGTGAATTTCAGCTCCGCATGCGGTAACTAGCGACACGGTCAACTTCGCTTCTAGTCATCTGATTTTGATGAAACATGAACATTTAATGTTTCGTTGGACTTCGTAATGGGTGATGGTGAGTTACAGTAATCACGTTGGCTGGGTGTATTCGTATCCGTGTCATTTTGAAAACAAAATGACACGGAATTATGTGATATTGTATTGGAAACGATAAAGCTTGTTCCACGGTACAGAATCGCTATTCGTACCAATACTGAGTGACTCCATGCATTTCATCCGCCTAAGTTGTGCAAGAAACATGATAGTACGACTTACTCGACCAATCCCAAACATGATTCAATCTGTTTTGAAACACTTAAAACGAATACACCCAGCAAACGTGATTACTGTAACCCACCATCACCCATTACACAGTCCAACGAATCCTAGTGCTTTGGTTCAAAGAAATGGAGCCTAGTTAGCAAACATTGACGGACAATCGCTCGACAACTAGCCACTTCCTACCCCGATGCGACCATTGTGCTACGAGTATATATTTATTTATTTTTTCTGTTGAGCAGGGCCGACCTCCAGTCCGCGTATGATCGACCAACTGGAACTGAATGCAACACCGAAATGGATTAGATTTTTTTCACCTTATTTTTTACAACATTTCGTGTGTGTAAATGTAATTTTACTATCCCAAAACCTGAATTTTTCTGTATTTTTTTCACATTTTGAGAAATTTTACTTTTTTTGACCGCCTGTATCTAGGTTGTTATTAGGGCTAGAAATACTTGTACTTTTGACCAATGCTTTTTAAAGGAAATTTAATGCTCTTTCACGTAAGTTTTCCGGATTATATACACATGGTTGGGAGAAATGAGTAGAAAACCAATAACATTCTCCGTAAAGAGCTCAAGGTCCTCGTTTTCCAAAACTCAGCAAACATTCACCGTTCACCATCCCCAAACAATCCCACAAATGTTTGTCAACTTCTGAATTGAGTCCAGATATGTACCTACAAGGCTCCTGGACTACTAGAGGAGTGACCTAAAATATTGTTCAAATAGATGACCACGTGGTTATTTCCGAATGAAAAGATATTGGGAGGGGGAGTCTGTAACTAGCTCAGTGATGGTTTATAATTCATTTTATAATGGAAAAATTAATCATTTATACAGAATCCATTAAAGCTTTGATTGTACAAAGTTTCGAGTAGTCTTGAAAGATTCGTTTCATCAGAAATTTTTGAGACATTTTCAAAACATCAAAAATCATTTTGAACACCTCCCTATTGACTTAGGGTTATGAAAAGTTTCAAGGATCATCCTCGCTCTCGTCCGAAATCACTCGTAATTTTCTGGCAATTCTAACTGGGCAAGCATAGTGACACGGACAGTGGACGTACTGATTTTTTAAAATTCTATTTCCAATTCTACGCATCTTGAAACGTAGGTAAGCCCACAAATTTTGATCGAACTTTTTTTTTTTATTGGTAAATCAATACCTTGGAGATAATACACCAATATGGGGTTATGAAGTCTGGTCTCAACTGGTCACAACACTGAAATCAGCAGATTGGTTGGACCTCAGCAGAAGTTAACTATTAGTAAGCCTCAGGATGTGACGTGGGTAATTCATGTCTATTGGGGGGTTACCCTGGCGACGAGAGGTTGTGACGTCACGGTCTCTCCACCCACCCGTTCCATGGCCCAACAACACTTCGGTGGCATTTCGACTTCAAAATTAGCTCCACGTTATTTCTGAATAATTGAATTGGGTGTTCATTGAATCGGAGGTGATGGTTTCACAGTATGGCGGATCAAATTCTGAATGTTTACGAGTAGGTGGAATTTTGGTGTCCGCCTGGCATTTGATTTACGTTACGCTCTGATACGCCCACGTGGGATCAGGTTAGCCCACATACAATACACCAACAGTGGTGAGAGGGACCGGGGAAGCGGTGAATGTCGTGAACCCTCCCGAAACGCCCACAAATAAGCGATATTCACCGAGCTATCCGAATCCCATCTCTCCCCGATGACGGGTGGATAGCCGCCCCCGCTCAACGTCTTCTGAGGCCTCTAGCGGTTCGAGGAAACACTTTTCATTCGCAAACGGGCGTCTTTTACACTCGGCGAACACCGCCGTTTACCGAAAAGCTCTGCCAATCCACGGGTATTACCTCAGTAATTACGGCGAATTTAGAAGGCGAGTGAACTTTCTCGATGATGAGAATCTCTTGGCGGTTAGAACGATTAGCGTGCGTTACTCGGTGTGGGTGTCTGACGACTAACGATTTTCCCAGGATGTCTCAGAAGAACGGTTTTGTGAGATCGAGGGTTGTCGTTGAATGTAGAAAATGTTTCAATGTGTCACTGACGGGGAAAGTTGATCGTATCTACGTACTAATTGCGTTTAAATATCATTGACACGAACCTGTTCTACCGCAAAATAACAACAGATGAAATGTGTGGTTATGAGGTCTGGTAGCAATTCCGCGTGGGCGCTGGAAAGGTTCTCGAATCGCCGGTAACCTATTACCAAAATAACCTAATACCACAATCTATCACCAGACGGTCGCTGTTACTCGAAACTAACTCAATACTCACTCAAATAACTTGTCGACCACCTTTCACGCATTCGTTTACCGTAACCTATTACCTGGCATATTCACAGCCAACCTATTATCCCGAATGGCCGGCGATAAAGAGGCCCTCAAAAGCCTTTTTCCCCCAAGTTCTCAAAACAGTTATTCCAGTAATAGGGGTTTTCTGGTAATAGGTTATCTGGTATTACGTTACTGGACAGTATTAGGTTATTTGAAGCCGTTACGTTAAATATTCTCCACCCTTAGTGGGAAGTACTGCAATACTCTTGAAATAGGAACGATAAAGTGGGACATACCTCAAAGTATGTCTCAAGGGGCAGACGTGGAGGTGATTTTCTTCCTCAAAATCCAGGAAATTACAGGGTAGGTTGGTCTACCCAAAACAGGTAGGTACCTTTTATTTATTTATTTGTTTCCTCCATTTTGGTTGCTCACTGAGAATTGCGAGGCAGCTCAATTTAGGTGGTTATCGAAATGGTCCAAGTGGAAAACGGACGACAACTGAGAGCTTAGAAGGCAAGAGGGGGACACCCCCCTGCACCCTATTGAAGTTGAATTTTGAAAATGTTTTATTACAATTAATTTAAATGTGTACAAAATCGATAACTGTGCATTGTACGGCTGAAGCACCTACCTATGAGCCGGAGTTTGGATCTCCTATTAAATGAATAGATACGAGTAGTACACAACTAAGGAGTCACTAAACACTGCTTTAAGCTATAACACTGCTTTAAACATAGCAAAGTAAAACGTACCATTAGAAAGCTGAGTAAATTTGCCAGCACGTTTTTTGGAAATGCAGTTAACGGACAAGTATTCTCAAAATTTTATTAACAAATATTCAATGATTGAACTGCACTTGCGGTCCTTAGGAGTTCGTTTTTGATCGTGAATGTGCAATAGGCGTATGTAAATAAAAAAAGGGCGCTGAATCCGAAAATGTGGTCAAAAGTAGAAAAATGTTATTTTAAAGTGGAAAAAAAAAAAAAAAAAACATGGGCTTTTATGGCGAAAAACGAGGGTTTCACAAGAAAACCTTTAAAAAAAATCATATCCTGGGAACGGATTGAGATGGAAAGGTGCGGTTGGCGCTGTTCTACTCCATTTTCAGTCTAGTTTTACCCATTTTTTTTCTTTTACACCAAGTAACGAACACCCTGTATAGATAGTACACACTAACGATTCACTAAACACTGCTATAACACTTCTTTAAACATAGCAACAAGTACAAACAATAGACAGAAAACGTAGACAATACCACAATTTTCAAAAAGTAGTGTTTTCAATAACCCTTTCCACTATAGAGAAAGAAGGGGATGATTTCGACTGGTCCAACCTACTGGATATGATAACAACGTCGCTGCTCCGCCAAAACCACGAATCTTCAGAACCATCCTCCGTCAAAACCGCGAATCAAGAAAATTTTCATTTTGAGCTAGTAGCATTTTAATGTTCACCACAGCATTTATTATAATTTTTTCAGATTCGCGGAAAAGTAACCATAGTGATTGCTCTCTTCTAGTGGGGTTTAGGAGGAGATGGCCCCCGACCAAAGAGGTCAAATGAGATATTCAACCCAATTTTCGCATTTTTCCCGATTCGCGGTTTTTGGCGGAGGATGGTTCTGAAGATTCGTGGTTTTGGCGGAGCAGCGATTCGCATCCTTTGAAGACGCAACACCCTCACAGCCACATCTTCCTCACAGCCACATCTACGTCTTCCAAAAGTGATTAAACACGTGTACGTACGTGGAACGGTCCAAGCGAAATCGAAACGTGTTCACTTCAGCCCAATCCTTCTTTACACGATTTCAACAAACAAAACGAGAAAATATGAATTTGATAAAATATAAACTCACCCTGACAGGGGCTCCGAAGAGAGGGGCGCCACCCGGTGGATCCTCCCTCTCACTGGACATTTGCGCCCTCGCCTGCCTCTCCCGTTCTCTCAGGCGGTCCCGCTCAATGCTGAAACAAAAATAACAATATAATTTAGCAACTGGTGCAACTAGGCAATTTAGCAACTGGTGTTTCAGCACACAATATCGTCACACATTCAGATTGTATAGTCAGTGTTGCATGGCACGACTGCGAGCGTCATTCGGGGGTCATTTGAAGCTGATCAAAGAGAAAAACAGGAAATTCATGCAACAGGTGGTTGATTTGTTCCAAATGCCGGTCTATGTACTGCTCTCTGATTGGCCTGGGAGGTAGATGACGTACATTGCTTCCCTCTTCCGCTCAATACGACTTCCAAACATCTCTCTTGGAAAAATAATTACTTCCTTAAAAATTTGTTTACCACTGTTTTAATTATTCTGAAGGCGAGTTCTTCTCAGGAAAAAAAAAAAATTAAAAAATCTCTGTCATTCCCTATCATCATCAAGCCTAAAATCGAAAAAACGAAATCGAAAGACACGGTATTCAATAGAAATGAGGACAGTGTTGGAAATACCAAAGCTCTTTTGCAAGATTTGAATTGTATTAACTAATAATGCAAGTGAAAAAGCACATTATAATTTGTGTTGCACAACCAATAAATATCAGTTGTAATAATATCAGAGAAGAGAGAAATATTATTAGCACCTTGTTGAACAATCGTCACTGATATATTAGAGATGGACAAAATAACGGTAATGAAATGAAACGTTTTATTTATACAAGCCTTCCGGCGTGACAAGGTTGAAAATAATACTATTTAGCGAGAACAGTGACAGTGAGAAGATAGAACACCAAAAAACCCCTCATTCAAGAAGAAAACTCTAGTACGAATACAATTGCTCACGAAGAAGAAGTTTCGTGTCCTGAAGGGCAAATCGTGTAGGGCAAATATGTCGTGAAGGGAAATCAAATACAGAAAGAAATAAAATAAAGAAATAAAAACGCTCGTCTCGACGAACCGGGCAACTACATACAAAATTACAAATCGTGTCAGCTTCATGGAACTTGCTCAATGGGCAGTCAATTTGATTAGTACGAGTAAATTTAACAGAGAAGCCTGGTATACCCAATTTGCGGAAATGGCTTCCGGAAAGTCGTACTTGGCCAAGCAGCCTTTTGACGCAGATTCCTAGGTCAGGGGTGCTTCCTCGATCAGTTGAACGGGGATTAAAGAAGAGGTCTCTACGCGATCCGCATCTGACTGTTTCCAAAAACCCTCAATTCCCTTCAAGAACCCAGTTCTATCAAGGCTCTCCACGTCCTGAGAATACCATGTCGCACCCTCACCATACATTTGAAAATGAAGGCTGAATAGCGTGGAGAGCAATACGGCGGGAAAAGTAAAGCAAAGGACTAGCCCAAGCTGCACAGCCTGGACCATCAACCCAGAGCTAGGCCAACCATCTTCACCTCCAGGCGAGGCAGTGCCAACTCGGACGAAGTACTCAGGCGTGTTAATGACAGAAACAATAATCACATCGCTCATTTGATGCAATAGCGTCATTACTCCAAATTTCATGCTTCGGGGTAATCGAGAAAAAAAAACCATTTCAACTTTGAAATATTCCGCTACGAATTTCACGAATCGAGGATTCCGAGCTTTAAAAACTGGCTTCGTGGCATTCGCTGAAATGTTTTTTTTTCGATTACCCCAAAGCATCTAATTTGGAGATATTACACTACCGCAGCAAATGAGCGATATATAGGCCCGAAGCTGTAACCTCTCTGAAGCAAGGCATCCACGTTTCGATTTGTTGTCCGACTTAGTTGGATAGTCGAATCTACTCACGATCCGATTTGCTATTCAACCACCCATCCAACTTCAGTCCTACTCTCTTTTCATGAGCCGAAAAATGTATCACGGAAAAATAAGGAATAGAAAAATGGCAGCATTGTGCGTGGTAGCCTGTATTTGTTGATCGCGTGAACTATATGAACTACAAATATGAACTCATGAGGAATATGTAGCATTTACGTATGAACAATGAAATTTTATTCTTATCTTGAACATGTCTGCACACAATAAATGCAATTTAACTAGAAATAAAAGTTGCTAAATATTATTGATGAGGATGATTAGAAAAACTACCTCACAACTCTACTATCACGCTTTTACTGGGAAAAGGTGGTCCATTCACTGACCAAAAACATACCGTCATGCGTGAATGTTTAACTGCTTAAAAACGCCTTGTAGCAACTTTACGGTTTTTGACCACTGTAAGGTCATAATATGAGGATCTGAAGTTCAGCTGTAAAATATCACCAAAACTACTCGGAAAAGTGATATCAACCTGACTGTGATTTCATCGAACGTCTTTGTACTTGGTGATGCGGGATTAATTAGATCGCGTATCGTATTATTCATATCCGTACCCACGTGAACCCTCAAGTAAATGCTCCATCGTACTTGAGAAATATTACACAAGTTGCGTTTTGAATTGAAACAAACATCGGTTCTTCGCTTGAGATTTGATTTCCGCGAAGTGATTTAACGCTACGAGTTGAATGCATTCCGGCTAATTATTTGACAATACGTCGAGCTGAGAAATTTGTTGGGCTCTGCCGCCGATCGCTCCTTTGTCCGAGAACTGAAGGGTAAAAATAACTTGCAAACACTCAACTAACTCCTTAATAATGTAATAAACAATCCTCGTCGCCATTAAAAATAACGGTATTAATCAATCCCAAACATGACTTGAATGAATTTTTATTTATTTATGTACATATATTGATATCAGTATGTTGCCCACAAGGTACGGTTGGACATCAATGTTTGTCTGGTCACATGACAAAAAGCATTGATACTCGTAGTAGCTCTGAAGCTAGTTCTTAGCTCTGGACGACGTCGATAAACTCCAAAATGAAGGGTCGAGGGGAAGAACGATCATTGTCAATTTTTTTACTTTTTGGGAATTTCAATTTTAATGTTTGATTACCCTTAGGATGACTTCAGGTGAAGATTTTGAGTTAGGAAAAAAAAAAAAAACATTTTGGGCTTCAAATATTTGTATTCATGGTTGGGAAAAGGAATATTTAAAAATGTTATAATTTCAGAAGGAAAAACGTGGAAAAGTCCTTGACCTTGATCGGTATTTCCCGTCACAGCTGCCAAATTTTAGTGAATGTCCAATGTCATCAGTCTTCTTCTATTGGTGGTCGTCAAGGTACTCCACTTCGGCTTCTCCCGTGTCGTTCTCTTGAATATCAAGTTCTTCATAAGAATGTTGAGCTTCTGAGTTTATCAAAAATTGCTGCAAGTGCAGTAAGGCATCAAGTTTCGCTTTTTTTATTGGCAGGGGGCCGCTGCATGTAGCGTCAAGAGTTGCATCTTGGTTCCTTTTTCTTCTCAACTGATTAGCAGTAAGTGCGTTAATAGCAGAGTTAGAGGGGCCATTATATGATGATTTATGGTGTGAGAATCGACGCTCATTGCTATCAACCATCATGAAACGAATTGGTCTTGTTGCAACTGGGCATTTCGTTGGATATGCACCTGCTAGAAATTTGGTCCTCTTGGCCTTTTCCTATACTTCTTTTTTAACTCGTAGAACTTACCAGCTTTCCGTTTGTGCAAATCGTGCTCAACTATTTTATTTTCTTTAGAGATTTCTTCAGTGTCTTCATAGTTTCAATATCAGTGTATGTGGCCATTTGGCTTTCAAGGAGTTTTATTTCCGATTTGTATAGGTCGCATCCGCTACAGGTGTCTTTGCACGGGTAGCTGAAAGATATGTTGAAATTTTGTTAAAAGATTTCACGAAATGTTGTAAGACCCAACTAGGTTTTCAAGATTTTCGCTCATATACATTCTGTGTAGTTTTTTTATGTCCAACTCTTCAGCGAGGTATAATTTTGATCTGGCTTTTGTCCAGTTTTTGAGAAACTATACAGCAAAACGAATCGATCAAAACTAAACTAAACAATGAAATGAACACAGGGGGAAGATACGGAGGGAGCTTTAAATGTGGTCATTGATCCCTCTTCCCAGTCACCGCGCGGACCTTGATCATTCGTGGCCGTCACAGGTTTTTTTCTGCCTTCATTTCCTTGAATACCTCGATCATTTTTCCCGGTTTCGATTAATATAATAACAGGCTACCACTAGATGACAATATCATTTTCGTTAAAATATTGATATTGATCGTTCTTCCCCAAGACCCTTCAAATAAGATGAAACGAAAATGCGTTGCACTAGTTTCGTACAGAGTACCAACAACGATTATTGATACAACAATCAATTGCATCAAGGTTTAGAACAAATTGAAATATCTAAATATCGAATCCAAGTACCACAGTATACAGATACAGGCACCGATCAAGAAATCGGACAAACGTTGGAGAATTCGTGTCAACTCGATGCAATTCGAATGCCACCTCCTGTTCGAAAAATCGATGAATAGCGTGAGAACGGAAAATGAGAGAAGTACAACGATGAAAGATGCCAATAGCTATGGGCATGAATCAGTATTACCGTAGAACTAACGTAATTGCAGTTAATGATGCGGTAGGATGGGGGGGGGGGGGGGGTAGCCTTCAGGATTTGTCCAACCGTAACTAACACAAATCCTGTGGAACTGATCGGTCATCGAGGTGTCGGTATGAAATAAACCGCATTGCCGCCAGACCCGCTGAAGTCAATCGAAGCGGAGTAATAAAAAGCACAGGAATGCAGAATGCTGAAGAAACGAGAGAAAATGAAACGAGAGACGGCTCGGCATCCGTAGAAAGTTGGTGATATCACCGGCGGCAATGAGCTGCCACATTAGGGACATTTTACCGATAACATCTAAGTGATTTGTTAACGTGCGAAGTCGGAGGAGCCCCTTTCATGTTACGAACGGGAAATCGATGGTAGAGACCGAGTAAACACGAGTACTCTGCGGACACCACCTAATAGTCCTCGATATGATAACGGAAAACAAGTATTTATACTCACACAAACGTATTCATCATTCATTTCTACGCAACAACTACCAATTCCGGTATACCGATCTATAGGCGGGAAGGATTCCCAATACTACAGTTAACCCACCCCCCTCCACTGGTAAGAAGTACCCGCAACATGTAGATGATGCGACGTGGTGTTTAATATAAAAACGAGTCAATTTCTCACTTGCATCGCTCCAGCCACTTCAATGCTCTTTCAGCACTAAATTTCCTTTAAAATGCATCGTTCAAAAGTATTTTTGACCCAATAATAACCAAGATGGCTGTTGGAAAAAGTAACGTTTCTCAAAATGTTCTCAAGTGTGCTTTGTCAAACAGGTAGAATGTAAATTTTTCCTGGAGTGTTAGTGACTCCTGGAGTATTAGTATTAGTAATGGTAAATTCCGCAATTTTCATCGCGAAGACATCGTTCGCCACTCGTTGGAAACCTCTTGATTTATGTGAAAGATGTACACATCTCAAGCCACCAATTTCCCCCTCCTTACGCACCTGGCTACGTTCCTAAACTAATTTGATCGAACTATAAACAAAATTTTTGTTTGGCAGAAACTTGAATGCACAGGTTTCTATTAACGATTTCCAACAAGACCGAATGACGCTGTTGAAACTAGGAAATACCTACTCCTTATTTCTCGTGAGACTAGCACTCTTATCACATTTGATTATTGTCATTTCTTACTCAGTTTCAATTTTGTTCAATATTAACGTAAATTAGAGTGTGAATGAATTCGATTGAAAGTCTCAGCAGCGTATCAGAAACTCCATTCAAGTAGAAGTATCAGCCAAGTACAGAACAACGACTCCTCAACATACATTTCATGTACCTGATTGGGTTGATAGGTTTCAGCCCAGCGCATTATTCGATTTATGGAGATATACAGTCAGATTCGACCAATAGGTTGACAAAAACGCTCGGAGGAACTTACAGGTTGTACTCGCATCTAAGCGGATTACGAGGACCTCCGATACGCCTCTAGACCACAAGTTCCCTCTTTGTGGGTGAAGCAGTTGAGATAAGAAGGTCGCAGTTACGGTTTGATAACTTCACTGCCCGCGGCCCGGTCTGGGCTGTAGGACTCATAAAACCACCTTTTGAAAGGAGTTCACTTCAAGGATAAAAACCCATTAGCCAAGTTCAAACTCTGTCGGATTCGGCGAATTAGTTGGTGGTCGGTTCTGAGGAGAAAAGGAGGTTGCGGGGTCCGAGTTTCGTCTCGAGGGTTTCTCGGTGTTTACGAGGAATTTCACACGGGTCATAGTTGTCGGATCCTACAGTTTGAAGCAGTTTGTTCATCGGCGGAGGTCGCTGAACGGATTTAGGGCCGGTTTATCAACGTCATTTAAAGAGCCATTTAGGCGGATCTTTCCACACTATCCGGGTTGGCGTGTAAATGGGCCTTTATCAATCCTCATTTAGCGCTAAACAGGCGTATAGATTTATCTGGTCCTAGGACGGTCAGATAATATTTTAAACGGATCATTAGCGGCTTTGACTGGTGCTTTCTTCTTCATTCTCCGAGTATAGTTCTAATTTGTGGGAATCACTACTCGTCAGCAGTGACGACGAAGATGCTGCTGCCACGGAGTTTGTCAAGTGAAACCCTCTTGAGAACAACAAATTTTATGATGTTCAAGCTTTGATGAAGAGACAAAGTCCTCCAATGACAATACAGTTTTATGCTCCTCGTGAACAAACTATTGCCATCAAGTTCTTCGCCCTTGGAACGAAAGATTTTTGCAGAGTCAGCAAAAGTTGGATCGCCGGATCAGCTCGACAATTAATCAACACGCCAAATGACAATGATTGATGATTTCACTGGCATGACGGTCAACACCGATCAAATATCAAAAAAATAAGTGAGTACCACCGAAACTGGGGACATAGACCACGTGAGAGGTTCTTTCCGTGTTTCTGTCTTTATTGAATGGATTGGTATTGGATATTTCCCAGCGCTATCCTTGCACTGCTGGTCAGCATCCCCTCCCAGTTGACGTTGATAAACGTATTTACCAGTTGGACGAGAATAAATTATGTCTGTGGTTTGAGCTATCCGCCCGTTCAACTTGGTAATTGATGAAGCGGCCCTTGGACGTCACTTTTATCCTCAATCCATCCAATAATTTAGCGGTCAATCAACCGTTGGGTTCATTGCGGAGAGGAAGATTTAGACGTAAAGGAGATGTGCGGTTCGCCACAGATTCGTGCCCCATTTCTCAAAAGTACTGATGTTATTAGCGAATATATTCCCCCTCACCGGGAAAATAAACTCCATCAAATCTAATAATGAGAATCTACAACATTTTAATGCGAATATGTTGGTGTGGTTATAATCAGAGAAACAAATCAAGTTGAAAGTTTCAACTGTTAACTATCAAACGCTAAAGATTGATTATCAAATTATTTGAGCTGTATGGACAGTTTAGTCTTCTGTCACAGGATGTATTATTTAATTCATTTCTTCAAGTGAAGTCTTCATGGGCGTAATCCCTGCAAGACGAGAAGCTATCGATTGAGATCATCAAAATTAAGGTAGAATAGCACGAGTAAATGACGTAAACATTTATCGGTTAATGGAAAAATGTAGGAAATTGTATCTACTTTATTTGTACATAATGAATTTTGCGAAAAAAGCATAGGTTTCGAGATATAGGCGAAAAACTAGAAAATGTTCGTAAATTTTATCAAAAAGAGCAAAAAAAGACAAGTTCCGGGCAAAACTTCAGATTTGAGTTCAGCGACCGGAAAAACATCAAGTGTAAGAAAATCAAAACTGGATCAAAACTTTCGTATGAACCCCGTTTTCAGAGCTAATATGACTAGGCTAGGCTACTATGCTAATCCAACGATTTGGCAGCATGTCCGATTATGTCGTTAGATGGATGTGAATACCGACTGCTCAAAGTGGTATTATTGTACTATTAGGTTTAAAATTCAAGAAAACATTGTAATAACAATCAGAATGCCCTCCCTCAACTGTTCGTGGTATTCGTGGATCTGTCGGTGGTCTACAGATGAATGGATGTTTCAGCTCGCCGTTTCGGGTGCAGACGTCTTCACTCAGTGTTTCGATGAGTGGTGAAATGTCAAGAAGCACTTCTTTGCCCTTCGAGGCGGAATCTACTGAAGATTAGGGATGGGTATCGAATACTCGATGTTTTTCTTCAAACATCGATGTATTTCTTCCAATGTTCATCACACATCGATGCTTTTTCCTTTCTCCCAAAATACCTATACTTACAAACCTAGTTTACATTTCAGTATGTAATTGCATTATTTCTGTGCCCTGTTAGAACTGACTTTTATTACTTATTTTATGTCTTATTTATTAATTTTTTGAATTAATTATTGATTTGTTTAATTTTTTGTAAATAAGGACAAAAATTACCAAAGAAATTGACAGCTAGGTAGGTACTTGTACTAAGTTACGCCTACAGTAGGTAAGGTATTTTCGTAAAAATCATCGAAGTTTTTTATACTATTTTTCAAAACATCGATGTTTTTCAGACAAATGTTTTTACCCATCCCTACTGAAGATACGGTTTACCGCTTTACCGTTTACCCATTACGGTTTAGCGCTTAGGGAACGGAAGATGATCCCGTGGATATTTGTAAGGAGAGTGTCCGGTACTAGTAGAGTGGAGGGTACGTTTTCATGCTTCAAATACTATACAGATGCCCAGACGTTCGATTTATTGAATGATGCCGGTTCGGGGAATCAATTTGCGTGGAAATATGGCGGAGAGACGGAAGGTGAATTCAATCGGGACGGTTATTCATGAAAGTCCAATCCAATGGGTAAACTACAGACCTGTACCTGTACACTGTTGAACAGAATTCGTATTGAATAACTCATATTACCGAGAAAATAAATCGACGGCTCTACTCACTCGGTAACTTGAACGGTAAACGGACTTGAAAGGTCAATGCCGTACAGTTTACCGTATCACACACCTCGAACACACGTAAAATTGTTTTTACGATCATCAACTGATACTGAGGTCGGAGGCTCGTAGTCCAATACTAGGAATCCAGCCAATTTGACCGTCTGCAGTAAATTTCGTTTTCGTTCGGGAATAATTGAGGCGTTTAGAACGATGTGTATCTCGATCAAAATTCGAACAATATTGTTATAAAATAACGTTAGACTCGCAATGACAAACCCACATTCACTTAACCCACATTTGATGTGGAAAGTTACGTAACTTCCTGAGCTACGGGTGTGTCTACCCTGAATCCGTCGCCGAGGTTGGCGGCATTCTTCGCAACGGACGAGATCTGAAGGCTCATGATGTACCTACTCGAAGCTTCTCAATATTCAATTCAATTCGGAACTGATCATTCGGAGAAAAACGCAAAATGCACCATTTTCAAGGTTTCAAGGTTTGGTGGATCTCATATGAAAAGATAGTTTATTTCTCCGAGATCGTATACTCGAAGAAATAGGAAATAAGAAGAGGCGACGGCGTGTAAACGAAGGATGATGCACAAGTGTCATTACATCAATGTGCGTGATATGCAATTATTAATAATTATTAATATGAAGTCTTCAGTTGTTTAAATGGAACGGAATGTTACATTTTAGGGACAAACCAGCGTTGCATTTCACGCACATTGATTTCACACACAATTATTGTGAGTTCTAACGGTTCAATTTTTATAATGCTTTTTGTAATAACCATTTTTAAATATACTACTACTACCTATACAAGGTTTCATTTCCTGAAGGTGACTCTTATAGCCACAGGCTAGGAATCGATTCTACAGCTGATTTCAGGTCGACAATGTCCTGTAGCAATTTCTTTTTACTCAGCTAAAAAATAGATTTTTTTTTTTCAATTTTAAGATTTTGTTTCGTGTTTTTCGAAATTTCGCCCATAACTCCCTTAATTTACATAAAAATTCTAATCTAATTACGCCGTAAGAAAGAAAACAAAATTTTTTTGATTCGCCAAAACGGGTAAAAAATCTACTTGAAAAAGAAAATTTGTGAAATCTTAGAAAGTGCCACTTTTTTCAAACGCTCATAGACCCGTATAATCCGGCACAATAATTTTAGCCCGTAGTCCTAAATTTTGCGCCTACATAATAATATTATGAGCTTCCCATTGCAGTTTTATGAGCTTTCCAATGGTGTAAGCAAAATAATGTTCTAAAGCAGTTTTGAGGTAGAAAATGACGTTTGAATCAAGAAAATCCACAGTCATGCGGCATGGCTATAAGAGCGAATTTTCGAAGAAATAATTGGTTTCATGTAAAATGCCTCCAACTCAAATATCAACCACGTTTCTACATCTTCAAAGTTCTCCAGTTTGAGAGCGGGATAAGATGTAGCAATTCTGACTTACCCATCTTATTGAGCGTGTAAAAACCTTTTAAATGAAGTGTCATTTGTCAACTTTCATTTTTTTTTAGTGAACCCCCGCCCCCTCCAACACTCCACAAAACCCCTCTGAATTCCGGTAATGACTCCTCCGTGCACAAACTTGCACCGCTCATCGATAGAAACGGGTCACAGTTCAAAGACGAAGGGACATTTTGAACACCTACAGATTTTAGGACTGCAGGCTAAAATTGTCGTGCCGGATTATACGGGTCTATGAGCGTTTGAAAAAAGTGGCAATTCTTACGATTACACGAATTTTCCTTTTCAAGTAGATTTTTCACCCGTTTCGGCGAATCAAAAAAAATTTGTTTTTCATTAGAGCGATAGGAAATTTTGTTTTCTTTCTTACGGCCTAATTAGATTCGAATTTTCATGTAAATTAAGGGAGTTATGGCTATTTTAGTGTGATAAAGTCGAAAACACGAAAAAATCTTAGAATTGAAAAATTTCCACTTTTTAGCTGAGTACAAAAAAATTGCTACTGGACATTGTCGACCTGAAATTAGCTGTAGAATCAATTCCAAACCTGTGACCGTCACGAAATGAAACACCCTGTATAGTCATTTTTGGACATTAGTTCTTATATGTTTTACAAATGAATGCAGTTGCAGTTGGCTGCCTACCTTTATTATACCATTAGAACACACAAAAGACGAGTGAAAATAGAAACAAGTAACGCACAAGATGAGAAATACCTAGTGATTTTATGACGCAAGGCCGGATTTAGTCGAAAAACACGAAAACAATCATAACTCTCTAACAGATAGAGATATGACACTCGTTCAGGAGGGTTGTACTACGTTTTCAATGAGGACTAATAGAAAATGTTTTGTCACTTATCCGGTCCCTGTATAGTGTAACATATCAACATCACCACACCTCGACAAAACACAGACAAACGTGAAATCCTAGCGATAAACATAACTTTGATTTCGTCAAAATGAAATTTCAAGGGATCTCGAGGCATTGGCCCCCGTTGAGAATTTCCTCTAAACCCCAGCGGCACTTTTGCCTACATAAAATGTATTATTATGCGGAAAAGTAAAAAAGAAAAGAAAAAACCTTGTATCGTTCATTTTCATTTCCTCTATTGAATTCCACCGATTTCGATTTTTAAAAACAATCAGCGGTCAGATGGATCGGCCTCTAAATGGGCCTCTATTAATTTAATTGGGATCCGACATCTACTGCGGACCGTGAAAACACTGTATCGCCTATTCATTTCTGATTCCTTCCAACCCAATTCGACGGTTATTTAGCTCATCTCAAGATACGAGCCCGTGAGATTCAATACGATCGTGTAATAGATACGAAAATGCTGTGTGATGATGTAATTTAATTTCAACTCATACTCTCCAAATTGAAAGAGGACAAGTTTGAATGATAATGACAGTGGTTATGAATATTTAGAGCTTGAATTAGAACAAGAAAGATAATTAAATTACCTGACAAGTTCCTCTACTATGCACATGTTTGTATAAATAGTTGCCATCTCATTAGTTCTTGTGCCTTAGCCTTAGATTCGCAATTCGCCGTACTCCGTCTGCCGTTTTTTGTAAGAAAAACGTTTTCAGTAGTATTTTTCACTGTCAATGTATTAATGCAAGCATAATATAACTTTTACATAATATAACATCTTAGCTCCCGTCAGATCGCACTGCTTCAACGATAAACTGACGAGGTTGATACGCACTGAGTTCCACGAGACGATCCTCAACGTTTATTGGACTTTCTTCTCATCCTCTACCAGAGCTTATCTCAACTGATTATGCCGAGTTTCGAGTCGTCAAGCGCATTAGTCTTCAAAGGTCCCGACCCTATCAAACAGTCGAATACTAAGCTGTAGCGCATGGTGATTACGGCAAGGAGTGGAATAAAGTTCGATAAAAATCGACGGGTAACGTTGCAATAAATCGGTGGGGGATGATTTTGAATCGAACGTTGACATCACCACGTGATTCCACGCGAATATTGTTTTGCAAATTTGGTTCATTCGACAATTTACGTGTCTCAGGTGATTTGGGAAATTTCTCGTCGAATCCGTATGTGCAACGAAAAAAGTGGTTTCATATTTATAAAATCGAAATGTTCAACTTTTAACACCTTTTGGTTTATTATCTTCGATAATGAACCATTGGAATCGCCCAAAGAAAAAAAAATTTTAACCCCCCCTCAAAATTTGTTGGTTTACGTTTCAAGACACGTAGATTCAGAAAATCGAATAAAAAAAAATCCGTCCGTCCGCCGTACGCCGTCCGCCGTCCCCCGTCCGCCGTCCCCCGTCCGCCGTCCGCCGTCCGTGGCACTTTGCCCAGTTAGCGTTGAGCTAAAATTACGAAATTTGGTTTCTGGGTTTGGACCAGCCCCACAATGATCCTCGAAACTTTTCATAACCCTAGGTCAAGGGGAAGGGGTTCAAAACGAAATTTAAAATTTCGACAATGTCATATCTCCAAATATTTAACTGAACCGTGTAATTTTTAGTTCACTTTTGAATGACCTGAAAAATTACGAATCTTTTAAGACCAATTGGATTTTTTTGCGACCAGCCGTTCGTTCACAGTGACCGCGCAAAGGTTTAGGAAAAACACTAAACTTTCGCGTCGAAAACGACCGTTATGTGACCCAACCCCCAGACGCCCAGAATAAAACTACCTTTTTGGTTTATTATCTTCGATAATGAACCATTGGAATCGCCCAAAGAAAAAAATTTTTTAACCCCCCCTCAAAATTTGTTGGTTTACGTTTCAAGATACGTAGATTCAGAAAATCGAATAAAAAAAAATCCGTCCGTCCGCCGTACGCCGTCCGCCGTCCCCCGTCCGCCGTCCCCCGTCCGCCGTCCGCCGTCCGTGCCACTTTGCCCAGTTAGCGTTGAGTTAAAATTACGAAATTCGGTTTCTGGGTTTGGACCAGCCCCACAATGGTCCTCGAAACTTTTCATAACCCTAGGTCAAGGGGAAGGGGTTCAAAACGAAATTTAAAATTTCGACAATGTCATATCTCAAAATATTTAACTGAAACGTGTAATTTTCAGTTCACTTTTGAATGACCTGAAAAATTACGAATCTTTTAAGACCAATTGGATTTTTGTGCGACCAGCCGTTCGTTCACAGTGAGCGCGCAAAGGTTTAGGAAAAACACTAATCTTTCGTGTCGAAAACGGCAGTTATGTGACCCAACCCTCAGACGCCCAGAATAAAACTACCTTTTGTCATCTTCCCGGTAAACTATAGTCTAGAAATTTTAACCGTGAGTCGGGGATAGACCACATTGCAATATTTACTCGGTTTCTCATCTGTAAAATTGTTTAAATAATACCTTTTTGTAATAGTACAAATTAAATTTTGATGATGAGCTATTGACTTGAAATTTTAAAAATAGGTCAGAACTGGATCACAGAACTGAATTCACTCGGTTTCTTGTCTGTAAAATTGTTTAAATAATACCTATTTGTTTAAACAAATTAAATTTTGATGATGAGCTAGATACTTGAAATTTTAAATATAGGTCAGAAATGGATGACATTTCAATATTCACTCGGTTTGTATGACATGGTATGAGTATGGTATGGTATATTATTGTATGTATGATTTGGTATAATACAGTATGGTATGATAGGAAAGAAATTCGTATGGTATGGTATGAGTACGGTGAGAATATGGTATGGTGCCGATTTGCAATACAGTCTGGTATAGACAGAAGGGTGATCTGCACAAGGAAGATAATAAACCGTTGTGTCAAGAATTTGCAGAGTTTTTCATCTTCCCGGTAAACTACAGTCTAGAAATTTTAACCGTGAGTCGGGGATAGACCACATTGCAATATTCACTCGGTTTCTCATCTGTAAAATTGTTTAAATAATACCTTTTTGTAATAATATAAATTAAATTTTGATGATGAGCTATTGACTTGAAATTTTAAAAATAGGTCAGAACTGGATCACAATGCAATATTCACTCGGTTTCTTGTCTGTAAAATTGTTCAAATAATACCTATTTGTTTAAACAAATTAAATTTTGATGATGAGCTAGATACTTGAAATTTTAAATATAGGTCAGAAATGGATGACATTTCAATATTCACTCGGTTTGTATGACATGGTATGAGTATGGTATGGTGTATTATTGTATGTATGATTTGGTATAATACAGTATGGTATGATAGGAAAGAAATTCGTATGGTATGGTATGTGTACGGTGAGAATATAGTATGGTGCCGATTTGCAATACAGTCTGGTATAGACGGAAGGGTGATCTGCACAAGGAAGATGATAAACCGTTGTGTCAAGAATTTGCAGAGTTTTTTGGTTTATTATCTTCGATAATGAACCATTGGAATCGCCCAAAGAAAAAAAAATTTTAACCCCCCCTCAAAATTTGTTGGTTTACGTTTCAAGATACGTAGATTCAGAAAATCGAATAAAAAAAAATCCGTCCGTCCGCCGTCCGCGCCACTTTGCCCAGTTAGCGTTGAGCTAAAATTACGAAATTTGGTTTCTGGGTTTGGACCAGCCCCACAATGATCCTCGAAACTTTTCATAACCCTAGGTCAAGGGGAAGGGGTTCAAAACGAATTTTGAAATTTTGAAAATTCCATATCTCGAAAAATTCATATGGAACGATATGTTTTTTATTTCATATTTAGATAGAGTTTGTTCCGTAGAATTTTTTAAGACCATCCGCAGCTTTGTACGACCAGCCGTTCGTTCACAATGACGGCTCAAAGATTGTACCTCACAACACGATCGTGACTCAAACTGTTGAAATACAAGTCCATTTTCATACTAACAAGCTCTTTGGAACATCATATGGCTTAAGAGGGGGCTGCCAAAAGAGCGCCAACTAGTGCGGCGGTGAAAGTTACAACTAGTCAACGTTGACGATGAGCAGCTAGTGAGAGAGGCAACCGGTAGGGTCGTTGTAGGGGTCCTACCTGTATGTAAACCCTTCCTTTTGAAGTATAATCCTGCTATTTGGAGTTTTGCCTCACAAAAAATCACGCATTTTTTTAATTTTGCGCTTTTAGCGGCCGATTTTCGAAATTCTGACGACGCCACTGTCTCCAACACAAAATGTGGAATATTTTGGATTTGGAATGTCTCAATTTCATTCCGAGCTGTGTTGCTTCGACGATTTGCACTTTAGCGGGAAATCGGGAGGAGATCGAAGTTAGTGGCATCTAGCGACGAACCCCTACACTACCTGGACGGCCGCGTCTCTCTTGAAGTTCAAAAAGCTGTCAAATCGCTAACCCATGCGCCGATGACAGTAACTTCGCGAAAAATGAACCGATTTTATTGTTTTAGGGCTTGAATTAAAACGTAGGATCTAAGGATGAAATCCGCCTTGCCAGATTTTCGATAACTCACCATCCAACAAAGCTATATCAGATTAAGAGAGCAATCCCCCTTAGCCGTGACTTTGTTAATTAATTGCTGCTTTCAGGGACATTTTTCTCCAAATATGCCAAGGCTGATCGCTAGAGATTGGTCTAACTTGAAGATTAAAAAAAAAAATTTCGAAATCGGTTCAAGATTCGAGGATTTATGATCCTCGGAAGAATACATTGATTCCTTATGGGAGCAGGAAACATGGCCGACCCGGCAGCCCCCTCTTAAGTGATGTCGAGTTTGTTGTTCTGAGGTGCGTTTCGTGCTACTGAAATGTTGGTAATTTCGAATGTTTGTTGGTAGGTACTTCTTTTATAGAAAAATTATTACCGACGTAGTATTAAAAACCCCAGAATTATATCGTATTAATTAATCATAATTAATAATAATAATTATTAATAATGAATACAAATTATTGATACCTAACAATAAATTATAATAATTTTCTCTAGGTACTTGATAAAATTGTTAATAATTAGTGATAATTGATAATAATAATTAATCTAACATTTAGGATTTTGACATTTAGACCTAGTGATCTAGACAGAAGGGTGATCTGCACAAGGAAGATAATAAACCGTTGTGTCAAGAATTTGCAGAGTTTTTTAAGATATTTTTTGGTTTATTATCTTCGATAATGAACCATTGGAATCGCCCAAAGAAAAAAAAATTTTAACCCCCCCTCAAAATTTGTTGGTTTACGTTTCAAGACACGTAGATTCAGAAAATCGAATAAAAAAAAATCCGTCCGTCCGCCGTACGCCGTCCGCCGTCCCCCGTCCGCCGTCCCCCGTCCGCCGTCCGCCGTCCGTGGCACTTTGCCCAGTTAGCGTTGAGCTAAAATTACGAAATTTGGTTTCTGGGTTTGGACCAGCCCCACAATGATCCTCGAAACTTTTCATAACCCTAGGTCAAGGGGAAGGGGTTCAAAACGAAATTTAAAATTTCGACAATGTCATATCTCCAAATATTTAACTGAACCGTGTAATTTTTAGTTCACTTTTGAATGACCTGAAAAATTACGAATCTTTTAAGACCAATTGGATTTTTTTGCGACCAGCCGTTCGTTCACAGTGACCGCGCAAAGGTTTAGGAAAAACACTAAACTTTCGCGTCGAAAACGACCGTTATGTGACCCAACCCCCAGACGCCCAGAATAAAACTACCTTTTTGGTTTATTATCTTCGATAATGAACCATTGGAATCGCCCAAAGAAAAAAATTTTTTAACCCCCCCTCAAAATTTGTTGGTTTACGTTTCAAGATACGTAGATTCAGAAAATCGAATAAAAAAAAATCCGTCCGTCCGCCGTACGCCGTCCGCCGTCCCCCGTCCGCCGTCCCCCGTCCGCCGTCCGCCGTCCGTGCCACTTTGCCCAGTTAGCGTTGAGTTAAAATTACGAAATTCGGTTTCTGGGTTTGGACCAGCCCCACAATGGTCCTCGAAACTTTTCATAACCCTAGGTCAAGGGGAAGGGGTTCAAAACGAAATTTAAAATTTCGACAATGTCATATCTCAAAATATTTAACTGAAACGTGTAATTTTCAGTTCACTTTTGAATGACCTGAAAAATTACGAATCTTTTAAGACCAATTGGATTTTTGTGCGACCAGCCGTTCGTTCACAGTGAGCGCGCAAAGGTTTAGGAAAAACACTAATCTTTCGTGTCGAAAACGGCAGTTATGTGACCCAACCCTCAGACGCCCAGAATAAAACTACCTTTTGTCATCTTCCCGGTAAACTATAGTCTAGAAATTTTAACCGTGAGTCGGGGATAGACCACATTGCAATATTTACTCGGTTTCTCATCTGTAAAATTGTTTAAATAATACCTTTTTGTAATAGTACAAATTAAATTTTGATGATGAGCTATTGACTTGAAATTTTAAAAATAGGTCAGAACTGGATCACAGAACTGAATTCACTCGGTTTCTTGTCTGTAAAATTGTTTAAATAATACCTATTTGTTTAAACAAATTAAATTTTGATGATGAGCTAGATACTTGAAATTTTAAATATAGGTCAGAAATGGATGACATTTCAATATTCACTCGGTTTGTATGACATGGTATGAGTATGGTATGGTATATTATTGTATGTATGATTTGGTATAATACAGTATGGTATGATAGGAAAGAAATTCGTATGGTATGGTATGAGTACGGTGAGAATATGGTATGGTGCCGATTTGCAATACAGTCTGGTATTTCCCAATTCCCTGATGCTGATGGTGGCTGTCTTGTGTGGTGCTGCTAAATTGGAGAATTAGCATCACCACATTATTCAGCGTGAAAAAATATTGTAATTTAATTTTTCCCGATTTGAACAAACAAAGTTGTCGTCGAAATTTAAGATCCACGATAAAAATCATAGGGAGTATTTTTTAATATATAAATATATTTATTGTCATCAATCGTTTATTTATTGGGATCAAACGTTAAAAATCATGGGGAGTTTTTTTATATATATAAATATATTTATTGTCATCAATTGTTTATTTTTAATTCACACTTTACAGCTAACACGAAGTAATTGTAATAACATATAGCTACTGTAGAATATGCAACTTGAAAATTTGTTTATACTTCAGTTTTTATCATTAATGTTATTTATTTATTCTTTTAAATATTAGTATGTATTCATGTCTTTATTTCGTTCTCAAATAATCTGTTACTCAACACAGATATCCACTGAGAAATTATATCATAGCTTCAGACCACACGCTTGTAGGAAGTTGAATAGGGATATGTACACTGGTGGCAGTTGGGAGCATATTGCGACGTCGAGACTATAAGGTCGTAATAATTCTTCATCCCACTTGTGGAACAATGTGGCTCTTTGGTCGCGTGTCTTGATGCACTCCATAATCAGGTGCTCTGGACTTTCTTCTGTTCGGCAGGTGGAGCATAAGCCATCCTCCTCCTGACCAATACGGTGTAGAAATGATTTGGTCACGGATACCCCGCTTTGCAGTCGTGTGATTTTCTTATAGAAGTGTTTTGGTAGGCCAGTGAAGGATGGATGGGAGTGCCAGGGTGTTGGTGATGTTGAAGGGAACAAGGAGGTGTAGTGTCAGCTAGAATGAGACGTAGAGTGCCATTCCTGCCATCGAAGGAGGCACTGAGTTTTAAACTTGCGATGTAGATCGGAGGGTGGGTATATGGTCCACATATCTGGTGGGTTTGGTTGGCTCGTCGCAGTTTTTGCAGCTCTGTCTGCTTTTTCATTGCCTACCAACCTGTTATGTGCTTTTATCCAGCAGAGTAGTGGCTTGTCGCAAGTGCCATATGATTTCCAAAATATTGCCTTTTTGAAGGGAGGTTAGTGAGAGACAGTTTGGTTAAAGCACTCATGCTATCGGTCAGTATCAGTACTTCGGAATAATGTTGGGTGTTCTGTTTTGCATACTCCAGGGCCTTTAGTATGGCAATAAACTCAGCTGTATATATTGAGGCCTGTTGCCACAGTTTAAACAATTGAGTGTGATCATTTGAGTCGTCAAAGAAGGCACAGCCTACCCCTCCATCAATGACTGACCCATCAGTGTATATGTACAGAGCTGAGGAGTGATTTTGCAGCAGGTATTCCTCCAATCGTGATGAGTTTTGTGAAGCTGTTCTTAGAAAAGTCGTGGGTGGGGGATTTCGCATGGTCAAAAATTTCAAAAAAAAAATCTCTCAGTCATGAAATGAGTCAGTCGCATAAAAATTAGTGTTTAAAATTTGGTTTAGCACCATAAAAGTTATCCTGTTCACAAATAATGTCTGAGGCATCATCGTTGGAAGCGTCGTCCACTTCGCTGAGCTCTAGTAGAACCGACTGGTACTCGGAAGGGGGGGACGATGCGGCAGGACATGGTTGCCAGATTGGCGCACGAAATATGCCAGGTCGCGTTTTTAGGACTATACCGGCAACCTGTCGAATATTAACTGATCGGCGGGCGTTGAACTTGACATGATCACGTGCGTGTTAGTTTGGTAGAAGGTTAGATGGGTGGAGAGGGTACTCAGCGGTGCGCCCCCAGGATTAATGGAAATTTTACTGCGCTTGGCGTACTCTATTCGCCTGATCTGGCAGTAGAGGGTTAAATAACCCAAAATTGACAGTATTTGGGATCGATAAGGCCTTGACGTTGAATTCTTGTTTGATTCAATTGGGAAACGTTGAAAGGAAGCTACCCAGAACAAGGTGTTGTTTGTTGTGGCTGCGATTAGTTGTATTAATTTTTGTATCATACCGTTGTCACATTGTTATTTTATATTCCATCAACCCCAAACACGAAAATTCCTAACGTCCATTCCAACCACCACGTAAATACGCTGGATAATGATTGGGCACCTGACAAGTGTGTCCGTCCGTCGTAGGTTTGTAATGGAGTCTTGCGATTAGTCGGGCATCGCCCGGAGACGAACAAACTTCATAATTGGTTCATTATAGACGTTTCATCACGGTCCCAAGGCAGTGTCAAGGTACAGCTGCGAGAAAAGGTCGACTCACAGTTTCAATGCCAAGATGAATAGGAAGGTGATCGTGATTAGTCGTTTATTAGTACAAACTGAATGGTGATATGACAGCATAATTACTCATTTTAGAGGGTATGAAGAGACGATGTAGAGTAGTAGCCAACAAAGGACGCTATAGACAGAAATTAGATGAAATACGAAACCCTCCGAAGTCAAAACATGACGTATAAAGAGAATTTCGACTGAAATAATATTTTAGGTCGAAGAGTAATTTGGAAGGAAGAATTTAGAGACTATATAAGACACTAATATAAGAGATTTTGGGAGAACATTAAAACGAATTATATTGAATTATTTCATTTTAGAAGCTTTTGGAACTTTCAACGACACTCGATTTTTGGTTTATTATTTTTTTGGGGCTCGAGATTTTGAAAACAAATTTTGAAAAATTAATTAGACAAGGGTGGAGTCGCCACTGATTCATCATCAAATTTAGATGAGACATGAATCGAATACGACACCACACCTGTCCAACTAAAGAGTGGCATCCAACCACACTGAAGAATATTAGGGATGACTTTGCCTTTCTTGTAGGTGATGAGTTACGAGTGGCATAGGATTTCAATTTGTACTTCTCCTCTGTGGGGGCTAAAATTGCGGAGGAAGTTGATGTTCCAACCGATATACCTGAAAGTTTCTTATACAGTTCATATAATCTGAAAAATTCTCCATGTTCCTCTTTGTTCTTGACCACTGTAGATCCATCTAAAATTGTTATCTATATGAAGGAACTGAAAGCTAGTACCTCTTTCACTGAATTTAATATAAGTAATCTCATATTGAAAAAATTTGCCCCTAGCGTTCCTATTTAACCTAGTTTTTTCAAGTGGTCAATTCTCTAGCGCTTTTAAGAGAACTGTTGTTGTGCCCCTGTTAAAGAAAGGCAAAAGGTGCATTATGGGTAACTATAGACCAATATCTCTAACGTTGCCATTGTCAAAAGTTCTTGAAAAATGTATCAAGGCGAGATTGGTAACAGTTCTGAATAATAATGGGATAATTTCGGAAAATCAATATGGCTTTCAGAAAGGAATTAGCACTGATAACGCTTTATTTAATTTCAATAATCTTGTTTCTCAAAAGCTAGATGAGGGTTATTATGTTTTTGGTTTTTATTTGGAGATTAAAAAAGCATTTGACTCCGTGAATCATGCAGTTTTGTGTGATAAACTTTATAGGTATGGTGTACGGGGTTTACCCTTGGATCTATTTAAATCCTACCTGTGCAATCGTCCACAGGTTACAAGAGTGGGGAATTTATTAAGTGATGAAATAACCATCACCTGTGGAGTGCCTCAGGGGACTGTGTTAGGTCCCATTCTCTTTTTAATTTATATAAAATTTAATGCTCTTATGAATCTGGATATTGACGGAAAATTATTTGGTTTTGCGGATGATACGGCTACTATTTTTTGGGGTAAACTTTATGATGATTTGATCAATACTACCTATTAATTTTAATATTTTTCGCGTTAAAAGCTGGTTTAATTTGAATTTGAATGTTGAAAAAACATCGGTTCTCCGTTTTTCAAATGGAAACAAATGTTTTCCATCAAACAGTACGGTGAAATTCCATTTGAACTTTAGTTGTTTGCAGAGACATTCCACGTGTAATTGTATTTCGATCCCCTATAGTGATAGTTGTAAATACTTAGGGGTGATAATTGACAACCATTTGAGCTATAGGAAACATATTGAGTGTCTTGTAGCAAGGTTACGTAAGCTGTTTTATGTGTTCAGGGTAGCTCGTAATTTTCTTTCTAAAAGGTATATTACGGGCTAGCCTTTTCTATTATAAAATATGGAATCATTCCCGGAAGGGGGGGGGGGGGGCTTTAAGGCATCAGTTAGGAAAAGTCAAATGCAGGATAGACTATTAAAGATAATATTGAATAAAAACATGAGATATTCCACTGCGTTATTGTATAAGCATTTTTCTGTAAAAACAACAAAAAAACATTGTCCAAATTTTTTATTTCCAATCTTGCGTCCATGTATTTACTACTGGCATCCATTCATTTATCAGCATCTTCTGTTACGCGCAATTTTAATAAATCTCGAATAATCCTTCCAAAAGTAAATTCCGAATTCTATAAGACTGCTATTAGATTATTTTTTCAAAAAGATATAAAAATTTTTCCATGTCCAAATCTATCTACTTCCAAAACAATACTGATGTCATCGTTATGAATTGTGCTGTCATGAATATCTTCTCATACCTTTCTGTCTTTGATTTTTTTTTGTTCCTAATTTATAGAAGACTTTGTACATACTTTAACTGCACTTTTTTGAATATATTGTTTAATTAAATTTGTTACGTAGGAACTCCTCCGAGGGGCACAAGTTCCAATGGACTTATTCCTCGGTGGACAATAAATTGAAGAACGATTATACACTATTTTATTTTTATTTTCTTGTAATTGATATTAGGGTACGTTTGTTTTTATTATACTTGTCCATTTATGCCAATAAATCAATTAATTTCTCAAAATGTGTTTTCAAAATCTCGAGTCCCAAAAAAATAATAAACCAAAAATCAAGTGTCGTCGAAAGTTCCAAAAGCTTCTAAAATTAAATAGTTGAATATAATTCGTTTTAATGTTCTCCAAAAATCTCTTATATTAGTGTCTAAACTAGTCCCTAAATTCTTCCTCCCAAATTACCCTTCGAACTGAAATACTCTTCCAGTCGAAATAAGTACTCTTTATACGTGTTGGTTTGGCTTCGTATTTCATCTAATTTCTGTCTATTAGATGGACTGTGTTCAAAATTGGTTATACCCGAGAAACACGTGTTACACCGTGGAACAAGTGGATAGTAGCGGCATACACCGTATGACGCTCTGAAGGTTGAGAGCCAGCGCTCCAAGCGATTTTTTCAGGAAGCGTGACTCACATCCCCGTCGACAATTATTCCTGATTGTTTGTCTCTAACACGACTGGCCCTGATAGTGCCAGGTGTAGTGAACCGAATCCAAGGTTAAACTGTTCAAATAATTTGCGCGTTCGTACTCTCATATCAGAGATATTTCATAATCCCACCAGTCCTTTCGGCTCCCATAACACAGGATGGCTCCAATCTTAAAGTAAACACTAGACGGTTTAGTAGGTAATAACAAAATAATAACGACTGGTACGCCTTGGCACACTACTATGAAAGGTCGATGAACACTTTCATACTTCCTGACTTATATAGCCTGCATATACGAACATGCCAACCATCTAGAGAAAAAGATCAACCTCTACAATAAGATAAAGACCCAAACATGGACCGGAAAAAACCGGTAAAAGCACTGAAACTCAAAACTTGAATGAGGAGTGTACCCGCAATTTTTTTATTTTTATTTTTTTGATCGAATGTTATCACTGAGATGAGATTGTACCTACTATTCATTTGCACGAGACATGCATAGTTTTTTAAAAATAAATCGGAAATGTTTGGTGACGTCACAGGTAGCCGACGGTATGGGTGAAGGTTGGCTCCGTTGAGGCAACCTTAGCGAGTGTATCTTCTAGCCGTGCAGAGCACGAGCGCGCCACCGTCGTCTCACCGTTCGTCCTCAGCAGTTACAAGTGCTGTACTGCCTACTATGGAGAAAGGCAGTAAGTGACCATTTTGGGCATTTTTATATTGTTGGATTCGTCTCGAAAATCTCTATTTAGTGCTACAATGAAAAGCAGCATATTAGAATTAGGAAACGATTTATTAAGGAATGTAGCTCACTGCCTTTTGGGTTTTTACGCTGCTTATTACCGGTTTTACTACCGGTTTACGCTGCTTACTATCGGTTTTAAATAGATTTTTCTGTCATTAAATAAGGTAGGTATTTGGGTTTTATAACTTAACGGAAAGCTCAATTAGGAATTAAAGAGTCACATGAACCAAAAATCGCTGTCTACTGCCTTTCTCCGCAGTAGGGCAGTGTAGTGATTATGCTATATACTGCGTCAAAACTTCAAAACTCGGCGTCCTAGTAGGTGTACATGTAACTATGTACCTACAGGAAACTTGGGAACATCAGACGTTGAATGTTTGTCTCACCTTAAAATGGTCTTCACATCAAAATCTGTGAGTTGTGGGGGAGCTAACGCAACTACTTATCCCCGCTGCTTCGAACCAGCGATGTCGCCTTTCTTCATCACGGGGGACCAGAAAGAATATTTTTCTTTCATTAGCTGGTGTTGGGGCGACCCGGTAAACAACACGATTTACATTTGGATGACTTCTGCACACGGCCCTTTGGGAATCACAAATGATAACGTTCGTGTTATCAAGTCGCTTCTTTCCACGTCTCGACCGGTGCGGTCCGTCGTAAAGTGACGTCACAGGTAGCGTCCAGGAAACTTCCGTTTTAGTGGGAAACTTAGCTTCTACTTCAATTTTCCCCATCACTAAACTACTCTGAACACGATAATGAGTAATAAACCAAAAATCAGCAGAATTCCGACCCATGGGTACTCCTCATTGATTACAGCATCATCACCGGCACCACTTGTGCAAGTAACTTCATGCATTTTGAAAGGCTGAATCGATGTAAGTCATAAACATCAATAGTGTGTATAGAGTAAACTTCAAAGTAAACTGATGTTGTACAGTTCGTTGTTGTATCAAAGAGGTCTTGAAGGACTCACTGGAATGCGATGTTTGTCGAGTTTATGGTTGACACTGATTTCTGGATGATCTGGGTTGGGATGATTCACATCTGAGATGACGTCAAAGCCGGTGCATACCTTGAAAAATTTGAGTTGATGTAGAGGGTTGGGAAGATGAACTTGATTTTGATCTGGTATCGTGAGAGTGGTCGAAGTGAGTAATGATGCTTCAGGTTGACGATAGCGGTGTCCGAAATGGAAATCGAAGGGAGAGTTAAAAGGCCTTCAGCCTTGAAGCTCCCTCTGCATGATGAATTCGTTGGCAGCCCCGAGAGAATCCGAACAGCTTCTGGACCAAAATAATGTTTTCTAGATTGCTGTGAGATGCCCATGAAAAGATGCCAAATCGCGCCCGTGAAACAAAAAGGCCGTGATAGGCCATGCGAACTACTCGGTTGGAGGTCACTCAGGTCGGAGTTGCTCATTGTGAAGCCAAAACGTTCGACAAGTGGGTGGGCAGTATAGTTTCCTCACACGTACAATTTGTTGATGTATCCCAAAATCGAGGTAAGACAAATTAATCAAAGAATGTAATAGTTTGTTGATGGAATTAAAGGACAATATTGTTCGAACATTCCCTAAATTTCACCAGAATTTCACCAGCACGATTAGTTCAGTGATTTACAGGATTTGACGTTTGATCATGCGCATTTGCTACCAATAGTCCGATCGAAATAAACTGAGATCTTTTGAGTGATTTTATGCAATTTATAATTCATAAGAAACGGTTCTATTGAAGGAGCCAGGGTCATCGATTTGACGACAGATAAACGGACAAGAACCGATTTTGTTCAGAAAGCTACGAATTTGGTCCACACAATCTTTCCGGCTTCTTGCATAAGTACGAAGATTGCATGTTGCACAACCATTGGCAGTTGCCTACACTCCCTTTGCGTCCAATAACATTTCAATGCATCTCTACATTTTGTGCTTGCGGCTACAAATTCTCACTTGTTTGATGATTGTTCTGTTCATTTTTGTCAGGCACACGAAACAGATCCTTCTAATAATTATTATTATTACAGTTGCTCTCTCGATCCAACAGACTCCTGACAACCATTGAAGATGTATCAACTAATAGGCGTGAGTAGGAGGAGGGGGGCGGTCATAGTCGTGCTCCAGGGTGTCATTCAGCCCGAGCTACGGGCCTCACCATCACTTCCGCCTGCATTCATACTGAAGGCCATTTTGCTTACTCACTACCAAAGGCATCGGAGCCTTGCATTCATACAAGAACCGGAGAAACATCTTAATCTCGTTCTGTACTACTCCTTCTGCACCTCATTCCGGGGTACCACCAAACCTCCATTAAAAAAATATAAAAATCCATAAAAGCTGTGATTTGGCGGCAATTTGCGTCTCCGTGTTTTTTCTTTGTATATTTAATAATTAAAAATAAATAAGTAATTAAAAAAAATAAAATAAGTAATTTTTTTTGTTTTTCGTACGCCAGTGGGTACAGTGGCACATGTGTGAAGGTGGCTGTCCAGTGACGATCCATCCATGTAAATCCAAACATGTACTTAGTAGTTAATAAATGATGATATAGGTAATAATTCACTCAATTAACAAGACGACGCAAATTTCGATAACTTAATACAAATGATGACTAGATGGCCTCGACAAAAGCTGCTGTGCGTTATCTTTTTAGACGCCAGGTGTGCCGTGGTTTTTCCCACGATGATATGAGCTCTTCGAATACTATAGAGAGGTGAGACGTGATAGTATAAACGGATGATTGATGATTTTATCACCTTTTCCACTTCCGGTACTGCGAGGTCGCGGTGTGTGACTGCGCTCCTTATAAACCAAGGGGTGTCAGTTATCAAGCGGAGTACTCGGTTTTGTTGCGTTTGTACACGTTTGATTTGGGTATTACTGCGCGGTGCCCATAGCAAGCAACCATACTGCCATGTAGGGCGATTTAAAGTGAGGGTAGCAGGCGCTTAATTCCTCGTGATAGTGGGAATGTTCCGCAGAGTAGTGGATTCTGGAACGAAGTCTCCTGACTAGCTCGCATACTGGAGCATCATATGTGGGGTGCTGCTGTATAGGACTACTCCAGCTTCAGGTACCTGGATGTTATTTAGGTTGATCGGGTTCATTTGGTAGTGGGTTTTCAAGGTAAATGTAGTGGTGCACGATTTGCTTGTGTTCACCTTGATACGCCACTGTTTGGTCCATTGTTGAATTTCATTAAGTTGTGTTGCAGTTTGTCAGAATCTGATGCGACTAAACCCTGAAGTGCCCTGGGCAACTATGGCGTGTTCATTCGCAAACATGGCCGAGGTTATATTTTGGGATCATGGGATGTCAGATACGTAAATCAAGTGAAGTATTGGACCCCAAACGGTCCATCTTCCCTGGGATACGGATCCATGGATCTTCCGACTTGGGGACTGTGCTCCGTCACATTTCACGTCGAACGACCGGTTCAACACAAATTGTATGATTTGGTATGAGTCGGTGAGGAGTGGCTTGAGTTTGAATAGTAGACCAGGGTTCCAAACCCTGTCGAAGGCTTATGTGTTCCAAGGAATAGCCCCCGGCATACTTCTTGGTTTTCTTAGGTTTCTAGTATTTCTTCTATCACTCTATGGAGTTGTTGCTGGCAGGAGTGAAAATGGCGAAATGACTACGTGTTCACATACGTGACATTTCAATCTCGGCTCCCCTATGAGTCGAATTCCTGTCGGAATAGTTGTGGCGTCTGCGCTGATAGTTGGACGAAACTTCGAAGGGATTATACTGGATTGATGCCTCATTGGCCCTTCAACATTTGATCGAAGCATTAGTAGTTTCCGAATTTAAAGATTACTTTTTTCATTGGATTACTTATTTCATTGGTTGTTGTTTGGATATTCCCACACGAATGCAATTGAGAATCGGATCGATGGTAGCGTCTCCGATTGCTTGAACGTTGAAGTAGCCATTTCTCGTGAATGCCTCCTTCGATATTCGTTTCTGATCGTTGATACAACTTCCTATACGAAGTCGTTTAATGATATGAGTGAGCAACGTTGCCCACCCGCTTGGTAAACGTTGTTTTCTCCATTCTGTTCTCATTGAAGGAGAAGGCTAAGCCGAGCTGGTCGTAGTGGGCGTCCTCCGTCGATCACTTTCCCGTTTACCACTCCCTTCGTATTCCCGTGTATTTGCCCAATGTGATTCAGTAATAAATTACCACGTTGTTCATACGTTCACATTGGATGATAATCAGAACATTTATATCTCATTTCAATTCTTCAGGAACTAGAATTGTCTATGGTCCCTTCTTCATATGGTTATTTTGCGTAAACACAAACGCACAGTAAAGCAGTTAAAGTGTATGATTTCTGTCACTGTGGTTTCGGGTTTGATTTCCAAAGTTCACTTTTCATTCACATTTTTCGTTCCCAGTGGTCTGATTTTAATTCGCTAAATGATTCAATTTTACCATCCTCCTGATTATCTCAATTTCGTTGCCTGAAGATTGAAGAAATTCCTGATTCCTCCTACGACATAGAATATTTATAAAAAATCGACGCCATGAAATCTCGATTTGCTCAAAATCTAATTGCCAAAATCGTTCATGTCGAGTTGGTTTTCTCCCTTGCGGGACTCCTGCACTATCGGTTTTGGTTCTGAAAAGGCACCACCTTGCTCTATCATGAAATAACGATTAGTAAGGTATGATTGTAGCAACTCAGCATACTTTATTAGCAGGGCCTTACGCAGCTTGTAGTTTACCTTGTCAAACGCCTGGGTAACGTCTAGGAAAATGACAGAGCATCATACTCTATTCTTCTCAAGTGCTTCTTTGATTGTGTTATCCGATGGACATGATCGATTGTTGAGTGTTTCTGCCTAAATCCAAACTGATGTCGTGGGATCAGGTTTCGTTCATCAATAATAATTATTGAAGACTAATACCAATTATTGGTATTAGTCTTCTGTGATTCAATTTTTCGAACAGTTTGGATAGTACTGGTAGAAGTGAAATGAGTCTGTGTGAACTTTGTTGCTCTGGTGGCTTGCCTGGTTTGGGGATCATAATGACTTCTGCTATCTTCCACAGCTGAGGGGTCGTAGTTTGATTACCGCATTCATGTCCATGACTATTTTTGCGATAGCTTTACGATACAGCGATATTGGCAGTTGGAGACAGAAACATTGAGTCAATAACCAAGTTAAAGCGGTCAATATCTAGCATACAACAATGGACAGTGAAATGGAGAATCAAAATGAATGAAACTAAGTCGGTACATGTCGATTTCACCAATAAAATAATCGACTATATACCAGCTTATCTCAATGACAAAGTGATCCCTGATGCAAACGAAGCCAAATACCTCGGTATGACGCTTGATGCCAGGCTTCGGTGGAAAGCCCACGTCAAGAAAAAGAAGGAGGAACTCCTTCTCAAATTCAGAAAAATGCACTGGCTAATGGGGAGGCGGTCAAAACTGTCAATCCAGAACCAGCTTACGCTATATAACCAAGTCCTTAAACCAGTCTGGACTTACGGAGCTGAGCTGTGGGGCTGCACGGCTCAATCAAATTCGGGAAATAATTCAAAGATTCCAGAACAATGTGCTGAGAAGTGTTGTCAGTGCACCATGGTACTTTCGAAATGAACGACTCCACCATGAACTTCAAATCGAAACCATAAACGAAGCCATCGAGTGACAAGCCGTACGATATCTTCAACGGCTAAGATTTCACGTCAACGAGGAAGCGACTAAAGTAAGATAGCCAGAAGATTGAAGAGTACCAAACCACTCGAGCTTGCTCACGTGTGAAGCAGTGTAGTGACTGCAATATCATCATAAAAATGAACAAAACTCATTGATGTATCCAAGTTTTGAATATTGTTAATGAGTTATTACTCGGAGCAATAAAGTCTTGGAGAAAAAAAGAAAAACTCCTCATTCGACGTATTTAGTTTGAAAATCGGAGAGAAAGTTGATACAGCTAATTTTGAGGAACACAGGAGTAGACCCTCAGTATCTCAATTCTCTTGACCCACTAGTTGATGTGGAATCTTCAAACGAACTCTCGCCTCAAGAACCCAAAGGAAATTTTATAGGAGTCAGATAATAACAAGTTAGTCCAGAAAATAGTCCTTCTTGTTGTTTTTTCTCGTAACACCTGCGTGATGGGAACACAATCGTAAGATAACGTCTCGCCGAGTACTATTTCCGCCTCTTCATAGCGCGATGATGTGCGGAGTTGGCTCGCTCATAAAAGAACGTTGTCCTTCACATGTCGGCAGGGTTCGTGAGGCGTCTTGTGAGGTGTACACAGTGTCCACTTCTCACTGGGGCAAAATCGAGAAAATCCTGGCCAGTAGGAGAATTTTATTTCGGTATATATTTTACATATAAAATTTATTTTGTTTATCAAACATATTGGGGACTCAATAGCAAAATATCCGACCTTTGGAATTGTTTAGTGATAAGAGATAGACGATTGAGGCGTTGACATGGAGAAGCATGTAAGCCACGAAAAATCCGAACATGAGTTTTTGCATGGAAATGATAGTAAGAACTAGTGGTGTTGAACTATCGATAGTTTTGGTTTCCGATAGTATGGATGGTTGTTCCAAAAACCATCGATAGTACTATCGTAACACTCGTCTCTTTTCATGATATTGTGCTTGAAAAAGGTCGTGAAAAAATAATTTCTCAGTGATGCGTATTTTTAGATAGGTAAGCTTACATTCTATTTGGGTGCATGCCTAGTTATTAATGCGAAAGGCTTATTGCTGAATAGAAAGGCTTATTGCTGAATAGTTTTAGGCTGAATAGAAAGGCTTATTGCTTAGTTCCTTGGTAACCAAAAACGACTTATGGTTACGTCACTTACACTTTCACTTGGTTACGTCGATTCTGTGTTGTGATTTTCTGATTGACATAGTTAGGCTAATTTTTTCCTTCAAATTATTTTTGGCAAAATATCTATGGTATTTTATAAATAAAAATTGTCATGTCTGATTACATTTTTTGTTTGTAGTAACATTTTCGCCTGGGAAAGAACTGGAAAGGCAATTTAAGAAAGAAGGCTAGAAATGAATGATAATTGTGTTGAGAATGTTCCGAGCTAGTGATGAAAAAAAAAAAAAAAAAAACAACATCTAGAGAAGTAGATTCTTTCTCTCAGGTAATTTTGTTCAATTTCCACCTGCATTACGTGTTTTTTCTGGGAACAAGTCCTTTTGTGTTTTGGAGAAAAGTAGCGGTTTTCAGTTAGTTCCGATAGTACTATCAATAGTCCGCTGACAATCGATAGTTTTCGACAGTCATAAACTATCGATAGTATCGATAGTTCAACACCACTAGTACGAACCAAGGCCAATGGCGTGGAGAAGCCAGTAGGTGGCTAAGAAAAAGAGCTTAGTTACTATAGCCTTTCAAAGATGGCGTTAGTGGTCCGTGAAGGGGCTTGGGCACAGAGAGGAGTGTAAGTCCATGTTGTATATCACTTTCTGAGCTTAACGTTCTTCTTGTTGTATTCACGTGGAAACAATACTTTTAAGTTCAGTTTTGTGGTGAAAGAGATTAATAACAATACCATCGTGACAAAATGTCTACGAAAGCTTTTGCATTCAAATTGGTAAGTAACCACTTCAGTAACATTGCACTGTTAGTTACTCGGAGTATTAACATAACAATCTCAACAATTACTGAGTTTCACTATCCTTGCATTTTGTTACTTTTTGGTCCCCTTTTTTATACAGGGTGTCTAGTATAAGTATGTAACAAACTCAGGGAATCGATTTTGCAGATAATTCGCAACAAAAAATGCTACGTAGAGTTTTTTTCTTACTCAACTAAAAATCCTACTTTTTTAACTTTCAAGATTTTGTTCGTCTTCTCGACCTTGTCTCTGTAAAAGTGGAAAAGTGGAAATATCGATTCTGGGCAACATATAAGTCGGCGTTTCCACTACCGGGTGTAGAGGTGGAAGCTAAATTAAGGTCGAAACTATGACATTTCCAGCCTCAACGCTGGTCAATAGATTTGAACAATATCATTCACTTAAAGCCCGAAATAACGAAGTTCAGGGCCCTAGAGACGGTTTTCCAAACGCTCCATCAAGTGTAGCGAATTCCAACGAATTTGAAGGAGCGCCGTGAAATCCAAAGCTATCGAATTGAGCAGTAAGATCCGGATGGATAGGTTCATCAATGGCTTTTGAATAGTCAGTGTAGGTCGTTCGAGCTGGGCACCCGACGCATCGTGGATATCATTCTCACTAAATGGCATACGACGCGTCATGGTTGATCGACCCAGTTGTTAGGGGACATCAACATTGCATAGACTAGCGGGCTCACTGACCAATCCGCGTAAAGTGATATTTTTTTGATGAGTTTAACCAAAACGTCGTACCTATGACTCGAAATAAGCTGCCCCCTGCTGAGCCTTCGTGACATATTCAGCAAATAATGACAGTCCAACGAGTAGACCCTCAAGATGTCAAATCGTAGGGAATGAGGAACTGATTGCGGAAATCGCCACCCGCTTCAAAGGGAGAATCAATCGGACAAACTATTATTGACAATGCTGATATACTTCATGCCGTTACACATCATCAGGTGGAGAAGTTTTGGTACGTCACTTGGTAAACACACCAATTGCTAAAGCAGATTTCGGATTATCAACCATTTTCCTTGAGTTTGAACAACCAAAATCAACATTTGAATGCTTTTGCCCGCAAAAATTGTTTTCATTCACATAATTCTATCAAATTAAGAGCTCTTATTTTTTTATGATTTTTCAAGTTATTGAAATTATGTTTGGCTATGTCCCAAGATTAATCAATCATTTATGGTGATTTCTTAGTTATTGTGAGCACTTTAGTGGAGGAAAAAAGTAAGCCTACTTACTGGTTGTTTGGCACTCAACCTTTCGCATGTACTCACATAAAATTCGGTGTTTTTCTGGCGTTTTTCATCTTGTAGCCAGGGTCAGATGTTTTCGGCGATGACACATACAGGATACATAACTGAACTGGTATGACACATACTTGTACATACTCGAACATACAGGTATTAACCAATATATCAGATTTTCTCGATGTTGTTTTGAATACGCGGATCCGACTGTATATTTACATAATTTAACTGTACTTCTAAGGACATGTGAAATCGTTAAAAAACCAAGTATAAATTCGGAATGCTCTGAAAGAAGTTTGTATCGAAAACATTATTATATTACCAAAGTGGGAATAGGGCTCTTCAAGAGGCGTCGGTTGTTTGAATGCCATGAAATATAGACCTAAAAATTTTACTAACTTTTCTCGGTTGATTCCGAAGGTTCATTATCAAAAATACTTGAAGAAACTACGACATTAGTCAGCTGTGAAGGAATACGCTACTGCCGGGGCAAAATTTGACAGTCGCTCTGATGGGACCAAGTGCGGCAACAGCGAGTTTCCATCAGTCTCTCTTTTCAAAGTTAAGTTGGTATGTGCCAGTATTTAATTATTTTTCCCCAGCTACATTTGTCAGTTTATTCGAAGCGTTTGAAGTGTATAATTTTCTTTCCTATTTTATTTTAATTTTTTTAAAGTCTTCTGACTTGTGTGCTGACTCGAAATTGTTACCCTGTGTAATTGGGCTTGCCCGTAATAAATAAATAAATAAATCAGTCCTTTTCTTCATCCGTCATTCAACATGACCATGTTACTGATATGGAACGACTCCCACGGCCAGTCTTAGTCAAGTCAACCGTTGATATACGACACAAATAGCGATACTTGAAACTATGAAATTCGTGGCGAACACGAAATAAAACTATGTTGAATAGAAAAACTTGAATATTATTTCATCATGCGCTATTAAAAGAAAGAAAAATGTCCAGCAAAATTGTACTCACATTATCAAAGTCACATGTATAAAGGAGTAATTGTCATCGAAAAACACCCGTAGGTGTCTGACCTTCTGTGCCAACGTACACTGAAGGAAGAAGTGAATGAACACGAATTGAATCGATTTGTACAAATTTAGACGAAGGAGTAATGATGTAAGACGCCTGTAATTCGATATGGGTCTATAGAGGATTTCAAAGGGTGGATGATGAGTGGGAGGGGGGAGCGGAAGGGGGAGTTAATAGATTATCAATTCAATTAGAAACAACAACGAAAGTAAATGAAAAATAGAAGAAAGAAATAATACATGCAGCACGTTTGTAACACTAGCTATGAGTTGAAAATGTATATGACATTAAATTATGGAGTTCTATGCAAGTGTTTCATAAAACCAACCCGTGCAGAACCTGTTTTAATGACAAATTAGTTTAAATTAATCAGGAAACTTCCGGTCACCAGGACACTCAGTCACTAATCATAAAACACCTAAACTCGAAACTAAACGTCATCAAACTTACAAGAAATCAACACGATCTTTGGCAATGCGGTACATTCCGGAATCGCACCGGAACCCAACGGACAGAGGCAGGCGGGGGAGCAGGAGAAAAACTTGGCGATTCGAAACACTGCAGTCTCAGCACCATAATCAATGCTAATGATCTCACAGCACACGCAAGACACTCGCCGACGAGCAAAATCACACACGGGGAACAGGAGCTGCCACGGCCGGATTCGCCGGGGAACCAGAAGTTGGACTAATCTGAATCCAAAAGTGAAAGAAATCTGGAGATCGCCAGATACGTTCCGCGCCACCAGATTTACGACTTCGACAGACCAGATTTACGACCTACATTTAATAACGCGCAATAAGAACGTTTCATAGTACTAATATGACGTGTCCAAATCTTTACGATACTCAACTTGGGACATCCGCACTTAGAATGTGGTTTCCGATCGCTTTCACACCAAATATTCCTGTGGCCTTTGGTTTCGTACAACTGACTGAGAAATTAGTAGAAAGCTTCTCTATTCTGATGAGTTCAGTGCCTCTGCACGCACTTGGTCTTCACTATCAACACATAACAGGTGTGAGGACGTATCATTCAGTTATGCGCAATCGTACATCCGCAAGAAGATCTCGAGAACTTGGGTGAATTCTACAAGTGGTATAGAGCATTCACCTAAAAATACAAGGAGGTTTAGTTACCAAACATATTTGGCTTCATACCTGTACGGTCACAACGCGACGTTTCCATTTCGAGGCAGTCCTCAGACAGAATGCCGAACAACAGCTGAGCGGTGCAATGGACACTGTGACGTCACCTTTTGCAAACCTCAACACTCGCGGGCGGTACGCAAAGGAACATTTCACCGAGCCAGATGTTCCATTTCCAGCAGACAGTTACAAAGGACTCGAACCAGAAGCCTGAGAGGGTGGAGAGGGAGCGCTTGACCCTCTCAAGGTGACGACGCCCATTCACCGAGACACATTCGATGAACTGTGCGGTTGACGTCTTCCATTCCAGATAAGGTTATCTTCCTAATAATAAAACGGCGTTCACTTGTTCCCGTAGCGATAACGGCAGATAGGAGAGGACAGCCGTGCAGACGACAAAGTCACGGGCGCTTCATGAATGTGAATACGCCGATTCCTCCACACGTACCGACACTCAAAGATGCTTCTCGGCGGCCCGTTGAGTTGTAATCACGTACTTCAAACGCCGACTGTTTTTATCGAGGCAAACTGGATTTGCATTATTTTCTCGTACCGCTACTAAGTCTCACATACGTTCGTGAGTATCGATTCCTACTTCTCCTGAATCAATCAGATGATGAGTTACAGATTCGAACGTACGAACTCCATCAACAAGCAAGCATCCATTCCAGGCTGGACCATTACGCCTTCCAGAGTCGCGGACATGATCATCTATGTTCGTTCCCAGGAGGACCAGAATTTGTTCCGATCATTACGCTCGAGGGACTTCCGATTGCCTCACCTCCTCAGGTTGGAACGAAGAGGAGCTGAGATTCGAACAGAGAACCTCAGCCGCTAACCCAGCACCGGCCACCTAATGGCAACTGGATGCTCGTCATCACTGACACTACAGAAGCTGCCATATTCCTAGTTCTAGATTTAAATCCACCAAATTAAGTTTCGTCTTCAAAACGCATCTCAAGAGGGTTAAAACCATCATGAAATCATAAAAGATCCTGGTCAGATGATATATTATACTAGAATATTATATTATAGTATATTATACTAGTAATATAGATCTATCTGCAACGGAATTTCAAGTTTTCGACCTGAAATTCATATCGAGTGCCCTTAACATTGTCACTACCAATTTTCAGACTGCAATGCATACACAGATGGAGAAAAGAAACCGCATGACGCCTTAGGGCTTTTGGGGGTTTCCTCAAGATCTCCTTTTATATCATGTGATCGAATTCCACCTACTTATTTTTGCCTACTTATGAGAATATGATTTGAGAACAAATAAACTATAATGAGGGTGAAAATGGCGTCCACCGCAATGGCCACTACCGCGCTGTTTCAGCATCAACAAATACACTATTAAACTAATCTTGGGGAGTCAAATGTTTGACACAGGATCTTACTTATACGACTGATTTCCGGTGCATGATTCCCACACGTCAGTACTTGGTAGTCTCAGACCTTATCCGTTTTCTACGATAAGAACGAATTTCTGAACAGAAAAACTCGACCATTGGAGGGCGATGCTAATACATGGTTGTCATTACAAAAGTATCGTCTCTCAAGCTGACAGCCTGAAACCTTCACGACTCCACGATTCGTAGATGGAGTTCTCCTTACTTGATAATTATAGAAGGACGGTGATTATAGACTGCAGGAGTTGACCAGGTGGTTGAATTTGACCAGTGAAACGATGCGTAGACAACACACCACTCTGCTCGGACAACATCAATCACGACTAAACATCATGTGCTGCAGCAGGGAGAAGAAGCCGAATGCCGAAAATGGAAGACATTTTTGTCAATAGGGAATATAAGGGTGATGCCTTCTGTCACATAAACCACCCGATGGGTCTATTACGACCTATAAAACAGTAGACGCTGTCTGACAATTCCATCCTCTTTTAAAGACACTGTGATTACTCTATCCTAAGCCCCGCAGTCACTAACATATCTTTGATAAGTGAATCATAACTGCACCGTATGATTTGTGGCGTCAGTGGCTACCCCCAGCTAGGTGTGTGGCAAACCCAATTCCTTACTGGTTTTCTGCGAAGGTGGGTGCATTAAGAGATGAAAATCGGCACACAACTCTGGGTTTATTTTGACAGAAAAAAGCACACATTTTCCAATCGAGCGACAACGCCATCAAAGGAGCATGATCGATATGAAATACTGCCACACCCAATCGGTTGTGGATCAAAATGAACATTGCCAAATCTGGTTGTCACAGCAGCCATGCAGATTTCCTGGATCATTTGTAACGTAACCGGTATTTTCGTAACTCCGACGATCCTCAAAGTCCTGGACATGGGACAAGGAAGACGTCCGTTGTGTCAAAACTGCTCTTGGAAGTTGTTGCCGATAGGAAACGGGCAGCAGTGATGTTATTGAGCGTCGGATATCAATACGGCACCCAGCAGCTGACTCCCTCTTTTTTCCCTCCTCCCCGTCACATTCGTCACCATGCAAACGCAGTTCAGCCTGACTCGCTTGTATGTTTTGAGGGTAACTAATATGAAGGATTTCAAATTATGTTCTACTGGATGATACGTACGAATGTGTACAAAGTGGTTGTGTACTCTCTCACTCACCGTGACGTGCACGAACTCGTACACAATCACTAATGTATCGAAGTTCAGTTGGTTTATGGGGGACCACCGTTGACAATTCTCCACAAAAAAATCTAGTACGATCGGATCAGTATTACAGACGATATACGAGCCCCTTGCAGGATTTTATGTCTGCGAATGTGCAAAAATCAGTTCTGATTATGGTGAAAGTCAGATTATGTCATGGACTTTGTACAAGGCATCTCTAACTTGGGTAGTGAGGAAACGAAAAAATAAATAACATTTCATATGATTACTGAGAAAGCCAACAAATGTTTCGTGAGCGATAACAAAGGCTATTGAAATAACTAATTTGTCTATGCACGATATGCTATGGCATTCATGAGGACCATCTAATGACAAACTGCCCAACCCCGGAAAATGACATGAAAACGGGAATGAAAAGAAAGAATCGAACGCTATGGACATTACGAGGGTTTACGGTCGTTTATGTAAATCCGATGAATGAAACCTCAGACAAACTGGTGGTTAGAGAGGTGGTTATCAAACTACTCAGAAACGATCTTAATCAATTTTCTGACTATTTAGCAATTCGCAATACATATTAAAAACCAATAATAAGTGAATTTGTGGTATAAACTCTCTCAAGCCTTTGCACCGAACTGTTCTCCGTACAAGCCTCGCCAAGTTCATCCGTGCTCTGAACACACTCGGTTCAGGCAGTTCCAACAAAGCTAATTAGTCATTAAACTTGCCTTCTATTGAGAAGCTCTCGAAAAAGATACTTGTACAGCGGCAATTGTAATGATTTCGCCTAACTAAATCCAGCACGAATGCACTGGGGAAAACTAATTAAACGAAGAATCTAATACGTACTCGTATATTACAAGCGTTGACCCCATCAAACTCTCTAATTAACAACTGATCTCATTCGGGAAATAGTCTGAGCGATGCCCACGCTGTAACATGAGTTAATGGTTTTGCCCGAAATAATTCGTTCATCATCAGGAACGTCAACTTGAAAGTAATTCCAGAATAAATAGGTTGAGCTGGGATCAAGTGAGGAATTAACTACTGAAGAGTGAATCCTGAAGTGTCCACGTTGATTCATCAAGTTACTTCATCATCCTTGATACTCCGACTATCGCTCGAAATTGATAAGTAAGAAGATTTCTGATGAACCTTGAAATATTTGAAAGAGGTAAGAACACCAATAAACCATAACTGTAGATTAAGTCTATACGGAGTCTGATGTACGCAGCTTACATAAATTCTACGACAAGTCAAACATTCAAATGCCAACAAACAAGCAGTAATGAGACATACACCTAATAATACATGCGCCTAATATTTTTAATGGTGAAAGTGTATTCAGACGTATAAAATGAATTAAAATAACTTTCTGCGAGAGATTGATACAAAAAACAGCTGGTTTTACGGGTCCTTTAGAGGAGGGAGAAAGTCAATGAAGTTGGAAAAAAGCAGATGGAAAGATAAAAAATAAAATATGAAGAAAAAAAACGGGGGAAAAAACGCCAGTGCACCACAAAGAAATAATAATAATAACAGCTCGTTTACTGCAACACTACGATTGGAGTTTGTTCAAATAATACCTGATTGAATTTTGTTAGACTCACCAGTCCATAGTAGAGTTGATACCACTACAGAATCAACTCTATTGTCCGAAGGGTTCTACACGGAAGAACGAGCGTTCTTGGATAGTTGCTTATATCACTTTGTGATTTCTTCATCACTGTGATTGGGTGCACGGCACTACTCGTAACTCAAGAACCGTAAGATGGGGAGCAAAGTTTTAGCTTAGTTGCTACTTGTTATCTTGGAAGCTCGGATTCGCAAACTGCCCAACTGTAAAATACAGAAACACAAAAACCTTCATTATAATTCAACGTATCATTGTTAAGAGAAAAGATAATACAGAACTACAGAAAACATAGTGTAGGTTTGGTTTATATCCGTGCCAATGAGAACAAGTAATAAAACAAAAGGTATACAAAACCATAACTTTCCTGTCATACGGAAAGAATGATCAATATGACCGTCTACATGTGGGCAGATGAATATAGAGGAGTAACTATTTGAGTCATCTGCAACCATGTTTGAATTGGGTTTGAAGATAATTCAACCTTACAATCGCTCTAAACTCATATCTAGCACGATATGAAGAGTCGAAACTTTCGGATTTCCTCATAGGTCAATTCTATATCAGACAATGTTAGATTTGGGGTCAAATTTCACCGTACTACGTTGCTGAAATGCTCTCTTGCAATGTACGAGTATCCCTGGTAGTCCAGGTTGGATAATCAAATAATACAATTCATAATGTAGAGCATATAATTGAAGCGCCCCTGGTAACAGCTACTGCTTTAGGTCTTATGGATGTTGGTAATAGGTTCGGAGAAATCCCACTAGTTTCGAAAGAATTGAGTTTTTTATTCGAATATCAAAAGACGACACGCTGTTGGTGATGTGATTGTGAAATCCTTCGGAAACGCATCCCTGCAGGATTTACATAATATTATACTAACCGAATACTTTTGTAGATAGATAAACCGCGGCAGAGTTCCAATGATCGGTTCGAAAAAGTAAAACTTCTCGAAGATGCCGGACAAGTGACATAGTCGAGTTGAATACCATTCCAAGCCTTTTAACGAGGAATGTCTGGAGCACTCAATATCGTAGGTCCTCAAATCGACCTACGATATCGTGAGTGATAAGACCCCAATCCAACAAACGTATCACTACGCTACATACGTAATAGACCGGGAAACGAGTCGAGACAATGAATGAGTCCACACGCGCTGGAGGAGAGTAGTAAAGGCCTACACGATCACTGGGCGAAAGTGCCATGACCCGGTGGTGAAATACCTATGATCGCACGTTTCCGGAAGTTGTAAAACGCTGATGTTCGCACAAGATTTATGGCATTTTTAGGGCTTTTTTTATTGAATGAAAAAGAGCATTCGCACGTGCCGTCTCCTACTGCGAGGCGTACAACTACAGAGTAAATCACAGTGAACGGACCGAATGGCTGATAATAGTTCGATTCGCAACAGCAGGACGGATTCCGAAGAGCTTTGCCAGGCAGGGGCCGAACACCAGAAGGAACTACACAAACCATTATCCAGTCGGTAACAAGGCAATGGTTTCGTTTACTGGAAATATACAAGTGGGTTCTATGGAAATTATTACAGCTCTGGGTGAAGAAGAGGTACTAATGGCTGCCACGTCCGTTCACGAGGAGTTTGGCGAATAGTAGGTAAGTTCAACAAATTGAACTCGGCTAACTCCTCGTGAACACACAATGCTGTAGCGCTGGAGACATCCAGTGAATCATTGTCGAATCCAGTAAAATTGGAGTATGATAACTGTAAACTTTGGAAACGAGAAAGTCCATGATATGCAGAAGAAAACCCCAACCACTCACCTACGCCACCAACTCCCAGACGTTGAACAGGAAGAAGTTATTTCATATCCAAGTAAAGGGCGCTGACCGGACGCGGTTACCTGGAGCCGCAGCAATTTTACGGCCATCCACATCCACGTACACATCCTTTGGCCGACCCTGGCGCTAAAAGGTAGACCAACTCCAGACTTTCTTAGGATATATTTGAGCTTGTTAAAAACCTTTGAACTATGCTGGACTTCATTACTATAATTACTAGGTAAGTTTTATTCTCAAATATTGCCCGAAGTTATGCATGAAATTGGATTGTTTGGCACCGGTATCGGCTTCATCATGGCAACAGAAGGCGGATCGACCTGGTGATTACGGAAGGAGAAAATAGCTGAAACTGCACTTAGACAGCTTCATACTGACTAATAGGAATAACATTTATAATAAACAAAGTAAATCTTCACTAAATGATTCCTGTGGTCCGAATAGTGCTTACTTACTGCAAGAAGCGGTCTATAACATTTAGTGACACGTCCCTAGAAACCACTAATCTTAAGTATTACCAACTAAGGAGAAGAAGGAAAGCTGAGGAAACAAGTTGGTTTTCAATGATAGGGCAGCAGTCCTACATTGTCTAAAGACTAACTTACTACTAACTCAGTAGGACTTGCTCAGTTGAGCTCGTGTTATGGAAACCCAACTGTATTGAAAGACGGGAGGAGACGAGAAGCGAAACGCAAGCCAAATTGAATATCAGGCGGAACCGACACGATCATTGCATCGAGCAGCCAGCCCCCTAACTGCCGCTATATAATAAGTCGGCTGGACTTTGCAAAGCTTCAACTCGTAAAGAGACGAGCGGAGGGAGAAAAAAATCGAGGGCACAGTGTCAGACTGAAAGAGTTGCACACAACACGACGACCTCACGAAACGACGTAGATTGGGGAGAATGGGATGAATATCCAGACTGATTTCGGTCAAATCCAAATGAATAAAACAACACGAGAAATGAGAATAATTTTTGTAAGAGTGAGAGAATTGTCAACAGGCCATTCCGCGTGTACAACTGGTGGATCGCAGAGTGATGCTATACGTATTGTGTGGTAGCCGACAGAAGTGGACTGAAGTTACTGAGATGAAGTAGCATTTTCTGGATCGGAAAAACATGTTCCGGTCAAATCATGTTACGATTCATGCAAATGAAATCCGTGTACGAATTTTTAGCGAATGAGTTTGGAGTAGCTTAGCCGGAAATCATTCTCTTTCCCATGGCCTATGATCAGACTGAATTTCTCATATTTGTAGAAAGTATTTACTGATAACATCAAGGATGTACTGGCTCGGTGTTCAGTATGAAAGGAAAAAACGTGGAGAACTGAAGAGTGGCCTGAATACCTTCCGGAAACTCGTATACAACTAGTTGATGATTCTAAGGCCAATTGTTTAAGAATCGCGGGAAGATATTTGAAAAATAGTATCAGAGCTTTGCGTAAGTATTTATTTAAGAGCATGCGCAGACAGTTTTGTTATTATCATTGTAAGGAAATTTGTGCGTGGCGGGATCGATTGATTGTCACCATCCCCAGTACAAATGGAGATGGGTCTCGCTGTTCGCGCATGCGCACACGTTGGCATTGAAATTTGCGGGAGACCGTCGACGCGCCCAACTTGAATGATTTTGGGAAATATCATCGAGATCGGTTGAATGGAACCGGAGTAACTGGAGTGTCAGAAATTAAGTAGGTACATGTTTGTGGAACATTCAGATGGAAGTTGAGGAGGGAATTTTGAGGAAATTCATTTCGGACTACCCGGGGCCTAATCGGCACATATGATCAAAATATCGGCCAATTTGAGCTCATCTTTCAAGAAGATACGGCAGGTATTTTTATCAAATTTGGTACAAGAACTAACTAGTTAGTTTGCGATGAACTAGTCCATGAATTAATTAATCGCCAAATGCCATGTTCAAAACGTTCATTTTCGGACAGGAGTAAGTACTTGAAAAAAATGGCATATTCCCACTAAAATATGAGAACACTGTTTCGGTGAACTTGTACAGTAAAACAAATTTTAACCCCCCGTCAAAATTTGAAGGTTTACGTTTCAAGATACGTAGATTAAGAAAATCGAATTTGTTTAACCGCGGGGTGAAATGAACACTCACAGAACTTAGAATGGACAAGAAGAACTTTATTGAACAATTATTAGATTGAATTGATCAAATGAATAAACGTAACAGCGAGAGCGATTGAATCGATAATTGATCCGAAAACTGGACTGAAAAACAACATGGCCCACCAGTAGGGGTGTTAGATAGTACTATCGATTGATCGATAGTAACCTCCTATCGATAGCCCTATCGATAGTTTTTTTCTATCGATAGTTATGTTCGATAGTTTTTGGAATTTCTCGAAACTGAAAGGGAACAGGTACTACCTACTACCACTTACCACTACCTAGCACACCCCTCATTCTAAGAAGAGGTTTGTAAGAAGTTCTTGTTCTTAGTAAGGACTAAAAAAAGATAACCTGAAGGCTCTTCATGTGATTGAATTTCGTTGAATTGGGGTTTTCCCTTTTATTGTTCTATTTTCAATATCTGTCAAACTGAGTTCCTAATCATCGATGTATATACATCGATGTTCCTAATGCCCTGATCTGCTCTTTTGTTTCTCCTTCTCGAAGCTGTTTGCAAACTAAACCGTCAACAAGAGTGGGCAGGTCAAGGAGGCGGCAAGTCGGGTCTACGATCTTCCTTTGGAACATTGTTTTGTCCCATCGAGCTGCTTGTTCTGGGATTTATTTCGTGTCTATGGATTGAAGGTTATGTCGAATACTTGTGGTAGGTACTTCTTTTTATAAATTAATTGCCTTTTTGTGTAGTACTAGTATTCATATCCACGATTGGAAAACCAGCAATGATACCGTGTCTATAGAATATTGTATGCAAATAATGTATACACAGAGATACTAATGAAGAAAGAAGAATTGACGAAACGATGCAGAGGCGGGCCGCAGTAGTGATGTTTACAGAAGACAAAATTAATTATCCTATTAATTATTGGTTTGCGGTCTGCCACGATGGGAGGAGGGCGAAACCGATCATGTTTGTTTATCGTATGAGCCACTAGCGAGCTCATAAACATCCAGAGGATCGGTTATACATGAAGCACCTCATCAGCTAAGCCCTTATCTCAAGTGGTGACCCGCCCCAGCCAACCCTCTGTTATGAAACACGCCCGTCTTTAGAGGGGTAGCTGATGTACCTGAAAAGCCTCCGTCACCGCAGAAGCGGATGCGACAACATCATTACACGACGTCACAAAACGCGTATTCCTGGTATTCATGTCGCGGCTCGTATTTGACCGATCAACTTGAAATTTGGTGTGGATTTTCTTGGTGTGGAAAATAGAAAGCCCTGAAAGTTTCAAGTTGCTAGGTCTGAAGGCAGCCGAGTTATATAACTTCAAACACACGGCTTCTCGCCCTTACCCTGTTCTTCTCCTTTTCATTCTTCTCCTTGTTCAGACGGTCAAGGCTACAGCCTCTCCACCTTCACCGATTGACTTGAAATTTTGCCCAGAGCTTCGTTTCAACTACAGACAGAGCCTTTTGCAAATATTCAAGTCGCTAGGTCTAAAGGGAGCCAAATTATATCACTTCAAAAACGGTTCTTCACCCTTACCATGGTCTTCTTCTTATTCAGTAGGGCAAGGCCTCTCCTGTATTCTTGCTTAATTTATTTATTTTGTTTATTTATAACGTTATTAATTAATTAATAATTAATTAATAATTTTATTAATTTGCCTAATTTATTTTAGCATCTACAGGTATTTTCAAGTTTGCATCCAAAATTGGCCCAGTCCGTAACAGTATCCATTGTGTTCTACTCGTATAAGTACAAAGATGAGCTCAATGATCGTTTATCATTTTGCAAATGAAAAGGAAACAAATACGTGCATCACTAGACCTGAAATGATCATTTATACGCATTCGTGAGTGCGTAAATCAGTAATTCAAAATGTCCAACAGCTGCCACCTCACTATACTCCAGATCGGTACATTCGCTGATTCAATGTGTATATTGTGATGACATACAAGCAGAATGAAAGATGTTCAAGAGGAGACGAGGTTGAATCCCGATTATTAGTTAACAGTTGTGGTTAATTACTTCCACTGATATTGAGAACATTGAATAAACAAAACAAATACGAATCCAAAAGAGTAATACAGCGAAGAACATTTAGATTCGATTGTGGTACAGTCGCCACAAGGTTTGTGATAGCCGATGCCCCTGTCGAGAACAGTGCAATACGGACTGTTATAGACAGGCCTTGTATTGGTTTTCTCGACACTCACGGAATGGAACCTTCCAGCGGAGATATCGAAAGCTGTTCGATCATTAAGGTTAATTTTATCGAAGCACTTAGGTCAATATTGTCTTTTGCCAGCGTCAGTTTTAATTTCAATTATATTGAATGCGGACACGATTTGCCAAGGACGGGTTGACTACTGACTTCGCTCAAGGACGATCAGGTTTCTCGGACGAGGACGCCAGAGAACGACTCGAGTTCCCACAACTCGCCTAACGATCAGAGCGCTCCTATCGGCTATTCCGATACACGCTTAGAGGGCCAGTCCCGATAATTTCTCGTTTATATTCTAAATTATTCATAATTTTTATTGAAAACAAAAAAAAATTTTTTAGATCAACCTCCGAGAGATCTGTGAATGGAGGGAGTCAACAATATAATCGCCAAAATCAATAAACGATCCTCCAACCGAAAAATACTCAACATTCGCCGGAACATGAGATTCGGTGCACATGTAATGGTGCATTCGAACTTCGAACTCGTTTTATTATTTTCGATAATGAACCACTGGAATCTACCAAGGAAATCCAAATTATAACCCCCTCAAAATTTGAGGGTTTACGTTTCAAGTTACTTAGATTCAGAATATCGAATTTAAAAAATCCGTCCGTCCACCGTACGCGCCACTTTGCCCAGTTAACGTTGTTCGAAAATTATGAAATTTGGGTTACGGGTTCGGACCATCCCCGAAATAATCCTTGAAACATTTCGTAACCCTAGGTCAATAGGAAGGGTTTGAAATGATATTTGAAGTTTTGAAAACGTCATAACTAAAGAATTTTAAATGTAACGGGGTAGTTTTTGTACACATTCAGATAGAGTTTAATTCAGAGAATGTTTTAAGACCATCCGTAGCTTTCTACGACAAGCCATTCCTTTTACAGTGAGGCCTCAAAGATTGACCCAATGAAATACCGTTAACAAGAGCGTTATCAAACCGCGGCAAGTCGGGTCAACGTTCTATCTTGGGAACAGGTCATTCAAACAACATTATTTTGTCCCATCGAGCTGCTTGTTCTCAGATACTTTTCGTGTCTATGGAATGAAGGATATTTCGAAAACTTGGTGGTAGGTAGTTCCTGTTATTATTTATTGCCGATTTTGGTTGGTACAAGTAGAAACCTTAGTATTATACCAATACAAATTCTAAATATTTTTTCTTCATATGGAAATATTTCGTCCCTTAAGATCCCACAAGGTCTAACTCAGTTTTTTGACAAAATGAGTTAGGAACAGTTACTTATGCGAAATCTCTTGATCCATCTCTCAAGCTTTGGCCTTTAGTGCCATACAAGAAAGGGCTTCTTCAACGTAGAAAAGCCGCGATAACCATAGAAATTACTACTGTACGTTGGAAAATCCGTTTTTTGTGTCTCCTGGAAAGTTGGGAAAACTGAGTTAGACCTTGTGGGATCTTAAGGGACGATTTGCAGAGTTTTCTTCTCGAGGTCAAACTTCCGTTGAATATTCGCAAACTCCGGGCCGTTTGCCGTACGGTTCGAGTATTTTCGTAATCAGTTTCGCCGCATTTTATTTAATTCTGGCATACTGAGAAAACAGAGCGACAGCTCGGTAACTCCTCGTTGATCCCCATTATGATCACTTTGGAACGGAAAACAAAGTTGGTTACCACGAAATTAATTAATTAAATAGAGTTACGAAGAATGTTTTTAGTCTGCGATTGATGTGTTAATGGTTGATTAATTGTTTGAAAGGTCTGATAATAAATACCGTAATATCGGCGGAATTACAGACTTTGTTGAAGTCGATCCCAAACAAATAAATAAACTGAGTCAGTATCAAGTTCACTGAAATAATTCGCCTCTCTTCTGGTTTCATATTTCCAAGGAGTTGTAGAAAGGTAAAAAATTCCTAAATTGCCTTCCTTAATATCAAAAGGCACTTTAAGTAGGAAAGATGATCGTCTCTTTTATGACGAATTGTGGAAATAAACACCTGTAGACACACCTGTGGATCTTCTATTTTTTAGTTAATCTCTCATCATTTAATCTGTTTGTTTTCTTCACTCAGAATCTACTACGGTACAGGTTTCTTCATATAAAGTGAAACCTCCGCTGTTCCTCTCAGGAGTGTACTGAGTCTGTGGTCCCGGCAGTATCGGCAGACACCACAATCCTGACGATTGTTGAAGACAACACTGAATCTGTTACTGTGAATCTTCAAATTATAAAGATGGACTGCGCAATGGAGGACCAGTATGAATGAGACCTGGTCGGTACATGTCGATTTCAGTACATAAGGCTAAGTCCACACTTGAGCACTTGAGACGAATTTGGATTCACGAGCAGTTGCGAACTCCTGCTCGCGCTCTGTCCACACTGGAGCATTTGTGACGAACATTTCGGAACAATAATATTACTATATTATAATACCATATTATAGGTTCGCGAGCATTTTTGGGTGTTCCCACTTTTCAACACTGGTCTCTAGTGGTCTTGAGAATAAGTGACCAGTCAATAACACTGGCTTACAAAAAAAAGGTCCGGACTATTTGACCGGACCATGTTTGGAAGGTACTTCATTCCAATGTTTGGAAGGTATTCAAGACCTAAACAGCTACCCTCCAACTTTACATTGTCCCGGGTCCAGTTTAAAAAATGGTCATTTTAACTTGTAAATGATCTCGAAATCTCGTTTTCTTGGCGTGATGGGGCTCAAATGATCCCGGGATCGGATTCAGGATGCAAAAATACCTCGGCATACCATGGTCCAGTCAAATAGTCCGGACCTTTTTTTTGTAAACCAGTGTAATTAAAGAATCCCTACCCTTTTGTTTGGATTTTCATTAAAACTATCGATTATTCTGGGAGGAAAAAGGTTGTCAGGGCTCATTAACTAAAAACAGTAACTAAAAAGTAAAAGAAATAAAACAGAAAACAAAATTGCAAGCCACTTTCCTATTAAGACAAACAAAACTACAAGTTTGAAAAACTAAATTATTGCTACTCCTCACTGAATGTGACAAACTTGTGCTGTGGAGAGGAGTTGTACTATAATTACAATTTACTTATAAGTACGAAAACTACTCTGGAATGTCGCTAAAGATTTGTCACAGGACAATTCATTAGGTAGGTAACTATTCATTTTATGGATAAATTAGAATTTAATTATCAACCTTAAATTATTAAAATTATAACAACATCAAATTTTGAGAGGGGGTAGTAACACAAATTTTCGGTATAGCGAACAGTTGGTATAAAACACGTGGATTTCACAACAGTACGGGCTTTTAGCGAGCTGGCATGGGTATTTTTTTGGGGGGCTTGAGTAACATACCATATATGGGGTCTGAATGTAAAATCAACTATTTTTTAGAAGAGAAAAATAGGTTTTGGATAGGACGAATAGTTTTGGAGACCGACAGTTAGTTTGTTAGTTTTTGAGAAAACCTTTCGGTCTAGAAGCACCATTCTGGTCTTAAATTGAAGCGTAATAAATGGTCTTCAAATTATTCTGTCGTGAACTTTTTGTAGGAACAGTAGTTTGGCCGGTACGAGACTAGAAAAATTACCGTAGGTAACATAAAATTTGCATTTTTGGGGAAAAAATTGCCTGTGACTTATTCAATGTGAATTTATATTTTGTACAGTGTAATTGACTGTAGTCTTGGTCTCTTTTTTTTGTAAAAGTGTACCTTTTCTCTTCAAATAGGTACAATTTGTTTTTATTTTATTTCTATTTTTTAAACCCACCACTTTGTTACCAAATAATTATACTATCGCTCCCATCACCATGAAAGTAGGCAAACCGCATTGTCCCCCCCCCCCCCCTCACCAAAAAAACATCGAGCTAGATCCGCGCCTGCGCTAGACCCACTACACAAGTAATATCATGAGCAGGTTTGGCTAATAGAATTGACTGTACTGCTGATGTATTCATCGCATGGCAGCATACTACAGCTAACAACCTTCACGTTGGTGCTAAGTTCTTTAGCTGCCTACGACTTGCAACGACATTAGCTATCCATAGCCTGCAAATTTTTATAGCAGCAGTATTCAAAACTTAGCAACAGCAGCTATTTATTTTTGTCCGTGTATCAATTTCGACCGGTTTTTTCCGGGTGGTTATCGATAGAATGGGGCAGTTTGAACGTATTCAAGAGCGAGTAAAATGTGAATTAGAAGTAGATTCAAACTCGTGGCCGAGATCGAGCGTCGGATGCTCCCCTGGTTTGATGTGAGGGTCGATCAAGTATAATTGCGGAGTATGAATTCAGTTCTGACCTGAACACGAAGTTCAATTGTCGGCTTCTACTGGATGATATTAATATTGACGTTACAGGTGTGAGATATTGTGGTGTATCGCCACTTGTTTATTACATTATTACCACTGATTGAGGTTATGATCGGTGAAGTTGTAAGGGATGAGGTACAGAACTGTTTCTCTACACACAAAACTATTAAAGGTATATGAGAGAGCGAGTGAGTGATGGGACGAGGGTGGAAAGCGACGTTGCCAAACCGTGCACATCCCGCTCGCGGACACCCCGAGCGAAACCGGCGCGGGCCAACCCTCCAACTCGTACAAACCAGACGAAGGGTCGTTGGGTGAGCGGGTATCAGATCTCAACTGCCCGACATGTTCAGATATTTGTGCGTTTCTTGAGAACCGAGAATCAGGCGGATATTCGAGTGAGTTCCGACCAAACACAGGTGGGTGGAGGGAAATGCTCCGGAGTGATTCTACTGGTTCTAAAGGGCGTCAATACTCATTCATGTACGTGGTGCCTCCATCGATCAATAGCAGATCATCTACAAGATTGATATTGTAATTACAATGTCGAAGTCATGCGAAATACGTCCACTCAAAGCGGGAGACGAAGGCCACGGCCCCAACGTTTGACACACATTGAAGCGTCCTCATTTTGAAGATTCGCTGTATCACGCGCGCTATTGAAAACTGCCACAGTTAAATCTTGGTAGAACAGTCGAAATCGAACGTTATATCAACGCATAAAATCGAAGCGAAAAGGTATCGACGAAAATACGCCTGCCATGTGGGTGTATCTCTGATTTTTTAGTATGTTGTTTGGACCCATCAGGGTAGTGTAGGTACATATAGCCAAATTTGCAATTCTCGACAAGTGTGTAGAAACTTTTGCACACGCACAACCACGACATTCCACGACATTTTTCGGACTTTTTTCAGTTTTTGCTCTATATCTCCTGAACTATGCATTTTTCAACGAAATCCATTATTTACTCAAATATACATAATATTTCTACACCGCCATGGTGAATTTCAAATAGATTTGACTCGAAACAAAGTCGTGACAATAAAATAAGTGTTGCAGGGATTCGAAAATTTCACTTGACGGTATTTTACATTGACTGGATAAATCGGATCAATCAATGCAGAAGGCACCTCCTCGAGACAAAACCGACCCGTGTGCAAAATTTCGATTCTCTAAGTGCTCTCCACAGAACAAGAAGAAGAAGAAGAAGAAGAAGTAGAATTTAAAAAACTTCAATTTTCAAACTTCCACAAGTCGCGCCCTTGCGGGCCGCCGGGGTTTCAATTCGGAACATAGTCTCAGGTTATACTGTAGAATGTTTGTACAAAATTTCAATCCTGGAGGCCCCTAGGGCCCCAAGTAACAGAAGGTTAACACTAATAAAAACCAGAAAACGTTCGGTCCGGTAAACATGGTCGTTCTTCATCCCTTGGCCTTTTTCGTCGGGTGGGAGGCTCCCACGTCCCTAGATGACTTATGTTTACATTCAAATATACACCGTTTTTTACGTGATTGCATCCCTTCTTTTTCATTACCACCACAAAAAACAAACATAGGAAAGGTCTGGTAACAATTCTGGAAAAATGCGAATTTACTTAATATAGGTTTTTTGAGAGAACTACACGGCCTACCTCGCTCTGCGCCTAATTTGGAGCTAATTAAATTGCCTACAACTTCTAATCAATGAGTTCTACTTGTAGAATTAGTGGTTGAACTGCAATTTCGGTCTAATAAATGGCAAAAACTAAAAATTTCACGTTTTGGAAAAAAATTTTCTATTTTCAAAGTGCCGTAATTCGGTAAGTAATTGACCTACAGAGCACCGGTTGAGGCCAAATTGTCACACATTTAATGATCTTCAGAAACGTATATAATTTTGTTTTAATGCAGTTATTGACACAAAAGACTTTCATTGAAATATAAGCCCTAAACGCTACAACCCCTCTAAGGGAACTTGTGTAGGGGTTGGAGTAGAGTATAAACCAGAAAACAATACAAAGTTAGTTTACTATTTATAGTTCAATTAGTTAATTAGTTATTTTTTATGGATAGAGAAACATAATCATGTTCATAAAAAGCGCGCGATGACGTCAGAACCGTTGAAGCATCTTGCGGCCAATGACCGACTCGCAGAACCGGAGCAGCTTAGTATCCAACCTTCCTGAAACTTGGCGAGATGGCCGACGGTGAGTGACGTCATTTCGCACCATTTAACGTCTCAATCAGATTTTAATTGTGAATATCGATCTCTGTGAAGTATTTTTTGACTTGAAAACTAGTGTTTACGTGCAATTGCAAAGAACATAACGAGATTTCTCATGCGCATACCCCATTGCTTTCGTCGAAAAATGAAATGTTTAGGAGATATAGAGCAAAAACTGAACAAAGTCAGAACATTTCGCGCTTTTTCGTGTGCTACACTTCCTTACAACTTTTAGAGAATTGCAAACATGGGTGTACACTACCCTAATGGGTCCAAACTACATAGTAAAAAATCAGAGGTTCATCATAATTTGTTGATTTGTTGTCGATTTTGACAATAATGACGATGGACTCGTCTATCGTTCGAATCGCACTCTAAATCGTTTGTGAGATATGCCCAAGCGCAAATGTCACTCCTACTCTGATTGCGGTGGAATTGTAGGGGACCCGTCGTTAGACGATGCTTCAAATACAGTAAGAATTTGAATACATCAGTATTTCGTGATTGTACGCAGCAGTTTACACCATGTTGTGGTCGCGCAAGTCCAGGTACTACTCATGGTACAACTGCGATGAAAGTCGTAAGACGATTTAGAACCCAACCCGCGCAATCCCTGAGAATTTCGACAACATCGAGGTTTCGGAATTATGCCATGAACCAATCAACATTGTTCAGGAACGCAGGCGGAAATTTTGATTCAAGACGACGTAATTCGAATCATCGCATAAAAGAAAGAACTTACCGTTTACCCGTCTAATTTAGTTATGCTCGAATTGAGATCGAATGAAGTAGAGATCGAATTGAGATCGAATGTATTCGATGTCTCAAACACACAACTGGATATTTTTTACTCGAACCTTCCTGATATACGTTAGTCTGGTAGCAAAAGAATGAATAGGTAGTTAAAAGCCTCGAACCCAACAATTTCAAAGAAGACGAGGACTGTTGAATGACCGCATGTGAGACCAGATGTTATGAAAACACAGGGGGAAAAAAGGTTGTTTGTGATGGTCTTCACTCACGTCTATAGGCCTCGACTAACGTGATACAACGCCAACACCCATTTACCGGAGAAGCCATAAAGTGTACTTTATGGTGGACCACCCTCGCGCTGCTCATGTGATTCAACGTGTTGTGTAATAGTTTCAATAGTTAACTAAAACTAATTCATACCGTCACAAAGAGGTGACGTTGAGGGTATTTCTCAGTTCTGATGGCACGGGGTCTGTGCCATGGGCTCGTCTGGGACGGCCCATTTTAAAAAACCAGTCATGCAGCATGCCTACAAGAGCGAATTGTCGCAGTAATAATTGTTTTTATGAAAACGTCTTCATTAAAGAACATGATGTCCATAAAGTAACAACCACGTTTCTTCATCTTCAAAGTGCTCCAGTTTGAGAACGGAATGAGATATCGCAATTCTGATTTCACCATCGTGTCCACCATAAAAATACTTTTAAATGAGGTGTCACCTGTCAGAATGTTTCATTTTGGGAATTTATGAGGAATTTTCCTCCCCTAAAACTCCCCAAAACCCCCCGTTAGAGTGGTCCGATTCTGCCCATCTCCGAACTTCGCCTGTCGATTGCCAAGACAGATTTTTTGTGCAAATTTGAACTTTTTATCTCAATCCTATTTGACTTCTTTTTGTTGAAATAACTTGTTATGAAATAATTTTGGTTTTGGACGACCAACAGTTTTTAGATCCCTGTATGGACACGAAGCTTTCCCAACCGACGTGAGGGAGCAACATGAATTACGGCCTATAACCAACATCGTTAATAGACATTTCTCGAGTAGGACACGCAAAGTTCGGAATATTTGTCCCTTTCCTACACACCATCAATTCGGAGGTAATGAACACTCTCTGGACCTGATGGGAGGCGGTCTTGGAGAAGGACAGTGTCACAGGTGGTTGGTAACAGTAACACGAATAACTTTACAATGAAGAAAAGAAGAGAAAAAAAACTGAAAAGGACGTATCAACAGGTCCGCTTTTACGAGGTGATGTGTCCGAGTACGAAAGGATTTCAGGCCCATACAGACTTCGCCTCATTCTAATCTCGATTTCACGTCACGTCACGTGTAGTAACGCGTCAATTGTACCTATTGAACCATCAGTATGCATAGAAGAATCGACGCTGCTAACTCGGTGAGAACGTTTGAGCGGAGTAATTTGGGGTCGATTTGCTCATTGAAAACCGCCGAAACGAGAGAGTTTTCGCAAAACTTTGGCCACTTGGTCGTTGACGGGCTAAGGCCTACGTACGAAGGAAAGAGTGAACTGCGCATGCGCATATTTGGGCTGATACGACCTAACTTAGCTCGTCAACGTTAGATGCCACAAGTCTAGTTAAACGACCTAGCTCTAGGTCGTAAAGGCCGTTCTCTGTTTAACCTTCTCTCACGGAAACCTCATCGCATGGATTGCCTTCTTCCATTCTTTCGATTGCGTACTTCCATGCATTCGATTGTGTACGCGTCTTTTTGATCTCGATTGGTTTTCTGCTGTATTTTGCCCGCCTTGTTACAACTCCTTCTTCGCATCACGTTAAATATTCCTGAAGCTCCTCCATTCCAAACAGAACAAGTAGATACGCAACCGAAAACCGTGAAAGTACAAACCAAGGTGAACTACTGAATTTGAACTGAACTACTATTTACTAAAACTAAACTACTGAATTTAAAACTGAACAACTATTTGAACTGAAATCTTCATCTGATAAGAATTAGGTATGAAACAATTTCAACGTAATCAGCGAATCGAATCAGCCTGGATCTTTCAACGACCTAACTTTCACGATCTAAGAGGTTAGCATCCGGATTTTTTTCTTTAGGTCGTTATCCCGGAGATCCTTAGTCCGTCAACGACCTAGTGGTCAAAGTTTTCCGAAAACTCTCTACTATCTAAACTCGATAATACTTTGAAAGTTTTTTGTTTCTAACAAATTTTTGGGGTGAGATAATAGTAAGAAAAGATCTGTCTGAAGTTGAAACGAAGCTCTGTGCAAGATGTCAAGTCGATTGGTGAAGGTCGAGAGGCTGTAGCTGTCTTGTCTGAACATGAAAAAGAACAACAAAGTAATGGTGAAAAACCGGGTTTTTGAATTATTATAACTGGGCTCCCTTTAGACGTAGCGACTTGAAACTCTCGGGGCTTTCTAATATCCACACCGAGTTTCAAGTTGATCGGTCAAAATCGCATAAATTGATATTATCATAACGTCTAAGTTTTTCCAGAAAGTAACTGTCGGCAGCGACATGCTGCACTCTATCAAACTAAATACCCTCTAGGAAGTGTTGAGAGTCTCCTAAAAGGCCACTCAGAATTCGCTATGCGGCTTGTTAACCCACTACGGTGCATACACAAAAGTTAATTTCAGGCCTTAGTCATCAGCACTTGATTGAATGAGGGGCAGTCTGAATTATCTTGATTAGCAAGGTTAAAAAAATGCTCCGATGAAATACTTGTTCGATATTGTTCATCAAAATTTGATAAACGATACCGATGATTTAATGATTCCACGAACCGAAAATAAAATTATTTTACTCATTTACATTACGTCGATCACATAATTAAAAATCCATAGTCATACAGCATGGCTATAAGAGCGAAATTTCCCAAAAATAACTGGTTTTATGTAAAATTTCTCTATTTTACTGGTTGTGTAACAAATTTTGTCTCCTTTATTGCCGACTAAGACCTCAGTTTATAGAATTTTCAACGCTGCAAACGATGTTGAAGTCACAATTGCGATACCTCATCCCGCTATCAGATTAGAGCAGATGAACCAGGAAGAACATTTCAAGTAAACAACCACGTTTCTTCATCTTCAAAGTGCTTCAGTTTGAGAACGGATTAAGAAGTCGCAATTCTGATTTCACGATCGTGTTGAGCGTTAAAAACCCTTTAAAATGAGGTGTCAATTGTCAGACTGTTTCATTTTGGGAATTAATGGGTAATGTTTCCCCCTTTAACTCCCCAAAACCCCACCTTAGAGTGGCCCAATTCTACCCATCTACGAAGTTTGCCTTTTGACTGCCAGGACGGAATTTTTGTGCAGATTTTCACTTTTTTCTCAATTCTATCGAGTGTTATCGTCTGGAATGACACACACATAATATATTATATTGATATAGATATAATTTTTGGTATGTTTTGGTGGATTCAGGATGGTCTGAAACGGATTTTGTTAAGTATATAATTTTTTTGGAAATTCGAGTTTTAAAAATTTTGGACCGAGAACAATAGCTTCCTTTTTTTCAAAAATTCGCTAAAATATGGATGCCATATCGAGGGAAGTATATAATCAATAAATAGATTCACACAAATATGTTCAAAATGTTGAATTTGACTATGTTTTCAAATGTTGACTATTTGAAACTGGTTAAACAAATAACATAAGCGCTAATAGAGTGAAGGATTATCACAAGTTATTGTTCTTCTGTAATTTCAGTTCTCAAGGGCAAGAATTGATTGAAGTTAATTTTGAGTAAGTGACTTTCTACGGCCAACCCCACGCCACAGCGATGCTTGAAATATAACCTACATAAGGAGAAGCGCGAAATTGTAAATGAGAATTGATGATTTCGTTCCTGGAACTTTGTACGTCGTTATGAGATGAGTGAACTTCGCGGAAGATGAAAAGATTTCATTCAAAGCCATCGACGTCATTCTTCACACCGCCGTCTCATCAACGAACTAATCGGTGAAACATTACGTGAAATCTCTTCACAATCACCACCATTCGGCGTCTTACGGACAAATATCCTGTTACCAATACAAATCAGTTGATTGAAGGTTTGACGGTGGAATGGAATGAAGATTCGGCGAAACGAACGAACCAAGTGGGCGTTGTATAGGTGCGTTCACGACGAACTCTCAGATTTCCACTTGATGAATCCGACCTTGAATTGTATTTAGTGCGATGTGTACTCACGTGGAATGGCGGTGCTATAACGAGTAGAACTCCCAATGTACTCGTAACTAGTTCGTATCACCGATTCATTTCTTACAGCCCTATCGAAAAGTTCAGACGACACAACTGGTCCCGAATATGACGACTTCGGCGATACTTTCTCCGACCAACTCATATCCCGCATTTGAATAACTTAGACAGAATCTACAACGTGGTAAACGAGTGGATGTCTCTCCCACCACATGTTAGGTGTACCCAACGAGTCACGGGGCCGAAATGTTCCAACATCATCCACCGCATTACTTCACATCTGACTTTGTAAGGACCACATCGGAATTCATATTTTAAGGCCATTTTGTTCGCATTGTCAAACATTTGATAACAGTGTGCTCCTCCTATTTCCGTTAGTAACGACTCTAAAAACAAGAGCTGATTTTGCTCCATGAGGTTATTCGATTTATCATTTTCATTAGGTGATACCGAATATCTTCTTCTACAGAAAGATAATTTCGAAAATTCGTTTGTATGATTGAAGTTTTTGACATTTTATGTCTTTACTCTGGCACATAACTCGAAAAACGTTACACAAAAGCGTTACACGAAATCGTCACGAAAATTTCTGATGATTTTCGCTTACAACCGATTCGGTGCTACGGAACTTTATCTTCGCCAGTTATCATCGTACAAAAATCGTTCACCACTCGTTGGATAGCTCTCGATTTACCTAACCATATTACGTTAACCACTGCGGAGTGCGTGGCCGACAAGCTGCGGTATGAGCGTGATTGTTTAAATAATTGTTTACACACAGGTGATCATTCTCAATAATTTATATTGTCTATACGAATGCAAGCTTCATAATTTATGATGAACCCTACAATTAAGTATAACAACTACGCTACTGGGGTAGGTGATGTAGCATTCTTCGAAGGTTCTTGAATCACTTCTTTAAAGACATAAAATGTCCCAATGTGTTGCAGACTCGTATGCAAGCATTTAATTCTCGACTGTATCAACAACAGGATGGAGTTGACATTTTCATGTCTTTGCTATGGCACATAAACTGAAACGGGAAAAAGTTGTTTCCTTGATTCACCCTTTCCCTCAGATCACGTCAGAACACAAGTGACAGGCGGGCCACTACGTCAGAGCCTATGACCCACGAGCGTATGGGGTCAGAAGGCTGGCAGGAGGCCAACTAGTACGTCAAAGACTATGCCGTAAGAGCCTATGACGTCAGACGGCTGGCAGGAGGCCAACTAGTACGTCACAGCCTATGACGCACGAGCGTATGACGTCAGACGGCTGGCAGGAGGCGAACTAGTACGTCAAAGCCTATGCCGTAAGAGCCTATGACGTCAGACGGCTGGCCGGAGGCAAACTAGTACGTCAGAGCCTATGACGCACGAGCGATGACGTCAGACGGCTGGCAGGAGGCCAACTAGTACGTCACAGCCTACGCCGTAAGAGCCTATGACGTCAGAGGGCTGGCTGGCTAGGTGATCGGGTTTTAATAAGCCTCTGGAATTCCGCGCCTTCATTTTGCATTCATTTACATCTTCACGTTGAAAAATCCTTCATCTTGTCGCTAATTTTATTGTTATGAATTATTGCCGACGTATCACAGGAATTCAATGGAAATCTCACAGGGGCTTTCTGAGAATACGCATACATATCTTTGTACAGCTAAGGTTCTATTAAATTAATTTTGATGAGACCTTCAATACCTTCAATAAAAACGCCCCATGTCAATGTTTACGAAAATGGGGTTTTTACGAAACCCCCCTATTTCGGACCTGGCCTTTTCGATGGTGAAGTCCAAATTTCAAAATTCGAACTGGAAGTGGGGGAAATTCTGACCATGAACATACGAAAATTGGTCAATGTTGGGGTAAAATGCCTCAACGAAACGCTGTTAAGGTAAAACGCCTCAACTCTAAGATGAAAATGCCTCAAAACTTATTTATTTTCTCGCCAGTGTTAAGGTAAAACGCCTCAACTCACCAAAATATTGAGATAAGGCGTTTTAGCTACAAAAATTTACATTATTTTGGGCGTTTTCCTAACAAAACATCAGTTTGATTGAGTTGTATGCATTGTGGTGACTGCCTCACGAGCAAGTTGAGGCATTTTACCTAAACAAACAATCCCAAAACGGAAGCTGGAAATGTTAAAATGGCCTCAACTGCAATTAATCGATTATAAATCGATTAATTTGCGAGATTTTTTTTCACCGTTGAATTGGTTGAAGTCATATCGATATCTCGCCAAAAAAGGCGGTTTTTATGAAGAGTTGCACTCAACTTACATCAAAGGTTTCAGTGAGGCAAATTTCTGCAATGTTTTGAATTTTGAGTTGAGGCGTTTTACCTCAACAGGTCAGAATAGTCATGGGAGTTGGCCCAAGATCCGTCATTTGGAACTTGTTACGTTACATTCCGTTTTCAAGGATTTATATCAGTAATGAAACACTGCGACCTGTCATGAATGTGGGTCATTTTCATAATGCCCTAGTAAGTTATGTGGTGGTGATGAAATGTAGCAACGTTATTCAACAACGTTATACAACTTTATTATCAAAAATATGAACTAGATTAATTTTCGTCAACACCAGAATCTAGGTTCACTTCAGCAGCTTTCAACTTGCCTTTTTGCCAATTTTTTTTTTTCGATTTTCAATCGGAAGCGAGCAGTTTGCGCTCACCAGAAGTGAAGATCGGGAGAGTGAAGATCTTTCACCTTGATTCCATTACGAGTAAAACACAACACACGGAAACAGCTGGACGTAGCTACTAGTTGGAAAAACAGAAACGGAAAGCTGGGCGTTCCTGCCTTGATCAAAACAGCGGACACCCACAATATAACCTCGTTATCACCTTATCGAACCATCGAACTAACGAATAATCAGACCCCTGCCTTCACAACCAGAGTTCAAACCGCGGATTAACAGCTGCTTGAACTTGGTTTTCATTGATGTGTGAACGCCGATACTAGAACCTCGTTCAACTTGCTGAAACCCCAAACCTTTTGAACTGAGATCAATCCATCGGTTACGTTGAACTAGGTTCCCAATAAACCGAGTTCATGGTTTATTGGTGAAACCGGCCCTAACTCTCTAATAAACTGACGCTTCCTACCCACTGCATTTTCCGCCGTATATCTTCATCCTATCATGTCGACCAGTAACGCGAATTACCCTCAACAACCTCGACGCCATTACTTTGCCTGGGAATTTTCCTACGGCCACTGATCGCACGAGCCGGTTTTGCCAGTCCTACAGAATGAAAGTCAAGAGGATTCAGACGGATGGAGGGAGAAGTTTAGCCAAAATGTCCGTTTGACTCAATCGAACAGAAACTCAGGTAGCATCAGTAGACAATCAATTCGCGAGGGAGAGACCTCAGGGCGCTTCCATTGTGCCTCCAGTCCAATTCATTAGGTCCCTCTGACTATTTGAAGTCGGGAAGCGCGGGAGATCTGTCAGAGGGGAAAAATGACACGAATACCCCCCAACCTCCTCTTCACAATCATCATCACTTCTCTTCCATCTTTCTTTCTCCATTTCCCCTTCACTCCGTCCCTTTCCCACTCTCTCACTCTCCCTTCTACTAAGCGAGTTTCATTTTATTGATTTAACGGTCGGTGGGGTTTCACAGCTTCCTGGACGGCTTTTTGAAGCTTGAATGTTTTATTAGGAGATTCGCTCCCCGTCACGACAACTACGGATCGAGTGATCTTCAGGTCGGCACGCCAGCAAAGCCAACTTAACTTGACTCCTCCATCTGTAATAAGGAGTTTGGTTACTCCAAAGGGCCTAGTTAAGACTGCTCCAATCCTCTGCACCCCTCAAGTCCAAGAATCGAATGAGACAACTCCAGAGGACAGATTAACTGTACATGACTCAATCATTTCCTCTGGATCGAGAAACGTAAAAGGATACTGTAATGCACCCAAGAAACGATATAATTTTATCGGATTTATTTTATAACCCAAAGACAACCAGAACAACTCAACAACAACATTTTCGATCACACCCACTGGTAATTACACACAAACACCAGTCACTTTCTGTGGGCTTACCACAATATCAAACGTTCCAGGACTGGCTCAAGAACGGGAATGAAGAACTTTGGACCTTTCAATGCTGACTGCAAATGCTCCAATACTTGGCAATAATTTTCACTGCTCAGGTTCAAGAATGGAATGAGAAGACTTCACAGGACTCAGTATATGTAACTATAAATGCCTCAGTACGAGATTAGGGAACGGAGACTCCGGAGGTCGAATTATGACATCCAAAGTCTAGTAGTCAGGCAATGAAACAATGAGACCTGCTCTGGCTCAAGTATAGAACTTTGAATGCTGACCGCGAATACTCCAATAGTTTACAACGTTCAAGAATGGACACTGTTCAACTTCAAGGATCCAACCAGGAGATTCTGGACCTCCAAGAGCAGACAGTTGCTGTAATTGATATGCTCGTAGCGATTTATACTCATTAGGTTCATGAGCCAACTGAACAAGACTGCTCCCCAATGCTTCAATAGTAGACAGCGTCCAAGAATGGACACTGTTCAACGATCCGACAAGGAAATTTTGGACCTCCAAGAGCAGACATTGCTGTGTTTGATGTGCGTAGTGATTGATACACATTTGGTTCATGAGCCAACTGAACAACACTCGTCCCCAATGTTGACGGCTAATGCTCCAATGAAGCGCTCCACTGGTCGTCAGTGCTCGGAGAACTCAGTGTTCAGCACTGGAACACTCGCCCTACTTGGGTAACAGGTTAGGGGCCACTGATCCACCGAGTGGAAAGGGGACGAGGAGAAATGATTTCCGCCGTAGATACTTTCTCTTTCTCCCGCAGTTCACTTCCACTCAGTTACCTCCACCAGCTCCAAATTGAACTCAACGGTTTTCTAATCACAGTCGGATTGTCTCAACACTTCAAACAACGTTTAATTAATAGATTACAGCAGACGTGTTTACGGCAATAAGATACTGTGATGTCGGCAGTACCTACACGACTCGCCTGGAAACTATTTATCAAATATCACGTCAAAATTCTTCTGAACCAAGAAATCTCTTTGAAATGAGAGATGATCAATTTACTGATCAACAATAACTTCAGTGAAGAGGAGCAATGTTTTAAATGTTTCCAAAGAACATACACCACGATGGGTTCAAAACGCTGGTTTGTTGAAAGATTCTTCGATTGAAATCCAGTTTGGGGCATTCTGAACCCATCTGTAGATTTTAGCTGAATGTACATCTGCACACCATGAAAAAAAATCTCGAATTTTGGCAGAATGGTAGTAAGTACAGGAGTAATGCCGATAGAACACCAAGAGTACCAACTGTGTATTGGGGAGGTTTTGGGTGTTTCAAGGGTTTGCGTACACATTAGAGCTACAATTTTGGGATTTTCATCGTCATATTGGTGTTCAGGGCGGTCCAAATTGTGTGAAAAAGCGTTTCGTCAACTCAAATACACTCGGACCTCCACAACGATTCACGCGGATTCAACGTTCAAGATTCAAGAAAAAATAGCTGCCTGGTTTCAACCTTCACGGTGTCGGGCAGAACATTCAAGGCCGCCCTCATTAGAGGAAAGTTTATGTTGATATTTACTCTTCCCAACCGTTCAAGGTCCTTTTTTTTCAATCTGTGGAATTTATTTATTTATTTATTTATTTATTATGTTACATATTCTTTATACACAAATAATGACAAATTAACAAATCTCCTAACATTATTGTGGGCAATAGGCATAAGCCTGTGTCGCCTCACAAGAGTTGCGCCAAACTTAATTAATCTTAATTATTTACATTTCTCTTCATGAATAATAACCTAATAAACATCAATTTTCTATATATACATACTAAAAATAATATTTTCTACCTCCGTAATGCCTATTTTTATCAACCACTCATATATTTTCTTTTTATATACATTACGGGCGTCAACCTGAGGCTCAGTTTCGAGACGAGACTTTTCAGAAGACTGAAATGGCTTCAAGAGATTGAGGATTTAAGCAGGAGAAATGTGTCAGTTAACGGGCCCTCGATCAGAGCTAAGGCAGTTAAAGTTTATGACACCTTGAAACCTGACGGATCCTCGGAGATTTTCATAGGTAGTAACGTTTCAACCTTCACAACGTGTCAATCGTTGAATCGGCAGACCACTTAGCAGCCCTAAACTATCATCCAATGAACTCTGCGAGATGACACTAAGCAAAAAACTGAAAAATTGAATCGAATCATAATGTTAAATATTCTTAATGATAGAAAATAGAATAGTCTCTGGAAAGTAATTACTAATAAATAATTAAAGAATAATTTCTCCGACTTGCTCTACACATTCTCGATCTCACGAATATGAGGGTCCAACTGCAACAGAGTTTGTCTGAAAAATGACAAATCGAACCCCCAATACCGCTTTTGAAGGACTAAGCGTTGAAATACCCCGTTTGGTATTGTTTCTATGTACACAGTGTTTGACCTGAATCATCGGATGAGTACACATTTTACGTGTAGGAGCATACACATTGATTTAGAGTAGATACTTTTCGCCAGGCCAGTTGTTAGCACGTGAGCTTGGTACGTCGACGAGCTAAGATATACGAAAAAACAATGCTAGACGCTAACTTTAACATGGTTTCTCAAGTCGTAATCACGAGATAAGGCGATTGCAAGAATGACGCTAACGGCGAAACGCTAGGTTACAGGTAACAACCGTTTTCAAGTTATTTGGCTCCAACTAACTTGGACTGTATTAACTGTATTCATACCAATTTCAGTGACTTTTTGAGCTGGGGATCATTTCTAGAGAATAAATTGGTATCTCCGTAGCAGAGTATGCTATAGCATGGTATGTATGGTCGCTTTGGCTTGATGAATATTGGAGATGAGGAGTGAAGATCCATTTGATTTGAAAAAGAGGACGTTGGGCAGTGGAAGATCACTTGGTAGCAGGTTATACTGCTTACCCCTGAAAAGTACTAGTGTTGTACCGGATACGTGATACGTTACCCTGCGGAATCGACTATTTGGGATAGCCCCAACGACACGCGATTTTTTATGGATACTGTACGAACGCAAAACTGTATGTGCGAAATTCTACCATTCAGCGAAAGATATCCCTGAGGTAAAAGGAGTCATAAAGATCACATTTCAACGACAGTATGGTGCCATCAAAGTTGGAGCAGATCAAAAGTCGTCAACATGAGAGTGAATCATGCGGCAGCCTGTCGGACAATGTTCATACTGGCCCAGCTGATTCAAACAGCACTAGGCGAAAGTATTGAAAAAATCCGGCGTCATCATCAATCTGATCAAGGAATCGTGTGTGGTTTTCTCCATACTCCTCTCTTATTATTGATTTGATGAACCCACATTGACGGTGTTCTGGCCAGTTGATGCTCTTCCCCGTCTGCCAGTAAGCAATAAACTATTGTTAATTCTTCACTCGTCATTCGGTAAATCTCACGTAAAAACATGATTTTCGTTCAATCTGAAGCATTTCATGGGTGTTAATCTCAGCAAAGGTCTTTTAGGTTGAGACTCTAACTGTTCCAGGCTTAGAAGTGTGTTTATTTTGGAGAAAAAGTGGTTATTAGTATGGGCTTGGCAGATTTCGATAATAAACTGTGCATCAAGTTTTGCAGCGAAACTACCTGGATTTGTCTGTCTTTGAAGTAACAGGAAAACTTAGCTGCTGGTTAGGGAATGCAGAAGATGAGCTAATTTCTCATTTTCACTCCTCTCACAAAAATGGAAAAATATAGACATTTCTGAGGGATAAAGATATTGCAAAAAAATAAAGTGAAGCGTTTAAAAATGAAAAATCGACAGTCATGCAGCATGGTTATAAGAGCGAATTTTCAAAGAAATAATTGGTTTTATGTAAAATGTCTCCGTTAAAGAACATGACGTCCATGAAGAACATCTCACTTGACAGACCGTTTCATTTTTGGAATTTATGAGTGGTCTGATTCTGCCCATCTATTGCCAAGACAGATCTTTTGTGTAAATTTGAACTTTTTATCTCAATTCTATCGAGAGTTATCGTCTGGAATGACACATACATAAACATATAAATACATATATGTCCGGTTGTGGAAACGAAAGCACTCGCGGCTATATACTGGATTAATATTTTCACAGGAGGAGAAAATAGAAGGATAGAAATAGAAACACTTGATATATTCAATTGTAAAGCTTACGGCAATTTTCGTATTACAGCTTCATCAGCCTGGGAAGCTATTACAGCATTACAGCGTCATCAGCTTCCCAGGCTGATGACGCTGTAATGCGAAAATTACCGTAAGCTTTACAATTGTATATATCAAGTGTTTCTATCCTTCTATTTTCTCGTCCTGTGAAAATATTTAGGAGTGTAAATCCAGTATAAATACATATATATTTACATAAAATTTTTGGTGTCTTTTGGAGTCCACCTGGCAGTGGATTCAGGATGGTCTGAAACGGATTTTGGTATGCAAATTTTTCGAAAAATCGAGTTTTAAAATTTTTGGACCAAGAACAATAGCTACATTTTCTTCGAAAATTCGGTAAAAGATATATATTTTTGAAATCCAAATTTTAAAAAGTACCATGCACCATTAGAATATTGAAAAATAGAAAATCACAGCGCAAGTTTCAAAAATTTCAGCCAGGGGTTGCAATGGGATCTAACAGTGTACTCATATTTCAACAGAAATAGAGGATTTTTTTTTTCTTCAAAAACTCGTTTTCCATAACATGAGTTTCCACGATTTCGTACCGAGTCATTTAGTTCGTACGATAAGTTCGCTTCAACCTCCAAACACCAAATGTATGAGACGACTCACACTTGTCGCCTCTACACGTCAAAATGGATGAAACTCACCCACAAGTCATCTGATGATCAATTTTATCGTATCCAGTCGTCTTCGATTATCAGATGAAAATGTTGGAGCGGCCGATTGAACGTTATGTCGCATGAAACGACGCATCTCCGACGTTCGGCCGATTCGCTCGTTTTCATCGCGAATAACACGAAAAACCAACTAAAAATCAATTAAGGAGGCGGAGGAGTCGGTCGACGATTAATTTCTCGTGTGAACGCTAAAGCGGAGTTTTTAAAGGGTTGTTGTGCGACGAATGAGGGTGTCACGTGTAGCGGCGACGGGGCGATAGTATTGAAGGGAGGGGAAGTGACGGCGAAGGGGAAGGGTGGCGTGGTGGTGGTGGTGGGGGGATGTTAAGGTTCTATGACGTCAAGGGAACCCACCCGGTCGAGAAGGCGACGGCGAGGGGGCGGGGCACCTGTGACGTCACGGAGCTCCCACACGAGCCACTTCCACCCGGACTCGACCGGACGAGAACTTGCTTACTTTGTCTGCACGAAAGCTCAAAATGTTCAATTTCAACTCATCTCATGGCAAGCAGCGCCGGAAAATGAGCGAATTTTCCGAACGTTTCAACGTTGAAATGTTTACATAAATAAAATTCCCCAACACTCATTTTCAACAATTGTCCCCCCATGAGGTAAAAGCACTAGTAGTCGACACTGCATCAGTAGTCGACACCACTTTGTGAAAATGAGAAAAGCTAAGAATATATGGCACTTTTTGCTGTTTCTGATGGTGGAGGCGGCGTTTTCATGGAAACGCGAGAGAAACAACGAAAAAGTGGAAAAATTCAGTTTGCTGTTCTCAACTCGTCTGTTTTCTTTTTTGGGTGGTTCGTTGACTGGAAGGCTAAGGAACGAGTGAGTTTATACGGATTTTTCACCTCTTATCACACGATATTTCAATGTTTCTTGAATTTATGTCTTCTTTAGTGTTTCTAGTTTATGTTTATGCGAAATACTTGCCAGTTTAACCATTTGTTGACTGTTTTCCAGGCATGTCGACTATTGACGCAATAAATCGGTAATTTTCAGTACTCGACAGGGAGGTGTCGACAACTGAATCATATGGTAATCTGCTGTGATGGCGCCAAGAAGACGAAGCAAGAAGCCGAAGAAGACGAAGCAATTCGAAGAAGGGGACAGAAATACTTCAGTATTCGGACGATTATTGCTTATAAGTAGATTGTGTATACACTTTGTGTATATATTATTTCATGGTGCAAATAAAAATTATTACACAAAATAAAATAAATAGAAAAACATTTGGACGATCGGATGAAAAAGGCAATAGAAGATGCGAAGAATGGAGTAAGTGTTCGAAAAGCGGCAATGGACAATCATGTACCTCGAATTACACTTCATTTCCCACATGAAAGGGAAATCCCCTCCCCAGAGAAAAATGGGACCAGCCGCAGTGCTCCCTGCACCTGATGAAAGAATGATTGTTCAGTGGCTCCTGTTTTGTCAAAAAAGGAATTTCCCTGTCACACAAGCTTTCAATGAGTGTGCAAAAACGTATGGATACCCTTTTCAAAAAACCCAGAGCAAATGTATCTTACGTAATGATTTTGATGGAGTGGTGAGGTACCATAGGATCACAGGTGCTAATTAAGGCTTAAAATCTGTGCAACCAAAGGTAGCAACTTATCTATGTGATTTTACATTCTATGATTTTACCAACAACCTACGCTTAGTAAATTATTCAATACTTTTACCGATTTGTGTTACTTGAGTACCTAATCTTACCTGTCTGTAAAATAAAGTGATACTGAAGCTGTGATTTGGTACAAAAGTCTGAATTCTTGTTGCTCAGTGAAGTGAATTTATCTGCGTCGAGCAATCTTTATTATTATTAGCATGTAAATGTGAAAGAGTTGTGATTTGACGAAGTCTGAAGTAGGTTCAATTTTTATTACCGTTACTTCGACGGTATTCAAGTACCTACTTATCACAATGAAGTGAGTTTATACAACACCTGTCGACTACTGGTACAAATCCCATGTTGAATACTAACATACATACTGTCGACTACTAATGCAAAACACTGACGACTTCTGAAGAAATCTCTTTTCCCACTGTCGACTACTAGTGCAAAATTCTTGAACATCAAAATTAGGAGAATATATCAAGGGTCTCATGGCAACTCCCCACATCGTCACCTCGTTTTGTCCCTTTCTATCCGAATCCTGAGTTGTGACATTCACATATTGATAACACCTCTTACTGACATAATACCTACCTTCGAAAAAATTAGGTACAATTTGGTCTCAGCACCGTTCCAAGTTTTGGAAAGAAATCGAAGAGGATTTTTAGATGAACCAGACTCTAAATCACCGGAGTTTCAGGTCCTGTCCACAGATTTTCGACAATCTCTTCACATCTGCGACGGCCATTTCGCTTTCCCTCGAATCTTTCTCGTCTCCTAAGGTCTGACAGATTTTCCATTAATACCTTCATTCAGAGGTACGATGGGAGTTCAGGAAGTAGTCCCACTTCAACCGATCGATGCACTCACTCGTGAGGTTCACCGACTGTTCACAAAAAATATATCTACATCAGATTATTACAGCTACGTCTGTTGTGTAGCAGATGTTTTCATAACTCATTAAATGAGTTATGTATCTGTTCGCACTGCATTTTTAGGGAAAACTGAGCGATTGATTACACAAACTGCTTAATTACAAATTTTTTTATTTCGAAGCAATTTTGATGTCAAGTCACATGTGATAAGGATGTATTGAGTGACATTGTTGTCCCTGCTTTTTCTTGCCTGTTTAATGCCTAGATTTCTCGCTTTCCAACTGTTAGTTCAGTTTAATTTGCCTGATATTTTTATCAAGACTTCGTCCTTTTATCAACAGCTGAACCCAATTGTAGGTGATAAGTGGTAGTGATTTTTACTGCGTTAATTATTGTATTTAAAACCGATTGCCACTTCATACTACGTTTAATCGTTACTGTAGTAAAATACCTATTTAATTTATGTTTAATTTCAGTTGCCTCAACTCAAAGGAATCATATTGTGAGACTGTTTACCAAGTGTAACACAGTAAATGTTTGCTGAATGTTTTACATGGCGATTTACCACGCCATCGCCTTTTAGAGTAACTCACTCAGTTGATAAAGAAAGCGACTTCTCAAAAACTATCAACGCATGTACATATTTATTAGGGTTGTTCATGACCGTGTTACAAAGACAATGTCATTATTGTCCTTAAGTTGTATTAAATTAAAAGATTGAAAGTAAACTGGATAATCTCACGAATCGAAGGAAACAACATCGGACAACAACTGGACAATAAGAAGCAATGTTTACACAAGTGTTCCGATACCAACACTCGTTCCGTATGACATCACATTCATATGTGGTGCGACAGATAAACCAGAATGTGTGGTGGGCAACGAAATAGGCATTTAAGAGAAGTAATTTTCATAGTATTTACTTCAGATGAAGGTATCACGATAAGAAAAAGTTCAATCATAATGAAAAAACAATTGAAAAAACTCAAATAATACAACAACTTATTGGTAATAAGATATGTATTGGGGTGGTGTTATCAACCGAAGATATGGAGAAATTCCGTTGTTATTGAGGTTCGATCGTGAAATAAGATGGTTAATCCACGGTTTATTTCATCATTATCAACAAATCTACGCAGAAATAAAAATACTCGTGTTTGGGAATCAATATTCCGAAATATAGTTGGAATTTGAAATTGAATAAGATGTTTTTTTTTGTGGGAGGGGGGGGGGGGGGTTCCTTGATAATGACGGAATAAAGCGAAACGAAGGAATAACCATCTTATTTTTTGACCGAACGTCGATAAAAATAGAACTCCTATATTCATATAAATTTTGAAGGATTTCTGACTAGTCCAATATTGAAATGGATGTTAAGAAATGGTCGAAGTAGCCAACTAGGAAATAACCGAATGAGAAACCCCTGTTTCAGCAGAGGAACAATAATGATTAGACTGAATGGAAAATTTCCATTTGATGCTAATTCCATCAAAAGGCAGAAGGTAACCGGGTGGTTATAACAGACTGTGTCTACAATGTGAAGGTTTTACAAATCATCAAGTTCCCTAAGATGAGGAAGCAGGATGCATCCAGTCGTTCCCAATTATCCACAAAACCTCTTGAATATTCCGAATTGCGGCTATCACATGTAAAACACTTGAGCAAACAGCGAGCGCGGCGGATTCCGAAAACGAAGCGACGATAGGGCAGAAATAATTCGCGGGTTACATCACGCCAGCCATTGTGGTTGATGTAACTTAAGAGCAAACAAACCCTACGAGCGAGAAACTGAACCCCCCCCCCCCCCCCCCACCGATAAGAGTCGAGTGGTACCACGTTGTCAGCCATTTCATTGATCGAATGCATATTATAGAATTGGAATCTTTGAGAAATATCACGGTCGGTGGGGTTCCCGAAATCAACTGGGTTCGGGCCGGTAATTTATTGACAATAAGCCGGAGAAATGGTGTGCGTCAATGGTCGAAATATCCACATCGATTAAATTTTATTTCAGATTGATTCTGCCTTTCAAAATCGAGACGGTAAGGGGCCTCAGACAGGGGGATAGCCTTTTAACTACGCTATTCAACGTAGTGTGGAAAAGGTGCTGAGTACCATTGAGACCAACCCAAACGGTACCATGTTCAACTGGACTGTTTGGATATTAACCTACGCAGATGATTTAGACCTGGAATAGGAATAAGGGCTCCTTGAAGAATCTGCATACCGCCAAATGAAGAAGGAGGCCGCGAGGGGCGCCTTGGATTTCCGTCCCGGTGCCTAGTGCACAGTGCGATCGGATTCCGTCCCGCTCTCTCTCAGCGTTGATTAAAAGTCTTTGTGAACAGCCAACATAAACACGTTACTTAGTTTCACGGTTTTAAGAGAAGATCAGGAATGGCTAGTGGTTCCTCTGATAAACCTCCCCCAATCAACTGATTAGTACCTACCATATAGATTAGTTGGACATATAGATCAAGTGGACGGGGTTGCAGAATAAAAACCTCCCCCAATCAACTGATTAGTACCATATAGATTAGTTGGACATATAGATCAAGTGGACGGGGTTGCGGAATAAAACTTCCCCTAATCAACTGATTAGTACCATATAGGGTACTGTCACAACTGGCCTTCCGTGTATATTATATTATTAGTGTATATTATATTATAATATGTTTCACAATATCTGTTTTTTTTTTTTTTTACTTTCCTCAGGACAAAGTTCCAAGGTTTCAGTAGGCTGGGTCCAAGTTGTTGGGACGGAATCCCAAGGTGCCAGTGAGGCCCACGCTAATGGTAGGGACGGAATCCCAAGGTTTTCTAAGCCGGCTTAATATTTTAATGAGGTTCCGGGACGGAATTCGTAGCCGCCCGCCGCGAGGATTGGCCTGAGCATAAACACTGAGAAAACCAAATACTTTACACGTGAAGAGAGGCAGAACCAGTGCTTCATCTGAGGAAACGAAATATTCAAGAACACCTCTGAGAAGTAACTAGGATCAACAGTCACAGATGACAACAGCGTATCCACCGAGATAAGCGAACAGTAGGTAGCGTCTGGATATAAGGCATATTATAAAGCTTAAATCCTCTCAGATGTCTAGAAAAACTAAACCCCAATGTACAGGATGTTTATTATGCTGGTGGTAACGTTCAGGGAAGACATGTGAAGAAAAAAAATCCTCAGAAAAAGATTGAGGAAGGACAATGGTGAATCAGGACAACATTTGAACCGCACCAGCAGCTTGAACTTTGTCAGACATCAGGAAGCAGAGGATTTGTTGGGCAAGCCATTTGGTGAGGATGACTGATGAACTGATGAGGCCTGCAAGAAGGTGTTCAGTGGCCATCCCAGGGGAGGGAAACCAAGGAAAAGATGGCGGGACGACCTGGAAGAAAACTTGAGGAGGATCGGGGTCGGAAATTGGAGAAGAGAAGCTCAGGATATGACAGGGTGGAAGGGAGTTATTCGGGACACCTCATGAGCTGTAGCCCCAAGGGGTATGGTCTTTCGGAATCTCCTCAAACGAGACGGGATTTACAGCGTGAATACCACTCGGATAAAATGATACTTTGCACTAGAGATATGCACCACTAAAACATCTGCTTCTTGCTATGACTTTTTGAAAAATTCAACTCCTATCCCCTTCCCTCTGTAGCCTGCATCCAACATCTTTTCTATCTTTACAACTGTTAGTCGCGTAGATTTATTTTAATCTCTCCGAAAGTTTCAACGAGGAATCCGTTATATTTACGAACCCGCCGAGGTACGTGAATCAGGAATCTTACTCACAAGAAAAATAATAATACAGCGGTGAAAGGCAACCTAGTAACAGTGAGAATGCCGTAACAAAGACTGTTTTCTTGCTAATTACGGTCGCCGTTTCTCACCACTTTTGTCGTCATGACGTCCGCCATGCGTCAAAGAAATCGGGTTTTTTCCCACTTCTCACTTCCCACTTCACAATCCTTACAAATCGTTTGATACCTAAACCTCATTTACCTTTACCTCATTCATTTCTTTATTTATTTTGTCAATTAAAGATCGAAACGACAAGACACGAGCTGCTCTTTGAATAACCTGAGGGTAACTGAATGTGAACCAGCTTCGAGAACCACCGACAAAGATTTGAGTAAAAGTGAAATCAGACTATTCACAGATTTCAAATTCCAAATAACTACGCCAAAATTACATTTATTTTTTGCGCATAGACGTGGGAATTTTCACACAAACCTATTGAAAAAAATCACAATACACAACACCATTACGTTGTTTCTCACCACCATTGTGTTGAATGAATGCGAAATCACCTAATGTAAATGCGAGATTTTCCAAGAAAAGGAAGCTATTGTTTTCGGTCCAAAATTCCTTTTCAGACAATCCTGAACGACACCAAAAACAAAAATCACATATATATATTTGTATGTATGATTATAGTATATAGTTTAGTATTGTGATATAGTATATGTTTGTGTGTGTGTGCCATTCCAGACGATAACTCTCGATAGAATTATATAACATGTTCAAATTTGCACGAAAAATCTGTCTTGGCAATCGAAAGACTGAGGTCGTAGATGGGCAGAGACGGGCCACTCTAAGGGGAAAAAATTGCCCAAAAATGAAACAGTTTGACAAGTGACACGTCATTTTAAAGGTTTTTTTTTATGCTGAACACGATGGTGAAATTAGAATGGCGATATCTTAGTCCGTCCTCAAACTGGAGCACTTCGAATATGAAGAAACGTGGTTGTTACTTTAGATGTTCTTCATGGTTCATCTGCTCTAACCTGATAACGGAATGAATCATCGCAATTCTGACTTTACCATCGTGCTCAAAGTTGGAAAATCTATAAACTGAGGTGATACTCAGCACAAAATGGTTGAATGAGATGTTCAAAACATCACATTTTACATAAAACCTGTTATTTCTACGAAAGTTTGCTTTTATAGCCATGCTGCATGACTGGGGTTTTTTTTTAGTCTTTGAGACAACCCCAGGGGCTATTTCAATATCATCATCTGTAAAAATAACTCATTATCAATAGAGTAGGTTTCATTCATGCAGCATAAAGTAATAAGCGAATTTTCAAAGTATCTCGTCTAGATCGAACTATTACATTGAAATTTACAATGTAATCGAAGATTAATAAAAAAAATTAGGTTAAAGGTACCTACCTAACAAAAATGATCGACATTAGCCGTCACACAAACATTTTTCTTTGTGGATATCTATGAGAGCAATGCAGCGATATGGCTCCAAAAACGTTGAGGTCACCGCAATAGCGTATATTCATTGAAAATCCGGTAAAAAGTATATTATTGTTACAAAATGAAGGTTAATTTAGTAGAATCAGCCTTCGATTAACAGCTGATATCGCATACCAGGATAATGGAATACTGGAATACCTACGTTCTCCGCTGTAACGTCTGAAACGCAACATGTTTGTTGGTTTCATTTCTATAATTGAATAATATTATGTTATACAAATGATCAGGAGAACATAATTACGGCGACGTGTATTCCGAATACTTGTACTGGTATTTCAACTATTACTGCCCATACACGCGAAATTTATGGGAGATCCAATTGTACTGAATTAGTTAGCACGCTCTCTCGGCCATTTTACAAGTTATGTTGGGATGTTTGGGAGGATTATACCGACATGATTATGAGGAATAAACCATCTGTTCGTATAATCTCCGAAAACTGCTTTATATGTTTAGTGTCGTGTGACATCGATATTTATTCAGAGGTAACCAATGAATCATTTCGCCGATTGCTCTTTCACAAGTGATTCAAATGAACTCCGGTCATTTTCTGAGGCCGAACGTAAAACTACTATCGAGTCCGACTAGGGGCCGTAATGATGTTTTCAACTCGTCAATCTAAATACCAACTAAAGTATGATTGATACACAGGTCTGGAGGACAGACCGGATGGTGGGCAAAAGGCTGTCTTTATTATCCGTGCCGTCGGGAGCGATATATTATACAGCAACACGGCCACAACTTGTTTTCTGAATATTTTCAGGACGAGCTGCTCAGGTTTTCAGGGGCGGGGATTTTCAAGGAGGTTTCTTTTAAAACCATACAGGGTGGCCAAAATTTATAGGACCAGCCATTTATCTCCGCGATTTCCTAACCTAAAAAAATTTTAAATAGTAACTCCCTTTAATTTTTCGCGGGAAATTCAAATATCCCATTTTCGCGTGTCGACCATGCGCGTAAATGTTCGATTCGCGCATCAACTTTGTCTTTCAAATGGGAACCCCCATTTTTTATCCCTGATTCGGATTCTACGCAAAACTTCATGCGAATTTGACACCTCAATCGATTGTTTTGACAGCGTGTAACCCATTTTCATTTCTATTTTAAAATGCATTCTGCACTAAAATGTATTTTTTTCTTCGGTGCCCTGAAAAAAAGAAAATGAAAAAAAAACTGAATAGCACCACGCGAATCGGCGTTCAAAAACAATGAAATTTCATGGGGTCTACGGTGGATAATATTTTTTCACAGTGTCAGGGTTGCGCGTTTTTGCGCCCATAGAGTGCCTGGGTTACGTGCGGTAAAAACAATCGATTGAGATGTCAAATTATCATGAAATTTTGCGTAGAATCCGAATCTGAGATATAAAATGGGGGTTCCCATTCGAAAAAACAATGTTAATGTGCAAATTGAGCACTTGCGCGCATGCGCGATGCTGAAAATTGGATATTTGAATTTCCCGTGAAAAATTAAAGGGAGTTACTATTTAAAATTTTTTTAGGTTAGGAAATCGCGGAGATAACACGACCAGTAATGCGCATGTCACACTACTTGCTTTTTCCAGAACCTACGACCTTGCTTTTTTACGTCCTTATCCCGTTCACACGGGAATGTGCCTTTGTTGGTCGTGAATGATCGCACGGGCCCGTTGTTCGACACACGCGTGCCCGTCGTTAAAATTCGCGAAAGTTGGTTCGACTTCAGATCACCTGACTCGCGAGAACGCACCATACGGGCCCGTACGATCATTCGCTGTGGCAACCCCAAACTCTAATAATTCTCTCGCGTTCTCATTATGGCCGAATATGAAGCCGCAAAAGTTTTATGCGAACTATTAGTACAAAAGTTGAGTGATCATTCGAAAAAGTTTAAAAACAAGAAGAGGCGTGAAGAGTGTAAAGAGGCGGAATTCATAGTATTTGCAGAGAATTATCGTTGGAAGATCACAACAGCTACTGAAAATTTTTTGGTATAGAACCAAACCTGTTTTGGATTTTGCTGAATACAGTGAAACCAGCGACTCAAAAACAAGAAACCAATATGAGAAGACCGATTCCAGCATGCTTATGCAGAATCAAAACTTCAAGGGATTCTTAGCTACTGTCGATTCATTTGTCAGTCTACGACTGATACGGGCGTGCTCACTCCAACCAAAAAATACTATAGCTATAACTAGCTCCGCTGTTTGCCGATGACCATGCGATGTCCCTCAGGCACCAATACATCGACCAACCTCCAGCTTCACCTTGAACAAATTCAAGACTGGACCCATCAGTGGCGAATCGCAATAAATACGGCCAAATCATGCACTACAACATTCACCCTAAAGAGGAACCACCAAATAAAATCATGATGTACGACCAACAAATACCTCAGAATGAGCAGGTGCGATACTAGGAGTTCATCTAGAACAGAGGCTCCGATCTGGCAGTATTGTTGTTCAGTGTAGGGCTTGGCTAGCAAAACCCAGATCAAGCGAGTCCAAACATAGCAAAATAGAGTAGTGCGTATCATAGCAAATGCTCCGTGGTACATCCGAAACACAGTCATACACCGGGATCTAGATATCCCAGAGGTGGAAGAAGTCATTAGGGCAACAATGGCAAATATGCACAACATCACCACCCACCAGTCAACTGCATTTGAGAGCCTCGACAACAGTAAACCAGACGTCTAAAAAGAAAAAGGACAGCCGATCTAGTTGAAATCGTACCAGTAAACCAGAACCGTAAATCGTACCAGTAAAACCAGTAACAGAGTTCCTCCTAATCCATATACCTTATATCTTATAATGTTCTTATTGATTCTTCATGTTACTCATATACCTTTTTGTTACCTTAGTTGATTCAAACACTAATTGAGAGGGACTGTCACTGGACAACCACCCTCACACATGTTCCATAGTACCTTAGTACAAATGGCATCTTACTTAGGTACATCAACAAAACTATAAAGTAAAATTATATATATATAAAAAAAAAAAAACCTACAACCAAGTGGGGATTTCACGAACCTTCTCTTCAAGGTCGTGCACTACCACCACCCCCACTACCACTAGTTCACATATGTTCCAATAATACGAATGTATTTACAATTTATTTGTTAAACAAACATTATTGATTGATTGAGATGGCAAGCGGAAATGAAGCCGTATTTGCTTTTTTACTAACGAGAAACTCGAACGGGAAAACCGTTGACGGAAAGGCTGAATTTTATGTGAAATTGTTATACCACCAATAACAGTTTACGTACTTAACTTTTTTTTTTAACTTTTTTTTAAACGAATTTTTCACCGTTTGGCGTTTCCGCTATCTTGTGACCTCGCGCGGCTGATGAAAAAGCTCGCTTTGCGTTCCAGACGGTTTCTCGCTATTTTCCCTACTGCAATACTGGATTTATCACTGCACGACGCGATGAACATGATGCAAATGTTGTTGGGGATAGAAATAACAAAAAATAACTCTGATATTGGGAAATGTCAACTCCGCTGTTGGGAGGTACGTTTTCCCCTAAAGTTGGACCCCCCCTCCTCCGATTCGGATTGAGCAACAATTAATCAGAGAGTCTGAATTTGTCGGTGCAAAACAACAGGTCATTTGAAATCAGTCGGAAACCCTTAGAAAATCCAACGTTACAAAGACCTTTCCGACCCTCTACGCCAATTTCCTTATTGGGACGAGGCCGATCTCGGTTATGACGCGGAAATACCTGTTGTGGCTGAGAGAAAATCAATAAAACGTGAAGCCGGGCGGCTACGCACCTTCTCTTCTTTCACCTGGTTGCCTCTTCTAAACTGGTCGGACCAAAGCGCTTTAAGAAGGTCAATTTACGCCCTCCGAGATTTTTATATTCACGGGAAGAGGAAAACACCATTGAAAATAATAAAAGGAGCGAGAACTTTCAACGACACGGAAATAAGTCCATTCCAAACATTGAATGATATTCACGCTCTTAAATCACTAAAACCAAAAACCAATGTCTCGCTACATAAACAGCTATTTTTCAATTACATTTGCAACCAGTAACTGTGATTCACACGAAAAAGTACGGTAACTGTAAAGTGAATGTTGTGGGTTTTGAGTGAAACTTATTGATTAGTCAGAAATTTCTACACTACAACTTACTCACACAGGAATTCCATTTATTTGGCGGATTTGAATGTGCCTCGTCAGTGCTGTAAATATGTGAACGAACCACGTATTCACAGGTTAGAAAGTGACAAAACCTGTATGATATCGTATTATATTAGGTAACCGACTTGCAAATAAAAAATAACGTTTAAAAATTGACATCGAGAAAAATAAGACGACAGAGAGGAAGAAGAACTTGGGAACAAAGAAACGAATAAAATCAGAAATTGTCAATGGCACGAATAACGAACAATGAAAAAAATCAGAAATTCTCAATGGGCGGTCAATTGTACTACAATTGATCCAGGGCATAAATCGAACGATTGTGGGTTTAAGAGGAAAAAAATTGTACGTGAGACCTTGTTGCAGTGTAGTAATTGCTTCCAAGATTCTTCCCTTTGGAGAAATCCCCAGAAAGGAACCAGACAAATTTAAATTTTTCAAGTACCTACTTACTGCTTACACGTACCTACTATTCAATAGTACACCTACCACAAATTATTACTTAGTTCATTATGGTTACTTCATTGGGGTTATTTATTTTTCTTCATGCGCCATAGAAGATGTTCCAATTGACGTTTACGATATTCTCGTGAACGCTCAGTAGACGTTCATGTTTGTTTTCCTCTAGGCTTTTCATTAATCACTTTTAAGTATCTTATTAACCATGTTTTAGATTTACCTATCTTATAAGCTACGTATATACTCGAGAGAATAACCGGCTGAAGCAGAATTGATGTTGAGGAGTCGTTGTTCTGTACTTGGCTGATTCTTCTACTTGAATGGAGTTTCTGATACTCTGCTGAGACTTCCAATCGAACTCGTTCACTCTCTAATTCACGTTAATATTGAACAACATTTAAACTGAGTAAGAAATTACAATAATCAAATGTGATAAGAGTTTTAACGGTGTGTTCGGTAGTGTTAGAAACCTGTGCATTCAAGTTTCTGCCAAACAAAAATTTTGTTTATAGTCCGATCAAATTACTCGTAGTTTTAAGGAACGTAGCCAGGTGCGTAAGGAGGGGGAAATTGGTAGCTTGAAATGTGTACATTTTTCACATAAATCAAGAGCCTTCCAACGAGTGGCGAACGATGTCTTCGCGATGAAACGGGTAGGTTGTACGTGAAAATCGACCGAAATAGAAAGGTTGCATTTTTTTCGTGTTACATTTTCACAGATTTTCACCCCCACCCACATATCCATGTCAAAAACACTATCCGGCAACCACCGAACGCCAATCACAACGAAATGTACACTTAACCCAAGATACAGAACGGTAACTGTGGAGATGTCTTTTCTTACTGGTCGCGAGTGGTGGTACGCCACAATAAACTACTCGTTTATGGTAAAAATGCATTCAACATTCCGAAATCTATGAGGGAAGATCAACGTTTTTTTAATGAAGTCACCATTGGCGCCATAAGTTACCTATTGTGGCAAAATGTGAGGGTTCCACGAGTGAACTTTTAATCTGATTTCTATCGAGAAATATCGTCTAGAATGACTTTTGTCGTCTTTTGACAGTGAATTCAGGGTAGTCTGGAACGTAAATTCGAATTTTAAACATTTCGGACCGGGAACCTACACTAGTAGCAGTACCTACACTGTTCGTTCAGAGCCAGTGAATTCTCAACATTCATACGGTAGTAATGAGGGCCACATCCCATCGTGAATGGGAACGGACAACTGAAATGTAAACCTACCGCGAATTGAAGTGACGATTGCCGAAATTGAGCCTTTAATGAAACAAAAACAGGATCCATTGAGCTGCCCCGCACTGAGCAGCTTTCAAGGTGATTGGTATTGGCGGCGCCGCAAGCTTGACGCACGGTCCTCCTCGTTCCTTCACTGGACGGTTCATCTAACGGGAGTTGAATAGAATCCATCAATAACAGAGATATCCCCACGCCCAGAGAGCACCACTTCATCGATCGGGTCACACATCCGAGGGACTTTAGTACGGAGCATATTAGAAGTGATGGACTAAATATTCATTCTGTATAATAACCTCAGTCATTCAAAACGGAATTCTCGTAAAACCGATGATTAGCGATCTAAAATACGGTTGAACGTAAAAGGTTGTAACCCACCAGTTCACATGAAGCCAAACAAGAGAGAATAATACAAAATACAAAAACCAGAAAGTAGTGCACTTGTGAATAATATTACTCAACTGTAGGCTTGGCCTGTAGTGTTGGGCTGACAACTTTTCATCATACTCCAGCTACAAAGAAAATGTTGATATATAATAAAATAGTACCTAATAATAATACAGATTTGTACATGAACTAGCAATAGCTTTAGAGAAACATGTCAAGATCATTCGAGATCATTCTGGAGAAAATTAATTTTTTATAATCACTTCTTTTACGTGAAGACGAAGATCTAAGATCTTGGTTCAAATATTTATGCAGTATGAAAAGAATGTAAAGAGGGCTTCTAGTTGTCAAAGCTAGACGAGGCTTAGGGTTGGTTTACATGATTGGCCAACTAGATTGAGCAACCATTGAACCAATCATGAAGGGTGTTTGTGGTAGAAAAACCAAATACTTTTGCAAGTACCTGTTCAAGGGTGAATACCTTAATTAGATCGAAAAGTGGAGATCGAAGTGGATGTTTACTGGACATCCCCACACTATAATACTGTACAGCAGAATAGACTGGACCAGTGCTTGATTCACCTTGCTTAATATGCTGGTGAATGTACTTCTGGTGTACTGCTGGTGAAAGTAGCCTACCAACTATGAAATTTGTTCGCTTTTCCCAGGAGTTATACCCGTCGTCAATAATCAATCCTAAGTATCTGGATTCACTGACTCTTTCAAGAGGGGAACATAGGCATAGACCGATCGGAAGGGGGGGTTGTATTGTTAGGCTAAAAGTTGATGGAGGAGCTGGTAGGTTACAACTAGCGATTACCATAAATTTATTCAAATTCAATGTTTTATTTATGTTCAATGTTGATAAATTAATGGTAAACCACTCATTAAGTGTATTCAATTCCTGCTCAGCACGTGCCAGAAGGTCTTCCCACTGAAAACCCTCGATAATGACAATTGGATCGTCAGCGAATAAATATGTATACCTTCGCCGGAACAACACACTCAAAAATACACCAGTCGATATACACTAGAAAGAGCAGGGGCCCCTAAGTTGAGCCCTGAATTACCCCAAAATCATTGGTATTAAATTCTCCCGTGTGGTTTTCGGTTGTAATAATCTGCTTGCGAACAAGTAGATTATTTCTACTCTATACCACCATTCTGGCTTGTATTTCATCAAAAATGTCAAATAATTATCAAATGCATCCCATACTCTTACGTACAACAATGTTAGACATTATTATAGACACAAATTCAACAAACAGAAGAAAATGTGCACATTTTACTACTCGTCTCCAAAAAATGAAGGGAAACGTCAATAAGCGTGAGATTGAAGTCCCAAAAGAATGTGCGAAAATGGTACGACCAAAGAATCCTCCAAGTACTGTGGGGTCTTATGACGTACTGAGGACGTCGACCAAAGGACACGTTAATTATTGGTAAGTGAGTGGAGCATCATTTTGGCAGTGCTACAAGTGGATCGTTTTAGCTTCAAATAGGATTTAGTGTAGGGCGTCTCAACAACCCACACGATAATACTTCACAAGCCGAACACGGGATCCTCTGTAGATTTTCCTGAATATCTCAAAATTGGTTCAAATTTGTAAAAATATAAGATACTTCTCAAGTAGGTTATTTTAGTTGTGTTAAGTTAGAAATCGTTGGATACTGGTAGTCAAACTCAATTGATTTTTATGAACTTGGTCGAGTTCCCACCCGATCGCAGGACGTCCCACGGTCTATGAGGACTCCGTAAGTGATGAATGAGAGGGCGACGACAATCTCGGAACTTATAAGGACTTCTCATGTTCAAACGTCATTAAAGGGCCCTTAAGAACGCCGAGGAATAACATTATTTTTTTCGAGCGGAGCCCAAGGTTAGAACCCCCGCTAGAGAGCTGAGGTGACTCATGTACTAACCGTCCGAGTGGGGAAAAAAAGGAAAGGATCGGCGATACACTGGAAGATGACTCAGTTCGGAGTCCCGTTACGTCACGAGAATCCGATTCACCAAACGTTGAGATTCGATTGGAATAACAGAGTCACAGCACCCTCGCTAAGGTGTGTACCAACCATAAGAAGTCATACGTTTAGAGTGGCAGTGGAATTGGTCACAACTTCTCGAGAAATCCGTCTTCACAAACAAGTTGAGTACTGGATCGCTTCCAGTGAAGACTACAACTAAGATATTAAAAACCACTTCTAGGCGCCACAAGTTGACATGAGAGTATGCAACTCTTCCCGACCGGGACATGGTACTCATTTATATACAATGGCACAGTCTACTTCGACATGAAGTCCAGCATTCCAAATACTCAAATACTCCTCCTAACAAAAGTATTGAAGTATCAGGACATGTATAAGAGATGCACTGTGATTTATCGAAGGCGCTTGAAAATTTGACACTTTTCGTTGTATCCAATCAATAAACTCAGTTAAACGAATAAAAGATACAATTGCGAAACTGCATAACAATCGCCCAACACACAAAGTCCCAATCCATCGCGAATATCCTCCAACTTCAATCTCACCAACAGTAAAATCCACGAGCCCCCGTGGAAAATGGATACTGCCCTCCGGCAACACCCGTAGATCTCTTATATCCGTGAGAAAGTCTAATTCGAAAATTCCTTAAAGCCGATTTTAAGCTCGAAATTCCGTACACTTGTGCCAGAACAGAGGGTGTGAAAACAGCGCGTGACGTAGAAGTATTTCGGGTTCAGAGTGTCGACGTCACAGTAGAAGGGGAAAAGGGGCGGTATTGCAAACTCGAGGATGAATTTTTACCCTTTTCTACCACCTCCCAAAATTTCAAGTCTTTTCGAAACCTTTTAGGACCTTAAGTTGCTGTACTCTGTTTTCCCTCCTACTCACAGCAGCATCGAAATTACATTGGAATTACGATCCAATACTGACATACCTATGGTACAATAAAATACAACAGTAGCCTTAAGACCCTGAACGTGACCCATGAACAACAATTGAACAAACTGGCAACATTCGAACAAAATCAATACTCCCTAAAATTTTTTAGTGATGAAGAGGCACATATCGCTCACCCGCATGAAAAGTGACACAAAATCATGAAAATTTACAGGAGAGGCAAAAGAAGATTTAAGATTTTTTGTGTTGGCCGAAACACGGATGTAGTCGGGTTCAAGGAGACCTGTGAACCGTAATACAAACCGTAGAAGCCCATGAAAACCAAGCCTGATAAAAATTATAAAATCTTATTAAACCTACCCACAAACTCAACGTCATTCAGAGTTGTGACATTTTTCTTGTTACTCATCTGATTCGCGTCCACCTTGTTATAGTGCCAACCATAACTGCTCAATAATTATAATTATTCAGGTACACAGTGCCTTGTGTTGAATTTTCCTGTTCAACCTGGTACCCCTTTTACCAAAATAATGTTTTCGGGGTTTTAAAGAAGCAGTAACATTTCGTTTTTTGCTCTTGAAATGGAGAGTGTCTTTACTCAAAATGTGACTCTCACTGCACAGGAATAGTGATGGAAGTTCACAGGAAAAACGTCATAGTTCGAAATGTGACACTATTCCTGTTGTTAACTACACACTACCCGTTTGAAGATCAAATCACAACTGAGATGTGTCGTTATTACTGCGTCTGCTCTTCGCAATTTCTGCAATGGAAGAATGACACATGCTGCACTTTAGCAGCAGCCCACCGAGATATTTGTATGTCGTTTTTCCTATTGCAAGGCACACCAATACGGAACAATGGTAAAACCCACAAAATGAATTTTTAGAGTTGTGTCACTTTTCTTGCGGGTGAGCGATATGTAATGCTACAATACTCGGCGATTCGAGAGAAAAATCACATTTTTTCGAACAAATAACCATCTACTTGGTTTTCAAATTAGGTACTTCGGGTAACGGTGACGTCACCTCGTTAGGTTTCTCTCCGCGCTACAGCATGTAAAAAGCGAAGTGTGCCTCTTCCCATGATGTCACTGGTGATGGAACGGATGCATTTTGCCTCAGCTGAGTTGTGGATTGTATATAACGTGTATCCATGGTAACGTAGTATTGAGTGCAATGATGACGTCACCACAATAATTGTGACTCCAAAAGACTCAAGAAATGCGGGAACAATCGCATCACGTGTAGTTTTGAATAAAAACGGTGAAAAAAAACACGTGGCAACCGCCAAACGAAACCGACACCGACTTTGAGGAAAATATAAACTTCCCGAGGTCATTCAGAGCGACAAGTCGGCGAAGCGAACCCTCAAACAGCTTTGATGTTTCATTATGCAACAGTTCGGAGTGCGTTCGATTATGGTTGCATTTTATATGAGGTACTAGCGCGTACATCGCTCATAAAATTGGAAAGACTTCAATATCGAGCGCTCACAGCTGCGCCGTGTGCCTTACAAAGTGGTTGGCGAACCGTATCCGACATCTTCACACAGTCGAATAAAGACAGAGATGAAAGCCACAAAAACTCTCGTGGTAGACTCGCTGACTGAAACGGATTGGAACCTACGTTCTTGAAAACCACTGCAAATTACTCCACAAGGGTTTATTATTTTCTGTTTCGATAACGTTAAGAGATGAGTTACTATTTCACTGCAAATTACTCCACAAGGGTTTATTATTTTCTGTTTCGATAACGTTAAGAGATGAGTTACTATTTCAGCGGTGGTCTCCTCAGTTTCCGGGCTGACCCAAAGATAGTTTGTATAATTCACGTTTTTTTTACTAACACCTACCAACACGAAATAAACTTCTTCCTGTAGATACAAAAAGTTAGGTACGTTGATCTTACACTAGACAGTCGTTTAACCTGGGAACCCCACATAAGTGTACCTAACAGTTGGCAAAGTGCGTTACAGGATACGACAACTTTACTTCCTACTGTCAAGTGACAATATCCCTCTTCATGTCTGATGCTGATTAGGCCAATTTGGCTGTATGGGAGGGAGATCTGGAGCTCAGCTTGCAAAACTCAGATTAAATGCATTGAAACCGTAAAATACGAGCACTGCGTACGCTCACTGGTGTAGGTACCTTGGTACGAGAGAAATGATACTCTCCGCAATGATCTTTCCATATACACCGTTCTTCAAACACACACAATAACCTACAACAGCCTAGCAAACCACATAAATTCCCACCCGAATTCCATCGTCAGTGGCATCTTCTCTATTCCTACACCTCCTCGCGTTTCCTGACGCCTGGGACTTGGATATTTTAGCTCTAAGTGCACAAAGATGCCAGAAAGGCACAAATCTGTTGTAGCTGAACATATAGAAGAAGTCTTCATGATACGTGAGTTTTCGACGTCGAGAAGTCGAATTGGTCGAAAAATCGAGGTTGCCATGAGAACACATGTCACTGAGCATGCGCAGTCGACGGACATCTTCTCGATCCCCAATTCGATTTAACAAAGTTCGAGGTCTGTTATATCGATTTCTCACAATCGAAATGCAGCCGCGCTCGTAGCGGCCGCGTGAAGAAGCTCCAATCATTTGAAGAAGCCCACCTGGAATCCGCATTTCGAGGTGACGTCGCCGTACCATTGTATTTTTCCTCGTGTTTTCGCCTATCGTTTCGGAAATGTCCGTTTTGAAAAGAACAAAAACAGGCAACACTCGCGTTTGGCTATCCACAGAATCCGCAGATGTGATTCCGTTGCCATGGAACGCCGCAAATTGTAACAGTGTTTTGAAGTTCGAATAAAATTGGTTGTTCTAACTCGTCCCAAAGAATGCAACCTATTCCAAAATCTATTGGATATTTTCATCTTATTCAACCTAAAAAAATTCTTGTTCAAAACTAGATGGTACCAAATTTTTTTAAAGAGATTTTTTCTTCATTTTCATTCAATCTTTATTCTTCAATTTTCTTTATTTACTCATTTCAATCTGTTTTTAGAATACATGCAGAAATGTTCAAGAGTTTTGTGGACAGTATGATTTATGCACTTCTGGATCAGCCTTTTTTGCCCCACTGTACGTCGCCCCCAACCACATCCGAGTTCAATTTCACTACATTCGTTCCCTTCAGATCTTTCGTTTGAAATTCGATGAGCGGCTCAATATGATCGATCGGTGGAAATGTGAGCTTCAGCGCGTTCCAAAAAAAAACCGCTCCAAAACCGCCTGAGACTATCAGTAGGAACAATGGTTTGATAAGACGCGTTCATAATAACATTGCGTAACATTCACCACGGGCCTCTGACGTTAGACCAAGCAACAAAATCGTTGTCGAAATGTGGAGAAATATCACTGGTCGAGAAAGCGGAATAATAAGCCAGAGGGCGAGCAGGAGGATATTGTGAGAGACACCGTTTAATAGAACAAGGCAAATGGTGACGCGTGGCGCCCACGTCCAAGTTATCAATCCGAGTTGTCAATACCCATACAACCACCTGGAAATATAATTCACGTAATTTCTAGCCCAAAATCATGCGCATATACCAATAAACTACTGATTTCCTGACGTAATTCGCTTATTTAACTCTTCCCGTACGACTTTACACAGTGTAACAACTTGTATATGACACTTCAAAAACTGCCAGATTGTGAACCATTCAGTTGATATTGGGAGCGTTCGAGTTTATATAACCGAGTACAAAATTATTGAATGAGATCGACAATTATTGCAACAGATACTGCTATCAGTGGAATCTTGATTTTTGGTGTATAATATCAACACAAGCACAAACTCAATCGTACGATTGAGCAGTTTTTAGATCGTTACACCAGTCACTTGTTTGTCTCTTGACGATTCGACAGCAAATAATTGTGTAAAGTTAATCGAATGAGCTCAAATAGTGGCCCAGGATTATTGTTCAAGTTTAGTGCGCTGGTGATGACGAATAATAAACAACTCGAATTGAATGGAGCCACGATCGTTTTATCGATGTTTCAAATTGACCAGTGCAGTAGTAATTCAATTGAACGGGATTTAAAGACTGGCTCGTGAACGCATTTATCGAACAATGCAGCACGAAGCCGAGCGAAATTCGGACCGCTGATAAACGGTAGAACTTCATTATAACCCTCTGAAAAAACAGGAACTGCAATGGAATATTTGGCAGTAGGATCGGAGAGGGAAACGTCAAAGATATGGGGGCCAACTATTTCTGAAGAAGCCATAGGCGGCTCAGGCGGCTCTATAAATAGCAAAGGGTGAATGTTGCCTGTACTTTCCACACTAACTTCCTTACGCGGTTTGGGAGTGAGGCGAGATCACAACGCAACACCAACAGGTTTATTTATTTATATATTTATGAGCAGATGTCGTACGGGGGAGTCCGTTTCCTTGGGCCGTTTTCAAATATCGTCAAACGGATGGTGAGATCGTGTGATTGCAACGTAACTTCATTGCACCGCGGCGTGAGGAGAGTTGAGCACTATGTATTCAATATTCACGGCGTTACAGATAATTAATTGATGGTAACGACAATGACTAAAAGCTCGAGGGCATCAATTGTTTAATTAGGATCTGTATGATTAAAATGATGTAGAAAATTGGAGGGCAGATTCAGTTGGTACGTTCTAGTGAAGATTCCCAATTAATTCGAGCTGCTTGATTGGAAATTCTGTCCTCATTTAGTCCTTGAACATTGAACACGTTAGAATTAGAATATGACAGTTCCAAGATAAAGGAACACAGATAAGTTATGAATGATTCACTCGGTCAACAAATTCACATTGTCAACAAGATGCACCGAGAAGAAATCATCACGGGAGATAGAGTAGAATTGATTACTAATAACGACAGATTACTTCCCATTGTCAACATCCGAACGGAGGGACAGGTTAGGCTTAGGCATGGCTAATACGGTTATTTCTTGGTAATAGGTTATTAAGTAACAGCGACCGTCTGATAATAGGTTGAGGTATTAGGTTATTTTATTAATAGGTTACTGGCGATTCGGGAACCTTTCCAGCTCCGAAAACGGATTGGAAACCCAGTCCGCGTTGGCTGCTGGAAAGTTTCTCGAATCGCCAATAACCTATTACCAAAATAATCTAATACCTCAACCTATTACCAGACTCAATACTCACTCAAATAACTTGCCGACAGTTATGATCGCACACCTTTCACGCATTCGTATTCCGTAACCTATTACCTGGTATTACCTGGAATAGTCCCAGCCAACCTATTATCACGGAATCCCGAATGGTCGGCGACAAAGAGGCCCACAAAGGGCTTTCCCCAAAGTTCTCAAAACATTGATTCCTGGAAATAGGTTATCTGGTATTATAATAGGTGACTGGACAGTATTAGGTTATTTGAAGGGGTTACGTTAAATATTCCCCACCCCTTGTCAGGCTCGTTGCTTGGACTGGCTTCTGGAGCATACCGCACTCGTATACCTCTAAAAAGAGTTGAATTTTCCCAAAAATGTAAAGTCTTGATCAGGTTTACGATATTGTAAAACGTGGAAATTTCATAATATTTTGTCATTAGTAAACGCCATAAAACTTCAACAGAATCATGATCTTAACTAGAATCATCCTCATCTTCTTCCACAGTTTGCAAAAAACTCGCGATCTCGAGATCAACACTCGTCAGCTACTAGCGCTTCTGGAAGATGAGCAAACAAAAACATTGATCACAGCTGAGAGTAGCATTGGCGACCGGTACGGAGTGCCGAAAGCGCCCACCTTCTCTGTTCATGAGATCATTGACCACTGATAAAACAGGCAAAAGTACAGAGACATAATATTATTATGTTGCTTGAAAAATACCTGAGCTCGATTTACTGAGACTTTGGCTAACTGGAGAGTAATCATGATTTTGGCTGCCGCCCGCCAGTGCCCGAGGCTTAAACCGTTGTGGAAGAAGCTGCAGCACTTTTCGTTGTTGCAAGATCGATTGAGATTTCGCTACTTAGAAACTAAGTGAATATTGAAAAATAATATCCAGTCATGCAGCATGGCTGCAAGAGCGAATTTTCAAAGAAATAACTGGTTTTATGTAAAATGAGATGTTTGGAACATCTCATTCAACCATTTTCTGCCGAGTAACACCTCAGTTTATAGATTTTTCAACGCTGAATATGACGGTGAATTCAAAATAGCGATACCTCATTCCGTTATCACATTAGAGCAGATGAACCATGAAGAACATCTCAAGTAACCACCAAGTTTCTTCGCCTTCAAAGTGCCCCAGTTTGAGAACGGAAACAGATATTCTGACTTCACCATCGTGTTCAGCATTGAAAAATCTGTAAAATTATGTGTCACTTGTGAGACTGTTTTGTTTTTGTAATTTATGGGGAATTTTCCCGCCATTAAATTTCCCCTAAACTCCTCTTAGAGCCACCCGATTCTGCCCATCTACGAACTTAGCCTGTCGATTGCCAAGAATTTGAACTTTTTATCTCAATTCTATCGAGAGTTATCGTCCGGAGTGACACACACATAAATATATATATCGAGGGTGAAATGGCAATATGACATAACTCATTTTTTGGCCCAATTGAGTTAGAGGTGGTTCTATAAAGCGAATTCCTCGCTGAATTGATTTGTGACGTTACTTATAGCATTTTTCCGCCAAAAGAATACAAATAAACCGACTGCAGTGCCACACAATCTCATAGTAACCATTGACCAACTTTGTTCTTCTTCAGTGCAAGAGTGATGTGAGACCTCAGCCAAAAATTTAATGTCAAGTCAATTTAGCAGAATTTTGGTCTTAGGTTATAGCAACGTGGGTTAGGTTATTGTAACGTTATTGCATTTCTAAGGGAAGAAATCAGTTTTGGTGTATTCTGTAAAATCAGAAAAAATGAGTTAGATCATGTTGCCTCCTTTGAATAAGACGTACGTATGAAAACCATATCGATTTTTGCACAAAAACAGATTTTGGTATAAAAATGTTCCGGAAATTCGAGTTTGTAGTGACGCCGTCTCCTACAGTATATCATGGAGTCAACAAAAGTTTAAGCGTTCATAGCAACAGTAGTTAGTTAAAAAAGTGAATTCAATTTAGAAAAGTTTTTTCTAAGTGAAATAAGTTGGCAATTGCTGGTGGAATAATAACTCAAAGTGGAGTGATACGCTCCCGACCGTTCTTTTGGGACTAAGAGCTTCCCTACGAGAAGATGCAAACTCTTCCATCACACAAATGGTATATGGAAAACATATTCGTATTTAAGGAAAAATTTTTGAACATTCCAAGACAGAGACTGATCCAGAAATCCTCCAGAACGATTTTTATTCACAAGGACCTTCACACATGCTCTCATGTGTTTGTGAGAATTGACAGGGTGAAGAAACCTCTCGACTACTGGTACTGGAAAAGCACGACAAACATTTCACAATCCGAATCAAGGAAAAGCCTGTCACCATCTCCTTGGATAGACTTAAACCTGCCTACATCATGGCAGCAGACGACAACCCAAGTGATCAGCGAATGCCTGTACATCCTTCACTTGTATGTATTCCTGTTCATCGTGACACTATTTCCAAACCCTACTGACACAGAAGCGCTACATCTGGTACCACCAAGCCCTACTAAGCCCTACTAGATTTGAGTGATCTTGTTTAGGTATGTGACAACTCAATAATTTTCAATGTTTTGTTCGCACGTTGCACCTTAATTTCAATTTTATCGTAACAAAGTAACTGGGAGGGGAGTAGTGTAGTGACGCCGTCTCCTACAGTATATCATGGAGTCAACAAAAGTTTAAGCGTTCATAGCAACTGTAGTTAGTTAAAAAAGTGAATCGAATTTAGAAAAGTTTTTTCTAAGTGAAATAAGTTCGCGATTGCTGGTGGAATAAACCGTGATTCATTTATACATTCGTTTATTACTTTCACGCAACCTATACTTGACTTAAATCCTGTTAACTCCTTTGGGAGCATAGGGCAGAAACAAGCGCGATTCTTCTAACCTCGTTCCAGGTTTTGCCTACTCGGCGGAGCTCCTTGTCTGTCGATCTTCTCCAGGTCTCCCTCGGTCTTCCTCTTCTTCTGCCTTCGCCCTGGGGATTCCATTGGAGAGCAGTCTTCTCTACGGTGCCGTCGGGCTTCCTCAGAGTATGGCCGATCCACTTCCACTTCCTTTTCTTTAGTTCTTGGTCGATCGGAAGTTGCTCGGTTGTCCTCCACAAATCTGCATTTGAGATTGTGTTGGGCCACCATATCCCCAGGATTCTCCGGAGGCAGCGGTTTATGAAAGTCTGTAGCTGGCGGGTGATGGTTTCAAACACCTTCCACGTCTCACATCCATACAGGAGTACGGACTTGACGTTGGTATTGAAGAGCCTTAGCTGTTCTCTGGGCCAAGTTCCTATTATTCCATAAAGGGTAGAGCTGGACGCAACCTATACGCTATGAGTTGCTATTAAGCTATTAAATAGCTTCCGTTTCTTCGAAAATTCGCTAAAAAATATCCACACTTCATTCTTCTGTGTGGTTATAAGGGTAACAAGGATATTGTGATCTAGACAGGGATCCATGCAGAAACGAATGAACTTTGGAGGAAAAACCTTTGTAGGATGATGATTTAGTACCAACTCAATGTCACGTGAGTGCTTCCAGACGTTGCCACGGCAACAACGCTCCCGGTAAAACCCCGAAAAAGTTTCCACTAATTAGTCATCTGTGTCGATAAGAAACACGGGACGGAGCTACAAGTGAGCGATAAGGCACGAATCAGTGGATGGGAACACGTCCATCTCGTCCAGTCTACGGCCGCATTTACGTCTTCAAACGCGGTAAATGGAAAATAAAACGGCGATAAAGTTGAGATACGTGCAGCGAGATGTTTTGAGTTGGGAAGAAAAAAAAAAACAACCAATAACAACAACTCAATATCAGGGTCGGGAGCGATAAGGCGACGAAATCTCCTTTTGAGGTCACCCCACGCATGGGGAGCCGCCATGGCCGCCAGACCCGGTTGCGAGCTGTGAGGTAACGGAGCTCGAAAAACTGTTTCTATGGGCGCTTCAAACTGTGTGCCGATGAAAAGGGCTCCCTCGAACAGTCCGAACCGACGGTCTGAGAGAGGACAATGTGATGGTAGGAACAGTGAAGTAGGAGCTGGTTAAGAGGGGCTGGAAACTGAGGTGGGGAGACGGGAATAGTTATGGAAGCGTCACCAGGTCAGATTGTCCTTCTGGTCAATGAACTTGAGAGTGCGGAATCTCCTTCGGACACATCCACTGGGCACATCCACTATTTTGTATTATGTACGACTCCAACACACTGATATTACGAGTATGACACAACATTAACGAGTGATCGCTCACAATAAAACGCTCCACTTTTCTCCACAACGGCTGATTACCTTCTGTACAGATCACTGTTCTGTATTGTAGTGATAAGCTGAAATATTGTTCGTTCGGTCGAGAAGGAGGCCGATTGATCGATGGGGGGAGTCGGTAACCAGCTCAAATGATTATTTCCATCAATTATTTATTTATATTCGGGCAACCCAATTACACTTATGTAAATATCAATGGGAGTAGTTCACAAGATTACTATTAAGCAATAGAGATTACGAAAGAATTGGAAATAAATTGAATGGCAATACACAATAAGATACCTAATAAATAAATAAGGCCTGGTGAAAAAAGTCAAATTCGGGGTGGACACCAATCAGTAGATACATTAGCGGAGCGAGGAAGCCACTGCAGAGGACTATTTCTCATGTAGCTTGGTGACGCAAAGGGAGTTTTCATGGAAGAGTTAAGAAGATCAGGCAGAGACACGAGGCACCCGGAGGCCAATCAAGGAGAGCAAGACCGGACAGCAGGACAGCCAAGTTGGTTATTTACCAGTTTGTGCAGAACAGTGAGATCAGCCACTGAACGTCGCTTCTACAGGGGCAACATACCACAAGTAACCAGCAAAGCGTCATAACAGACCTCGCTGGATGGCATGCCCAACTTAAAAGCAATGAAGCACAGAAACTTTTTTTTGCACTCGTTCCAAGGTATTCCGGTAAACAGCGTAACCGGGCGACCAAAATCATGAATTCATATAATCTGCATCGCTATTACATACGCTTTGTATCGTTTTGTACGTACGTAAACCATTGATACCAAGAAATACTTGTTTATTTTATTTTATTCATTTATTTACGTCATATATACGAGCACATAGCAAAAAAATACAAATTAATATAAGTTACATATTAACGTTGTTGCAGAAGGACACAAGATTCCCTATTTTGCACCACTTCCTACAGACTTTGAGTTACGAAAAGATTCAAAGATCACTCACGGGCTGGTTCGACCCCGCATCCCGAGTTTCATAATTACAAATTCATTTCAATTGGGCAAAGTCCCGCGAACAGCCTGCAGAGTGACAGAGCCAGTACTTTTGATGCTACAGGCGACAGAAATTTGTCAAATGGTACATTTTAAGAAATATGGGGAAAATGGTCGTTTTTCTGCCGTCGATTGCGAAAAACTCTATAAATTGGCTCAATTTTAAAGTTGAAGGGGTCAATTGATGCAGAATTTAATGATATTTAATTTTTCTCTTGGTAAAGTTTTTGCTGCGATGCGTTGGATGTTCGGGAGTTATAAGCGAAAAACTGAAGTAAGTTCAAAAGTTTCTTCGTTTTCAGAGCCCTGGAGGGGTTCAAACTCAGATTACTCGTTTTCAATACTATCTTGAAGTTTGGAACGATTTACAGCTTTCTCCAGGCCACTTCGAGGTCCTTTCATTATTTTTCTGAACTAAAAACCAAATTGTAAAATTGAGTTTCAACGAGGATAACGGGTCACTAATTTGAATGAACACACCTTCGCGGTGAAACGCACGCCTGAACTAAAGTGATTTGGCAATACAGGATGTCGGAAACGAAATTCAAAATCGCGATCCCTCCTTGAAGAACCCCCAGGGGACATCCGTAGTGTAGTGTACTCGCGACCACTAGTAATCCTTATGTAATTCTTAGACGCCTTTCATTCGTGATGTTAACCAGCCTGAAATGGCTCATTACTTTACTGTTGTACCATCGATAAGTAATCATCGCCACCAATACCACCTGTATCATCTAATTCTCAGAAGCCTTGCAAAGAGCTCCCGCCAACAGCATTGAAAGAAGCGAAAAGCTCCCTGCAGGTGCAACAGAAACCGAGGGTGACTGAGGGTGAAAGGGGGGTTGTGGGAAGAAGTCAGGAAACAGGAAAACATAGGTGGTGGTTAGGGGTAGGAGGATTTCTATATGCACACTCAACAGCGAGCTGCGAAGCACCGAGCATCCTATATACGTGGCTGGCGGGCAAAATGGATAGCAATCCTTTTTGCGGCAAAGGAGGTTTTTTGGCGGGCCAGTTTTTACAACGGAGTTGTTTTTTGGGTAAATTTTACCGGTCAAAAGGTACCACCCAGTTCTACCTCATCCCTGACATAGAATAGGAATTATTCAAGCTCGTTTTGAACAAAACCGCAACCCAGGGTTCATCGAGCGAATTGACAAGACGTTCTATAATAGTCTTATCTCGCCCCGCCAGACAAGACTGACGGTTTTCGGGGAAACGTTCGGTTCATTTTGGAACGGTGGTTCTTTAAAATAAAATGATGTCAGGGATCCGAATCTGGTTTCCATTTTGAATAGAACGTGAAAGATTAGGGAAAATGTACAGAAACAGATGAAGTTGGTGGAGGCGGACGTTTCCTCTCCTTGGTTGGATACTACACTGATTGGTGGGAATGGCCAAAAATAGAAAACTGTTCAGACTGGGGAATTAGTAATTTTATTCACACCTCGAAAAAGTGGAATTTCTCCCAAACTTTGTCAACGTCGGAAAAAACTGGCGTCCTTGAAACGTTATTGTTGCCACTCCAACGAAAGAAGTTGTTGACAACCTGATGAAAATCAAAACAACTGCAGTCGGTCCATATAGTCCTGGAGCCGAGGCCGAAAATGGGTGTTCATTTTAGGAGAAGGTTTGATATAAAATTATGAAAATCTAGTCAATTCTGAGTAAGAAAATCCAAGTCTGCCATTTCAAAGCGGTTGCTTTCAAAAATGGCAGCCATTTAAAAAGTGACGAAAACGCACAAACATGACCTGTCTTTAGGATGGATGGAACTTTTATAGATGATAGATTATGTCCAAACATAGATGTTTTCACCAGTCTGCCACTTTCAACCGGTTGGAAATGCGTGGCACACTCAATTTCAAAAATTGCATTTTTCGGGTGTAAAATTTACAGTATTTGGGACGCCTCAAATTTTCACACATGATTATATATGCCCAAATAAGGAGTTTGAGACTTGTCTGCCAATCTAAAGCAGTTGAAAAGTAATGGCAGACTTGAATTGAAATATTGCCAAATTTGGTGATAAATTTCATCAGTTTTAGGAAGATTCAAATTTCAATACGTTAAAGTACCTGTGGTATGAGAGCAATAGACCATGGTCTGCCTTGCCTAGCCAGTTGCTTTCTACCGACAGACTGAAATGCAAAAATTGCCAAATTACTGATCAAAATTTTGTGATTTTAGGATGCTTCAAATTTCGGCTCAACATTGTTCTCCTGCAATAAGACTGAAAAAGAGTAGTCTGCCTTCAGTATCCCGTTGTTTAAGTTAGGCAGACTGAAATTGAAAAATTGCAATTTTCAAGGTCAAAATGAATGTATTTTGGGAAAGTTGTAATTTTGGCATGTGATACTAGCATGCTAGTGTAAACTTTTTGACGCAGTCTGCCATCAATATTCCGCTGCCTTCTGGCGGCAGACTGAACTCAAACGTGGGAAAACAGAAATAATTTCAATTATTGACCATTTTTATGGTAAAAATGCATCTTCTTTAGGACGATTCAAATTTTGGCACATGATACTACATTGTAAGAAGAAACTTTGTGACATGGTCTGCCATCAATATCCAACTGATTTTTTCGGCAGATCAACAATATTAGGTATCTTACTTACATAATATGTTACAATTTGCCATCCCTCAACACCTTTATTAGCTGCAAGTAATTTTTTCTACATCCATTTTCCTTCATGTCCGACTGTAGAAAATATCTTTAATTTATAAATGAAACAAGGGAGAAGCAGAAAACAGAATGGGAAAACACTAAACTTCGCGTCGAAAACGGCCGTTAGGTGGGTCCCGGGTAGCCGCCCAGAATAAAACTGCCTTTTTTTCATCTTCCAGGTAAACTACAGTCTAGAAATTTTAACCGTCAGTCAGGGATAGACCACATTGCAATATTCACTCGGTTTCTCATCTGTAAAATTGTTTAAATAATACCTTTTTGTAATAATACAAATTAAATTTTGATGCTGAGCTATTGACTTGAAATTTTAAAAATAGGTAAGAACTGGATCACAATGCAATATTCACTCGGTTTTTTGTCTGTAAAATTGTTTAAATAATACCTATTTGTTTAAACAAATGAAATTTTGATGATGAGCTACATACTTGAAATTTTAAATATAGGTCAGAAATGGATGACATTTCAATATTCACTCGGTTTTTTTCTCATTGCAAACCTGTTCATTGTGTACCCAAGATCCTTTCCTAAAAGACCTGGCAGCGGGAAATATTATTCAACATGGTTTGAAAAGGGAAAAAGAAGTTTTGTAAAAAATCCCAATGCTCTAGGTAGTAGTCGATACCAGTGACCAACATTTTCTTCAGTAGTCGACATGGTTTTGCACTAGTAGTCGACCTACATGTGTTAGAAGTCGACAGTATCACTTGAGTCAGTAGTCGACAGGTTTTTCGTCATTCCATCGTTTTCGAATTTTACGACATCTAAATAAAACACATTCAACTGTGAATCGGAACTTGAAAATAGATTAATAAGATGTACCTAATGAAGTTATCAGACTTTTTATTTGCAAACAGCTCATTATCAGTCTCAAATTTCAATAAGTACTTAAGTAAAAAGGTATGAAAACTATAGTCGAAAACTCATTGTCAGAAAATTGACATTACAGTTGGGCTTAGGTACCTATTTACACATTTTTTTGACATTTTCATGTCTTTGCTTTGGCACATAAACTGAAACGGGAAAAATTTGTTCCCTTGATTCACCCTTTCCCTCAGATCACGTCAGAACACAAGCGACCGGCGGGAAATTACGTCAGATCCTATGACGCAAGAGCGTATGACGTAAGACGGCTGGCAGGAGGCCAACAAGTACGTCAGAGCCTATGACGCACGAGCGTATGACGTAAGACGGCTGGCAGGATAACTAGTGCGTCAGAGCCAATGACGCACAAGCGTATGACGTAAGACGGGTGGCAGGTGGCCAACAAGCACGTCAGAGCCTATGACGCACGAGCGTATGACGTAAGACGGCTGGCAGGAGACCAACAAGTGCGTCATAGCCTATGACGCACGAGCGTATGACGTAAGACGGCTAGCAGGAGGCCAACAAGTACGTCAGAGCCTATGACGCACGAGCGTATGACGTAAGACGGCTGGCAGGATAACTAGTGCGTCAGAGCCAATGACGCACAAGCGTATGACGTAAGACGGGTGGCAGGTGGCCAACAAGCACGTCAGAGCCTATGACGCACGAGCGTATGACGTAAGACGGCTGGCAGGAGACCAACAAGTGCGTCATAGCCTATGACGCACGAGCGTATGACGTAAGACGGCTAGCAGGAGGCCAACAAGTACGTCAGAGCCTATGACGCACGAGCGTATGACGTAATACGGCTGGCAGGAGCCAACTAGTGCGTCATACGACGAGACCTTTTATGTCTCTGCGCCCCCTGTCACACCCACACCGCGTACCTCGTACTTCATTTTGGTTTATTATCTTCGATAATGAACCATTGGAATCGCCCAAAGAAAAAAAAATTTTAACCCCCCCTCAAAATTTGTTGGTTTACGTTTCAAGATCGAATAAAAAAAAATCCGTCCGTCCGCCGTACGCCGTCCGCGGCACATTGCCCAGTTAGCGTTGAGTTAAAATTACGAAATTTTTTTTATGGGTTTCGACCAACCCCACAATGGTCCTCGAAACTTTTCATAACCCTAGGTCAAGGGGAAGGGGTTCAAAACGAATTTTGAAAATTTGAAAATCTCATAACTCGAAAAATTCATATAGAACGGTATGTTTTTTATTTCTTTTTCTTTACATGGGCTTTCCACCTCAGCTTGCAGTCGAGAGTCATGCCAATGTATTTCGCCTCGTCCGCTTAAGGTACTGTTTGTGAGTTAATATTAACTTATTAAATTTTAATGGGATTACGTATGTCTTCAGATTCGTGAAGTTTATATGGATAGGTTTCGTTTCGTTCAACTTCTTCCTAATCGCTTCGTCCATTTTAGGACGTAATGCGAGATTGCAATTCTGACTTCGCCGTCGTGTTCAGCGGTGAAATGTCCAAATGTCGGATGCAATGTGGCGATAAATAAATAATCAAAATTGTTGGAAAAGTAAACAAAATAATGTTATTTCTGGATTCGGTTGATGTTACCAATGTACAATGGAAAATAACTAAACTTGCCTAAATCTATGGCCATAGAAAAATAAACTCCCTTCTGTCTATACCAGACTGTGTTGCAAATCGGCACCATACCATATTCTCACCGTACTCATACCATACCATACGAATTTCTTTCCTATCATACCATACTGTACTATACCAAATCATACATACAATAATATACCATACCATACTCATACCATGTCATACAAACCGAGTGAATATTGAAATGTCATCCATTTCTGACCTATATTTAAAATTTCAAGTATCTAGCTCATCATCAAAATTTCATTTGTTTAAACAAATAGGTATTATTTAAACAATTTTACAGACAAAAAACCGAGTGAATATTGCATTGTGATCCAGTTCTGACCTATTTTTAAAATTTCAAGTCAATAGCTCAGCATCAAAATTTAATTTGTATTATTACAAAAAGGTATTATTTAAACAATTTTACAGATGAGAAACCGAGTGAATATTGCAATGTGGTCTATCCCCGACTGACGGTTAAAATTTCTAGACTGTAGTTTACCTGGAAGATGAAAAAAAGGCAGTTTTATTCTGGGCGGCTACCCGGGACCCACCTAACGGCCGTTTTCGACGCGAAGTTTAGTGTTTTCCCATTCTGTTTTCTGCTTCTCCCTTGTTTCATTTATAAATTAAAGATATTTTCTACAGTCGGACATGAAGGAAAATGGATGTAGAAAAAATTACTTGCAGCTAATAAAGGTGTTGAGGGATGGCAAATTGTAACATATTATGTAAGTAAGATACCTAATATTGTTGATCTGCCGAAAAAATCAGTTGGATATTGATGGCAGACCATGTCACAAAGTTTCTTCTTACAATGTAGTATCATGTGCCAAAATTTGAATCGTCCTAAAGAAGATGCATTTTTACCATAAAAATGGTCAATAATTGAAATTATTTCTGTTTTCCCACGTTTGAGTTCAGTCTGCCGCCAGAAGGCAGCGGAATATTGATGGCAGACTGCGTCAAAAAGTTTACACTAGCATGCTAGTATCACATGCCAAAATTACAACTTTCCCAAAATACATTCATTTTGACCTTGAAAATTGCAATTTTTCAATTTCAGTCTGCCTAACTTAAACAACGGGTTACTGAAGGCAGACTACTCTTTTTCAGTCTTATTGCAGGAGAACAATGTTGAGCCGAAATTTGAAGCATCCTAAAATCACAAAATTTTGATCAGTAATTTGGCAATTTTTGCATTTCAGTCTGTCGGTAGAAAGCAACTGGCTAGGCAAGGCAGACCATGGTCTATTGCTCTCATACCACAGGTACTTGAACGTATTGAAATTTGAATCTTCCTAAAACTGATGAAATTTATCACCAAATTTGGCAATATTTCAATTCAAGTCTGCCATTACTTTTCAACTGCTTTAGATTGGCAGACAAGTCTCAAACTCCTTATTTGGGCATATATAATCATGTGTGAAAATTTGAGGCGTCCCAAATACTGTAAATTTTACACCCGAAAAATGCAATTTTTGAAATTGAGTCTGCCACGCATTTTCAACCGGTTGAAAGTGGCAGACTGGTGAAAACATCTATGTTTGGACATAATCTATCATCTATAAAAGTTCCATCCATCCTAAAGACAGGTCATGTTTGTGCGTTTTCGTCACTTTTTAAATGGCTGCCATTTTTGAAAGCAACCGCTTTGAAATGGCAGACTTGGATTTTCTTACTCAGAATTGACTAGATTTTCATAATTTTATATCAAACCTTCTCCTAAAATGAACACCCATTTTCGGCCTCGGCTCCAGGACTAATAGAAATGCTCTGTGCCTACAGCCGTGTCCCGGGGTGAGGTCATATTTGAACCGGGTCGACAACTGAACATTGCGAACTTTCTTGGAAACAGACGAAATCGGAATACGGATAATTCGGGAATTGATAGCCGTTAAAAGATGAACGTTTTCTGAGATCTGTTGAATAGCTGAGGTGACGTCGTGTTGTCTGAAGGCCACGCTCCGCGAACGAGGAAAACCCATTGTTGCTTTGAGAAGGTTCGCCGAACTGCCAGTTAGTGGTGCTGGGTTGTTTCCACAACTGCCAACTGCCGCCGCTCCAACTCTCTCGAGGCTTGGAGTTATTTTTAAACTCGAAAGTGTAGAAATCGATTATAATATGGACTTGGGGGGCGGTTGGTGTTGAAGTGATCGCGTTTGAACTGAACTAAGTTGGATTTTATCAACAATAGTCGACTTCAAGATAACGTACAAGGCTGCTCAGTGAAACGGACGATTTTCAATGAAGTAAAGAAAAATAAATATATATTATCTAGTTCTACATATGGCTGAAGAGGAGCATTTTTCGGCTTCTTTTGCCCTCCATGTCGACAACAGACTTCACATACACTAAATGACCATTTTACGTCCCCATGTGTCCTAGGCAAGTAAAATCGGGTGCGAATTTCTGATAACATTCGTCGTCTGCCAAAATGACCTCCTTCTGCCGCAACTTAAGGACTAGTATCTGTTCATATTTGGGACTGCCGTTATCCTCCCACACCCTGACAAGCAACTTATTTCGAATGGTCAGTCTCTGATACGGTACCCACAAGGCTTTCGTCTGTCGTCCAAATTTTGCCATATCTTGCCAAGGAGGCTTGTGTTCCTTAGCACCCAGTCAGACAGGCACGAGAACCACATCCCCGATCTGACCTCCCTCCACATTTCATCCCGTGAAGTTTCCAGTCCCACGACTCGTATGCTCGTCAAGACATCCCACCAGCATTGAGAAGACTGAGAATTTTTATTTAACCTATTTACACAGTTTCCATGCATCGGTCTCCACTCAACAACTCAAAACATCCAAAATACTCACAACAATATATACCTACTATAAATATATGTAAATATAAATTTGAATATGTACCATGTACATACATATTGATGATTAGTGGAAGTTAGATCATAATAAATTGAAACCCATTATGTCTGGAAGGTATCGACCATCAGCTAATAGACATTGTTGGAGTTCGACATTGACGTTTTCTATTGCAGATCGATGAATTGTCAACAGAAAAAAGTGCGCATTTCCTCGCGAATCTGAAATCAGAAGTCCCGACCAGCGACAATAACAGCTGTGAAACAATGGATTCGTCAGGACAACGCTTCGAATTGCAACGGAAAAGTTTAATACCATAGCGGAGCATTGTCTACACTCTTTTACTTCACGATTGTTTCAATCATTTCATTAAATGGTAAACGACATTTTCGCGTAAACCCTCAGGATAGTGGCGTTTCGAAATACTTATTTCCATTATAAACTGAACAGTAACAAGAAAACGTTAAACGTGGGGGGAAACTTGTACGATTTGTTTGAATTTTATATTATCGAAGTAATCGATCCTGAAGTGACAAAAACGATGATGACCCGTGGATAATGACAATGATGAAAATCGTGGTATATCCCAGAACGAGCCGTGGCGGGAAAATGACGTTGCGGACAGACACCGTACAACGCAGCCAACCTTACAACACACAAACCCCGAGACTATGCTGCGACCGAATAAATGATAACAAAATTTCATTTATATCTGCTTTACCATTTTGAAACTCTTTGATAACCTAACAGTGGTGTTGAGTGGGTTTTCCTGAATACTCAGCGTCAAAACTCGCGTGAAATGAGGCGGAAACATTCGAGACTCCCACGCTGAACTGTGTGAAAGCATGTGAAAGGCTTTGAACTGCGCGGCCATTTTTTGTTAAGATTTATAAAACCGATAAGAACGGAAGTTGGTCCATATATTGTATAGTATCCATGGGGTTCGTGCCCTTTTACCCCGGCTTGGTGTCTCGACCCGATTTAGAAGGCACTGAAATGCGTTCGCCGACAACTTCTTTATCGAGATTTCCATCTCCATTTTCACCTATTCAACGGCCAGTTTTTACCCACTTGACGACCTAAATACGAATAAAATGAAACCCCAAAGTTGGAATTTCGCACCCATGCAAGATCTCCGTAAATCAAAAAGTTGATCAATTCTACACATCGACGAGTCTGGTCGCCGATGAGCCAAATACTCACCGACCCACTCAAGAGTATCGAACAAATCGTTAATCTACACATATGAACGTCGCTTACATCACTGATTGTGCCAATTTTCGAACTTCATTTTGTAAACCTTCCCGAGTGGTGCAAGGAGCAATATTTGATATTAATCACAGCCAATGTAAAGACACAAACCTCCGTTAATTATCAAGCAATGTAAAATCGACCATTCTGGATTAGAGACTTATTACGGGAGATAGTCACTTCATGGAAGCAATAATTCGAGGATAAAAGGATAAAACCTCGAAGGAAATCATTGTCACGGGTCCCCCTGCTATTCACGAATCATAAAAACTGCTGAGTTGATAAACCCTCCAAACGTCTTCCCATCCAAATCGATTCGGTTATTACTACGGGATTCACTAACAAGCGTCTACTTTATAAGCCGTTTTAAGTACAGCGATGATTACAGTGAACTTTCGAAGAAAGGAAGCTGTTTTTTTTTCGGTCCAAAATGTTTGAAACTCGAATTTCTGAAACATTTTCATACCAAAATCCGCTCCATACCATCCTGAATTCACTGCCAAAATCACCATTACACACGATAACTCTCGATGGAATTGAGATAAAAAGTTCAAATTTGCACAAAAAATCTGTCGTGGCAATTGAAAGGCTAAGTTCACAGATGTGCAGAATCGGGCCACTTTAATGGAGGTTTTGGGGAGTTCGTATAGAGATTCGTATAGATACCTATAAATTCCAAAAATGAAACATTCTGACAAGTGACACATCGCTTTAAAGGTTTCTTCACGTTGAACACGATGGTGAAGTTAAAATTACGATATCTTAATTCGTTCTCAAACTGGAGCACTTTGAAGGTTAAACTGAGGTGTTACTCGCCAAAAAAAAAAAAAAAAAAAAAAAAAAAAACCAGTAAAATGGGGACAGTTACTCGTATTTCATCAGAAATTCGCTCTTGTAGCCATGCTGCATGACTGGAGGTTTTTTCAAACTCGACAAATCACTGAATCGAACTCGTCTACACCCACTAACCGAAGATTTGTACGGCCCACTCGAATATCCCACTACGAGGGAATTTATTGAAAATGATAACGGAAGTTGTTCGAAAATTCGAAACGAAGGACGTTTTTGTGTACGCCACTGATTCAACTTCGTTCGGACGTCAGTGGAAGAAAACGTCGAATGCAAGAGTAATTGACACTGGTCGATTAAACGAGGAAAACTGCTCGTACATGGACATGAATAATAATAATTATTGAAACAGGCTCAATGCGATTGAAATCTGATTGATGATTTATTGACGATTTGTGGAATTGAGATCATCATACATGTACCGCTTTTAGAGGAACGATATGCTGACAAGATCACCGTTCTTAGACAAAATAGATTCAATAATCGTGAATACTATGCAGACGAGACATCTATCATCTTGAATTCGAAAAATGACAGTAGTTGAATTGAATAGACACACGAGTGTTCGTTCGGTACGTTAGTTAATTTTAGCCTGAGATGTTCTTCACGTTTCATCTGCTCTAATCTGATAACGGCATGAGATATGGGAATTCTGACTTCACCAACGTGTTCAGCGTTAAAAAATCTATAAGCTGAGGTGATACTCCGCAAAAAATGGAGACACATTTTTTTTATAACACCAGGAAAATGTGGACCTTTTACATAAAACCAGTTATTTCTTCAACAATTCGCTCTTATAGCCATGCTGCATGTGCTGACTGGATTTTTTAATATCGTACGTGAAGAGAGCTTCAAGAGATGCGACCCAAACGCCTTGTAGCATGACAGAAAACTTTCTCCAGCCGTTTCCTTCTCTTGAACTCAAACGGCCCGGGGCTCGTCAACGGATACGTACCCAAACGAATTTACCTTGTTTTTATTCACCGTAATTCAATGAGATCCTGAACTTATTCTCACTTGTGTACTTGTTTATCCCCTCAGTTTGGGATTTCTGGAGTCCAGTTGACGTCATAACAGTAACGTGACTACAGTACGTAATTATAACCATTGTAAATGATAACGAAGCTTCCCTACCTTTGGTTGTGAGTAATCAAAACGTCTACGAGGAAGTTACGTTTCATATTGTGATGTTACTTGACTCATTCCCCCTGTACCAAACATGCGGCTACTTTTATCCTGCGGGCTAATAATCAGCATTGGATCTGGAACGGTTCCAAATAGGTGGAGGAGCAACGTCTTGACGGCACTAAAACACCTCTCAGATACACCAACTCGCCCACGGGTCCGCCTCTGGGGTCGACCAAATTCTTCAACGCGATGACACATCTATGTCAGCAGGACTATCGAAAAAATCAAAAGGCCACGTCTACTGTGATTGGTTCGGATGATCTCAAGTTATTTATGGAGAGAAAACATCGCTGCGACACGAGCGTAGGTAGAATCAACGCGTCGATTAAAATTACATCTAGTTTTCACTGAGCACATCACATAGAATTGGACGAGACGGACGAGACATCTTTTACGGATGAATATCAAACTTAATTTATCTTTATTACTAAAACGGAGGCTCCTCCAGCAAAATCCAGTTTTCTAGTGACTCTCTTTGAAGTTGTATTTGACTTTGATACAAGACCCCATATTTTATATCATCGCTTGATTTCCCCGTGGATACACCGACCGAACCAGGAGTTAAAGGTCTACAGAAACTCTCAACAAGCTGCATAAAAGGGGGTCGATTGCTCATTATCCCCAGTAAAAGCTCTTTAGCGACGTTCCATACGAAGGGAACAGATAAAAATCATGTTTGCTCGAAAAGCAATTTTATATCGACATGGTCACAAGGGACATTGATGATTCTACCTTACGTTCTACTTCTATTAATCAAAATCAAGCGTATATTCCCTCATACTACGTAGACACAATCGTACTCGTGCTTCGCCACTGTTGAATTTAGCTCACCTTTTCCAATAACACACCAGACACCAACACTGCATCAAAATACTCCTTTGAAGAGAGCTGAACACGAATCCGAAGACAGAAAATCTCAATCAGGCACCATTATTAGTCAAATTAGTGTTTTAGGTCGACAAATGAGCTGTATTCGACATTTCGTGCGTTTTTCATCGCTCATAAATTAAACATTGAAATTATAAACCTATTTAATTTTGAAACTTTCATAATATAATATATTGTGATATTATCACAAAATGAAAAAATTGGAGAGCTTCCAGTTCCCTAAATGCCGTTTGTGTTAATTATAAAATCTTATTACCACTATAATCATGAAAAATATGCCAACTTCATCAAAGGTACGGTGGTCCACGGTGGTGGATTCATGCCCGGAAAAGTACGATCAATGCTAATGCGGATTTTTGCTTATCTAGGATTTTTATCAGGTGAAGCATGCAAGAAGGGTTTAGCGGGGTGACAGTACCTCAGGAAAAAAGCTCAACCAATGAAAGGCTCCATACTAGAGTAGTTCACCCAGAAGGTACACTCCTTTCCACTCCACGGTATAGCAGAGGATGGGAACATAAATGTTCAATTTTGCCTCACTTTTGTTTTTCGGCCTTTTTTGCCGAGTAACATTTCAGTTCAAAGATTTCTCAACGCTGAACACGATGGTGTTGTCAAAATTGCGATATCTCATTCCGTTATCAGATTAGAGCACATGAAACGTGAAAAACATCTCAAGTAACAACCCCGTTTCTTCATCTTCAAAGTGCTCCAGTTTGAGAACGGGATAAGATATCGCAATTCTGACTTAACCATCGTGTTCAGCGTAAAAAAACCCTAAAATAACGTGTCACTCGTCATACCGTTTCATTTTTTAAATGTATGGGTAATTATTCCCTATAAAAACTCTGAAAACCCCGATTTTTCGTCCAAATTTGAACTTTTTATATGAATTCTATCGAGAGTATTCGTCTGGAATGACACCAAAAATAATATTAGTGAATTCTAAATGGTCTGAAACGGATTTTGGTGTAAAACATTTTCGGAAATTAGAGTTTTAAAAATTTTGAACAGTAGCTTCCTTTTTTTTCGAAAATTCCCTAATAAAAAATAAGTTCAGGTTTTTCAAAAACAACGTCTTATTTTTCATTAATGATGCCAGGTAGAATTTTTTTGACTTCTGATACGAATTCAGCACACACGAAATAATTAAAAATCAGGAACAATTTCTCAAGGGAGGAACTTTGTTTGTGTGCAGAACTGTGATATTAATACTCAGTAAATAAATAAGACTGTGGTAGTGGTTGAGTTGTGTTTCCACTCTTTCCCACTGGTCTGTCCCAAGAAACATCCAAGGGCTCTGCTGGGATCGTATGTTCGGTAAAACAGCAGTTTAGAGAAGAAAATCAAGAGGAGATCTAAGGCTGACGTTAGCCCGACAGATCGTTCCCGTAGCCAACAATCACATCTACTACGTACTAATCGTAATGTTAGAACTCGAAAGGTTTCTAAGTCTAGTTGGACGCTTGTATTATCTTCTTGTATGAAATCATTCCATCTACTAACTACATGTGAATACAAGCCCTCACATAACACTGATGAAATAACACGTGGTGAACAATTTTGAATGGAGACATTTTGGTGGTTTCATCCAGTAACCATAAACACCACAATACACACACACCACGGGATACTGTATAGTTTCCAAGCATCTTGATACCACGTTTTATATCAAACAACCGTACACTCGTACACATATCGTTTTCAAGTGGAACGTGGTAACTTCTTCCACAACCTCAACTTAAATGATACCGACGAATTTCGCCATAACGGGAAACAGAATTAGGCGTGAAATGGTATGAAAACGAGGTGTTAACATGTGCTGCCTGAGCAAGTGAATGGTCGTTTTTAATGGCCATAAGCGGCGTTGGAGGGTCATTACATCCTACAACGGTGATCATGCAGGGCGTTATTCCGTGTAGTCATTCAACCCATCTACCCAATAGGAAAGAAGAGAAAAACCTTTTCTACTTTGAATACCGGAAAAAAACGTCACAACAAAGAATTCGATAGTTCGAACATGTCACTTGGATCGTAACTCTTAACTGATTCTCATAATATGCACAATTCCAAGATGAAATCTTCTGGTCCACGTCAATTACGACTACCTTGTTCCTAATAAAGTTGCCGTTGTCGTGGAACCAGTCTGTAAGCTAGTAAATATGAAACGACCCCGTGTGAACGATAAACAACCACTCAAATCGGTAATGTGTATTATGTGTCGGAAAACGCCACCTTCAGGTGTTACTCATGATGTTGGTATTTCGCTAACAATATTTATGTGAATAAGTTAAAAGTTACGATCCAATTGACACGTACGAACTAGCAACTAAATATTGCTGTTTTTAGTGAATTTGAACCATTCCAGTTAAACTTTCGAAACTGAAGAATTTAATGTCTCAGGTAATGGCGACAAAAATCGCCAGCAGGTGCGAACAGCGGCCTCCAGCTTTATACGAAGTCTGTGAATATTCGGCAGATGACTGTAACTAAACGATTGAACAAGATGAAAAAGTCGAACGTCGTTTGGTTATGTATAACGCCAGAGAGTATTCAGGAGCTGTAAGAATTACGAAGACTAAACAATCAGAACATTAAAAACTAACTGAAGGTGTCTGCACGTACAGATTTTATGTCGAGTTGCAATGTACTGAGATGTCGAGGAATGTCCGATAAGGAGTGTTGTGAAAACTGGCAGTCAGATATGGGCATTGGGTCGTGACACGTATACTCGTAAGATCAGACGTATACTCGTAGCATCAGAAATGCAGAAGAACTGAAGACGCTGAATAACAAAGACAACTTGGCAACATGTTGGAAAATTGCTTTCTCTGTATCTTTGGTTTCTACTGATACCTACAACAGTCCCAGCGAGCCTTGTCCTTCGTCGCATACAACCCAATGGCAAAGTTTCATACGCCAATGAGCCCAAATCTAAATAAAATTCATAATTTGGGCACTTCAATAGACTGTCAAGGGGTTGAACGACTCCACCATACGATGTAAGCGCTTCGATAGACTGCCGAAGAGTTCAACGATTCCACCATACCATGTAAGTACTTCGATAGACTGCCAAGGAGTTGAACAACTCCACCATACGATGTAAGCACTTTGACAGACTGCCAAGGAGTTGAACGACTCCACCATACGATGTAAGCACTTCGATAGACTGCCAAGCAGTTGAACGACTCCACCATACGATGTAAGCACTTCAATAGACTGTCAAGGGGTTGAACGACTCCACCATACGATGTAAGCACTTTGATAGACTGCCAAGCAGTGGAACGACTGCACCATACGATGTAAGCACTTTGATAGACTGCCAAGCAGTTGAACGACTCCACCATACGATGTAAGCACTTTGATAGACTGCCCGGGAGTTGAACGGCTCCACCATACGATGTAAGCACTTTGATAGACTGCCAAGCAGTTGAACGACTCCACCATACGATGTAAGCACTTTGATAGACTGCCCGGGAGTTGAACGGCTCCACCACACCATGTAATGAACTCCACGATCCCAAGAAGTGCTGGAGAATAACAAATTCAGATAAATCAACAACCAGCATCGCGAACGAAATTGGACAAGGGTGAAACCAACAAAACAATTCCGTCATTTTACTGAAGATCAATTCCTGCATGATTTTTGTCAAGATTCCAAATCATGCAGATATTGATCTTCAGTAAAATGACGGAATTCTTTTGTTGCTTTCACCCCTGTCCAAGTAATTATACTCAGTATATTATTGGGTGACCATCGCTCTGTAACAGCTCATGTACACGTGTAGTCGTGAAAGCGCTTATAGGCTGCCTTTTGAGCGCTTATAACGACTGCACCACATCACCCGTGATTACAGGATCTCTGTGGGGATCACAACAAACAGCCTTCGACGCAGCAACCTCAAATTTATTTCGTGTTATGAATAAAAGCTGAATATGTTGTTAAGTTGTTATATAAATAGAAAACACGCAAATACACTACTAACCTCTGATTACAGACTGTTTTGGCAGGTTGATTATTTATTAGAACAATAAGAATCACGTCAAGGTTGCAGCGAAGGTAACCAAGGTAGAGATATAGGGCAGGGGTTCGTTCGCCCCTATAAGGACAGGAAGTCGATAAATTGATTGAGGGTCCGACTCCTACTAGGTATATTGTTTTCATTTTCTAAACTATAAAAGAAACCGCTTCCAAACCGCCTCTCACGGATTGTACATACGTTACAACCCAGGGACCACGGAACACTGAAAATTAGGTTCCCAATGTCGATTGTTATATCCTGCAGATACATTGAACCTTGTTTCAACAAGTGCAGATTAGTCCACTTGAGGAACATGCAAACTTGCACTGACAGCGTGAAACGTCTCAGGAATTTTCGTTCACGATCAAACTGACTTGTGAGGGTTAAATCACGATTCATGACTGTCTCATGATTTGCACCTTATATCACACAAGAAAGATTCAAATGAAGGCGATTACAACGAAAATGACGTATTGACGTATTCAGGATACAAAATGCTTTAAAACCGATTTTTATCAAGAAAAATTCCAAAAACGCGTACTAAAAATTGGTAGAAAAGGGAAAAGTTGGAAGTTTAGTCCCACTAAATCAGGGTTGACAACAAGACGGGATAAACCGATAGTGACGCCAACGCCTTCAAACCACAATATCGATTAGGGTAATACACTCGTTCATTGACATATTTTACGGGTATTTTCAGCTATTTTATCTTCTGATTCGATGGATTCGAGCGACAACGACAAATACCAAAAATACCTACTCATTCGCTTTTCCCCTTTTCGTGGACGGATGGTTAATATACCGATTAGCGTCACGAATGTTCCATTCCAGAGTTCTCGGTTCGCCACTTTCACAGCAGCAAGACAATGGAACGACAGTATTTACCATTTTTCTCTGTCTTAAAGAAACAACACATCGACTCCGTGTTTGCCAAGCAAGATTCAAAACGGTAAGAGATGAAGTTGTTCCTTTTTGCGCCACTAGAAACGAGAAATAATGATTTCTTAGGGAGGAAAATAACTCGATAGTGCCAGACCGATCAGAGCTTCACAACTGATAAATTCATCGTGCTCAAATCCTGACATAATTTGAATCTATGAAGAGATGTCCTTATTAATGGTCAACTCGAAAGAGTTCATTTACCCTGTTCAAGTAGAGAAAACTAAATGTAGCGAGGGCCAGTAGTTTGATAACTGGATTACTCCGAAGGTTGTTAAAACCATAGGGAAATAAAATTCGATTGAATAGTTATACAACATTGGGTAGTACACAAGTCCAACGAAAAATCAACAAAACCTTGATCAAGGATGGAATCTAGCGCATTCATGAAAAAAGATGTCTGGGGGAAATGTCTGGATATGTTCGACTTGAAGGGGACAACCATATCTACGAGTAGTTGTGTACTGCTCAGAAGGGACAGATGTATTAAGTTGTGTACTGCTAGGAAGGGACAGAGGTATCTAGTTAAGTACTGCTCAAAGGGGACAGAGGTATCTAGTTGTGTACTGCTAGGAGGGGACAGACGTATCTAGATGTTTACTGCTAGGAGAAGCCAGATGTATCTAGTTAAGTACTGCTCAGAGGGAACAGATGTATTAAGTTGTGTACTGATAGGAGGGGACAGACGTATCTAGTTGTGTACTGCTCAGAAGGGACAGATGTATTAAGTTGTGTACTGCTAGGAAGGGACAGAGGTATCTAGTTAAGTACTGCTCAAAGGGGACAGAGGTATCTAGTTGTGTACTGATAGGAGGGGACAGACGTATCTAGTTGTGTACTGCTAGGGGGGGAAAGACGTATCTAGTTGTGTACTGCTGGACGGTACAGAGGTATCTAGTTGTGTACTGATAGGAGGGGACAGACGTATCTAGTTGTGTACTGCTAGGGGGGGAAAGACGTATCTAGTTGTGTACTGCTGGACGGTACAGAGGTATCTAGTTAAGTACTTACTGCTCAGAGGGGACAGATGTATTAAGTTGTGTACTGATAGGAGGGGACAGATGTATGCATTTGTGTGCAGCGGGGGATGGGGGGACAGATGTATGCCCAAAAAACAACTCTGTTGTAAAAACTGTCCCGCCAAAAAATCTCCTCAGCCGCAAAAAGGAATGATATCCATTTTGCCCGCCAGCAACGTATATAGGATACTCGGTGCTTCGCACCTCGCTGTTGAGTGTGCATACAGAAACCTGATCCTCCTACCTCTAACCACCACCGGCAATGGTTTCCTCTTCCCTGTCTTCCTCCCACAATGAGGTGGTTCAATATGATGATGGTTCAAAAATTCAAAACATCTAAAAATTCAAAATTGTTTGAATTAAATTTTTTTTACAATGTGTTGAATGTTTTCTTGGGAATTATGCAAATTTTTGTTGTTGAGAATCAATTCAATTGGTGTGGAAGAGAATTAGAGAAAGTTTGCAGAACGTAAAACCAAAAATCGCGAATAGCTCGAGAACCGTTGGGAAAAGTGACAAAGTGTGCTACACTGATTCGAAAGCTCATTAAATTTCCTATCGATCCTTTAACAGGCGCAACTCTAAGATAATTTTTCTGACCAGCGTTCAACTTTGATGTTTTCGGAAATTAGTAGATTTTGGATTAATTCACGTATTTTTGGCCGTGAATTAGCCAAATCGATTGAGATGTGGTTCAAAATTATTGAGCATATACGAGACGTCCTAACGGACATTATAGGACCAACCGCACCGATTTCGATTGATTTTTAAGGCAGTTATAGTTGAAAATAGGAAAAGCATCATTAAACCTTTGTTTCTCTTCTTAGGGAGCTCATTTTCATTTAAAATTGAAGAGTTCACTAAGCTGAGTAAAAATAAAAAATAAAATCTGGAATAGCTCCAATGTTGAAGAAGTTATGGCCATTTGAAATTCCTGAGATTTATTGTTTCCCCCCTAATTGAGGGAAAATGGGGGGAGGGGGACAAAATGTACAAAAGGCACTCCCTTGGATGATAAAAAACGTGTGTGCAAAATTTCAGCTCGATCGGTTTTGTCTGCTGGGCTGTAGCCCCGTCAATGAACTAGAAGAAGAAGAAGAAGACGAAAAAAGTGAAAAAATAGCGGTTTTAAAACTGTTATACCCCCGACACCTGAGGGTTCCGAGAGTTGAAATTTGGTTTACGTCCTCATGTCCACCTGGAGAGTTGGTGTAAGTACAAAACATTAACTCCCGAGACACCCAGGGGGCCGAGCTACAGAGAGGTGCAAACCCCAACTTGTTCGGTCGCGTAAGCAGTGTCTCAGTCACTTCGGTTTTCTTGGCTGGCGGGACGCTCCCGGGTCCCTAGATCCAGTTATGTCTAAGTTGAAAGGGGACAAAGGTAGATATCTAGTTAAGTCCAACTTAAATGGGACAATAATATCTAGTTATGTACAGCTAGGAGGGGACAAACGTATCTAGTTGTGTGCGGCCAACAGGGAACGGGGGCATCCCAAGGAGAAGGCCAACGTGTGTTTTTACTAACTTGACAAGAGGGAAAAGGAACTGTTACCGGGGATTTAAGGTACCCAAGACCGGCAATTCGTCACCGATTTTCGAGGGGAGAGCGTGGAGGAGTTTGAAAAGAGAAATCCAAGGGAAGACCTAGTTGAATGTATGGCTATTGAGAGTGAGAGAGGGATAGACGGGATAGTTGGAGGTGCGATAGAGAGGGGGCTCTCGCAAGGACAGAAGATTGCGTCGTACAGTCCACTAGCCTTGACTGCCACTGCGGTATCGACCCCCCCCCCCCCCCGTCACACCTCTCCTCACTCCTCCTATCAAACCTCACTTCGGCTTTAAACCTTCCAAATTTTGCGTAGCGCTGAACGTCATTTCCCCCCACCACCTGACAAATTCGCTCGATCCAAGAAGAGTTTGTAGAAACTTTAGAAACAGCTCATGACCGCCACCAACCTGTTGACATCAACTGCCAGATGTCATTCTGCCAGAGAGGACTGTTCTGGTCCGAATATCCACACACCTAATCAGTCCTCGAGATAACAACAGTTTACTGTTACGTACACGACCCATCTGGGTGAATGTACGTGGAGGTTTTCACCTTCAGGCTGTTCAGTGATTACCACATCATCGTTCATTGCCACTCAAAACCGTCTCAACTGCAATACGCACGAGGTTACTTCCCGCATTGGAACACCCTCCAATCGTTAAAAAAAAAAAAAAATAATCCAACATCTAGTCGATAAAACTACCTACTACCTTCTGTTGAGTATTTTAGTCGCAGTTCTGGTCAGTTAAAGGCTGTAACTAATAGAAGAGAATTTGGGTCAAGTTTCGTTGGACGGGTATGAGAACCGGTAAATAGGTTAACCCGTAATAGAAGAAAACTGAAGACATTCAAGAGGGACGCACATCCGAAACCGCATAAAGTGGAACAAGAAGTTAATGATTCAGTATTGAAATCACAGCACTTTCCTCAGCGCATGCTTTTACTTTTAATCATCTCAATTTATTGTAACCACCAGGAGGTTGGGCAAAATGATATTTCATCATAATTACAGTAAATTATATGGTGGACCAATTTCCACGTTAAGGATTTCGCAACAACTTCACGTTTGCTCAGAGCGAAGTATGTGTGATACATCGATGGCATCACATGATAACGATGTATCTCAACAAACAAACAAAATCTCAAGAGAGACAAAAAACTGAGGTTATCATAGGTTAGATATGAGGTTATCAGTGACGCTACTGCCTTCTTGATATTAAACTAGGTTTTCGTTTAGGCTTCTAGAGGGCTGAAAATTCATTTTCCGCCAAAATTTGAACCACAGGACGATGAGCTACGACGTTTTCTTCTTACAAAAACACCAAAAACGATGGTACGCCACATCAATGGTTGTCTTGGAATCAAAGTTCTGAACGTTAAGACCGATTTGTTGACACGGAACAGACTGGAAACCAAATCTACACAGGGAAATGCTAGACGGAAAACGTTAATTTCTGAACAAAACAACTGATTCTTCTTTTCGAAATGGCACAATACTTCCTTCGCATGATGTGGCATTAGATCAATTACACAAAGTAGGTGATCTCAATTCCCGAGCGCCCCTCATCACGTCGTTCAAAAACTCTTCAAAAACATCGCCGATTCCCGGTCAGAACGTTTCTTTTCATTTCTTCATACATCAAGAGTTCTATTTTATTTTCTAAAAGATTTTATTCATTTTATTTTTAAGACGATTTCTCTTTTCCTTTGTTCCATTATTGTGAAATTGGTTAGGAGGAGCTCCTTCGGGTCAATACCAGCAAAATTAAAATAAATAAAACTTGATAAACGAAAATAGTGAAAATCTGCCACCTCACTATCCCACTTAGGACATTCAGAAACGAAGACATTGATCCTACAGATATTATCTATTATTTCTACGGGCTATGCAGAGCAGAGCAGCCCAATAATTAACATAGCGTATATACCTAAATTACTGGTATTATAATGTATTATAACGAGGGTGAAGTGGCAACATTGCCTAATTCAAATAGTACAGAATAACATGGCCTAACTGACATTTTTGGGCAAATTGACTTTTTTTATTCAGCGAGATTTAAATTAAAATCTATTAAAATTATTCATCATCCCGTAAGTTGTCTGTATAGTATAAAGCACCCAGAAGTGTCCACAGTTGCAAACTTTCACGTATATGTTCCCAAGTTTTAGAAATAAACAGTTTTTTGTGTCTCATGTAAATTTTTTAAAAAACACTTAGGCCATGTTGTACAGCACCATTTGAGGTAGGCCATGTTGACCTGCCCGATCTCAGGTTGGCCATGTTGTTCAGCCCCACTTGAGGTAGACCTTGTTGCCACTTCACCCTCGATTAACTGTTTAGAATTTATATTTTGGAATTAATCTTCATTTTGTTTTGAAATTACCATAAAAATGTGACTCCCCCCTCAAGCGCGAAGGTTCCCTCAAATGGGGGAGCAGCATTCGTCGATTATAGTTTATTTTATCATTTAATCTGTATTTTCGTATACGACAATATTGGTTTTCTTTGTAAATTTTCTTCTTTTTTCAATAAACGAATGAATTTATTTAAAAAAAAAAAAGTGGAATTGACAACCATCTTATCAGATAATTATAAAGCATAAAAAATTAAATGAACATATGGACAGTACAACTACAATTAGGCACGTTTTCCGAATTTGCAAAGCGTGATATGGTGAGACGCGCGACGTTGTCTTTTTTCGCTTTTCTCTTATTTTTGGGATTTCTTTAGCAGTGGAGGTTCACTCACCTCGTTGAGACGTCACATTTATGACAAATGAAAAACAAATCTGTGAAATAGAACGGACACCTTGCACAACACCGAACATGAACCTACTGAGACCGGGCACAGGGATTTCACAAGATCGGCGTCGAACGCTCCAAACATAAACATCCAGTTGACACTCCCCACTTGAGTGCCCCGACTGTTGGGAGATGTGAGTGGCAAACATGATGAGTAGCTGCGGACCGACCAAAGAATTCTTCCTGCTAGTTTATGTCTCTAAACAACGAAGAAAGTAGAAGGACGTGAGGAGAGGGGAAAAAAAACTTTGGAGTTCTTACGATGACAGAACATCGAAGAGAGCTTTCGAAGGTTTGAAAGTGGATTCGCTATTATACTACCCTCGGATATTTGATTTTATGCTCGGAATGTCCAGCTCAGAACAACTTTTCCCCACCCTCTTGCCAGTGAATGTAATATAAAGCTCGATGGAGTTAGGCAAATAAATACCGGTATCGGTCGAGGAAGCTGACGCTGCCGAGGTTTATATCGCGATTTAGAGGGATTTTCCTTCCTTCGGTATTGCGATATCATTTTCTCCGACGAAAGTTTTTTTCTGTGTTGGTTCCAAAAATCATTTATTACCATTTATGTACCGTTGAACATGAACATTAATCAGTATTAAATAGAGAATGGTCTATAGAACCAAGAGAATACATAACCAGCAAGATGTGCGTCAAAACAAGCAAAACGTTTTTATAATGTTATCGCTCCAAGTGTCGTATTTGAGGAAGCCCAAGGTACAGATAGTATACAATACTACGTATGTACGTAGATATACGAATATATACGCACATACAATGTACAAGTATATTGTATATAATGTATTACATCCGTTTCTCCATTATTTTTTTCCCCACCGGTTAATAAATCAATGTCTAGATCAGCTTCTATCCAGATCACTTGAACGATAATCGAGTTTCACCGGGATTTGAACATGAATTTCCCCGAATTTCAAAGCTTTAGGCGGATTTCTTACGACGGAAGGTTGAATTCTATTTTCAGATTCTACGTATCTCGAAACGTAAAACTCAGAAAAATGTCGATAGGACTTTTCCAAATGACTGTAACTACCATATTTCGTCTAAACCAGCTGAGATCGTGAAGTTGTGTGAGATTTTATCCACGAATGTGAATTTAATTACAAATCTAACTTTAATTAACTCCACGGTGGTAATCTGAATGATATTTCAAGATTTTGTTTTTGGCCCAAAGGGAAATTCAGTCTATCAAACGCATTCAACATGTACATAAATCGTCTTACAACATTTGGAATACAATAATACGGTTGGTATGAATAATACCTAGGTAACCCACCCATTTTAGAGAACAAAACTCTGCATTCTTGACTGTGATGAATGGTTTGCTGAGGACCCCAGTAACCCGGAGTGGCTAGGCAACTACGCCCACTCAGAGGGATATCATGGTCTGCTTTCACACAGCAGGTACCCTCGAAACGGTGGAATCAAAAACACAGGAAGGAAACAACTTAGCAAACCATTACATGACACAACGGTTTATTATCTTCTTTGTGCAGATCAAAGAAGATAATAAATGGATCACTAAATGGTAGATTGTGAATTATCATTAATCATTATTAATTCTTATGAAGTAATGTAAATTATTATTAGGTAATATTAGTAATTATCAGTAATTATTAATAAGTATTAGTAATTATTCACCATTACTACTAATTATTATTAATTTGCTCGATATCTAAAAACCATGTGCTGTTCGAATCAGTTGGGCCACTATGAACATTAACCCGACAGGCTGCTGCATGATTCACCCTCCTGTTGACGGCTTTTGATCTGCTCAGACTTTGAGCCCTCATTGTGAACGAACAGCTGGTCGTAGAAACCTCCAGATGGCCTTAAATTTTTTTTTTAAATAAACTCTATGTAAATATGAACTAAAAACTATACCGGTCTATCTGAATTTTTTGAGATGAGAAATTTTCAAAATTTCAAAATTCGTATTGAACCCCTTCCCCTTGACATAGGGTTACGAAAACGATTCAGCTTATTTCGAAAAAATGACGGTTTATGGACGTTTCAAGGGAAAACATTGTGCGTTTGGTAAATTCCGCCTTACGAAAAAGTTCGAGCGGCTCGATATGTGTAACTCACGCAAAGTCCGAGACTCATGGAATCGTCAGAGTTTCATCTCTTGGAGGTAAAAATGAGTGATGGAAAGGGGAGAGAGAGGCACCTGAGAGAGTAGATGTCCTTGTGGAAGCTCGAATGATCAGGGAGAAACTGGAAACGTGAAGCGGCCCCCGCTGAGGACACTGAAACCTGAGGTTGTCACCTTGGGATTGAGCCTTCTGCCTCTAAACGTCTGTATCGGGGTCATCCAGCCGCATGGTCACCTTCGATTTGCTGAACCAAACTGCAACTGCACGTCACGAGACTTCCGTCATCCGATAGATCGAGGAAATGTCAATTGGCCGCCGAACTCAAAAACTCTGCAAATTCATCTTCGACGGTTTATGAAATTCTGTACAGATCAACCTTCTGTTTAGATTCTTCTCTATACGACACCCTTGCGAACCCAATAACCTTCTAAAGGTCGGCCACAGACACTTTGCGTCCTTGTGGCGCCCGCTAGGTAGCGGATCCGCGAACTATAACGATCGAGTCTACCTTCCAAGGTGAAACCTTCACACGAAAACTCAAACGCTGAGAAATTTGATGATCTTGTATATATAGATTTAGTTATAGTGGCTGTCCTTTGAACAAAATGGCGTCTTATGTTGTTTCGAATCGAAAATTTCACTTTTGAGGGGAGAAATTCCCGAAAATTTATCGTACGCACGGGAATCTGCTTGATGATAAGAGATAATTAGTTCTATGTTCTGCAGAACAATGCGCCAAAGGGATGCAAAGTTTCAGTGGCCGACCTATACTAGTTTGTACTGATATAGTACCTGGATTTCTACTTGTACCTACGACGTCGCCAATAAGTTAAAACAGTACCCACCAACAAATATTAGAATTTTTGTCTCCAAATTCTTTATTTAATAAAGATTAAGATAGCAACTAATCCATACAACCCATCTCGCTACTTCACTTGCAACCATAACTCACATGTTAATGGACTGGCAGCTCATCTGCTGACCCAATTACAAGCACACTGGACCGTTCATTTTGGTCCTCAATTTCGCGAAACACACAAGTCTGGTGGTTTTGTCCGATCCAAACGCCGCACCGTTTCACTGTTGTCTAAAGATCCTATACGTTTCTAGATTTATATGAACGTGAAGTCTTTCTTCATGCCTCACCGCATAGATCTTGATGGCTTCGGTGACGACGAATGTTGTCATTTCTTATGCACCACAGGGACTATTGACTATTGAATATTGACTATACCCCTAAGTACTTCGTTTTTTAAAGTTTGGATTTATTAGATGTTGAATTTTTTGATCAGCCCCAAATTTTTATGCCATACGTCCAGACGTAGGTATTTTACAATTTTCTTGTACAGCAGTAGTTTGTTGTGAACCTCTAGTTCATAGTGACTCCCCAGTAACCAGAACAACTTCCTGTATTTGATGTTGACCTCGGTTTTTGGTTTATTATCTTCGATTTTTAATTTGATGTGCTCTTTCCATTTCAGTTTGGCATCTAGCGTCAACCCTAGATATTTAGCTGTGAGTTAGCTGGCAAATATTACAGATAACTTTCTTTACGTAGAGACCAAAAGTATCACAGAACAACAAACTCGACATCATGAAGTCACGTGATGATAGAATCAGCTATTCCTCAATATGAACATTCACCCGACTTGCCGCCGTTTGAAAAACGCACTTGTTGACGATTTTTCACCGGTTCTACCATTGAGTTCTCATTGTGAACGAACGGCTGGTCGTACAAATCTCCGGGTGCTCTTAATAAATTCTCTGGATTGAACTCTATTCAAATTGGCACAGGAAAGTATACCGTTTCAATTTTCAATTTCCGAGATATGGCGATTTCAAAATTTCAAAATTCATTTTGAACACCTTCCTGTTGTCCTAGAGTTAAAAAAGTGTTAAGGGCAATCCTCGGGCTGGTCCGAGCCCGTAACCAAAATTTCATAATAATAAACCGAAATGGGGTTAATTGAGATGATCGTTCAAATGGGCTTTGAAGAAAAGTGAGAATTTGCGCGCTCGCCGCATCCTAGAGACAAAACTCAGTTTAATACGGAGTGGCACCAAAGTGGATCTACGCCAATATCAAACTCTTATATAAATAAGATACTCGTACTCCTCGCGGACGGCAGATAAGCAACAAATCGCCAGATTCATTGGCACATCAAACGAACTGTTTGTTGTAAACTGTACTCGTTTTTCACAGTCGCAATTGAACAGAAATTGTTTCGTAACTCACCAATCATCAATAGATTACTCGAATGATCATTACTCCTTGGTAATTCCATTGACATGAATATGGTATGTACCACTAACTATAGTGTAAATGGATCATTTGAAATACAGTAATATTTGAATAGTTCCAGAGGTGCAACATGATTTATGCAACATGTTTTGTTCAAGATCGTACACGTTTACATTCCTCAATTTTTCACAGGTTATTCCCCTGACCTTGTTTATTATTTAAGTAATAGAAGTTTGTAGTGGCTCATGAAATTTGAGGCAAATTAAAAATCTTTAAGACTGGTGGTTTCAGAGGTACGGCGTTTTCAAATTCACTTTACTTAATTAGGGACAAACAGTGATCTAAACAAGAAAGTTTTTTTATACGACAAGATAACCTTTTATGTAATAATTTACAGCGTTTTGACGAAATAAAATTGTCTTAATTTCTTTTGCAATGGAAATAATGTGTTCCGCTCGTCAAACGAGATCATTGTTTCAGATGTTTCGCGTTTATTGATTTTTAGCAATTTCGGAGTAAAACAACTAGAACTAGACTCATTTTGGTTTATTATCTTCGATAATGAACCATTGGAATCGCCCAAAGAAAAAAAATGTTTAACCCCCCCTCAAAATTTGTTGGTTTACGTTTCAAGATACGTAGATTCAGAAAATCGAATAAAAAAAAATCCGTCCGTCCGCCGTACGCCGTCCGCGCCACTTTGCCCAGTTAGCGTTGAGTTAAAATTACGAAATTTTTTTTATGGGTTTCGACCAACCCCACAATGGTCCTCGAAACTTTTCATAACCCTAGGTCAAGGGGAAGGGGTTCAAAACGAATTTTGAAATTTTGAAAATTTCATATCTCGAAAAATTCATATAGAACGGTATGTTTTTTATTTCATATTTAGATAGAGTTTGTTCCGTAGAATTTTTTAAGACCATCCGCAGCTTCGTACGACCAGCCGTTCGTTCACAATGAGGGCTCAAAGATTGTGCCTCACAACACGATCGTGTATCAAACTGTTGAAATACAGGTCCATTTTCATACTAACAAGCTCTTTGGGACATCATATGGCTTAAGTGATGTCGAGTTTGTTGTTCTGAGGTGCGTTTCGTGCTACGGAAATGAAGGTAATTTCGAATGTTTGTTGGTAGGTACTTCTTTTATAGAAAAATTATTACCGACGTAGTATTAAAAACCCCAGAATTATATCGTATTAATTAATCATAATTAATAATAATTATTATTATTAATAAATACGAATTATTAATACCTAACAATAAATTATAATAATTTTCAGTAGGTACTTGATAAAATTGTTAATAATTAGTGATAATTGATAATAATAATTAATCTAACATTTAGGATCTAGACATTTAGACCTAGTGATCTAGACAGAAGGGTGATCTGTACAAAGAAGATAATAAACCGTTGTGTCCAGAATTTGCAGAGTTTTTCGTAATCAACTGGCGTCAAGAACTGAGCCTTTGATTTCTACGGAGGATGAATTCAGAAAGTCACAAAACGGGTTTTCGTGGAGAACCATTTTTTTTTGTTTTTTTAAATGGAGCAGTCGTTTTCGGTTTTAATAAATAATCAATACAGGAAATGGTTTGGGGTTTTCTAACCATGGGAACTTCTGAAAATAGAGGTTTGGATCGCGGTTGATTTGTAATCACTTATGAGATAGTGTGATGCCGTCCTTCAGAGCGGGTTCACGATTTTAGAGACCATTCTACGAACTAAGAGGCAATAGAGCTCGAGCAATTGAGCCTTTACATAGAACACACGCAGTACACTGCAACACTGCAAACTATCCTAGAAATAGCTACAAATACTCGAAACATCACATGCATCACTTTCATTAGAAGTTAAGACGGATTTCACACCGAGGAAACATAAGACGCAACACTTCTTGGTCACTAGGATTTTCTTAGTGTTCCGCTGCTGCTGTGTTCTGTTGTTCTAATTTCATGTGATGAACTTACTCCGATTTTTGGTGCATCATCTTCGATAAAGAAACCATTAAAATCAACCAAGGGGAATTTAAAAAAAAATAAAAACATGTTTAATCCCCCCATCAAAATTTGTTTGTCGACGTGTCAACACACGAAGATTCAGAAAATCTAATTTAAAAAAATCCGTCTGCCGTACGCCCCTCTTAGAGTTGCGCTAAAATTACAAAATTTGGTTTACAAGTTCGGACCAGCCGAATGATGATCCTTGAAAATTTTCATGACCCTAGGTCAATGGGAAGGGGCTTAAAACGAATTTTGAAAATGTCATATCTTGAAAAAGTCGAATTGAACGGTATAATTTTCAGTTCATATTTGAATAGAGTTTATTTAGAGAATTTTTGAAGACCACCCGAAGCTTTGCACAACCAGTCGTGAATCATACGGCAGCAAGTCAGGCCAGTGTTCATACTGGGGAACAGCTGATTTAAACAGGTCATGGCGTTGAGACATCGAGTTTGTTGTACTGACATAGTTTTCTTGACGTCGATTGTTTGGAGGGCGTCGATACAAGGAAAATCCCTGAATTTTGAATGCACTATAATTCTAAATAGTTCATCATCAATATAAATGTTTATTCATGATTTCTATAAATAAATTATATAAATTACAACAGATCGATGATCTAGACCGAAGGTTGATCTGTACAGAAGATAATAAACCCCTTTTCCAAGAATTTGCAGCGTTTTTCCTAGTGTTCTGCTGCTGTTCAACTGTTTTGTGGTGAACCTACTCTGATTTTTCTACTGTCTTCTCCTTCTTGCAGTGATTGGAAGACGCGAAGATATTAAAAGAAGATGCTGTTCCACACTTTTGCCCACAATTTTCGGAAATTTCGATTCGAAACTTTGGCATTTTTGTGCAAAAAACTGTGTTAAAAACTTTGGCATTTTTGTGCAAAAATCTGCGAGGGCCAAAGTCAGAATTGACAGTCAGATTATACGTGTGTGTGGTTTTGTTGACCGTCAGTAACAATGATGTTGAGGGATTTGACCGACCCTCGACATCCCTCAACATCGTCAGATTATACGTTGCAGGGTTCCTTGGATACATTTCAGTGTCTGTCTGGGTGGTTGGTAATTGCTTAAACAGTTTTACGGGCTAGAAACTGAGTGAATATTGCATTGCCATCCATCTGCGACCCATGATTAAAATTTCAAGTCTCTATCTCATCATCCAAATTCAATTTGTTTAAACAAATAGGTATTGTTTAAACAAGTTTAACGACAAGAAATCGAGTGAATATTGCATTTTAATCCAGTTCTGACTTATATTTAAAATTTCAAATCCCTTGCTTATCAGGAACTTGAAAATCAAGTAGGTAGTGCAAATTATTATTAATTATTGTCAGTTAATTATTAATTAATTATTAATTATTTTCAGGTATTTATAATGTTTATAAATTATTTTTAATTATGATTGATAATTATTATGAATTAACTCGATATCTGAAAAGCATGTGCTATTAGAATCTAGACCGTACAGGCTGCCTCATGTTGGCGAGATTTGATTTGATTTGCTCCAACTTTGAGCCCTCGTTGTGAACAAACGGCTGGTCGTACAAAGCGGCGGATGGTATTGAAAATTCTAAAAATAAACTCTATGTAAAGTGAACTGAAAACTATACCGTTCTACCTGATTCATGAAATTTTCAAATTGTCAAAATTCGTTTTGAACCCCTTCCCGTTGACCGCAAGTTATGAAACGTTTCAAGGATCATCGTGGGGTTGGTCCGAAACTGTAAAAAAAATTGCCTAATTTTAGATCAACACTAACTGGGCAAATAGGCTAGAAAAAGGGGTCAAAGTGGAAAGTATTGGTGTAATTGTTTTTATTTTTTATTCTATGTTTTTGGGGTGCTGAACACAAATCTGAAGTTGTCTAACAAAAATTTGCTCGGCTAATATGAGAAATCATCAAAAAACCACTAAAAATCACGTTTTTAGTGGTTTCTAGCTTATAAGTTGCAAACTAAGCTATTTATGAAAATTGTTTATGTAGAAAAATAAAGAGGAGAAAAAGCACCTATAATGTATGTCTCATAACATTTATTCGTACGTCTTATGGTTTCCACGCCAAATAGTGCTAAAATATGGAAGAAATCAGCAATTTTTTGAAAAAAGCAAAAAATAACGAATGAATCAATGCAATTTAGCAAACAAATAGCAGAATAGATCATTAGTTTATATTTTATGTAGGTGAACATTATTTGATAGATTGATAAAAGAGGCAAATTTTAGTACAATTCAGTATTTATGACCTAATACGAGCCCTCATAGACTTGATATTTTAGCACTCTTTTGCGTGGAAACTATACGACGTACGAAAAAATGTTTCGAGACATAAATTATAGGAAATTTTCCCCTCTTTATTTTACTACATGAACACTTTTTTCATAAATAGCTTACTTTGCAAAGTTATAAGTTAAAAACCACTAAAAAACGTGATTTTTAGTAGTTTTTTATGATTCCTCATATTTGCCGTTCATATGTTTGTTGGACAACTTCAGATTCGTGTTCAGCACCCCAAAAACATAGAATAAACCAATAAAAACAATTACACCAAAACTTTCCACGTCAAACTACCGTTTGATTGGACTAAAAATGCCGCGGATGGACGGATTTTTTTTTTTTTTCGATTTTCGGAATCGACGTATCTTGAAACGTAAGCTCGCAAATTTTGAGGGAGGGTAATTTTTTTCTTGGTTGATTACAAAGGTTCATTGTTGAAGATAATAAACAAAAAGTCTGCAAATTCTTGACACAACGGTTTATTATCTTCCTTGTGCAGATCACCCTTCTGTCTATACCAGACTGTATTGCAAATCGGCACCATACCATATTCTCACCGTACTCATACCATACCATACGAATTTCTTTCCTATCATACCATACTGTATTATACCAAATCATACATACAATAATATACCATACCATACTCATACCATGTCATACAAACCGAGTGAATATTGAAATGTCATCCATTTCTGACCTATATTTAAAATATCAAGTATCTAGCTCATCATCAAAATTTAATTTGTTTAAACAAATAGGTATAATTTAAACAATTTTACAGACAAGAAACCGAGTGAATATTGCATTGTGATCCAGTTCTGACCTATTTTTAAAATTTCAAGTCCATAGCTCATCATCAAATTTTACAGATGAGAAACCGAGTAAATATTGCAATGCGGTCTATCCCCGACTCACGGTTAAAATTTCTAGACTGTAGTTTACCGGGAAGATGAAAAAAAGTAGTTTTATTCTGGGCGTCTGGGGGTTGGGTCACATAACGGCCGTTTTCGACGCGAAAGTTTAGTGTTTTTCCTAAACCTTTGCGCGCTCACTGTGAACGAACGGCTGGTCGCACAAAAATCCAATTGGTCTTAAGAGGGCGCCGTACGTGACAGCTCCCATAAGAAATCAATGTATCTGTCCCGCCATGTAACTCTGCCAAAACTGCACCGATTTCCTTGATTTTTTTTTTCTTTTTCAAGTTAGATCAAGTCCTAGTGATCCAATTTTTGCGATTTTTGATATGACGTCCCTGAAGACAGCCATCATCTCATGAAGTTGGTATTCCGAGAGAGATGGGAGGTTGCCCCAGTTGGATGGTTGTTTCTTCCTTATATGAAGTGATATGGAAATTGTGCTCCGTAGGATCTCTTTTTCAGATCCTAAGCTTCAATTTGAGTGCTCAAGCGATAAAAACGGTTCATTTTTGGGGATGTGGTGTCCCGGGAAAAATTGACATCTGATATTGAAGCAGTTTGAATGGCGGGACACAGGCGGGAACGCCAGTAGTTCAGCTCTTTACCGCTAGATCCCGCTGACTGAGGAAAGTGAAAAAGGGCTACTTCACAAGTACCTGCGGTCCCATAATCCCTATACCTACCAGTCAAACAGAGGTGCAGACTCTTCTGAAAGCAAAAGTTGTTCTGCATGGGTTTCCCAAATCCCAATAGCGTTGTGGGGGTTATCTGGAAGAGTTGAAGTCATTATTGGGAAAAAGGGCCGTCCCTACTCTCTGTTGTGAAAGGGCGAGGGAAGATAAATTAATAAATTTGTCATTACAGTTGAGTTTACTACAGCCAACATGCACGAAAATATGATAGTTTTTTGACTAGGAAATTTTGATGTTGGGGCAAAATGATCAGTAAATCAAGAAACTGATAGCATCACGTGAATCAGCGTCGAAAAATAATTAAAGTTCACAAGCCGCACTTAGGGTTTCCTTACGTTCCGTTTAGATTCGTACTTTTTCAGGTCATTCAAAAGTGAACTAAAAATTACACGGTTCAGTTAAATATTTTGAGATATGACATTGTCGAAATTTTAAATATTCACTCGGTTTGTCATCTGTAAAATTGTTTAAATAATACCTTCTTGTAATAATACAAATTAAATTTTGATGATGAGCTATTGACTTGAAATTTTAAAAATAGGTCAGAACTGGATCACAATGCAATATTCACTCAGTTTCTTGTCTGTAAAACTGTTTAAATAATACCTATTTGTTTAAACAAATTAAATTTTGATGATGAGCTAGATACTTGATATTTTAAATATAGGTCAGAAATGGATGACATTTCAATATTCACTCGGTTTGTATGACATGGTATGAGTATGGTATGGTATGGTATATTATTGTATGTATGATTTAGTATAGTACAGTATGGTATGATAGGAAAGAAATTCGTATGATATGGTATGAGTACGGTGAGAACATGGTATGGTGCCGATTTGCAACACAGTCTGGTATAGACAGAAGGGTGATCTGCACAAGGAAGATAATAAACCGTTGTGTCAAGAATTTGCAGAGTTTTTTTTTTATTCGATTTTCTGAATCTACGTATCTTGAAACGTAAACCAACAAATTTTGAGGGGGGGTTAGAAAATTGTTTTCTTTGGGCGATTCCAATGGTTCATTATCGAAGATAATAAACCAAAAACAACGGAGCAAGAAAAAAATAACGTCCTCACACGTGCCAGACATTTGTTTAATTACTTCTCATGTCGATTTGGCACTCACAGATTGATCTCTTGAAACAGGCAGAGGACGCAAGAGGATTGTTAGGTACCTCGTAACTATGTCCGTGATGGAGAGGGGGAGGGACCTTTACAAAGTGGGTTCATTATTCGCGTTTGATTATTCAGGACGAGTTCGGTTGAAGCAGCTCCTCCTCCCCACAGTTTGGGACCCGCCGCGTTCCCATTGAAGGATCATCAGACCGGACATCTGGCGTCTTTACCTGCTGTGGCTACGGCCCCTTCGGCTACCTGTTCCCAAGCAACTTTAACTCGGTATTTGGGTCTGGTGAAGGGGCTGCAGGAGCTCGAAACCCCAGGAAAAAAAATCCCCTCAGTCTTTCAGAAGGTTTTTCGAGGGGTTTCTTTCACTCACCTTGAACTTCTAGGGTTAACTGAAGAACGGGAAAACTTGATTCTTCCCTCGGGCTGCTGTTACCCCTTTCCGAACCTCCAGGGAGATCACTTCATAAAGCTTTTGGAGGTTTTGTGACAGATGTGGGGCACCGGACCTCTGTCGCGTTGTCGCAATATTATCAAGTGTTGTTCTTTAACAACTCATTAAAAATATTATGTTGAAATTATAGGGTTGGTAGGTAAAAAATTAGATACATCACCGAGTTTCGTCCACTATGACACTGCTTCACAAGTAAGCAAGCTCCTGTGGTTTGGTCGTCTGGTAATTTCACTTGTTTCGAGGAGACTGACAACTTCCTCGTTGACGTGAGAGACAGAGAGAGAGAGAGAGTTCCACGAGATAAGTATGCTTCGATAGGACCAGCTGTTGAGGGCTTAAGACCGAACGCTAACCCGGTAAGCCCAAACATGCTCAGTTCTAGAGAGACGTTAATAGCGTTATCTATCTAAGAGTGACGTTAAGCAACGCCGTATTTTCCGTTTTTTTATGCGCTCATCTCAACAAACGCTTGGAATTAGATTTTATAATTGACAACTCAGACAACGCAGTTCTCAGTAAACTGGCGAACGAACTGACACGGGCAGGAGAACCAACCACTGTTATCCACATGTAAGGTTACTTTGCGATAGGACCAAACAGATCCTCAAATTGCTCGTTCAAATTGCTGTCACTTGGAAAAGCTCACCTTTTGGCGCCCCTAGTGGCAGTGTACATACACTTCGGTTCATGCCCTACCCAACAAGTGAATTTTCATGTTCAGTCTTTCATCAGTTCTCAAGCAGGAAGTTTGCAAAGTCACTCTGGGGTGCCAAACACCCCACCCGTGTTTCTGTGTATACGTTTTCTTTGCCACTTTTGTGAGTGCCCCGTGACTTTTTTGTGATATTTCCCATTGGTTTTTGTCGTTATGGCAGCTGAAAAAAGGTTTTCCACCCCAGAGGAGGTCGGACAAGTGTTGCTGGAGTTGGAAAGTTAAGACACCAATGTGGTTGAAACAGAGACTAGAGAGAAGCCATCCCCGATGCTCCTCTTACATAAGATGCAGCTTTTGTCCAAGAGGAAATGACCGCAAAACCAAAACTGTCTGTACGAAAAGCATGCGTCCTACGCGCAATGAACATCGACTACGAAAATGCTTCGAATGCTAGGGCCACCTCACATTTTTTTTTTCAATTTTAAGCATTAAACGTTATATTTAATTTTCAACATTAAACATTAATAGTTTTCGTGGAATGTGAATTTCGTGACTGGTTTGTCTTGTTTTGCCTGTTGTGGCTTCAGTCTCTGTGTTAATCACTCAATGGAAGACAATAATATTCAGTAATTCCCTAATAAGTTTCGTCGACACGTTTAAAATACCAACTGTGATAATTCATCCTCATCCATGTTGGTAATTTTCGTTCTGAACTGGTTTAATATCAATTTTACCCATTCGATGCAGCAATGTCAAGCAATCGACACGCTGATCAGTGTAATCAGCGTTGTTGATAGCAAAATTCGGCTTTTATTCGAATTCATTTTTTCTTCCCCCAAACAACACTCTGTTTATTCTAAAAATATGAGTATTACCATTCCCCTTCCAGTGCGGTCCGTTTGAAGTTTTCAGAATTGTACCGACTCAATCTCGCGTTTCACTTTTATTACTTAGCCACGAAAGGCCATAAAGGGCGTGGGAAACTTTATTTGACCTTTTATCATACCCTTGTTTTTTCATCCTTCATGATACCACCGTCCATCTATTCACCTTGTTCACAGTTTTGCTACTGTTCATATCTTGCGTGAACAGTTTATGAGGTATTAACGTCATGTAAGTGATACAAATTTGGACACTATCTGGACTGCAATACAATTAACGCAATAGATTTCACAAGCACCCAATTCGCCAACTGGGTGTTTAGGTTAACGCTCGGCAATTTGCAATAGCGAGTGAATTAATCAACGATGTCGAAATGACTGAGGGCGCATGATGATTTAGGGTGGAAATTGAATAGTTACAACTCCAGCGAATGGATACGTAGTATCAAGATATTCTCGTACCGGATGTATTCCAACGGTAACAATAATAACACAGTGTGACAAGGAGTGTCCGCGCAACATAACATGCACCACTCATCTAAATTCTACACAGCAATCCTGCCAGGATTGACCTGCCTGCAACTGACGTCCAGTTATAACCATATTCCAGTTCATTACGACCAAACATCGCCTTGTTCTGTCGTGAAACTAATTTGACCGACTACCTGTTGAGGGACTAAACTCTTGACAAATAGCAGTTGGATTATCAACTCACGTCAAATTTACATTGAAATTATGCAGACTGAACTATTGAGTAAAAAAAAAAAAAAAAAAAACAATTTAAAAAATCGGCAAATGTCTGTAGTGGCTGATTTATTAAAAAATGTTTAAAAATAATCAAGCAAACTTTTAAAACAAAAAATAATGGACGTAAATTGACCAGTAATCGCCGATATTATTCAACGCCTATCTGTTCATAAATACCATTTACAGATATTCAAAACGCCCCGTACGGATTCAACAGCGCTGAATAGTGATGATCGATTTTTCGAGCTGAAAATCGCACACTTCTGCTGTAACAACGGGTGATATTCGATATTATATGACGCGTGGAATGAACAGTAGTTGTATATATTGTCGGTCATGGGCGATCTACGACAGAAGTGCGAACAGTGAATGTTGAAGAGAAGTGGTACAGCTTTGGTATGAAATGAGGTGAAAATATAGGGCTTTTTACTTTCCTCGCCCGACGCGAAGGGTAAAAGGGAAGTACTGCACTCTGCTAGACGACAAAAAAAAAAAAAATGTTTCTGGAAGTCAGCCAGGATATGAGGTTTTACTAAATCTGCTCCCACGTACCGTACGTTTCAGACATGTAACTCGCGTACGAGATTGCAGACTCCGCGAACGAGTTGAAAAGCTTTTCCAATTTCAGGGCTTCGTTTCTATTTAGAAAATTGCGGCGAACGGACGGCTGGTCGTACATCGCTTCGGGTGGTCACGAAAAATTGGTTTCTTCTTCGTCTATTCCAAAAAGGTTTTCAAGGGTCCACCGTGGGGGTGGAAGCTGGCCAAAGTTACATCGTTATCAATACATTTTTGAACTTTTGAATTCCAACGAGTTTCTCTTCGTACTGTTACAAACGTTGTCCTATTGAAATCATTACAGCATGTGGGGACTTAGAGCCTGCTGCAGCAGGACCTGGTTGGAAAGTTTTTGAAGGACATCTCAGGCTGAGATTGACTTATACTTTTGAAATAAATTTCTATATTCACTGTATTAATAAGGAAAAGCCCTCTTCTCGTCCGATTTTTGAAACGCATAGAATAATATTTTTAAATTGTGGCTACATTCGGCAACTGAATTTAAATTAAGGATATCCCTCATTGATGAATCACAAAAATCCCCAAATCTATTAACATCTTTAAAATAAATACGTTTAAGCACTTTGTGTTGTACCATTTCAATTACATCTGAGTGCGCTTTATAATAGGGATTCCAGACCACTGATGCGAACTCAAGGCTCCTAACCAATGATAAGTATAGTATGATAAAGCAACTGTTGCTTTATGGTACCTATTAGGATTCCGAAATTTCTATATTGTTCTGTCATCCCCAGCCCGCTATCAAATACCACTCCCAAATCCCTCACAGCAGTTACCCGAGCAAGGGACTGTCCGTCGACAACATATTCCGCCTGAATCAAATCTCGAGCCCTTGTAAAAGAAATGGTGCAACACTTAGAAACATTTAATAATAGCACATTTTGGTTACAATAGCGCTGGAGGGAGTCAAGATTTGTCTGCAAGACATTCACATCCGATTCCGTTTCTACAGTTCTAAAAATCTTTAAATCTCAGCGAACATATCACCAATATCACTAATAAATAACACAAATGGCAAGGACCCCAAATGAGATCCTTGTGGTACCCCTGACGAAGGACAAAACCAACGGGACAAGCAGCCATTTATGGACACCAGTTTTCTGCTCTCCTGATATGACGTCAACCACAGCAGCACAGGCCCACAAACACCCAATGACCGGAGCTTCCTGACCTACAGACGAATATTCACCTGATCAAAAGCCTTGTGGAAATCAGTGTGAATTGCATCCACCTGTTGGCCACATTCCATAGCATTGGCGCGTCTATAGTGGCGGATAACTCGTATGGATAACCACTTGCGGGAACTACGTGCAGGATATCTAGGATACCTTGGGCATTTCGGATGATAAATAGAAGATTTCGCCGTTCTAAGTTTCGCCCAGGGGTTTTCTTCAATATTGACTTTTCCCAGAACTAAAAGTGCCTGACTCGAAGAGAGAAATTGAGGAAATTTGCGACAAAGTGAGTTCACAAAAATGCCGATGCTGTTGGGATGAGTTGGGAGGAATTCATTAACGGAAAGGGCTATGAGGTTTTAAATTATTCATTCGGAATCAAGTCGGCGACGCTCTATGATTTTCAAGTTCTGTCAATAAACGAGAAAACTGAACGTGGGAGGAGATTGATATCAAACTCCAACATTAAAAGCGCTCAAAGATTACGGAGACTAGATCACAGCGCTCGAATTTCAGAATGGTACATTTTTATCGATCGGCGACTTCTACGAGAGTTACAAGGTAAGATATTCATTCTAGTTAGAGCTTTGATCTCCAAGTTTTCTTGGTTGGGGTCTTTGATGAACCGATTTGCTCCTATCGTAGGCCCTACGGAATGGAGGCGCTTATCGGACAATGATCAAGTATGTATTGTGATATTCGCGAACTGAACTTTCCAAGCAGTGGAATTCTTCTTTCCAAACATTCGGTAACTCAAAAATAACCGATTGGACGTGGGACGTCCAGAAAGTAAGGTTACAGGGGCTGTGTAGGACGAAGGGAATTTGGTTTTTCCTAACGCTTCAGTCCGTTCCGAAATGTCGTCAAACGAGTTGAACAGTTCGTCCTTCAACCGCTCCATCTACCGCAGGTTATGGCTGCACGCGAATTTCTTCAACAGTATGAAAGCGAGGGTGAACATTTTCTTGACTCAATTGTGACAGGTGACGAAACGCAGGTGTGTCAATATACTCCTGAGTCAAAAAGGTAGTCTCTACAGTGAAGTCATACCCATTCACCATCAACCAAAAAATTCAAATTCCAATTTTCAGAGAGGAAGATCATGGCATCTGTTTTTTGGGACCAGACAGGGATATTATTGGTTGATTTTATGCCTAAAGGAAAAAACATAAATGCAGCTGCATACTGTGAGGCACTCAAGAAGTTGAAGAATGAGGGATGTCGCCTCATGGTGTGTCACTCCTTCATGACAACGCCTGGCCTCACATGCCGCCCGTGTCACTCAGGACCTGCAGCAGCTTGTTTCATTTGGGTGGGATATTGTGACTCACCCACCTATTCCCCGGACCTGGCACCATCGGAATATCATCTTTACAATAAATCGAAGGTGTTTTTGGGTGGACAACAATTTTCAAATGACGAGGAGGTCCAGGATGCTGTCAAAAAATACAACGAGGGTACACAAAAACTGGCCCCCAAGCTTAAAAAATGTATTGACCTCAATGGTGATTATGTAGAGAAATAATAACATGTTTTGACACTTATCTTGTAAATTTAAGTTAAATATATGCATTTTTCAATTTTCAACACATGTACCTACACTTTCTGGACGTCCCTCGTAGAACAGTGTGAAAGTTATTACACACATCTTGGGTTGAATATTTATCAAACACTTATTTTGAGGTTTCGAAATTGTACAAATTTTAAAATATTTCGACTGTAATAATATTATATCAATGATTCCGCAAATTCAGTTGTTCTGATGTTTAGCTAAAACCCTTTGTAATGATTGGCTTGTCTTTTTCTTCGATAACCGAAAAGCGTTGTGTGTTGTTCACGTTATAAATCTTTATACTTAATGTTATAAGTACTCTGTGTTTTTTACCCCAATAGAACCATCAAAATGAGTTTTGCTTTTGAAGAAACCAGTTTTCTTAAATTCAATTTTTCTGGTCTGGACGTGCCATCAACGTATGTTTCAATTCAGGTGGAAGAGAATTGTAAGTGCGGATACTCGTCGAAAAATAAAAATGTAATGAGGCAGTTGTCCTAGTAAAGGGCCAATTCGCTCCTGGTTCTGAAATCTGGTCACTATCTCATGAGATGGGCAAGTGCATCTTCCCTCTTTCAAGACCTACTTCAAGCTACACAATTCCACGAGGTACTCAAGTTTTAGAATATGCCGCCCGCCTATTGAAGATGGGGCTGGCAAGCTTTAAAAACGTACTCTTCGTGGCTGCACGTAACAATGATTATTGGTATTATGCAGATCATTTGAGTAAGAACTACGGGCTGTTAGTAACTTGCGTCCAACATATGGACAGCAAAAAGTCTAGAAAAAAGGACCAGATTGACTCAATGACTTGGTACACATAACAATCCGCAGTACAACTGATACCATCGAACTCTACAAGACTTTGTGGACTAGGCTGACTAGGCTTTGGGAGTCGAACTCTCTGAGCGACTTGTTGCAACAGACGAATCGAACGGGGAGTATGTGAAATGATGACTAGACGTGAAGCAGTTCGTCGGTCCGTCCTTTCAAAGCGAAATGTGCCAGTGAGCAGATGAGCTCTCTCCAGGTAGGGCCAGGCAGGGCAGGTAAGAAATTGTAACCTGTAGATCCACAAGCAAGACCTCCCCACCAGCTCGGCGGCAACGAGCGGTTGTCCGACCGTAATGGAAAGTGCTACAGGCGGAGGGAACTCCCCTCGGCATTTTAGAAAAACGTCCGCCGAGTTAGTGGGGAGTGTAGATTCCTCCCATAACAACTTTTACCAACATTAGGCGAGGGCTTGGTGCGAGATGTCGGGTCTGGGCGCTTGGTGAACGGTTCGACTTGGTAGCACTGTTGTCTGGTACACAGACGAGCGACTCAGAGCGGTTTCACTCCACGAAACTTCCGAGTGGTCAAGCGAGAAATTCGGAAGAGAAACAGTGACGTCACATGGTGAGGGTGTGACAGAGATGACGTCACCAGGTGAAAACACAACGGGATATCCTTTATATTCTACATTTTTGCCCAGATCGCTCTTCTTTGCCGATCAAGAGCAGAACTTTCTTCCACCTCGTATTTATGGATATTTCCACTAAAGACCACCATATCAGACACTAAGGTGCGGTTTCCGAGCTGGGGATTTAACGAAGCCCTAGACTTTACCAGTTTTACCAGTCTTTAAAATGATTTTCCTAGTCAGGGCTTTAACGAAGTCCGGAACTTTACTAAACTCTGGAGTCTAACCGCCCTGTTTGACTCCGGAGTCTAAAAAATGGCTTTCCGAGTAAAGGATTAACTATACTGCGGAAGAACCTATTAGAACACGAAAAACCGTACGATTCTTTCGATATTTATTGCTATTTATCGATATTTATACTAGGCTCAAATAGGTCTAGGACTTATAGATCCTTCAGTTTCGCCGATAAATCTCTGACTCAGAAACACGATTTAGATCCGAGAGCTTATTTGAGTCCTTGGCCTAAAAGTACTGGACTAGTCACACTGGTCTCGTTCGATTTAAAATAATTTGCTACACAGCTTAATTGTGACAACAATGTCTTTTATATGTCTTTATATATAACAATGTCTGTATTTCAGAAATGTTAAAATTGTGTGCCCTGCCGGATCTCCGAGAACATTGAGTCATCCTGCAGCAGCCGATTAGGAATTTGAGAGAAGAATAGCAGATTTTGGCCGACTACGCCTAGAGAAAAAGTAATCACTCTCGTTCCTGATTCTTTGTGATCAATGAAAAGTAGACCAATTGAACTTCAAATGATTGTTGACGAATGCAATTCCCTCCCCGGTGCAAATCACCCTTAAAACTTTAAAATCGACCCATCAGGCCGCCATCAGAATCGAGCAGAAACCCCGACTAACGACGGACAATTTGTTATTATTAGGTTTTTGGATTTTATGTACCCCGACGAATTTGAAGAAACAAAGACAAAAAAAAAAAGGTACAAAGAAACAAACGGTAGCAATTATTTCTACCATTTGTTTCTTTGTTCCTTCAAATTCGTCAGGATACATAAGATCCAAAAACCTAATAACAAATTGTGAATCACTATTCAGGGCTTAAACCAGCCAAAATCGGCTGGTTGATTTAAACCGTTGATTTATTTTAAAGGACGTTGGTGAAACTCGACATCGTTGTTTAACATCTGAGATCTTGGATTTAATCATCAAACGTTGATTGGAAACTTTGGTGAAACCAGTCCTAAATAGCAACGCTTTCTAGTTACCAAAGATGTTGACCCGAACGGTTTCCTCAAATTTTTTCCGCATTTTTAAATAAAAAGAAATTGACTTCGTAATTATTAGAAAGTAAATTTATTTTCATTTAAAAATTCGGAAAAAGTTTAAGAAACCGTTCGGATTAACATCTTCGGTAACTAGAAAGCGCAACGTTTAATTATTAAATCCAACATCTCAGATGTTAAACAACGATGTCCAGTTTCACCAACGCCCTTTAAAATAAATCAACGGTTTGAATTTACCAGCCGATTTAGGCTGGTTTAAGCCCTAAATCACTGATTTACCACTTCGCCATTTTGCCAGTTCTCTAGTTTTCTTGTGATCCATTTTTCTATTCTATTTTGACATTTTATGTCTTTACTCTGGCACATAACTCGAAAAACGTTACACAAAAGCGTTACACGAAATCGTCACGAAAATGTCTGATGATTTTCGCTTACAACCGATTCGGTGCTACGGAACTTTATCTTCGCCAGTTATCATCGTACAAAAATCGTTCACCACTCGTTGGATAGCTCTCGATTTACCTAACCATATTACGTTAACCACTGCGGAGTGCGTGGCCGACAAGCTGCGGTATGAGCGTGATTGTTCAAATAATTGTTTACACACAGGTGATCATTCTCAATAATTTATATTGTCTATACGAATGCAAGCTTCATATTATAATATAGTAATAATATAGTAATAATATAATAATAATAATATAGTAATAATAATAGTTGTATATGTACGAGAACAATTAAGTATAACAATTAAGTATAACAACTACGCTACTGGGGTAGGTGATGTAGCATTGTTCGAAGGTTCTTGAATCACTTCTTTAAAGACATAAAATGTCGCAATGTGTTGCAGACTCGTATGCAAGCATTTAATTCTCGACTGCATCAACAACAGGATGGAGTTGACATTCTTTTGACATTTTCATGTCTTTGCTTTGGCACATAAACTGAAACGGGAAAAATTTGTTTCCTTGATTCACCCTTTCCCTCAGATCACGTCAGAACACAAGCGACAGGCGGGCCACTACGTCAGAGCTTATGACGCACGAGCGTATGACGTCAAACGGCTGGCAGGAGGCAAACTAGTACGTCAAAGCCTATGCCGTAAGAGCCTATGACGTCAGACGGCTGGCCGGGGGCCAACAAGTACGTCAGACGGATGGCCGTAGGCCAACTAGTACGTCAGAGCCTATGACGCACGAGCGTATGACGTCAGACGGCCGACCGCAGGCCAACTAGTACGTCAGAGCCTCGGCTGGCAGGAGGCCAACTAGTACGTCAAAGCCTATGCCGTAAGAGCCTATGACGTCAGACGACTGGCCCGAGGCTAACTAGTACGTCAGAGCGTATGACGTCAGACGGCTGGCAGGAGGCCAACTAGTACGTCACAGCCTATGCCTTTAAGAGCCTATGACGTCAGAGGGCTGGCTGGCTAGGTGATCGGGTTTTAATAAGCCTTCATTTTGCATTCATTTACATCTTCACGTTGAAAAATCCTTCATCTTGTCGCTAATTTTATTTTGACACGCCACGCTATTATTAAATTGTGGAAATCAAACTTGTGCAGACTATTCAATTCATTCATTCAAGTTTCAAATTGAAACCCACGGATATTCCTGACAATTCTACCTTCACATAGGTCCTAATTGTGTGATGTCTGCAGTAGCCATCATACCAACAAGAGTCTTTTTGGTGTCTTGGACTGTTATTTGTAAGGAGTTGAGTTGATTTTGTTAGTTTTGTTAATTTGTTCAATTTTTTATTTTATATTTTATACTTAATTTCTACTTTATTAGATAGACATGAGTAGGGGATTGATTAGGGCGTTTCGGTTGGTGATAGGTAAGTTACCAGGTAAGTCGTGTTTATGGTTATGTTATTGTTGATTGTTTCGCTTCGGTAGCCTCGATGGAAGCGGCAACGTCCCACAAACGGAAAAGAAAGCAGAAGTTTGGGGCAAACGAAAAGCGAGTTCTAGTGGAAATAGTGCAAAAATATTTCCATATTATCGAAAATAAAAGAGCTGGAAAAATACCATCACATGAAATCAGATCGAGTTGTTTTATGTGCTTAATTGCTGAGTTGAACGACACTCGTGATAACGTCGTGCGGCAGTCAACCGGACAGGGAGCCCATAAAGTGTGTGACGGATTGAAAGAAAATAAAAAGCGGAGCACAAGACGTGTAGCGCACGTTTTTTTGTACACCCTCCGCCTCCTTTCCAGGAGTCCACTCGTGTGTATTTATGTGTAGATGTTTCGTCTCTTTTACATGTCACATTTCAGGATCTGAACGGTAGACAAGAGCTAAAAACAGGCTTAGGTACATAGTCGTGAGGTTTTTGGTCATCGCAGAGGTATCTACTTACGTGATACGGGCGATGTTATCGTTTTCATCTCACTGATGAAACATTTTCCAGGTACGTACGAAGGTGATGCCAGCAGTCCCCCAATAGAGTACGGGGACATTCCGTATGTACTCGTACTACGGCGTCGTGGCACCGTCTATCCTTGAGTGAAGGATGTCAACGTGATCGTTTCGCTCGAAAATGACTCGGAAGTACATAAATAAACACCTGACGATCGCCGGTGACGAACCGTACGTCTTTGGCCTCTTATCGATCTCGTTCAAATTCAACAATTCAGCCATTTCAACGGTGAATTCCCTCGCTGAACTCGATATATAGTACGATATAATATTATGAATCATGCAAGTACCGGTTTCATTCCAATACCACGATTACAGGTCATATTTATATAGTTACCAAATAGATAACCCAACTAGCCGTAAAGCATTGTGATCAATTTTAGGGTGAATTATTCCATCTCTATAATTCAGAATCAAAATGTTCACGACGATGATTTGATTTGATTTTCGAGGTTTCAGATTTAGATGGAACTTCGTGAGACACGATTGTTCCGCATAAATTTCAACGAAATTCATCGTATCAATACGAATTTCCTCAAAATCCACCGTATCCACGAGAATTTCATCTAAATCCGCCGTAAACTTATGAACTTCACCAGAATCCACCGTATCCATAAGCGTTTCGTCATAATCCACCGCATGCATATGAACCTCATCAAAATCTACCGTACCTATCTATATGAATTTCGTCAATACCCACCGCAACCACAAGAATTTCTTCAAAATCCACCGTATGCGTACGAATTTCATCAAAATCCACCGTATGTATTTCATCGAAATCCACCGTACCCATACGAATTTCATCAAAATCTACCGTATCCATATGCATTTCATCTAATGGGCTCAACCGTAGAATCCTTCCAAATCATAAAGTGCAGTTCAATTTATGAAAGTTTAAATGGACCGCTCGTGGTTCGTCCTAAGACAGTTCCATATACAAATTCCCATTGGCGCTTTCATCAGCTCATGCCCAGTCGAGAAACCTTTGTGATTGCTCGACCGCCAGTAAGCTCTTAATTTCAGTAATAAAGCAGTTTGTACGAAGAATGTTTCTAAATACGATCGTAACGGAGAAGGTCCGAATAATAGACTGGGAATAACATGAAATCCAAACCTTTTCTACATCCATTGGAATGAGAGTCCAACTTTGTTAATACACACAGGTCTCAACGTCTTTTGAATACCCATTCAATAACACATCGACCGCGTTATTGTAAGTATTGACTGTGTTATGTGATGTCGATTAAATTTCTCGAACATTTTTGAAAACCCCAATTATCTACTTCCTTAACGTGCAACGTATATTATAACACTATCGTTGTGGCTTTTAAATATAATATAATATATTATATTTCAATATATATAATGTATTATATAGAATAATGAAGTGACAATTTGTTGAGTTCGAGCAAAGGGGTTTTCAATAATGATTAATTGGAGCTTTACATTTCAATGGGAAGGAGATCGACCTTCAACCATTAAGGGGAGGGGGCTATCAACTGAGTTACGGCCGCTCCAGCAGTAATATTTGTGTGCGTTTCTATTCAAATCGAAGGGAGCTTGATAATATACATTTTCAAGAGGAGCCAAATACTATCCACGAAACACTGTAGGGCTGGAGACGTTTTTGTAAATTGTGTTACTGTATTTTTCATCTACGAGCAAGTAAACGGCCCTTCACATTTCAAGGAAGGGAATCCACTCAGTCTCCTTTGAAACTGGGGGAGCTATTAAGTAAGTTACGGCCGGTCTGTAAGCGTCAGGAACCGAGAGGTGGTCTGAAGAGAAACTTCACCATCCCGAAGAAATCTTTTTTATTTGACGACGGAAATTATACTTGAAATCGCCTTCGGAAATATATTTCCAAAAAACCGTTAATTCCATATTTGAAAAAATAAGAAATTGAACTCAGAACAGGTTCGCGGTTTCATACCGACACGGTTCAATGCGCTTAAACCTGTTGAAAACAACGGAAAGGCGAAAAGACAGGTTGATACGGTCGCGAAACCCGTCAAAATGTTGACTTCTCCTCGTGCAAAATCCGCTAGTGGTCCATGCATCCCATTAGAATATACATTTCTATAAGTGATGGAAGGTCTATCTTTGAACGGATTTACGAAGACACCACGCTAAATGCAATGGCTCCAAAATCGTTAGGGCATCATAATATGATATTATATAATATATATATTATATTATAACATATTATGTTGGATACGATTTTAATCCAAAGACACTTCGATATTTTGGACTACTGAACTATTTTGATACTTAGAGAAAACTTTCCTAGTCATCTAGGTCTATGTATACTGTAATACAAGTCTTTACAGAAGATATCTGACCTTCGCAAGTAATGTGGGGATGTTGACAAAAGTTGGGTTATTATTATTATTATTTTGTTTTTTAATATTGAGTTTTGGCGAGCCAAAAATTGCTAAAAACTGTAAAACATACCGGCGTAACAGCCAATTAGGTTTACTACAATGACCAAAAAAATGGTATTATTGGGTACTTAGTTGAGAGAATGATAAAATGAGGGCGAAATTCCCTATAATATTGGAATGTTGGAATGTGGGACAATACAATGAACAATTCATTATTCTACTAACAGATTGTTTAGAAGGTAATAACGTTTAGAAACAACAGCCAATTTACAAATAAATATCTACTCGTAATAGGAGGTTACGGTTGGTTAGGAATTTCGTTGGAAAATTCGCTCATTAAACCGCGCAGTTCGTTTCTTTCGTTGACGCTCAGGCCGCCTCTTCACAGTATAAGGATCAGTTAGTGATTCGACACCAAACAATCTCAAGGTAGGCAGTTCATATTTCGAATTGTATCAACGGACGATTGATGTTTATTGCTGATTGTGATGTGAGTGTCACCGGTGAAGTATGAAATCCACTGTATACCAGCGCTATGCAGGGTAAGTGTGATACCTAGTAGGTATGTTTCCCTTGGCTTGGCATTGTATACAATTTTCATACTGCGACTCAGACAAAGTATGAAACAAGCACAGTTTCCACGCAATAAAATGCATTTCCATTCTTTGTGGGCAACTCAAGTCTTATCTCCCAAAAACTTGTTATGAATTCTAACAGAACTTCTGTGCTTCATTTCATACTTGTATACAAGGCCTTATTTAACTTTTTGGGTAACAATAATAAATAATACAGATACATGAGTAGGTAGATAATAAGTGAGAAGGTGAATTAATTAATCATTTGAGTACTCGAAATTGAAGTAGTGGAAATTGATGCTCTTCAGTTCAACACTACGTCGATAGCTCCATACGGACGTAATAATATTATGTACATATTATGTACGTAACAATTCGAGCACGCTGATTGGGATGGTGATAGGCTCGTGGTTAAATTTTTCTTCACGATCAAATCATCGCGACCGGTAACCAATCGGTCACTGGTTATGATTCTGTAAACATATGACCCCCCCTCAACATTTTACCATCGCGTGATGGCTGATGTTCAACTGCACACTTATAACATGCTTTTCGCCTCTTGGAATACCCTAGAAACCTTTCCTTTTCGTCTCAAGAATCAGTGTTAAAAATTTTGTTTTAAAATTTTTCTTGCCTCCCTCAAGGCCAAAACCCCAAAAACGTGGAAATCGGCCAGTATGTCGGCAATATCTTTGCATTGACTGACCCGATTGGGTATAAAAAAACTCTGCAAATTCTTGACAAAATGGTTTATTATCTTCTTTGTGCAGATCACCCTTCTGTCTAGATCACTAAATGATACATTAATTATTAATAATAATTATCAAGTAGTGTAATGTATTAATAATTACTGATATTTAATAATTATAATTATTATTAATTATTGATAATTGAGGCATTAACAATGAAAAAGAGGTATTATTAATTATTGGTAATGATTAATAATTGAGGCGTTGACAATGAGTAGGAGGTAAGTGCCAAAAATTATATTTTACGGGAGAAAGAAAAGCAGTTTTGATGGTCCCCTTTTTCAATGCCAAAATCCATCTTCCGGCAACGACTGAAACTAAACGAAGCTCGTTAGGCACTTGCCTCCTTTTTGATGCTATTAGCGTTGGAACATAAGATTATTTTAAGACAAAACACGCAGTTTCGCAAATTTTGGCACTTAACTTATTTTCATTGTCAACACCTCAATTATTATTAATAATCATTACTAATTAACTTGATATCTGAAGACCATGTGCTTCTAACTATAACTACTATAATTACTACCATAATTACTAAATAAGACCATTTGCAACATGTGCGGATACCCTTCAGGATCACTAGAAAAAAAGTCCCACTCGCGCCCCGGAAGGATTATCCTGAAGGAATGTTGGCACTAGTTTTAGTTATTGGCCAAAAAAGCCAGCCGCTTGGTGAAAAACGTTATTCACTCCTTTTTTAAACAATCAAGAAACAGTTTAGAAGCACCATTCTGATCGCAAATTAAAGCGTATTAAATTGTCTTCGAATTGTCCCGTGGCCTTTTTGTGGGATCAGTAGTTTGGCCGTTACGATACTAGAAAAATGACAGTAACATAAAATTTGCATTTCTTGGAAAACATTGCCTATTTTTGCAGAGCTCTATCTCGGGTTCTAGTATGTCTACGGAGTTCTACTACCACTGAAATTTTAGGGAATTTCATATATATAGGATCCATAAATCGGTGCATGGCAATTTTTGGACGAGTGTGCCACCAGGGCTCTGAACCAAAATCTTTTCAGGTTGCCTTCTCGAAAAACGGTTCGTGGCCAGTAGGTTTCATGGCTCTGAAGGGGGCTAAACTTTTTAATGACCTGCCCATCTTCCTCTCAATCTACTTTTCGCTTCATGTCTTTAAGAAGAAAATTAATTTACATTATAACAACCAGCACCTCATCCCTAAGAATGTGTTTAATTTCAAATGTTTCAAAACCGAGTAGGTATTGATTTATTAAGAATATGTATTTCCAACGTACATTATACTCGTAAATATTAGATAACTCAGGTCTGGGATAGAAAAATTGTCTTGAACATTGTCTTGAATTGGTCTTGAAATTGTCCTGAATTGGACTTGAAATTTTCTTGAATCTTCTAGCGTTTTAGCGCAGATAACGGGCCAAATACTGAAAAAATCACGTACAGCTTAGTCAGAATAGGTAAATTTACTTTTTTCTATGTGATCTTATGAGAGTCTTGATCGGGTTTTAAACAAACTTTGTTTCTCAGATCACAAATGTGACGATTTGTAAATAAATTGTCAACAGACTGGTTACACAAAGTTCCCATGCTTTCTCTGTGAATGGGACAGTTGTAACAGGAAGCAAAGTTATATTTAAAAAAAATCCAGTCATGCAGCATGGTTATAAGAGCAAATTTTCGAAGAAGTAACTCGTTTTATGTAAAATTTCTCCATTTTACTAGTTTTATAACACACTTTGTCTCCTTTATTTACCAAGTAACACCTTTTTCAGGGCTGAACACGATGGTGAAGTCTTAATTGCGATATCTCATTCTGTTAACAAATTAGAGCAGATGAACCGTGAAGAACATCTCAAGAAACAACTACTTTTCTTCATATTCAAAGTGCTCCAGTTTGAGAACGAAATAAGATATCGCAATCCTGACCTTACCATCGAGTTCACCGTTAAAAAAATCTTTAAAATTAGGTGTCACTTGTCGGACTATTTCATTTTTCGAATTTATGGGTAATTCCCCCCCCCCCTTCAAATTGCCCTAAACCCCCCTTAGAGTGACCCGATTCTGCCCATCTATGAATTTAGCCATTCGATTGCCAAGACAGAGGTTTTGTGCAAATTTGAACTTTTTATATCAATACTATCAGAGTTACCGTCTGAAATAGCAGTGAAATCGTCTTTTGGCAGTAAATTCAGGGTGGTCTGAAACGGATTTGGGTATAAACATTTTTTCGGTTTCTGGTTTTTTCAAAACTAGAAGAAGGACAATTTGTCAGACCTGACATATGAAAACTTAAGAGAGAGGCAGATTTTGAGAAAGAAATAGAAACAAAAGAAAAGGCAACATGGGGACCCGAACTGGAAGCCAATCGTTGCAAACATGCCGGACAACTTCATGAAGCCTGGGTCGGTACATGAGTATAAAAATGTATTTTCTTCATTCACAATTTGACTACTTTCCTGCTAACCTGATAACAGGCCGAAAGATTCCATCAAAGAATCAAGGAAATAGAAAGGAGGTAAAAGATACGATGGTACGTCAATAGCGGACTACTGCTGGACAATCCTCAACGAGCCCACAGCAGGACGAGCACTAAAAGAAGCTTTGATGGGAAGCGAAACCGCTGCTATCAGGACTTTAGATTCGAAAATTGTGCACATTTTGTAATATTCTGTTGTATATAAGTTAATTAAGATGGGACGAGATTCAGGTTTTTAAAAACACTTCTATTCCTCGTTACAAGATACAGAGGTGTGAACCGGTTGACTGCTGATAATGGACTGTCGAGCGCTGAAGGCGCGGAGCTTTTATAGAGTTAGGAGCTGCTAATGTCAGCAAAATAATAATAGGGAGACATATTGGGAGGTTGTGTACATAACTTATATGTGAACCGTGGATTTCTTTTGTGTTCAATAAAATCTATAACGCAAAGAACAAATTTAACAACTGGGTTAATTTATTTTTGTCCTCATAATTACCTGACGTGGTACCTAACATTCCGTATTATTAATAACACAAATAAAAATTCACCGTGGTTTCTCTTTGAATGGGCCAGTCATGACAGGAAGCAACATTATATTTTTGAAAATCCAGTAGCTACAATTTCAAGAAATACCCAGTAAAATGTCTCCATTTTACAGGTTTTATAATAAATTTCGTCTCCTTTATTTACCGAGTAAAACCTCAGTTTATAGATTTTTCAACGCTGAACACGCTGGTGAAGTCAGAATTGCGATATCTCATTCTGTTAACAAATTAGAGCAGATGAACCACGAAGAACATTTCACGTAACAACAACGTGTCTTCATATTCAAAGCGATATCACAATTCGGACTTCACCATCGTGTTCAACGTAAAAATACCTTTAAAATGAGGTGTCATTTGTCAGACTGTTTCATTTTTGGAAAACCCCCCTTAGAGTGGCCCGATTCTGCCCATTAAGGCCTTTCGACTACCAAGACCGATTTTTTGTGTGCAAATTTGAACTTTTTATCAAAATTCTATCGAGAGTTACCATTTGGAACGGATTTTGGTGCGAAAATGTTTCGGAAATTCCAGTTTTAAAAATTTAGGCCGGAGAAGATTCGCTCAAATGGAGTCACTAGAAGCCGAAATTGGAATTTTCAGGGGGTTTCAAGGGTCACAAATACACGACGATTGTCAACACGTCGCAAATTCAGAACCGAAAGCCGTTGAATTCTACTGTAAAGACCGCCCGCGGAAGAGCGAAATCTGCCCATTTCAAGGGAACCACCGACCGTTTTAAATGAGATGAACATAATCCATTTGCGGTTACTCAGTTACTCTGCTAGTTCGCAACGATATTATCAGCAGCGTACTCTGTTTGTGATGTAACAAGTCAAATTTTCGCATCGAAAATGATGCTATGTCGGTCCAGATTGTTGATGCAAAGGACGATCTCATGGTAAATTAACGTACAAATTTAATTTGAAAAAAAAAAAAAAAAAAATTATACAAAATTATGGGTACGAAAAATAAAAGAGTACTATTAATTGAAAATAAAAAATAAAAAAAGGCAACACAAAGATGTTTAATGTGCGCAAAAAAAAAGACTTAGGCCAAAGGAGCAGTATCCTAAGTCACTGTAGGTTGATCTATTCAGTGATTTTCTTGTATTGATTTTACGCTTGAAATATTCAAGAATTGTGGGTTTATCTTTCTTCCTTTCTTTTTTAATCATGTCCTAAACGGTCTTGAATATCGGGCTCGAGGACATTCAACAGTTCGGATGTACGAGGGCTTGAAGTCGGCCGTTTGACGTCTGTGACGTTGAGGAGTTTTGCGGGGCGTCAAATACAATTTTTTATGTAATTTAAAATTGGATTTTGAACGGATTTCGACGTGAGACGAAATAATGCGACGTCGTGTGTTGTACTACCTTATCGAGTGTGGGGAGGGGGGCAGATCGTAGAGGATTTCGGTGGAGAAGCGACGTGTAATTGAGGAAACAGTATCGAAAATCCGATTTTTTGATAAGCAGTAGGAATGGGTGGAGAAAATTGAACAGGATTCGAGTAAATTAGTGCAACGAAATAGTGCGAATTGAATTGGGGTTTTATGACGGTACCGGCAATACGGTGTATTGTACTACGTTATCGAGGGGGGGGGGGGGGGTCCGGATCGTAGACGAAAAGCGACGTGAAATTGGGGAACAAAAAAATTGACGTTTCGAAATTTCTTTTCTCGACAAGCGGTGGAAACAATGAGGAGAAAAAGGTCCCGATTTCCAAAAATCGACTGGAGGAAAGTTAACAATTGTGACGGTGCGAGGGGGTGTTCACCACCTGAGGTCTTCCAAAGACAAGAAATGGAAGAGGAGGGAGCGGAGAAGAAAATGGCCGCACTGGCTAAGCATGTGTTGAAACAATTTACGCTACAAAAGATACAGGCCGATACAATAGAACTGAAGCTCGACAACCGCTGGAACTTGGAAAACCTCGCGGAATTGAAGTGAGATTTCGTCGAAAATACGAATATAAAAAAGGGTCGTGTGACGAAACGGATCGACGACCGTTGACTTCGAAATGCCGAAAAGCGTGTTATTGTCAATTAAAACGACCCCCCCCCCCCCCAACTCCCACCAGGTACCACTTCGCCGTATCGAATCACGGGACGACCGCAATCGCAGACGAGCAAATTCCCACGGCCGCACTGGACCGTTTTCAGTGGAATTTTCTTACACCGGATACCACGAATATTTATTTATATTTTCCACTCCTGAAATCTTATCAGTTATACACGAAAAAACGGCGCGACGTCCGAAATACGTCCCTACGACCAGTCAGTCAATCAAAAACAGCAGAAAACGCCATCAGCGGTGCTGCACCAGCGGCGCAACAATCAAATTTTGACAAGTCAACACTCTGCGTCAACGTGAAAATTTTATTGCATTACACTAATTATTAACGTGTTTCTAAGAAGTAATTTATTGTTCGACTTACCGGGGCCTTATCATTGACTCCTGCAGTTTTGATTGAGATGTTCCATGGGTTGGTAATCCATAATATTGGCTCACTGTTCACAACACTGCACCTGAACGGTATTTACTTCTGCTTCCTTATCACATCTAAATACACAATTAAAACTGGTCGTCACGATGAAGAGTCCAGCTCTGTATTCTGACCAGTCAATTACATATTTTCCACCAGGGTCTGAGGTTTCGCGTCTGACCGGAGACGTAACTACAGCAGAGAGCGACTTTAAGAGTTTTGTTTCGTCGGTGGAAGATTAAACGCGGTTGATTGGAGACGTACCGTCGTCTTGTAGTCGTCTGATGACCGCGGATGAGTGCCAAAGGCAAAATTGACAACAGAAACAATTCATAGTACTGAATAAATACGTCGGTTCAAGGCGGAATTTTTTCTTGTCTGGTCTTCTTGTGGGGATCTGTTGAAATGGTCCTGAAACCGGGAAAAAACGCACTCGCGGTCCGAATTTAATGTTCAGAATGAGCGAAAAAAATAGTTAATTTGAACAGTAACAAAAACACGGATCGACTCCTCCGACCAAAACAATGAGAGAAACCGGGAATTAGAACGTGTTCGCGGATGAAACGCAGGGCGGAACACCGAGGGAACACTGACGGGTATTTTTAAACACTAAAAGTCAACAATTTGTTGTGGAAGTTGATAAAAAACACAATTTGACATGCGAGAACGGAGCGTAGCGCACGGTAACGGAAGCCATATTGAGTTGCTCTGTCAAGTAGAGTGAGAGGGGTTGGTGTTGCGGAGGGAGGGAGGGAAAACCCCGAAGCGAGAACCCTCTGACGGTGATAAGGCGAACCGTGAGATCGCTGAAGGAGGGGAAGGGTGGTCGGTGGTAGCGAGTGGGGGGGGAGTTGGTTGTCGGAGGGGAAGTGGTGGTTGAGCGGATGGAGGAAGTGGTGGTAGCGGAGGGGGGGGGTCTTCGAACGAACCAATTCTCTTTTATCTACACACACTTGCCTTGCACAAGCGCCCTTCACTCACCGCTGTCTTTACCCCCTCCCCACCCCGTCAACCCCCTCCACCGCCCAACCATCAGTACCCCCACCACCACTCATACTACACATTACCTCCCTCCCCACCTCATCACCATCATAACCTTCCCTCCCTTCCCCTCCAAAATAACCTTCCCGCCCCCCTCGCCATCGCGCGAAGCACACGCTTGTCAACTGGACCCCCCTCGGACAAAAAACAATCGCTGCTACACTGAGGCGATTTTGACGAGAAAAACACTGCAAAATATTCCACGACAGTGCATTGCATTCTGTACAGATCACTGCCCTGTGTAGATCACCCTTCTATCTACTTCTGACTGCATTGAATTGCTTCGGGATGAGTTGAACAAGTGATGAAAAAGTCGCATTTAATCTACTTTTGATTTATTGGTCTTACAAACGGTGATTTCAATTCGGAAGGGATATATAGATACATCGATCAATTGATATACCGAAAACATTTTTTTGATAATCTGCATCAAAAATGTAGTGCAACGCCTCCTGAACGAGTGGCCTATCTCTATCTGTTCAAAAGTTATCATATGAGTATCAAAAGTTATCATATGAGTATCATAAGAGTTATCCATCGAGGCCGTCGAATTGAGAAGTCTTAATCTTCGTCAATAATAATTTCATCTTCATCAATAATAATTTCATCTTCATGAATAATGCCCCAATCAATCCCCTACTCATCTAATCAATCCCCTCCTCATCATAATAAAGGTGTCAAGAATGAAATAGAATATAGAAATGGATCACAACAAAACTGGGAAGATGGCGGAGTGGTAAAACGTTGATGTATGCCTTAAACCAGCCAAAATCGGCTGGTTAATTTTAATCGTTGATTCATCTCTTTTAATCGTTGATTTATTTAAAACAACGTCGGTGAAACTCGTCATCGTTGTTTACCACCTGAGATCTTTGATTTAATTATTAAACGTAGATTAAAAACGTTGGTGAAACTGGCCCTAGATCTCCAGATCCCTGCTGTATATATCAACCGTTTGTATAGACTAATCTTCTGTCAAAGTGGAGACAGTCGCCGATGTCATAAAAAAGCTAGCTATGAGATATGAGTGCAGGCTTCTTAACCCTAAACTACTCGGGTGTTTTTTGCACCAAGTGATACACGGGTGAGGTGTCCAACACCCCAGTACAGGGTTCTCCTCATGAAATTCTTTTAACTCAACCCCAAGCCGAAAAACGGATTTTCCTCTTATTTGAGAGGGCTTAACGGGTCAAACAAAAGAAGAATGAACGATTTCTCGATTTAGTGCAACATTTTGAAATACCTAACTTAGGGTGAAAGAAATTATCATTTCCTATTTATCAAAATTAGCCATAATTAACGTTAGAAAAAACGTATGAGAGGAAAATCTTCTAAAAGCCAAGTAGACATTAAGAACTAACGTTAGAAAAAGGGAGAACATCGAAAAGTACCTACATTATTGTCCTCACAGGAGCACTCTGAAATTGACCTCATCATATAAACCTCAAAAAAGTCAAAATATTACGAAATTGGCTAATTTTTCTCAAACAATGAATATTTTCCATGCAATATTCAATTTTTGTGCAAACAGTTTTGGTTTTGCGGTAATTTCCTCTTGGACAAAAGCGGCATCTTCTTTAAGAGCACCGGGGGGGGGGGGAAGGAGCTTGGGGTTGTCTTCTCTCTAGTCTCTGTTTGAACCACATCTCTGTATCCACCTAAATTCTCATTGGTGTCCAACTCCAGCAACACTTGTCCGATCTCCTCTGGGATGGAAAACCTTTTCTCAGCTGCCATAACGACAAAAACCGAAGGGAAATATCACAAAAAAAGTCACGGGGCACTCACAAGTGGCAAAGAAAACGTCTACACAGAAACACGCGTGGGGTGTTCGGCACATCAAAATCACATGTTGGGTAGGGCATGAACCGAAGTGTATTTATACTGCCACCAGGGGCGCCAAAAGGTGAGCTTTTCCAAATGACAGCGTTTTGAACGAGCGATGGGGTGTCCGACACCCCACCCGTGTAGTCTAGGGTAAAACATCAAAATCTAACTGCTATCCAGGCACTTGACAACTCTCAACGAATTCGACGCCTGAAGAGAACCAACCCCTGGACCTTCTGTGCTGACAATGAGTGACGAGCAGTTCAAGTGTGGTAGAAGTTAATGGGCTCTCACCGCAAAAAGTGTTTGTGAACCAAATAGCTAGATACCTGAGGTTACCTAATTTATCATTTTAACTAGTTGTTATATTACCTGAATAAACGCAAGAAAAAAAAAACTTCTGTCACGCTCACTGCTCTGTATAGATCCGGTCAGACTAGTAATTGGAAGGTATTCATAAAATAATTTGTGAATAACGGGAAATTGTGAATATGGGAGTGAAATTTAAATAAGGCGAAATTCATATTCCAAGTATGAATTTTTATTCCTAACTTCATCCATAACGTTCTTGAATCAAAATATACAAAGTGCGAATGGGCGTACATGTACAAAAACTCATGTACCTACCTATGTCATGTGTTTTTGTTAGTTACGAGTGTGTTGAAATAAAAAACGTCGTTGTTGAGTTTGAGATTCGAGATTAAATACAACCAGTTGTAGTGCGTTTGGGTCAGGAATTCGATTTTTTGACCCCAAATTCGTTTTTAGCGCTCTCTAAAACCCCTTAAGAACCAATTGGCAGGTCGAAACTTATGGATAAGAACTCTGGTTAAAGTGAAAATTCACAAGGAAGAAGCGAGCTTTTGAAATATTCTGTTCGTCAAGATTACGCGGGACAGCTGCGAAACAGCCTGAAAACGGCCGCTTGGAGCGTTGACTTCGCGCGGTCGTGGGATTTCGGTCTCAATCCGAATTTGTAAACTGCATTTTTTGTTTATTTCCTATAAATTCAGGAGACGGTAATTTTCGCGCATGAGGTCAATGTTTGCCCTGTTGAAGCATCTTCTTTCAAAAAAAAAAAAAAAAAAAACGTAGAATTATTTTACAATAGGTACTGTCAAAAAACTAGAAAATACACTAATAAAATGGTTTCCCTTAAAATTGGGAAATGAATTCTCGAGATCTATCCTATTCAACACCCGCATTCAGTAGATTTAACGAGACCATTTAGAATTGGTAATCTATTGAAAAATCTACTTTCAACATAGGGAAGAAGTGCAATGAAGAAGGCAGCTCTGTTTTCACAGGACATCCAGGACAAAGTCAGAACCAGACGAAAGAAGAAAATACACTACAATTGAAAATATCGATGAGTGTACAATACTACCTGCAACGCTATCTGAAATGTAGAATGGAATAAGGAGCTACATGGATCCCCAGAAAGCCCAGGATACGAACTAATAACTGGGAAATTCCTGAGGGAGGGATGACGAAACTTCGTTGAGGTCCTATGCTCCTCTTAAGAGTGACAGGAGATAAGTCAAGTAAGTCATGGTGACGAGAGCTCTCAGCCGAGGAAATTGAATGCAGGTGTTCCGCGAGGCAGAGTCCTTGGCCCCATACTATATTTACTATACTCAAGAGACCTACCACAACCAGTGGATACACTTAGAGTGACTTTTGCTGATTATGCTGCTATTCTTGCGGTTAGAAACTCCGTTGCAGAAGCCACCAGTAAGCTACAATGAACTAAGCTGGACGAAGCAATGGAGGATGAAGTTGAACGAAACAAAATCCATATACAACAGCACAAATCTAAAAACAGCCGTAATTAAAGATTAACTCTTAAACAGTACTTCATCGCTCTCGACCAATCAAATGACAAAGCGCACAACCGCACGAAACGCTCCATGTGCACCAAGCTGTAAAGCCGATCGGCCCTCGACGTTTCCTGCATAAATTCCCACGTTCCGTCCAGTCGGCAGGTACAATTGTTGGGTAACACAAAATTATCAATTACAGATTTTTTCCTATTGATAAAATTCCGGATCGCCGCTTTTGGAGCGTCCCAAACGATGGCTATTTCTAACAATAACTTTTCGTTTTTCATTTTTTCAATGGAATATTCCCATCACTAAATGCATTCAAAATGACACAAAACCTGAATTTCAACACTTTTTTATACTGTTCCAAATAATTCAATTCAAGTTCCCGATTCATAAACAGAATCCCACGGAGTTATACATAACACCTCATTATAGTCATACTGTGTGAAACATTGAAGAAAGAAATTCTCTGTATCACCATACACACCAATCATGTTACTAACAAAATCAAGCACCACATGTTTACAATAAATATTGATCAATTTCGGAATAAGTAATTGAATCAATCAATGTATGAATAACCCCCACCCCATGATCCTCTTCCTTTTACGATTCCAAGTCGGGTTTTCTTGTTCTTCGTTCTTATTGTTCTGAATATGAATCCAGATTTTCAAGTTGAGCGAGAAAATGGTCCTAGTATCGCATTAATTTCAACTACTTTACAGGCAACTACTTTACTGGCAACAGATCAAGAGCGAGATGACGGCTGTAGCAAATGGCTCGTACTCTCGCGAATATATTACAATGGTAGGAAGATGTACCAAAGCAATAAATATTGTTATGATAATTATACGCTTTGACTAAAACAGCCATTCTATATTATTACAGTGCATTGACTATAATGGATATTATAGTAGGTATTTTTGGGTCGTTTAGTATGCACTCTGTTTTTTTTCAATAGGGCAGAAAACCAAACTAAAAACGACTCCAACAAAACTCCACCTCTTTGTGGTGTATGTCGGATATTTTTCTTCATCCACCACCACCAAAGTTTATACTCACGTGAAGGTCTCTCTCCAGAGCAACAAGGAGAGCGAAGAATAGAACGATAGCTAAGCTGATATCGATACAATATAGGAAAGGAAGTATTCTAGATCGAAATAATACTATTCCAACTACCTGTTGATCCTAATTTGAATGATTGTATGGTATATCAACGATTCAACACCTTCATATACATTACAAACCCTACTTACATTCTTGGATGGTCGATGTACCAAAATCCACAGACCAACATAAGCCCAACCTAAAACCTAGAAAAATGGATATTATCATTTTCCTCCTATTTGAAAATTCGACCACACACTTTTTATCGCATTTTATTCGACCGCTCAGTGTCGAATACAAGTATCGAAAGTATCGATATGGGTGAAACATCACAAATACTCGAACGTCAATAGTGAAGAAGTGACTATAATTTGTTACCTTGGCTAAACTCCTTCCAAGTACTCTGCGTACCATAAAAAAGTGTTGAAATTCAGATTTTGCGACATTTTGAATGCATTTAGTGATGGGAAGGGGCGATCCGGAATTTTATCAATAGGAAAAAAAATCTGTAATTGATAACTTCGTGTTACACAACAATTATACCTGCCGACTGGATGGAACGTGGGAATTTATGCAGGAAATGTCGAGGGCCGATCGGCTTTACACCTTGGTGCACATGGAGCGTTTCGTGCGGCTGCGGTTGTGCGTTTTGCCATTTGATTGGACGAGAGCGATTGGCCGAGATTACTGTTTAAGAGTTAATATTTAATGGGATTACGGCTGTTTTGAGATTGTGCTGTTGAAGGTCCTATATGGATTTTTTCCCGTTCCCGTTGTTTTCCTCCATTGCTTTGTCCAGCTTAGTTCAATTTAGTTTACTGGTGATTTCTGCAACAGAGTTTCTAACCGCAAGAATAGCAGCATAATCAGCAAAAGTCACTCTATGTGTATCCACTGGTCGTGGTAGGTCTCTTGGGTATAGGAAGTATAGTGTGAGGCCAAGGACTCTGCTTTACGGAACACCTGCATTTAATTTCCTCAGTTGAGAACTCTCGTCATCGTACGACTTCAGAATTTGAGAGAATAGAGTCTGAATTTCCACCGTTTGGTTCACGGCTGGTCGTACAACGCTCCAGGCGGCCTTAAAAATTGTCCTAATCAAAATCTATTGAACTTTCTGAACAACAGTACTTTTACAAAACAAAATGTTTTCGAGGTTTGGTGTTTTGAACATTTTTCAATTCTATTTTGCACCCCTTCGTTTGCACTTATGGTTGGAAAAAGTAATCATGATCATACTCATGTTACTTTTAATCCAAGGCGAAATCAGCGTAATCATATTTATACATCTTACTATTCAATGGATTTTCCATCTTCTGAATCTGAAGTATTCCAGTTACCTGTACCAGTATAACTATTCAGGGGTTCTTCACCGCGATCACAACAAGTAACTAAACTAGTGCTTCTTGAGAGTCGGTAGGTCCCTAACCATCCCTACCGACTCTCAAGAAGCACTAGTTTAGTTAATTGTACCAGTATACTAGTACCTAATGCCTAATAGTACTGCGTAGGACGCCAATAATGGTGTCACTGTTCATCCGGGGTGTGTAAAACATAAAACGGAAATGAGATACAAAGAGAAAGGGAACACATTTATTTTCCAAACTTCCACGAACATTTGATCAAGTTGAATATTTGAAGTGGCTATTCTTCAATTTTCAGAATCAATCAATAGCTCAATGCTCAATTTCAACCCCTCGAAAATTGAAAGTGTGTTCCAGGGAGAGAGTGAATGCGCAAGGATAGTATAGATTATTGAGATACCCTTTCAATTCCCCGCGAATAAAACCGGTTTTGTTTTTACCTACTTGATGTTTAAAACTCCGAGGTTTTTTTACTCGTGTTTTAAACACTTTAAACAGCTGTTTTAAGCATTGCCAACCCTGCATTAGGGTGATCTATACAGAAAATAAGAGAACCTTCGTGGAAATATTTGCAGCGGTTTGGTTTATTTATTTTGATATTCGGGTTACCTTGAACCTTTATCCACTAAATTTTGACGTGGGTCGTACTTTTACTCTTCTCGGTTGATTTCAATGGCTACTTTGAAAGAAATAATAAATCAAAAGTAGATAAAATATTTTTGTTTCAATGCGACTTCCTCATCACTTGTTCAACTCATCCCGAAGCAATGCGCGCCGACAACCTGAAATAATCACAATTGAAGGACATCGGTCTTGACTCAATCTGATTCCGTGTCTGTAGTAAGTATGGTGTGCGTGTGTGTATCTGGGGGTTACAAGATTTCCCTAGAAATCGATGAGTATCTACATACCGACCGACTCCCCCGCATAACCGCTGTTTACATTAGAAATGGCGTGCGAATTTCCAGCGAAATGGTTCGCGTGGTTTGACCAGAAATGGCGACGTGAAAATTGTAGACAGTCAATGACGTCATCGACAAGCAAAGGGCCGCATCGCGAGGCGTGCAGTATCAGTGGCGAGAGTTTAGACAGTTCAGATTGGAGAAATAGAACTCTCGGCAGTACGGAAAGTACGAATGGGACCCAAATGAACGTGGCAAACCAGTTTTGACGTCAGACCTCGGTTTATTATTTGAACAGGTGAAACTTTGAACTATTCAAACTCAAACGAAACAATGCTTTTGAAGTTCGGTTTTGACCAACTAAATATAACAGACAAAAAAGTAGTTTTACGCACATGTTCGCTTTTTTCTCTTTCGAAGGATATTGATGAAATAAAAATACTCATACAGCCTTAATCGGAATTGTTCGAAGTATTTGAGAAAGAGAAAAAAAAAGTCAAAAGCTGTCCTGAAAACAAACATTTTACACAATTTCCGAAGAAATGGCCATAGTCTTTATCGTACCCACATGATTGCTCGATCCGTATTGGGGCATTCTGAATTCCACTTGTTTCTTTTCTTCGACTTTGTGACGTTCTTCTCGACAATATCTACCCTTTGCTACAAGAGGAAAATTCCCAAACTTCGCTTTGTAAGTGTTTGTGAGTGCGGAATGAAGATTATGTGAGGTCGATTTGATAAAAATCGTTGTAAATCTCCAGACATGGTTGGCAACATGAAACATTGCTAAGAAATTGTCATTGTATTCACCTCCATTCAAAGAAGAAGTCCCGAATCGAGTTTTTCACAGCTTTGGAAATCGATAAAATTCCACAATTCTAATAAACCGTACGAATTCCGAGGCGAAAAACGTTAGATTAGTTTAGATCCGTCTGGACGTATATTCCGATTCTGTGCAGATGATTACGGAAGCACCCGTGCCCAGTCAGCATCCCCACCAGGAGTATCATTTTCTTCCTTGGCAGTTCAAGTGCTTCTCCGACAACCTGCTGCCATCGTCAACTTCCGAATCTACGGGCCCAGTCATCCCAATACCTCCTATGCCTTTCCATCACTCATTATCCGTTGAAGGACCTTAATGAAGGATTTAACCAAGCATTTGCCTGTACCCAAGACTGGCTCTGGCCCCACTGTCGACGTCTCCTGTCTTGCCAAACCATCTGCTCGCCCGTTCAGCGCTCCCCAGCTCTCCTTTACCAGTCTTGACCAGATTTGGGCCAATGCGAAGGTCCTTCAGTGCTGCCTGACTGTCCGAGAATATGAGCATCACCTCTCCTCTGATTCTCCCATCGTAAATAGCTCCTGGTATTATGTACGCCCAGAACCCGAAATGCGTCTGTGAGCGGTCTCAAACCGCTGACGCCAGCCCCTGACATCCGATCCATCCTGGAGGGATCGGTAAACAAAACGATGTCTCCATTTTGGTCCGGAGGTCTCAAAGTCATATACCGAAACTATTAAACCGCGATACACGCAGTCCATAGGATGCTTGTGTGTCCCTCAGAGTATGTCTCCTTGACAGCTGTCAAGCCCTGTTGGTCTAATGGCGTGTGTGTAATCCACGAATAAGATTATGGCTGAACTAGCTTTCCAAGTCCATTATCAGGTAAAATAACAAAAACAGGTGAATGAGCGTCGTTCTCAGTGCATTTGGAGCCTTTTCTCTATAACGGCCAGTGTATTTTTTCCCACCCCTTGATTAATTAGAATTGAAAAATCTTTCAGTATATGTTTTCCCAATTAATTAGGACGCTAAATGAACGAATAGGTACTTTCTCAAAGGGAACATGGGTCCTACTTATATAAGTAAGTACATGATTTTTTTTCTGGTATTACCCATTCAATTTATTTACCAGAAACAACAAAATACAATAAAACATCGTTGGCTTTTAATAAGTGGAAACTAAGGGTATTGCAACGCGTTTATAGCAAGTTCGAGTGTATCAAAGTGGTCAATTCATTCAATATCCACAAAGATATGGTGACGTCACTGTGTTTTCCAAAGCAGGCTGATATGAAAAGTAAAGACATTAATATTTGGTGGACATACACCGGTAGTCATGAAATGATGGTAGGTAACAATTTGTGTTTCATATGGTATAAATAAAATCCTGACGTCTCAAGAGAAATAGGGCATCCGATATTCTGAACTCGTCTGAAATCGCACTTGATTAGTGTTAATAATACTCGTATTATTATAGTTGTTATTCTTGTTTACCTAATTTCACTTAATTTATTATGTGTTAAAAATAGAGACTGTATTTGGAAAGTAATCCTAATACACGTGACATCGTAATTTTGTACAAAATATTTACCTATCCAGTACCATCTTTCAATAATAAAAGTTGGATGTATTTAAAAAAAAAAAAAAGGTATAAATGATGACTTGCAAGACCAAGTAATAGTCGATCTAATGGTTTGCCGACCGCATGTGAGAAATGTACGACTAATACCGGTCAACTCCTTGTTTAACGGCTGAAGAGGGCACAGTTTTATATTGTCTTCTTGTTCAGCCTTGTAGGAAATTCCGTATAATTTAGACATTAAGATTGGTCGTTTGTCGTTGAACTCGATTTACAAAGTCGATTTTCGTACTTGAACTTATCCCACGTATTTTTAATGTCGCGTTTTTGTGTGTGAAAGTGAACTCATAGTCCGGTGGTCGCTTTACTGCGTAATTACGACGCATGAAAGTATCCACTCGAATCTTCCATTCCTGGCATTAAATCGCTTTGTCGGGACTTCGGGTGAACCGATATTATCCGTGTGGAGTCAATAAACAACCGAATAGGTACCACTCTGCTCCACCACCACAACAACGTCACCCTCACACGCCATCAGAGCGATAGAGACGTCGAAGGAGATGAACGACTTGATGCTATAGAGTATACTCGACGGATAAGTGGGTTCGCGTCGGCGGATTCGCTTCGCATGAAAAATAGGTTTTTTTTTTAAATTGTTCAAAGTGACATTAGCTGGCAGCCATAGCCATGCGCATAAGTACATCAATATATCATTCATTTAAACAATGGACAAAAAAATAAAATAAGCTAAACAAATAGCTGGTTCACATTAGAAAATGAGCAGGGCCAAAGCGTTTGGTAAACACCTGAAACGGACAGCTCAATCGGCGAGAGCTGCGATGGGCGGCGCATGAGGAAATGACTTTTCCAGTTCTTCAGTCCCACTCCTCACCTAGATGCAGGTCTGTCGCAGCATGTCAAGATGCAGCGACGAGAGCTGTACTCTGCAATGGAGGGGGCCAAGTGTGGGGTTACCAAGAATTAGGGAGCTGTTCCAACGGCTCCAGTTCTAAGAAAGGAACAGTTCCAAAGAACATTGTTCCAACCATTACTTCTATGGTTTGAAGGCCTTTCCCACCGTCGGAATCATGGATATACATAAAAGATATCCATGGTTCCGGTTCCGGTTCCCGGAGGAAGAAAAGGTTCTGGAACTTTCTTCTTCGTGAACAGCTCCGGTATAATATCCAAGTTTCCGGTTTTGCAAACGGGGCCGTTCACGCACAGAAGCCATGGGAAGAATAGGTCAGCTGTTCACAAAGTGTTCCAGCAGAACGAGCCAGAGTCGGGCGTCTGGAGCTATTTTTTGCTGGTTCTTTTGCCCGTGTTGTCCTTCTCTCTGTGAATTCATTTGGGCTATTTGCCCCAGATTGTCAAGATGTTTCCGGCCCGGCTCCCCCACTTATTTATCGACTTTATGGGACCTACGGATCTATTGGACCTACAGACTTCACTTTGTGCTTAAATTAAACCTAGATAACTGTAGAACTTTCTTTCGTATGACTTTACTCGCAAGGTGAGTATTAAATAGCAAATTTTTGATGTTCAATATCTTGGGATCTATGAGACCTACAGAGGTGCGGTTGGGCTTAAATTATAGCGTATACCATTTTCTTTATTGAAGCTTGAAGAGACATTTCGTAGAAAACCAACCGTTCACAAGGTATGAGGCAAAAACTGAAACAAATCCGAAACATTCGAGATTTTTTGACTCTCAAAACGTTTTCCTATGGATTTTGAAGGTGTAAACTTGGTATTTTACAACTCAAACATGTCCTCAATCAGCTTCCTGCAATTCTTTTGGACCTAAACATCCGCGGTGACTGACCTATGTTATTTCTATATACATTTCTCCATGAAACCGGCATACCTTTGAAACCATCAGTTGTAGAAAGTTGGAATGTAGAAAAGTCGAAATTGCAGATTTGAACCAACTTGATGTCTAGGAGTAGGTTAGAGAGACGTTGGTTTTACACGTCCTGAAAGAACTGGCCGGACCACCATCTTCGCCACCTGTGATCAGGAAACTACTCCATCAGCACAGGACATTCGAACGCCAGAAGATTTACTCATCCTTTCCACCATCAATTGATTTCGGCTGTGGCTTTGGGGGCAGTGGCTTTCAAAACCGACACAGCCAGTTTTGTTTAACATGCGAGAAAACTTCACGTCGTCTGAATTTCGAATGGGGGAGCCACGCAGCACCTGAAGAGCCCCATCAACAGGCACAACAACAACCTCCCGGAGGACCATCAAACTCAAGAAAACGACTGTTCTATTTATGATTTTAGAACACAATTGAATATTTCATCCTAACACCGAAGGCTAAATTCTTCTTCTTCTTCTTTCATTATTAAATAGATACACACATTATTAAAAGGGTAATTGTAAGAGGCTGTTAGTTTCCTTGATGCCAATATATATTTTTTTAAATCCACAGTCATGTAGCATAAGAGCAAATTTTCGAAGAAATAACTGGTTATATTTACAATGTCTCCATTGAAGAAAATGTTGTATCTACGAATAATAGATATTTTAGAAGATGGCTTTTGTCTGTTTATTGATGGCCCAACGAAAAGTGTTTTCCACTTCTTCCAAATAAGTTGAATTAGTCTTTTGGGAACGAGCCACCGGATCAGGTTTTCTTGACCTGGGCGTTAATTAGGTCGCTTGCCTTCTGTAGGATTCAAAGTGTTTTATCCTATCCACCTTGATGACTAACAGAAACACCTTCCTGCAGGTAATGCCTCAGATTCATGTATAATTACTTTGAATTGTAGGGAAACCATCACTGCTTTTTGATGTTACAAACCCAGATACAAACAGTAGTAGGAACTGACTGCAACAACATGGCGGGCGCCCACTATCACCCCTCTTATACTTAATACTCCTTCTCCTTCTGTTTTGTCGCTTCAGCCAACAAATAATCGATTCTCAAATCTCGAGATAACCACCTATAGATTTTTCAACGCTGAACACGATGATGAAGTCAGAATTGCGATATCTCATTCCGTCATCAGATTGGAGAAGACTAAGCATGAAGATCATCTCAAGTATCCATCACGTTTGTTCATCTTCAAAGTGCTCTAGTTTGAGAACTGAATAAGATATCGATTTCGATATAAAAACTTTTCGGAAATTCGAGTTTTAAAAATTTTGGACCGAGAAAAATAGCATCATTTTCTTTGAAAATTCGCTATAAAGGGAAGCGGTGCATCAACGAAATCGTCGGCAAGAAACTTTATCATTGAAATTCCTTTGAGTAATCGCGCAGTTAAATTATTCATCTGAAACCTTGTTTTGATTAGTTACTGATTTAGTTATTCATATATTTCGTTCAATATGATTATTTCTGTGGATTATTGATTGAAAAATCCTTACGTAATTTGAGTTTATCTTGTATTTGGTGAATTTATGAATGACAAACGCCATTTCTTTCACGAGGTGGGCACAAGGACTGGCGACCGAATGTCACGCCTTCCGCCGGAAGGCTTTGAGTTTACGATATATCGACAAAGAAGCCTTTTGATTCCGCCCGCCCTTCGAGTATCGGCCGGCCCTTTCGAGAAATGATCATTCGGTCGCCAATCAGACCGCTCCGGGTCTCGCTATCGCTTGTATTTTCGTGTTCTCCAATTCTCCAATGAGACGCAGCTTTTTGAAGAGAACGAACGATGGAGATTGAGCCCGTAGACGTACAATACAGATTAGTTCTGAGTTTCTATTCGCCACACAAAATAAATATGTTGTAATGTCTGCCAAGTGGGTGGGCAGTTTAGTCCCGGATTCATACGATTGCATATGGTTGATCAGGTAAATCACTAATCTTGATCAGGTAAATCGAGGTTTGAGCAAACCGATCATCGTAATCGTGATTAACGTCGTTTGGATTCCACCATGCTAAGCGTGATTCCCGCTAGTTGGAGTGTAATAAGGTTACAACGCAAGAATGTTATTCATGTTATCGATACCTTAAAGCACAGAGGTGCTATGTCGAAAATGGCCATTTTGAGATAAGTGCAAAGAAAGCTTTGAAACAAGTGTAAATTGGAATGAAAATTGTTGGCTACTCATTAACCCTCCATTTTCCTCAATCCAAAACCCTCAAGAAGGCACATAATAATTCTTCTATTGACATATCTTTTTGGTGGAATGAAACAGGATGAAATAGACAAATTGAAAGGACATAGCTCATTTCAGCAGATACAATGAAGGACATAGCACCGCTGAGCAAACAGGACATGACTCCAATGGGCAATTGATGTATAATTCAAAGTAAACAAAGCTTTCTTAATTTTTTATTTATTGTATAATTATTGAACATTAATTTTTATACCAAAATCCGTTTCAGACCATCCTGAATCCACTGCTAAAAGACACCAAAAATTATATATATATGTGGCATTCCACGTATTTATGTATGTGTCACTCTGGACGATAACTCTCGATTGAATTGAGATAATAAGTTCAAATTTGCACAAAAAATCCGTCGTGGCAATCGAAAGGCTGAGTTCGTAGATGGCCTGAATCGGGCGACTCTAAGGTGAGGGGGGGGGGAGTTTTAGGGGAAAAATTCCCCATAAATTCCCAAAATAAAACAGTATGACAGATGACCACTCATTTTGAAGTTTTTTTTTTTTTTTTACTCTGAACACGATGGTGAAATCAGAATTGCGATATCGTAGTTCCGTTCTTAAACTGGAGCACTTTGAAGATGAAGAAACGTGGTTGATATTTGAGAAGTTCTCCATGGACATCATGTTCTTCAATGGAGACATTTTACTTGAAACTAGTTATTTCTTCGAAAATTCGCTCTTATATTCATGCATCATGACCGTGGGTTTTTGTTTTCAACTTGAAGATAATTCTCACTTGCCGTTCATTCAAATAATACGAACTTAAAGAGTTGAATTATCTAGCGGAAATAGTACACGGTCTTTCTGGTATTATCAATGTTATCACTAGATCTGCTAATTCGAACAATATCGACTACGTAATGCAATGCAATTGATTGAATGGACGGAGAAATAATAATCAATTGATTAGTTATTTGAATAATTCTCCCGCTGAACAGGCTGGAGCTATGTCTGGACATGAACGATTGAGCACTATAAAACATCGAGGCTGAGCAACTTGCCGGGTCATCGCACCTTTGAGCATCAAACCTATGGACACCTATAGCCACCAAACTTTTTCGGTTGGGGACATATTCCAACAACAGTTTTTCCTCTTTTATGTCCTCTTCTCTCGTTCGTAAGGATACGAGTCTTGATCCAATCGAAAGAGCGTAAAAATACGATTCTTTTGATACCAATATCTCAATATCGATATTTTTGGACATAGCACCTCTGTGCTTTAAGGTATCGTTATATTCGTTCTTCGGTGATTATCTCGTCATTATTTCGTTATTTATTCCTTATTTCGGCATTTTTGTTTCGTATATTCCTTTTTTATGTTTTCCTATTCCTTTCGCATATTTTCCTATTCCTTTCGTATATTTTCCGATTTCTTTCGTATATTTTCCTATTCCTTTTGTGTATTTTCGTTTGGGTATTCTAGCTGACCTTGTATTAAATAAAATTTTGCTCCAGCACCCTGAGAACAGTCTCTTTAGTCAACCGTTATCGCATTGCAAAGTCGTCCTCATCCAAATCAAGAAAATCTTCCTTCCGTTCCTTTATCCAACTAGGTCGGCTGATAAAGAACTTCTCTTCCTCAAACGCGAATGAACGCACTAATACACGAGGCATCCCGAACAAGAAAGCTAGAGAAAAAAAGTACAACAAAACAAAAGTACGAAAATAAGTACCTACGAAACGGTACAGTACCTGTCGTAGGTAAACGCTCGATTAAGAAACGTTGATGTAAACAAATAAATTGGAGTTCCCAACTCTAAAATTATATTATTACAGTCCAGCCAATTATGTGTAAAACCATGTGCCTATGTCTTAGCGCTCGGCCGCTCAAATCCGTGTAAGCCTTAGTCCATTCTCTTCCATGGCTTATTAATCGCAATTCTGGCCTAATAACTGGTTTTTTTAAACAATAGTTCATTATTTTACTTCTAAAGATGCAATTCACAAAAAAGTTGAACAAAAAGAGGAAAGCTTACCTTCAATGACAATTCTCCCAACAACGGCTCGAATCCTTAGGACTTAGGTAGGTACATGCTTTTACAAACATTAGGACTTACAGGTTTTTTTACTGGCACACAGTGAAGGTAATATCGGATTTTAGCAACATTTGGCTGCACCTGTGGATCATGAGCTTTCTGTTTCATCAGAAAAGCTCAAAACCTTATTTTCGCAAAATTTCAGACTTACCTACATGGTTTTGCGAATTCACTATCGAAGGAAGTAGACGTCAACTTGACGTCGTCGAGGAAGTAGATAGCGGGAATTCATCGGAATGTGACGACAAGTAAATATAATCCCCCCAAGAAACACTCACCCAGCAAGTATCATTCTACAGCAGCCGGAAAACGTTACATATTATACCAACTTTCCCCGCCCGCCCTTTTCCTGACCATTTCACAAGCACCGTACCCGTTTCGAAATCTCCACTTGGTGGCATGGTTAGACTTTTTATCACTACACACGTACATAGATGTGTAGTTATAAAAACGTCTTACCATATTGCCAAGGGGAGATTTCACATCTGAATCATGGACATGAGCCAGTTTTCTGAGTCTGAAACGAGTCAAATGATATTCCGGAAAAAATAGGAATTCGTTGAGATGGGCGTTGGAGACGACTGATTTATTCAAATATGAAGCAACAGGTAAACTGGGTTACTGGGCGGCCAATAATCGAACGTAAAATATATCCCTCTAAGCCATTCAAACGATAACTGCGTCATTATCTAATCGTCACCATTAAATAAAAATGTCACTTTATTCATTCGATGTTAGCAGATTAGCCTTTTTAAAAAAATAACAACCGTTTGGCAGCATGAACTAATGAGCGAATTAGGGGGTAGCGTCCTCAGACTTCTCATAACTGACTACTGTTTATAGACGTTTTACACGATGAACCATGGAATTCAATATTTATTTCGGGTGTATTTAACTTAGTAACTTAGGCATGGTAGGGTCGGGTGACCAATCCCCTAATATTATAACAATACAAATTAATTCTGAATAATGTTTCACCAGACATAAATGCTTCATTTATCAAGGCAGCTGAGTTATATAACTTCAAGCACCGTGTTTTTCGCCTTTATCTTGTTCTGTTTCTTCTTCTCCTTCATGTTCAGACAGTCAAGGCTACACATTCACCGATTGACTTGAAATTTTTCACTGAGCTTTGTTTCAGCTTGAGACGGAGCCTTTTTAAAAGATTTAACCCATAATCCCAACACAAAAAAATTTAAAAACAAAAACAGAAATTGTTGTCTAATATTGTCCACTTTGACGAGTCTACCGCCATGGTTAACAGGACCAATCGACTTGAAATTTTGTACAAACATGAACCAGTGCCATTTGAAAAATTTAACCCATTATCTCAACCCAAGAAAATTGTAGGAACAAAAAACTGAAATTTAGGCTAATTTAGGCACATTTGGGCCACTTTGACGGGTCCACAACCGATCATCTTGAAATTTGGTATGGATCTTTTTGGTGTGGATATTAGAAAAAAGCTCTAAAGGTTTCAAGTATCTAGGTATAAACGGAGCCGAGGAATATAACTTCAAAAACCCATTACCATGTTTTTCTTCTAATTCAGACGGCCAATGCTACAGCCTCTCCACCTTCAGAGATTGAATTGAAATTCTGCACAGAGCTTCGTTTCAACTTTAGCCAGTGCCTTTTAACAGATTCAAGTCGCTAGGTCTAAAGGGAGCTGAGTTACAAAACTGCAAAAACCCGGTTTTTCGCCCTTACCTTTTTCTTAATCAGTTGGGCCTCTACTTTATTCTTGCTTAATTTATTTATTTAATTAATTTATAACTTAGTTTTAAATAAATTAATAATTTATAAATTGTTTGATAAATAAATAATTTATAATTTTATTAATTTGCTCAATTTATTTTTGCAAATTGCCTCTACTGGTCTTTTCAACTTCAACAATAAAAAGATGTGATATCCACTCAAAAAACACTCCGTGTAAAAATCACCAAGCCTTGCAAATATCATTCTTCAGCAGCCAGAAAAACTTATGATATCCACTTCCCCGCCCGCCCTTTTCGTGACCACTTCAGAAGCACCGTACCCTTGGAACCATTCATTACTTCACATATATGTACATAATACATAGATGTGTAGTTATAAAATCGTCTTACCATGGTACAACGCCGATTTCGACATAGGTAAGAGCTCGTGAAGTGGTTAGGAAAAGGGCGGGCGGGGAAAGTGGATATCATAACGTTTCCCCGCTGCTGTAGAATGATATTTGCGAGGCGGTGATTTTTACAGGGAGTGTCTTTTGAGGAGTACACTTGTTGGTTTCATAATGTAGTAGCCACGGGCAGTTTTCGTCAGGAATGACTCGCAATGTACAGACTTATATTTTTGTTAAAATCTAGGTAAGGATTCAGAATGCTCAGAAACGGACCAAATACAGTTTACAAAACGCTTGCCAACAATTTTTGGAGCGCCTGGAATAGCGTTTTCTTTGAATATTTGCTAAAAGAGAAAAAAAAGTATCAGTCGATTCCAATAAGATGGGATGTTGTATAAAAGGAAAGGTGTGGAACCGGCAACAGACTCGACGTCACAGATACATAACCGCTGCTTACCGCCCACTCGGACTCGGTTAGTTCATAGTAACTTCAAATGGTACGACACAAAATAATATTTTCAAGTATTTGAATAATAATTATATTATGATCTCGCTGCATAGCTAAACTAAAGGAATTTTTGAGCTGAAACATTTTTGGTTTGACGAGGCAGTTGAATCTTAAGTATTATTCAAATACTTTAGATCGCACCTGCGTGATTTTCCTTCGTCCTTTGACGGAATAGAAAACGTTGATAAAACGTTTGATGTAAGTCGGGGATTAGTAGATGAGAGGGAAGGAAATTAGCAGTACTGTACAACGTCGATTTCCTCGAAATCTCACTCAGTTGGTTGTCTGTTCCGTATAGTATAATTAAATTGTGGTGTACCGTGTGGGGGGAATCAGATTGAGAGCAGACTGAGCAGTTAAATCAACTTACCGTGTGGCTGCATCAGAAGGTAAGAGTCTCACTTACCTGAAACAATTACACAAAATGTCATTAAATTCTGTCTGTCACATTGCATAGTAAACAAAAAAATGTGACAGTGAAGAAATATCCACAGTCATGCAGCATGGCTATAAGGGAGATTTTTCAAAGAAATAACTGGTTTTATGTAAAATGTCTCCATTTTACTGGCTTTAAAACAAATTTCGTCTCCTTTTATTGCCGAGTAAGACCTCAGTTTATAGGATTTTCAATGCTGAACACGATGGTGAAGTCCGAATGGCGATATCTCATTCCGTTATTAGATTAGAGCAGAGGAACCAGGAAGAACCTCTCAAGTAACCCCCACGTTTCTTCATCTTCAAAGTGCTCCAGTTTGAGAACAGAACAAGATATCGCATTTCTGATTTCACCATCGGGTTCAGCGTATCAGAAATGGTCAGACATTGAATTGACAGTGTCTGAATACCCAAGTATCTGAAGTATCTTCCCCTCCCCCCCTCATTCGCTTGAGCTCACGTCATTCGCTTGAGCTCACGTCATTCGCTTGAGCTCACGTCATTCGCTTGAGCTCACGTCATTCGCTTGAGCTCACGTCATTCGATTGAGCTCACGTCATTCGCTTGAGCTCACGTCATTCGCTTGAGCTCACGTCATTCGCTTGAGCTCACGTCATTCGCTTGAGCTCACGTCATTCGCTTGAGCTCACGTCATTCGCTTGAGCTCACGTCATTCATTCATCCGGGAGGATGCGGTAACAGTCGTCCATAAAGATTTGTCCTTACTTGATATCCGTTTTCTGAGTAAAATGTTGTGTTTTTAACTATTTTCTCAATTTTGGTTTATTATCTCCGATAATGAACCATTGGAATCGCCCAAATTTTTTTTTAGCCCCATCTCAAAATTTGTTGGTTTACGTTTCAAGATACGTAGATTCAGAAAATCGAATAAAAAAAATCCGTCCGTCCGCCGTACGCGGCACTTTGCCTAGTTAGTGTTGCTCAAATATTATGATATTTGGTTTACAGGTTTGGACCAGACTGACTATGATCCTTGAGACTTTTTATAATCCTAGCTCAAGGGGAAGGGGTTCAAAACGAATTTTGAACTTTTACTTCAACGACCCAATGAGCTAGAGACTTGAAATTTTAAATGTACCTTGGGCGAGGATGGATTACAATGCAATATTCACTAGGTTTCTTGCCGTGGGTGGTGGGAGGATGAAGGAGTTGGAGGGAGGAATGGTCGGGGGGGGGGGGGGTTAGTGATGAGTGATGAGGGGGAGGGAGGAATGTTTGGGGGGGGGGGGTTACTGACGATGGAGGAGGGGGAGTGAAATGGGAGGAGGGTTGTGGAGGAGGGAGCAGAAAGTACAACGCCATATAAGAGTATATTGAGATATCAAGGGGATACGAGATTTCAAGCGAATGACGTGAGCTCATGTGAATGACGTGAGCTCAAGTGAATGACGTGAGCTCAAGCGAATGAGGGGGGAGGGGAAGATACTTCAACGGTCGGGGTGAAGGGGTGCGTCAGACGAGCATGTTCAAACATGTTGTCCCAGAGCACAGGTTTCTACTCTACTTCCATCCATGTTGAGGTGGACTTGATGTTGCAAGAATGAATGAATGAATGAATGAAAAACATGTTTATTGACATATTCAGTAATAAATTAACATGAAACGCTTTGGTCTACAAGACCATTAGCGGGAGTTCTGTCTCACAGTACTGATAAGAAGATCAATAAACAAACTATCAATAGTAGAAGGAGAGTACAAGATGTAAGAAATGAAGAACTCCAAAATAAATGATGATGTAAATACAAATAAGCACATAATTTTGAGTAGAAATATAAATATACAAATAGAACATTGGTATGCAGGGGAACCAATGGTTTAAATCAATTAGTTTGAATCAATGAACAATGAATCAATGAACAATGAACAATAACAAGAAGGATCTGCTTAAGAGTTATAGTTGAATTCTGATATCAGAAATTCTCTATACCTCCAGGCCTCCCTAAAATAAACACATAATGCCGTCCAATCCGGGCCGTCAAGGATCGCCAACAACTCCCCCGTGCTCATCGTAGCTCTACCAAAACTTCTGACGCGTGCATAGCCGAGGATGGGGCACTCAGCCAGGAAGTGCTCCACCGTCTCATCAGCGCGTAGGTTGCACAGGGAGCATAGATATGTCCTGTTCTGAATCCAAGGCTTGAAGTTCAGATTGATATCTGACTAATATCTGTGAGTTATCTACATGAATGGGCGGGAGAGAGGAAGTTGAAACGGGACGATTGTACTTAATTATTGCCTTACATTTAGGGGGATCAATTATCAATCCACGGTCTTTACACCAGCTGATGATTGAAGAGAGGTCGTGGTTCACTTCGGCGATTGAGTCGAAAAGAGAGCTAGTGTCAGTTAGACTGTATTTGTAAATATGTAAATTGGCAGCATAAAGATAATGACAACAGTGCTGAATTATCTGGGGAATGTCGTTGACATAATCTGCAAACAGGAACGAAGCCAAGCCCTGAGGAACTTCATCCATGTTTGGAACCAGAGAAGATGGCTGACATCTCACAATCGCAGATTGCTTGGGACCATCAAGATAGGAGCGAATGAGTTTTTTTGCGCTTGAGGTGAATTGGGAAACTTTGGACAGTTTTTCAAGAAGGTCGTCAATGTTAATCGAACCGAAGGCAATAGTGAAAACTAAAGTAACCATAATGGTACATTTGTTTTCCTGAATCCCTCTTCTAATAATATTAGCAAGCTTATGTTCAACTTCGGTTTTTGAGAAAACACATATCCTGTGGAGAACTTTGGTAGCCTCCTCGACTTCTTTCTTGGTAATACTTTCGGGAGATGCTGGGATGTCGATAAAATTATCCAATATGCCAATTCTCACACAGCAGAGTATGGCACGATGATTTGAGACTTTAGGAGTTTCATAGAGTTTACACAATTTCACAGAGGCCTTGTCTCTAACTAGAAAATGATCAATGCTTGTACGGGACTGCTTCTGAAAGTGGGTGGGACCGGTACCGATACGATACAGTCCTAATTCCTTGCGCATGCGATATAGCTTTATGGAAGCAGAATATTTTTTATCAGTATTGATGTTGAAATCACCACCAATGACGATATACTCATACTCTTTGGTGAATTTAGCAAGTACAGTCGTAAGGTCAGAGATGTTTGAGGAAGGATGAGGAGGCCTATATATGGCACATAATATTATAGGTTTCAGCCCATTAGGATACGCTTCGATGATTAAATATTCAATGATGGACTCTTTGGATGATTCGGATTTTCTTTTATAACTGATACCATCACGCAAAAAGATAGCAACTCCACCTGATCTCTTTACTGTTCTGTCATGTCTGATTAATTGAAAACCATCGAGTGCTACACGTGCATACGAATTGCGGGGTTTGAGCCACGTCTCTGATATGAAGAGCGCTTGGACTGGATTATTGCCCAGACAACTCTGTATGTCATCGAGGTGGCGTCGAAGGCTTTGGGCATTAAAATATAGTATTGGGAAGCTTTCAGCAACAGAACTCAAATCATTTCCAATCTGAACAGCAGTAGCGTTCAGCTGTGAGGACCCAGGCGCAGACAGCAAGGAAGAATCTGTATCCGTAGAGATTTTCAGAAGCGAGGTACCAGAACAGCCCTCCTCGGGGTGCAACGTGGAAGCAACGAGAGACGCCTAAAAAAATGAATATAAATATTTTATTTATTGGATTAACCACATTGAGAATCTCAATTTTTTATAGTACGTTAAATAAGCTCACTGCTTAGCCCCCCCACACTTGGTAAAGCTCGTTACCTGCCAGTCCTATCAGTCCTCCTAGCTGTTCCGAATGGCTTCGCAACAAGGCGCTAGACTGCTAACAAGAAAAAAGTGAAGTATATGTGAAAAGAAATAAGAAAAATATTTGTCGGAATGATGGCGGGAGGCGTAGGCGACGAAAGAATGTGAAGAGTCACAGTCGGACAAATTGCAGAAATTAAAAGAGCGTGTTACAAGTAGGTAAGTTTAATAAAAATGGCAATGCTAAGAAATCCCAAGAACTTGAATTAATATGGAGATTCACGAAGTAAAACAATATTATCCAACATTTGGCTTCGCAAAACTGAGAGGATTCCTACTAACCTATTCATTTCAATCACTTATACTACCCAGTTTAATTACAGTTCTGAGTCATTCTCATATTATTTGACCTTTTGATGTCCGCAGTCTTTAACATAGTTTTTTTGCATGGATTTTCAGCTATTGTCAATTTATGGAGAGGAATGCTATCGTTAAAATCGTTACCTATCGTTAAAAAGTACCTAGCACATCCTCATGAAAAAATATTTCAATGTAAAGTTTGAAAACGTCACGAGTAACGGATTCCACTGTTATATGATGCCTCTATACTTTAAATGTACAGCAGAAAAACGGGAGTGTCCCACTGTTTGGTGAAAACAAATAATCACGAGTGTCATTTCAGTTCTCGACAATACTGTGCGGGAAAGAGTCAGGTTATGTTTGTTAGGGCTAACAGCTATCAGTCCACGTTCAGCCTTCGACCAGGAAAGAGCTGGCACGCCATTTCATAATTTTTTTATCGAAAAATATGGTGTCACAAAAATTATTTATCATGATTGTTACCACAAGTGTATTTAACATAGTTCAATTGAACGTGCGAATGCTAACTTTGTTAGGGTGGCCTTTGTTACGTTAAGATTAACCTTTTTGTGTAAAAACATCACGAGTGTTACCATTATGAAGGTCGTGGGAGAACGGAATTCCTTTTCAGAATGGATGAAGATGATGAAGCTGATATAGAATACACACAGATTTTGGGAATGCTGCCTCAAAGGAACCAGAGCCTTTTTTTAAAAATAAATTCCCAGGGTCGGTTGAAGTGAAACAACTAATAACTAATTTAACTAATTTACTTGATGTACTTGACTTATGTACTCTGATGAGACTGAATTTGTAATAAATAACTAACCAGATTTGTAATGTGTACGTACCTATATAACTACTCATACGAATTCAAGTCATACGAACACATGTTACCTACTTTTATTAAAAAACGTTTGCAATCAAGAATTGTTCTCTTCGATCTACTGCACCTATCACGAGCTTTACCAGGAATAGATCCCCATAACAGTTTTTGGGTACAATAAATAGATTTAAATCAATTTGCGACAGCTTTTCTAGTTATTCTAAATTTAGTTTAGGAATTCATTATGCTGAATGGGTTTCAGAGCTCTAAGACGTGTACCATGCAGCATTTTGCTCCGTTTACCCTTTTTTTGTATGGTAACTGTGAGATTGCGAATCCGATCCAGTTTGTTAAGCCAAACTAATTGTTGGTAACTAATTGATGTTTTAATTAGTTACCAAGTTGCAAATATTTGTTTGGGTTGTTTTCCCAAAATACACTTGTTGTACAAGCGAGAGACTGCATTCATGTGCTCTGCTAATTTCAATAGAATAACCCATTTCTATTAGTAACACTCGTGACAAAACTTCATTTTGAGTTCAAACGTTCAAAATTGATAAAAAGAAAGTAATACTGAAAAAACTGACAACTGATGCTCAAATTTGTTATTCTGAACATCTGTAATAACATTCCAGATCCGTACACAACTTCAGGGTAGTAAAAAGTTGCTCTATTTTTTCCCCAACTTGAAGGGGCCTGAAAAGCCGAATGGTCAAATTATATGAGAGTGACCCCTCTGTTTCTTCCTGTTACTGCGACCCCCCAAAAACAACTCCGTTGTAAAAACTGGCCCGCCAAAAAACCTCAGCTGCAAAAAGGAATGATATCCATTTTGCCCGCCAGCCACATATATAGGATGCTCGGTGCTTCGCACCTCGCTGTTGAGTGTGCATATAGAAACCTGATCCTCCTACCCCTAACCTCCACCGTCAATGTTTTCCTGTTCCCTGTCTCCTTCCCACAACCCCCTCTCACCCTTAGTCACCCTCGGTTTCACCTAATATGTTTCCTCTGTTACACCAGCAGGGAGCTTTACGCTTCTTTCAATGCTGTTGGCGGGAGCTTTTTGCCAGATGATATAGTTGTACCACCACTGATTACTCGTGACCACCAGTAATACTTATAATATAGTAATGCTTCAATTCAGGCTTGTTCATCTGGCAAAAAGCTCCCGCCAACAGCATTGAAAGAAGCGTAAAGCTCCCTGCTGGTGTAACAGAGGAAACATATTAGGTGAAACCGAGGGTGACTAAGGGTGAGAGGGGGTTGTGGGAAGGAGACAGGGAACAGGAAAACATTGACGGTGGAGGTTAGGGGTAGGAGGATCAGGTTTCTATATGCACACTCAACAGCGAGGTGCGAAGCACCGAGCATCCTATATATGTGGCTGGCGGGCAAAATGGATATCATTCCTTTTTGCAGCTGAGGTTTTTTGGCGGGCCAGTTTTTACAACGGAGTTGTTTTTGGGGGGATATCACATCTTTTTGCATGGCTAGTTTTCGAGTGGTACGTATAGAATACGGTTCAATTTAACAAAAGTACCTACGAGGTATCTAGTAAATTTTCTCCTAAATGAAGTTTTATCCTAGTCAAAATTTAGTAAAAACTTAGTAGGTACGCCTACTAATTTGCCTTTTTGTTTCTTCTTTTTGTGACAAGAATAATTATTTTTTGGAAATTATTGTTTGTTATCTGAAATGTGTTTGAAAAATAAGTAGTTTTAAAATTTTCGATTAATTAAAACAATCAACAATTTAGAAAAAATTATTAAAATTTAAAACAATTATTCTTATTATCAAATTTAAAAAAACTCTGCAAATTCTTGACACAACGGTTCATTATCTTCTTTGTACAGATCACCCTTCTGTCTAGATCACTAGGTCTAAATGTCTAGATCCTAAATGTTAGATGAATTATTATTATCAATTATCACTAATTATTAACAATTTTATCAAGTACCTAGTGAAAATTATTATAATTTATTGTTAGGTATTAATAATTTGTATTTTTTATTAATAATAATTATTATTAATTATGATTAATTAATACGATATAATTCTGGGGTTTTTAATACTACGTCGGCAATAATTTTTCTATAAAAGAAGTACCTACCAACAAACATTCGAAATTACCTTCATTTCCGTAGCACGAAACGCACCTCAGAACAACAAACTCGACATCACTTAAGCCATATGATGTTCCAAAGAGCTTGTTAGTAAGAAAATGGACCTGTATTTCAACAGTTTGATTCACGATCGTGTTGTGAGGCACAATCTTTGAGCCGTCATTGTGAACGAACAAACTCTATCAAAATATGAAATAAAAAACATACCGTTCTATATGAATTTTTCGAGATATGAAATTTTCAAAATTTCAAAATTCGTTTTGAACCCCTTCCCCTTGACCTAGGGTTATGAAAAGTTTCGAGGACCATTGTGGGGTTGGTCGAAACCCATAAAAAAAATTTCGTAATTTTAACTCAACGCTAACTGGGCAAAGTGGCGCGGACGGCGTACGGCGGACGGCGTACGGCGGACGGACGGATTTTTTTTTATTCGATTTTCTGAATCTACGTATCTTGAAACGTAAACCAACAAATTTTGAGGGGGGGTTAAAAAAAAAATTTCTGTGGGCGATTCCAATGGTTCATTATCGAAGATAATAAACCAAAATAGAAAGAATTAGAAATTTGAATGAATTTGAATTAGAAATTTTTTGAAAATTTGTTGCATTTTTTCTTGGGGATTGTGCACATTTTTGTTGTTGAGAATCATTACAATAATTGTAATTATTGGTGTCGAAGAGAAAGAGGAAAGAGAAAGTTTGCAACTGGTAAAACGCACGTTTTTATACCAAAAATCGCGAATAACTCGAGAACCGTTGGGAAAAGTGGCAAAGTGTGCTACCCTCATTCGAAAGCCCATTAAATTTCCTATCGATCCTTAAACAGGCGCCACTCTACGACAATTTTTCTGACCACCGTTCAACTTTGATGTTTTCGGAAATTAGCCAAATCAGTAGATGTGGAATTTACTCACGTATTTTTGGCTGTGGATTAGTCGAATCGATTGAGATTTAGTTCAAAATTATTGAGCATATACTAGACAACCTAACGGACATTTTAAGACCAACCGCACCAATTTTCATCAATTTTGGCGGCAGTTATTGTTGAAAATAGAAAAATCACCATAACTCCTTTATTTTAGTCCTTAGGAAACTCTTTTTGATCTCAAATTGAACAGTTTTAAAAGCTGAATACAACTAATAAAGAAAATCTGAAAAAGCTTCAATTTTGAAGGAGTTATGACCATTTGAAATTCCTAAAAATTACTATTTCCCCCCTAATTGGGAGGGAAATGGGGGGAGGGAGAAAAAATGGTCAAAAGGCACTCCCTTGGAGCATAACAAACGTGTGTGCAAAATTTCAGCTCGATCCGATTTGTCTTCTGGGCTGTAGCCCCGTCAATGAACAACAAGAAGAAGAAGAAGAAGAACACGAAAAACGTGAAAAATAGTGGTTTTAAAACTGTTATACCCCCGACACCTGATTTTCCCAAGAGCTGAAATTCGGTTTACGTCCTCACGTGCCCCTGGAGAGTTGCTGTACAAAAAATCAACTCTCGAGACACTCAGGGGACCGAGCTACGGGATGGTGAAAACCCCAACTTGTTCCGTCGCGTAATCAGTGTCTCAGTCGCTTCGGTTTTCAGGGCTTCGGTTTTCTTGGCGGGCGGGACGCTCCCGCGTCCCTAGATAAACCTCCTTTCTTTTCACATACCCTTTGGATATTCTTCCGACCTCTTTTGATTTTTTGTTAGCTTATTATCTTCGATAATGAAATATTGGAATCGAACAAGATAAACCAAAGTTTTACGCCACCTCAAAATTTGTGGGTTTAAGTTTCAAAAAATTTAGATTCAGAAAATCGAATTTAGTAAACTCTGTCTGTCCGCCACACGCCGTCCACGCCATTTTACCCAGTTAGAGTTGTCCTCAAATCATGTAATTCGCGTTACGAGCTCGGGCCATCCCGAGTATGATCCTTAAAGCTTTTCAAAACGTCTCATCTCAAAAACGTCAAATTAAACCAGCCAAAAATTAACCATCGGCGCCTTATAACCTTGTTTGTAACCGAGGTCCCACTATGAATGTTCCCAAAACGGAGCCCACATAAAGTATGTCAGCCAGGGCCTTGTAGTTTCGATGTTACGCTTTGTACGAGAATTTGACGACGGGCACGAAACCGATTTTGTTCAGGCTTATCTCGCCTAATCGCGTGTGGGCCGTGGATATCTGCAAGTAGAAATACGAGCACTGTTGACGGATGCGCGATCAAGACTGGAATCACTGTTTATTGAATTCGGCTACTCGCAGCTCACTGTTCACGCGTGCTTGGCATTGTATTAGCGGATTGTACTTTTTTACGTCGCTCTACGATATTTCGCTTAACTACACCCTTAGGCTAGGCATAATAGGATATCCAGAAAATAGTTTTGCTACAGTTTAGATTTTCTCACCCTTTTATCAAATTTTCGAAGAAAAGGAAGCTACTGTTCTCGGCCCAACATTTTCAAAACTCGAATTTCCGAAAAATGTTTATACCAAAATCCATTTCAGACTATCCTGAATCCACTACCAAAAAATCCACAGTCATGCAGCATGGCTATAAGATTAATTTTCGAAGACATAATTGGTTTTACGTAAAATGTCGAATGAAATGAGATATCGCAATTCTGACTTCATCATCGTATTCAGCGTTTAAAAACCTTTAAAATGATGTGTCACCCATAAAAACCTCCCAAAAACCCCCTCAGCTTGTACAATTGTCGACGCAGAACACGACGGTGAAGTCAGAATTGCGATATCTCATTCCGGTATCAGATTAGAGCAGACTTAACATGAAGAACACATCAACGATCAATCACGTTTCTTCATCTTCAAAGTGCTCCAGTTAGCTATGGAGCTGTGGAGTTTGCCATTCCACGGATGTCGTTTGATAGTGTTCGGCCAGTCAGGAGTACCCGATACGGGTGTTCGGAACGCGGGAACAGCGATATAAGGGCAGATACCAGGTTAGATGACTCAGGTTAGTGGAGTAAAAGTTTCGTTATCACTCTCATTACATAGGGATGAACCGGTGACAAAGCGTTGGATTTATATGTCAAAAAGAAAACTTCCAAAAGCTGGTGCGACCTTGTTGTTATTAACGAGTGCATCTCCGAGCCCGTATCTAATCTCGAACCCGCTGCTCAAATAACAAAACGTAACGAGGCAATACAAGTTATCGCGATCCCACTGAAACTGCAAACTCTCAAACCACCTTCACTAACTGCCATATAACATTTAGAAGAAAATAAAAAAACAAATAAAACAACACATATAAATAGAAACGTAGGTTCATCGTATCATGCACTGGAAAAATGTTGAATCAAATATGAATTACAGTCGAGTTTGCGAATAACTCGGTCGGAGAGCGCGATATTTGAATGGGTGGCGAAAAGAACGTGGTATGTTACATTCCACCAAAAATTGTTTTTGAATCGAATAACGCGGCTTGTAGTCTCTAACAACGGTAGGTACACTCTCTGTTGTTCGATTATCCCTCAACACAATGCACTACTTGTATACTTTCAAACCGATTCTAACTAGTGATGTGGAAAAACGTTGTATGTTTGAATTTCTAGAGCGTATAAAAACGAAAAAATTATATAAAACAGTTTTTTAAATATATGTACCACGTTTTTAAAACGGGCTAAAACGTATAAAATATTTGTCCCTGGCCCTTCTACAATTTTGTGGGTGGCTATGGATATATTTTGAATACTTGGAGAGAACAACGTGGGCGACACCAAGAAAAATAAATTTTACTTATATTATACAAGTAGACAATCTGGAGAAATTCACAGCTAATTACAGTGAATTGGAAATTGGTGAATTTATGAGAGTTAAGGAAATAGATTACAGTGAATCCCATTTTCAGTGAATTGGAAATTTGTTAATCTATGAGAGTTAAGGAAATAAATTACAGTCCCATTTCCAATTCACTGAAATTAGCTGTGAATTCATCCAGATGGTCTACTTGTATTATTTACTGGCTGCACCCTACGTTTTTTTCTCCAAGTATTCCAAATATACCCATAGCCACCTACGACCCTCCCTCAAAATTGTAGAAGGGCCACGAACAATTATTTTATAATTTTTAGTCCGTTTTATAACCGTGGTATACTAAAACACATATTTTATAAATAAAATAAATTTTATTTATTATATTCTGTTTTTAAATCTTATGTCCGGGTGAAAGATTTCAATCTGTTGTGTATATATTGACGAGTCTCTGACAGAGGCAGTATAGAAAATTCCCCATGCATTGCACATCCTCTGCCAATGTCTGACATTCAAAATTTTACCTTTTACTACCTACAATAGTTCAAATTCATTTAGTCTTTTTATTAGATATGAGTATCGGTTGAAAAACATGATGTTTTGAACCATCATATAAAAAACATCAATGTTTTGTCCGAAAATACATTACCCACTGTAGGCGTACCTACGTACAAGTGCCAACCTAGCTGTTAATTTTTTTTGGTAATTTTTGTTCTCATTTAAAAAATTTAAAAATAAATTAACATGAAAAATGTACTAATTCACGTTAGCAAAGACAAAAATGGATTGAGCGATTACTTAACATTCAATTTACTTCATTAGAAAGGTTTATTGTTGCCCTCACGCAAAAAAACATCGTGTTTACAAATTATTTGAAACTTGATATAAAACTGTAATCTCAGTAACAAAATGAAAAAAATATACAGTCATGCAGTATGGTTATGAGAGCGAATTTTCGAAGAAATAACAAACTTTATGTAAAGGGTCTCCATTTTACTAGTTTTATTGCAGAGGTTGTTTCCTTTTTTGCCATGTAACACCTCAGCTTATACATTTTGCAACGGAACAGATTGTGGAGTCAGAATCGCGATATCTCATACCGTTATCACATTAGAGCCGATGAACTGTGAAGAACATCAGATGTTCTTACTTGAAATTGAATCACGTTTCTTCATATTCAAAGTGCTCCAGTTTGAGCATTGTGTTCAGCGAAAAAACGTTTAAAACTTTGTGTCAGACTGTTTCATTATTGGAATTTATGGGTAATCCCCCCCCCCTGACACCCCTTAGAGTCGCCCGATTCTGGCCATCTACAAACTTAGCCTTTCAATTGCCAGGACGGATTTTTTGTGCAAATGTGAACATTTTATCTCAGTCCTATCGCGGGACTTATGGCAGTGAATTCAGTGTGGTCTGAAACGGATTTTCGTATGAATATTATTCGGAAATTCGAATTTTAAAAAGTTTGGATCTAGAGCAACAGCTTCCTTTTCTTCAGAAATTTGCTAAAAGAAGTGATCTTAGAAAATTTGACGACTTTGCATCCATTCAATAAACTAGTTTCAAAGATTTTTGTAGATGTTTGAAGTAGGGATGCACATCGGAACCAAAAATCGATTATAACATCAAATGATTAATCTTAAGCTAATAATCGGTCGGACCAATTAATCGGTATAGCTTAATCGATTAATCGATTTTATTTGCTTTCTCACTTTCTCAAAATCCGTTGATTTTGTTCGTCTGTAGGTAACGACGACCTATTGTTAGATTACACAAAATAGTTTTGACGTTATACCTTATCGCTGGAGGCCATTCAAAAGTTGGCGCAATCAAATTTGCGTGATACAAAAAATGTGACGTTTTTTTGCGCAATTCCTGCAGTGGTAGAGACTTGAAATTTGGCCTCCTTGAGCAGAATAGGCCCAGGATCAGCTTAGGGGCTCTTAAAGCTAAGAGACATATCCATGATAGATGTTTTTCCCAGTAAGGGAGAGGGATTTTATTATAAATTGAAGGTATAAATAGAACCGACAAATTTTGTCATTTGTCTTCTAGTTTGATACTTTTATAGTATCAAACTGGAAGACAAATGACAAAGACATGGTTGAAGACAAATCGTCGTTGTTATTGTAACTACCTTCGTCCATAATTATGCTTTTTCAAAATCCTAATTCGAAAAACGATTAATCAACAAACAATAATCGATTATCCGATTAATCGATAATCGATTTGCATCCCTAGCTTGAACTCCGTATGTCCTTAGTATTACGAAATGGAAAAACGTGCTGTTGCTTCGGCTTTGTGCTATGATGGAACAAAAATGATGAATGTCCATACTAAGCGCTCCTGAATATTTGTGACATTTCACGTTTTCCCGCTACCCATTCGTTTGTTAAATCGAGTTTCAAATAGTAGGAAAAAAGTATTTATGCAGCATGACTACATGAGCGAATTATCAGAGTCATTGATTGTAATAGCAAAAAAAAAAAAAAAAAAAAACTGTGGACATCAAAACCAAAATACTAAATTAGTGCTACTAATAGATTCCAAACTCGTATTTTCCTCTCTGAAATTGAATTGAAGTTGGAGGATTGAAATTGTCAGTTCGTCCCGGAGAGCGGTCCACTCGCAAAGGTCATTCATCGTAACAAGAGATGAAATTATGAGCGACGGAGTTGATAACTTCGACAGAAACGTGTAATTTCCCATCTCAGATTCGGATTCAACATTCAGTGTTTCCACGATGAGCCTTTTGGAAATACTCCTTTCCTCTAGAGAAAGCTGGGACATCAGAACTTGTGTGTGTTGCGGTTGTGAATAAAATCACAATTTTCATACTCTCGTGCACTGTCCCCTCCGCCAGAACGGATAGTTGTGTTCGTTCTACGGGAAGGTGTACGTACGTTTTTAGTTATTTCCACCGATTTTCAACGTATTATTTTGATTTATGAATTGAGCCGAGCAGACCAGAAATCGCGTCTCGGAGTCGGATCTGCTTCCAGTGACGGGGTTGTGCCGTGTGATGTGACTGTACGTGCTCCGTTGTCCATCCCTCGATTAAATATTATTAATATTATTCTTATTGACCGTTTTTGTTATGGTTTTAATGACAGATACGTTTTCCCTCCATTCGATGTTAATACTTCGACAACTATTGACACACAACAATCGAGCACAGAAGAGTATTCTTAGGGAGAGAGAAAGAAAGTGTGTGTACAAAGGCGATCTATCAACAGATCATTGTTGAAGACCGCAGCAGCAGTTTTGTGATGGAACTATGCACGTAATATTCATCCCCCCAAAAACAACTCCGTTGTAAAAACTGGCCCGCCAAAAAACCTCAGCCGCAAAAAGAAATGATATCCATTTTGCCCGCCAGCCACGTATATAGGATGCTCGGTGCTTCGCACCCCGCTGTTGAGTGTGCATATAGAAACCTGATCCTCCTACCCCTAACCTCCGCCCTCAATGTTTTCCTGTTCCCTGTCTCCTTCCCACAACCCCCTCTCACCCTTAGTCACCCTCGGTTTCACCTAATATGTTTCCCCTGTTACACCAGCAGGGAGCTTTACGCTTCTTTCAATGCTGTTGGTGGGAGCTTTTTGTCAGATGAACAAGCTTACATAAGTATTACTGGTGGTCACGAGTAATCAGTGGTGGTACAACTATAATGAAGTAATGCTTCAATTCAGGCTTGTTCATCAGGCAAAAAGCTCCCGCCAACAGCATTGAAAGAAGCGTAAAGCTCCCTGCTGGTGTAACAGAGGAAACATATTGGGTGAAACCGAGGGTGACTAAGTGGGAAGGAGACATGGAACAGGAAAACATTGACGGTGGAGGTTAGGGGTAGGATGATCAGGTTTCTATATGCACACTCAACAGCGGGGTGCGAAGCACCGAGCATCCTATATACGTGGCTGGCGGGCAAAATGGATATCATTTCTTTTTGCGGCTGAGGTTTTTTGGCGGGCCAGTTTTTACAACGGAGTTGTTTTTGGGGGGATATCACACCTTTTTGCATGGTTCTTATTATCGAATTTAAAAAAATATAAAGAATTAGGAAGTTGAATGAATTTGAATTAGAAGTTTTTTGTTAATTTGTTGCATTTTTTCTTGGGGATTGTGCAAATTTTTGTTGTTGAGAATCATTACAATTGGTGTCGAAGAGAAAGTTTGCAAAAGGTAAAACGCACGTTTTGATACCAACAATCGCGAATAACTCGAGAACCGTTGGGAAAAGTGGCAAAGTGTGCTACCCTCATTCGAAAGCCCATAAAATTTCCTATCGATCCTTAAACAGGCGCCACTCTACGACAATTTTTCTGACCACCGTTCAACTTTGATGTTTTCGGAAATTAGCCAAATCAGTAGATGTGGAATTTATTCACGTATTTTTGGCTGTGGATTAGTCGAATCGATTGAGATTTAGTTCAAAATTATTGAGCATATACTAGACAACGTAGCGGACATTTTAAGACCAACCGCACCAATTTCCATCAATTTTGGCGGCAGTTATTGTTGAAAATAGAAAAATCACCATAACTCCTTTATTTTAGTCCTTAGGAAGCTCTTTTTGATCTCAAATTGAACAGTTTTAAAAGCTGAATACAACTAATAAAGAAAATCTGAAAAAGCTTCAATTTTGAAGGAGTTATGACCATTTGAAATTCCTAAAAATTACTATTTCCCCCTAATTGGGAGGGAAATGGGGGGAGGGAGAAAAAACTCCCTTGGAGCATAACCAACATGTGTGCAAAATTTCAGCTCGATCCGATTTGTCTGCTGGGCTGTAGCCCCGTCAATGAACAACAACAAGAAGAAGAAGAAGAAGAAGAACACGAAAAACGTGAAAAATAGTGGTTTTAAAACTGTTATACCCCCGACACCTGATGTTACCGAGAGCTGAAATTTGGTTTACGTCCTCACGTGCCCCTGGAGAGTTGGTGTACAAAAAATCAACTCTCGAGACACTCAGGGGACCGAGCTACGGGATGGTGAAAACCCCAACTTGTTCCGTCGCGTAATCATTGTCTCAGTCGCTTCGGTTTTCTGGGCTTCGGTTTTCTTGGCGGGCGGGACGCTCCCGCGTCCCTAGATTTAAACGATTGTGCGAGCCATGAAATAGTTCATTCGCGCATTTCCCAATTCGGGATGAAATCGACCTTCGGCGAAACCAAATATCGCCTGAAAAACGAGGAAACAAATGCAAATTCTTGACACAACGACTTATTATCTTCTTTGTGCAGATCACTAAATGATGGATTAATTATTATTATGATAATAATAATAATTATTATTATTATTATGATAATTATTATCATTAATTTTAATCATTATTATGAAGTAATTAATTATTTGCAATGATCAATAATTATTGTTAGGTAGTTATTAATAATACAGTATGTTTTAATCGCTGCTAAAACCAAACACGCGTAGAAGTGACGTAAGAAGGGAACTTGAAGGCGTAGGAATGGTCGGGTGGGTCTATTGGGCGCTTTTTCAATCCTCGAGAATTGGTAGTGGGGCCCCATCTTCCATCCCCAGCCCTTCTGCATCGCTAAAGCCACGGAGCCACTTCTCGTCCAAAGTCCTACCAAGCTGCTTGGCGAAGGCTCGAAATTCATTATGGAAGACTCCGTCACAGGTTACTAAAAGGGGGGGGGGGGGGTGAATGATCCACGATGGTCTTCTGCAGCGTGATTGTACTACACAGCTGAACTCGTTGCCATTCATCAGGCCCTGAGATACTGGTATTGACTGACTGTATGAGCGCCTTGAAGAAGCTCAGTCAAATTGATCTGGCATCCCACATTGATGAGATTGAAGGAGGCATCTTGCAATGCTCAGAAAAACTCCGACAAAGAGGAATACCAACCACCCTCTGCTGGATTAAGTCCCATAACAGCCTGACAGGGAATGAAATCGCGGACAGAGCTGCAAGAAATGCGACGTCATTGACAAGTTCTGTTGATATAGGACCCGTGTACCCGGCCACGGACCTCTGCAGCACCTATAAGAAGTGGGCACTAGGGAAGTGGCAAAGGCATTATGAAGCGTACCCATCTGGACGACGATACAGGGAACTATTCCCTAATGTTACCCTCACACCATGGTTTGCTTCCATTCCGGACAGGCCAAAGCTGTTATATACAACCATAGCCAGACTGCGAAACGGCCACTGCATTACAAGGTCTTATCTCCACCGGATTGGGGCAGAAGCGGCAGCGGTGTGCGCAACCTGCGTGGTTGAGGAAACCGCAGATCACCTCATTATGGACTGCGCCAGACACCGCACCCAGAGAGATGCTCAGTTCAGCCAATGGGACAAGTTTTTAGAGAAGCCCTACAACTTACACCTCGCTCTTCAATCAGCTCTCCCGTCTGTGTACATAGCACTCGAACACTTTGTTAGAACAAGTGATTTAAATTTGTAAAGTACATTAACTAAGTGTTGGCTGTAAAGTGATTATGTAACTAATGCCAAATAAAAACATAATTTAAAAAAAAAAAAAAATTTCTGACAAGATCTAGGATGTTTCACAACGGATTTGTGTAGTAAGTATTTTTTCCGAAAACTTTATAATGAATTCAAAAATTAACGGAGAAATACTTTGAAGAGTGATTCAAAATTTACCTAATCTATCAGTCCCGCACCAATCCACAGATCAGTTATTCTTTCTTGTACATCCAACACCGTTGTCTTTCTATATACAGGGATTTTGGTCTGTTCACAAACATGGAAATTCTGAACCAACGCATGACGGATTTAGACAACCGGAGGTACAGCCACTGGTGCGGGTTTTCTCCATGAAGGCAGTGCTGATTTTATGTTACAATTTACTGTGATTAACATGTGAATATTGATAAGGAGAAATGTGAATTTTTAAAAGGTTCAAAGGAAAAATAATTAAATTTAACCGTAGATTACTATCTGTACGCCTCCTGGACGTGTGTATCTATGCAAATTCATGCTGCTCTCACCAGGAGCGCCACTGTGACTTGGCCCTCCAGATATGCTCTCCTGAATCAATGTTGCACGAGCTGTTAAGTGAACGGGGTGTCATCTCTATTCCACCGTGAGCACGATTCATTTTACCAGAACCTAGGGAGTCCACCAGACGTGTAGCACGAATAAAAAACTCTGCAAATTCTTGACACAACGGTTCATTATCTTCTTTGTACAGATCACCCTTCTGTCTAGATCACTAGGTCTAAATGTCTAGATCCTAAATGTTAGATTAATTATTATTATCAATTATCACTAATTATTACCAATTTTATCAAGTACCTAGTGAAAATTATTATAATTTATTGTTAGGTATTAATAATTGGTATTTATTATTAATAATAATTGTTATTCTTTATGATTAATTATTACGATATAATTCTGGGGTTTTCAATGCTACGTCGGTAATAATTTTTCTATAAAAGAAGTACCTACCAACAAACATTCGAAATTACCTTCATTTCCGTAGCACGAAACGCACCTCAGAACAACAAACTCGACATCACTTAAGCCATATGATGTTCCAAAGAGCTCGTTAGTATGAAAATGGACCTGTATTTCAACAGTTTGAGTCATGATCGTGTTGTGAGGCACAATCTTTGAGCCGTCATTGTGAACGAACGGCTGGTCGTACAAAGCTGCGGATGGTCTTAAAAAATTCTACGGAACAAACTCTATCGAAATATGAAATAAACAACGGTTCATTATCTTCTTTGTACATATCACCCTTCTGTCTAGATCACTAGGTCTAAATGTCAAGATCCTAAATGTTAGATTAATTATTATCATCAATTATCACTAATTATTAACAATTTTATCAAGTACCTAGAGAAAATTATTATAATTTATTGTTAGGTATCAATAATTTGTATTCATTATTAATTATTATTATTATTAATTATGATTAATTAATACCGTATAATTCTGGGGTTTTTATTACTACGTTGGTAATAATTTTTCTATAAAAGAAGTACCTACCAACAAACATTCGAAATTACCTTCATTTCAGTAGCACGAAAGGCACCTCAGAACAACAAACTCGACATCACATAAGCCATATGATGTTCCAAAGAGCTTGTTAGTATGAAAATGGACCTGTATTTCAACAGTTTAAGTCACGATCGTGTTGTGAGGCACAATCATTGAGCCGTCATTGTGAACGAACGGCTGGTCGTACAAAGCTGCGGATGGTCTTAAAAAATTCTACGGAACAAACTCTATCAAAATATGAAATAAAAAACATACCGTTTGATGGGAATTTTTCGAGATATGGAATTTTCAAAATTTCAAAATTCGTTTTGAACCCCTTCCCCTTGACCTAGGGTTATGAAAAGTTTCGAGGATCATTGTGGGGCTGGTCCAAACCCAGAAACCAAATTTCGTAATTTTAGCTCAACGCTAACTGGGCAAAGTGGCGCGGACGGCGGACGGCGTACGGCGGACGGCGTACGGCGTACGGACGGATTTTTTTTTATTCGATTTTCTGAATCTACGTATCTTGAAACGTAAACCAACAAATTTTGAGGGGGGGTTAAAATTTTTTTTTCTTTGGGCGATTCCAATGGTTCATTATCGAAGATAATAAACCAAAAGTTAAGGTTTGTGATAGTTTTAACGCAGAGTTTTTAAACGGAAGTTTATTTTAAACAATTAATACATCAGAGAAAAGTTTTACACATGTGGCTGAAGGCGTTCAAGATTTCAAGAGATAGATGATAAACATTTAGGAAGGTAATTCCACTCGTAGTTATTTGTACTGGTAAAGCATACACAAACTGGGAGTCAGTCTCTGTGAGGGCCTATATCCTTTCTAACAGTTTGACAACCAAAAACAAGAAAAAAATTACAACAAAAAAAGGTGGTTGCTGAAGATTTTGGGCCGGAAATCACAGTGGTTCTGTTTTTAGAAAAGTTAGTTCTGTTTTTGAATCGGAAAAGTTAGTTATTCACCTAAGTTTTGTGTAAGTTCAAAAATGACTGAAACTTTTGTTCCATTTTAGATGACCTTTGTTTGTCCAATTTTTTATTGAAAATATCAGAATGAACTTTTTTGTACAGTCAAATGAAGTTTTATGAATTATTAGAAGTAGGTAGCATTCAAAAAGAGCCTTATCTTGTAACAGAAACTTCTTGTGCCATATTTATTGTATAATTTACAATAATTTGATAAAATATGTGCGATGTTTGAATTTGAAGAAGAAAATTATTCAAAGAGTTTATTTAAAATGAAGTTTTTATGCTTTCAAATGAAATTGTTAAATTGTTTCTCAAATTCCATTCGTTTTGATTACTGACCACTTCGTTAATGACGTTTTTCGGGCATACATACTATCATACATACGCGATTAATATCCAAGGGTTAAATCTAGGGTTAAAAAAATATATATAATAATAAGAAGAAGAAAAAAACTTGATTTACACAGATTGAACAAAAATGATGAACTCAGATGAATCCGTACCCCAGTCATTGATATTTAAGTCGAAATAATAATCCTGTACAACGCATTGTCGGATTTACCAATATAGAGCCTTTCGATGTAAATACACAATGTTATACTTGGGAGATGACATGATCTTGGAGATGGATTCGGTCGATAACCAGATTAATGGTTTGGAATAGACTCTGAGAACCGCCTTCTTTGTGAGGGTTCATGAGAGAAAGCTGAAGGCAAAGATATCTTCAGGTAACAAGTTCTTCGCCGCTCCTAACGGTTTTCTTTTTCGAGTCCGCTGGGGAGCGTCAATCAAATAGGACTCGAGGCGGTTGGTGGAGGTACAAATACTACAATTTCGAGATAACCAACCGGACGAAATGGGTTTTATAGGGAAAAATAGGGTTTTTAATAGGGATTGGATGAGTATCGGTTGAAAAAACATCGATTTTTGCTCATCGATATTTTGAAACATCCCATAAAAAACATTGATTTATTTTCCAAAAACTGCAAATTCTTGACACAACGGTTTATTATCTTCTTTGTACAGATCACCCTTCTGTGTAGATCACCGAATGACGTATTAATTATTATTATGAATTATCATTAATTATTATTAATTATTATCAAGTACCTAGTGTAAATTATTAATATTAATTGTTGGTTTTAATTATTTTTATGCTCATTATATTATAAGTATTTCTGGTGGTCACGAGTAATCAGTGGTGGTACAACTATAATGAAGTAATGCTTCAATTCAGGCTTGTTCATCTGGCAAAAAGCTCCCGCCAACAGCATTGAAAGAAGCGTAAAGCTCCCTGCTGGTGTAACAGAGGAAACATATTAGGTGAAACCGAGGGTGACTAAGGGTGAGAGGGGGTTGTGGGAAGGAGACAGGGAACCGGAAAACATTGACGGTGGAGGTTAGGGGTAGGAGGATCAGGTTTATATATGCACACTCAACAGCGAGGTGCGAAGCACCGAGCATCCTATATACGTGGCTGGCGGGCAAAATGGATATCATTCCTTTTTGCGGCTGAGGTTTTTTGGCGTGTCAGTCTTTACAACGGATACAGAAAATACACTAACGAGATTAAACAGATCAATTGTAGGGTACTGGTAAATAGAACTGGTAAAACTGGAAAAGTTGTAGATAGAAGTGGTAAAATATCAACTGTGTGTGATTTTTTGACCGTCAGTAAGAATAATGTTGAGGGATGTCGAGGGTCGGTCAAATGAGAGATGTTTTATGTGCCAACGTTTCGAAGAATTTTTCTTCATCATCAGGGCCTAAAATCAGTTTCACAATGTAAAATTAATAGAAGTTATTGTTATAGTTTTACATTTTAGATTGTTAAACTGATTTTAGTTCCTGATGACGAAGAAATAAATTCTTCGAAACGTTGGCACATAAAACATCTCTCATTTGACCGACCCTCGACATCCCTCAACATTAAAATATTAACTTCCAAAGGTTTTAAAGTAGGGTGTAAAACTAAAAATAATCTCAAATCTTTATTAGGTTCCGTTAACGATAAAATTGATGTGCAGGAAAAAAGTGCGGTTTTACGTTCTAAAATGTTATGGCGGACTCCAGTATTGTACTCGTATCCAAACTAGTAGGAAGTTTAGGGAACACGAAAAAGATTTTAGGAGTAGTAGAGGGGATTCAGCTTTTGCACATCAATTGAATGAATTCCACCATAGCTTCAATTGTATTCTTGCAGACAGGTAATGTATTGAGTAAGGAAGCATGTGGGATATACTTGAAAAGTTCGTAATTACAGGTCGAGTGACAGGTTAGGAATAGGCAAATCTTCGAACAATGTAATTCCTTCACGTTTTTCTCAATACTATATTAGATCTTTCACTTTGTAGTCACTCCCCTTCACTTCAAGAGCCAATAGCAATCTTGTTCTCCTTTCACTTGTATCAAGCAATCCTGTTCGACCTTTCACTTTTGGGATTCACCTCTCTGTAATGCACCTTCAGTATGGTTTTGTTACTGACGATGGTTTGATTCCCTAAGCCGGTCTAACAGTGTATTCATATTTCAGTGAAAATAGACGACTTTTACAATACTCTTGTATGTCTTTAAAGTTGTATAATACTAACATACTTTGACTTCTAGAGCGTAACTATACTGTGCAATATTTGTATTGTTGTAGAAGTTTCGGTTCAGTATCCAAACTAGAATAAATTACGTACATAATATTACATACATAATATTACATACGTAGATTCGTGTGAACATCATAAATTCGAATTCTGTACAACCTCTGTGTATCAAGGGACGTCCGAAGTGACGTCATCAAATGTACAAATTATGAAACAGGCCGATCGCTCTACACCTTGATTATCGCGGTTTACTCCAACGGTTCCTACAGTAGATTTGTCGCTGCGACTCTTCTTATCTTATCTGCTTGTGGGGTCCTCAGCTTTTGAAAAGTGGATTAAGGCATTATAGGATGGGATAACGGATGAGGATATCATCAGTGGACCCTTCGCTAAAACACCAATTTTCAATCACTGATGGTGGAATGGTACTTTGTCGTGTGATTACCACTTCCTAGACTACGACAAAGTCTGACACGAGACAAATGCTCTCAGTGGCTCGAGCGGTCTAGTAGTAGTAGGAGCCATCTACATTCTACCATGACTCACTTTTCTATAAAGTGAGACGATGATACGTGAAATATTAACAGTAGGAACAACTACGCATGATGCCGTCTTTCGAAGGAACAAATAAGTCACTACTCACCCAATCCGTAACAATATTGTTCCAATCTTCCTTACACCAAATTAGGTTCCATAGGTGGCAATCGAATTCGCGTCATCTGGTTCATCCAATAAACTGTCAAGCATTTCATAAATAAATCCTTCGATAAATCAGGACTCTAGAAAAGGATGTAAATTTGGTTTTGAAATTATATAACCGCCATATTTCGGTAATTTTGAATAGAATAGTTTAGTTTTTCACACTGATTTGAATAGATTTGGATGTAGAGCATTTTCCAAGACCGTTCGGATCGATTTAAGATCAACCGTTTGTTCACAATGAGAGCTCGAAGGTAGAACCGATGAAACATCGTCAACATGAAACGCCGTACTGAAGAGCAGCGGATTCACGCAACACGCGGTTTTGTGATGTCGCGTGTCTAGTTCTGAGATACTTCGTTCGAAGGTACATGTATAACCCGTAATAATTCGTCATATCAAAACTAATTAATTATAAATAATTAATTCACTAATTTATATGATTATATAAGTGCCTACTACGTTTCAGAACCCAATGTAGTGTTGTATAAGTTCCTACTTGAACATATATTGAAATTTCGTGTAATTTACCGTCCAAAACCTACCTATCTTCACTTAGGGACGAACTTGTGCCAATTTTATTTTTTGTGAACTCAAGTTCACCTTATGTCTTCTACTAAATGCTGGGTATATACCACTTTAGTTTAGGCTTTATTATTTGAATATATTTTTAAGTTAGTAAAGTGGGAAGGTAAGTCTTAATTTCTTAAATTAAATAAAGTTTTGTTACGGTCCATTCCTGTGGCTACTACTACAGTAATGAGGACCCACTACTGTCGAAATAACTTGATTCAATCATCCTAGAAAAACAATTCAATGCAATCGAATTTTACAATAGGTAATTGTTTTTAAACTTTTTTTAAAATTTTTTTCTTCGAATTTTAAAAGTTCAATTATTGTTCATTCGATCGGGCAAATTTTTAGGAATAGAAAGATCATCGAAAAATAAAAACAAGGTATTTTTGATATTGTGAACTTACGTGAATTTATGAACTTCTTGGGGAAATTTGTGACTTGTCGTGAATGTGGTGGAGAGGTGTACATAGAGTATGGCAATCGGCAAGGTTTGCAGGTATGTATAGCCCTCAAATGCACAAATTGTTCCTTGTCCCAAAGTTATTCTAATGCAGAAAAACCTCCCGATTCAAATGTCTATGACATAAATTTACGTATGATATATGCCATGCGCGTTGTTGGTCAGGGAGAGAAAGGGGCCAAATCATTTTGTGCCACCATGAACGGAGGATGAGCCAGCTTACGCGTCGGGCGCTCACTAACTTCGATGATTTTTTTCAAACATTTCAAAGGTACTTTATTATTATTCAAATATACCAAAATTTTCAGCAGAATCTGTAGTTTTTTTTAGTGCAAAGAACCGAAAATCAATTTTTTTTTTGAAAATCGACCTACAGGTCCCCTTAAGTGTGGCTCTACCCTGTTAGGTCGGGCCGAGAATAGTTGGAAAACTGAAGAGACCACCATTGAGCTGGTTACCGACTACCCCCGACCCACACTTAGCAGGACGATCTGATCACCTTCTCAAACGAACACGTAGGGAATATTTTAGCTGAGAACAGTGATTTTAGCTGGGTAGCTTTTAGGGGGGGGGGGGGGGATTCCTCATAAATTCCCAAAATGAAACAGACTCACATGTGACGCCTCATTTTAAAGGTTTTCGTACGCTGAATCCGATGGTGAAGTCAGAATCGCGATATCTCATTTCATTCTCAAACTGGAGCACTTTGAAGATGAAGAAACGTGGTTGATCCTTGATATATTCTTCTTGCTCTAATCAGATAACGGAAAGAGATACCTAGGTATCGCAATACTGACTTCACCATCGTGTTTAGAGTTAAGATGTCCAAAAGTTGAGGGGGATTTTGGTGAGTTGGCGGGGGGGGGGGGGGTACCCATAAAATGGAACTCTGACGAGTGACACCTCGTTTTAAAGGTTTTTACACGCTGAATACGACCGTGAAGTCAGAATTGCGATAGCTTATTCCGTTTTCAGACTTGAGTACTTTGAAGATGAAGAATACGTTCTTCATGTTTTTCTGCTCCAATCTGATAACGGAATGCAATTCTGACTTCACCGTCGTGTTCAGCGTCCAATGTCCAAAAGCTGAGGGGGGTTTCGGGGTTTTTTTTAGTAGGGGGGGGGGGGTCCAAAAATGAAACGGTCTGTCAAGTTACACGTCATTTTAAAGGTTTTTACACGCTAAATAAGATGGTGAAGTCAGAATTGCTATCTAGGAACGCGGTAGCGTTCCGCCCCGCCAAGCAAAGAAGTTGAGAAAACGAACGGTGCCGAGTTTATGTTTACCGGACGTCACGAAACGCATTTTCGAGGTATCCATATCTCGGCTCCTATTTCACCGATCAACTTGAAAATTAGTGTGGGTCTTCTTGGAGTGAATATTAGAAAGCCCTGAAAGTTTCAAGTCGCTAGGTCTAAAGGGAGCCGAGTTACATAACTTCAAAAACCAGGGTTTTCGGCCTTAGGTTGTTCTTCTTCTCCTTCTCCTTGTTCAGACAGGCAAGGCTGGAGCCTCTCCACGTTAACCGATTGACTAGAAATTTTGCACAGAGCTTCATTTAACCTTGAGACAGAGCCTTATATAAGATTTAACCCATTATCTTAACCCAAAAAAGTTTTAGAAACAAAAAAACCAGAAACTTTAGGAAAATTCTGTCCACTTTGACGAGTCTACAGCCTGGGTAAAAGGACCAATCGACTTGAATTTTTTTACATACCTTCTTTATAGCATGTCTCAGTGCTATTTGAACGAAATAACCCATTATCTCAACCAAAAAAAAAAAAAAAAAAATTAGGGACAAAAAACTAAAATTTAGGGTAATTTTGGCTAATTTTGGCCATATCTCGGCTCCTAGTTGACCGATCAAGTTGAAATTTGGTTTGGATCTTTTTGGTGTGGATAATAGAAAGCCCTGAAAGTTTCAAGTCGCTAGGTCTGAAGGGAGCCGGGTTATATAACTTCAAAAACCAATTACCATGTTTATCTACTTTTTTCAGTCGGTCAAGGCTACAGCCTCTCCACCTTCGCCGATTGACTTGAAATTTTGCACGGAGCTTCGTTTCAAGTGTAGCAAGTGCCTTTTGAAAGATTCAAGTCGATATCTTTAAAGGGAGCCGAGTTATATAACTTCAAAAACACGGTTTTTCACCCTTACCTGTTCTTCTTCTCCTTAATCAGTTAGGCATTTCCACCTTCACGGATTAACTTGAAATTTTGCACAGAGCTTCGTTTCAACATCAGCCAGTGCCTTTTGAAAGGTTTAACCCATTATCTCAACCCAAAAACTTTTAGAAACAAAAAACTGAAATTTAGGCTAATTTTGGCAACTTTGACGAGTCAACAGCCTGGGTAACCGGACCAATCGACTTGAAATTTTGCATAGACCTTCTTTATAAAATGACCCACTACAACAACAAAAAGAATGTGATATCCCCCCAAAAACACTCCGTGTAAAAATCACCCCGCCTCGCAAATATCATTCTTCAGAGGCCGGAAAAAGTTATGATATCCACTTTCCCCGCCCGCCCTTTTCCTCATTAAGGAGCTAAGTATAATGAAAAGCTTAACCACTTCACAAGCACCGTACCCCTTTCGAAATCTCCCCTTGGCGCTATTGCGAGACGTTTTTATTACTTCCACAAGCAACTAATACTTGTATAAAAAGTTTGTATTTGTAGTATTTTTATTACTTTCACTACCTACAAACCTGATCCTCCTTCCCCTAGCCACCACCATCAAGTATTAGTTGCTTGTGGAAGTAATAAAAACGTCTCGCAATAGCGAGCGCCAAGGGGAGATTTCGAAAGGGGTACGGTGCTTGTGAAGTGGTTAAGCTTTTCATTATACTTAGCTCCTTAATGAGGAAAAGGGCGGGCGGGGAAAGTGGATATCATAACTTTTTCCGGCCTCTGAAGAATGATATTTGCGAGGCGGGGTGATTTTTACACGGAGTGTTTTTGGGGGGATCTAGGACGCGGGAGCGTCCCGCCCGCCAACAAAACCGAAGCCCAAAAACCGAAGCGACTGAGACACTGATTACGCGACGGAACAAGTTCGGGTTTTCACCCTATCGTAGCGCGGCTCCCTGAGTGTCTCGAGAGTTGATTTTTTTGTACACCAACTCTCCAGGGGCACGTGAGGACGTAAACCAAATTTCAG